>JAWMRA010000020.1:14782693-14959572 GCA_035584735.1 Pseudotriccus pelzelni
TATTTGCTCTGTGTTTACATTTCTATTTCTTTCTCCCAGGATTTAAAGAAAGACTGTATTTTCATGCCACACTGGCAGAATACAGTGGGAGGGGAAAACTGAGCCACTTCAATAAATCTTTCCTAAGCGAAGCGTGTTTTCTGTGCTATTTAGAGATATTTGAAACCAGTGAGGAAACAAGTTGTTTGAAGGATGCTTACAGCGAATCTTTCAGATACTGTCCATGCAAACAAACTCTACATGAGCAGTTTGGATGGGGTGCATATTCAGTAGCTCTATAATTGTAGCAGCACTATAATATTGCTCTGTGCACTACCTTGTTTGCTTTTACAGGCAGATCTGTCTCCTACTATCATTGTCTGTCTCCCTCCCTGCCTCCTGTTCTCTCTGCCGCACACACACTGTAGCAGACATATTTATTTGGATTGCTGGCTTTACAATAAATAATTGTTTCATTAAATGAACATCTTTTCCCAGCCATGCTGGTGCAGAATATTGTGATTAATATTATATCCATACACTGTCAGTATCAAAGGAACCGCTGAAAAAAAAAAATCAGTGGAAATTTTTTTTTTTTTTGCTCTGACCAGTGAATTTGCAGAAGTGCTTCATAAGCTGTAATTTCTTTGATAGCACTTTGAATTTGCTTGTTAACATTCGCCTAGAAGTTCTACCATAACAACAATAGCAATAATTAACTGTTGTAATTGCTCATTGCCCACTGAAAGACAATGCATCTAAGTTGTCATATTTAGCCTCCGAAGGGGAGGGAAAAGGGTCTTTCACTTGGAGCATCTTGATGACGACACTTCCTGAAGTCCTGCTTTGGGTAGAAATATTCATCTTAAACCATCTGTTATTATCTGTCTCATTTAAAACTCAGATGCACTTATATGGAAACATTCAGAATTCACGTCAGGGGAACATTGTTTCGTGTAGTAGTTAAATTAAGGGTGTTCTAGTTTTAACTGACAAGAATCTGCATAGAAACTGTACATTGGATAATGTCAGTAATTATAAGAAATCTGAGGATGATTTCCTGTTTTTCTAGGTGCCCTTCTCAAGAATTATTTTTGCATTTTTAACCTAAAGTTTTAAGACATATTTTGGGGTTGTTTAGCAATAAGAAAGTTTATTCATTACCAACTATGTTTTATTTAGTTTAGATTTTTTCATATATACTTTTGTAGCAGCCAACAGTACATTTCAAGAGAAAAGAAATGAGAGTTTTGTAGAAATCATTGAAGTGGATTATGTTTGTAGATCAAAATAGTTTCTCCCTGAAATATTTCCAAGCACAAAATTAGCTGCTGTAAAAATAACATATAATTTGTAGTATATTACTGTTAGAAGAGTAAAATCTCTTTTAAGAGAAGTTCAGGCTAGAAATGGCCCAGGAGTGAACTGTATTTAATTCTTGGAATATGAGGTGGCAGAGGAGAGAGAGAAAGACTGTTCCAAGTATTTTGAAATTGAAGCAGCTAATGGGGTATTATTAGAAGTAAAAATGCTTTGTGGATGTCTAGAATTTATGTTCAGATCTGTATCTAAAAGGCGCTCCTATAACCTTTGGAATCATTGAGTAACCTCTTAGTTTCTTTCTGCTATCTTCTTACTTGCTGGCATTCACAGGCTATTGAAAAGAAACCACAGAGTTACAAGAAAATGAGCACTGTATGTTCAGGGAAAACGCTTGAGCTTTACCACTTGGGAAGGAAATTAAGTGGTTAGTGATTTGCATAATGTGGGCAGCACCTTCTACAACATCCTTTATCAGAACCAAAATGACTAATGTCAGACCACAGAGTCCTTTTGAAACCGTGGGGCTGTTTCATGTTCTCTCTGAACCTCTACATACTGCACGGTACTACTGTGTCCTGTTATAAGTTTTCATTTTGCACAATGTAGACCTTTTTAATATTTATCAGCATGCTGCCTCTAACTTGATACATTTGTACTGCACAGAAATTGATTTTCAAGAAATGTGTTTTGGATTTTTCGCACGCTTATGGGGTTTGAGAAATGCATATTTGCATAGAAATAATCTTTAGTGAGCTAAATTTTAGAGTATGTCAAATTTATAAATATCACTACTGTAAAGACATATTTTTAGAAATAGATTTCTGGCACAGTTTATTTCAATTCCATTTTTCACATTTGTGTCACCAGTATAGCTTTGGCTTGGTATTTTCTATTTCATTTGTTTTTCAGCATTCATGTTTTAGAGATTAAACTTTTCCGTTGTCTTCTCCAGGCAGCACAGTCTGAAAATGGAACAAAGCACGCGAGGTGCTTTTGTTTAAAAGACATCCATTTGGTTTGAGACATGTGGCCGGTAAAACTCACCTAGCTCCTTTTTCTCCTTGCAGTTCCAAGCAGACCCTTGTTACTTGCTCTTTCTGTTGCTTTGTCCCTTCACTGAGAGAGGAAGTTCTCTATTTTTCATCCTCCTCTACATCTTTAAGGCACATTACATTTCCTGTGGCTGTTGTTTCGTTTCAGAGTAGCTGCCGTGGCTCTGCTGTTTGCTTATGCCATTGAAAAAATACAGATGCCTCATGCACAGTCACAAACAAGCAATAAACTGAATTTGTTTGTTTGTAGAGACTCCAGGTTTCTATCGGAACAAGAGCAGTATTTTCATTGAACACATGTAGTAATATATATATGGAACACCGCTGTATGCTCTGAACTCTTCGGGTTGGAGTTGTGTTACCACAGCACTGAAAGGATCCTCCAAGTTTATTCTCCAGCTCAAGATTCCCGTTCTAGAAACGGGCTGTGGATTCACAAATTAAACTGTTCAGGAAGGAAAATGCCATGCATCCCTTCAATTTTGGAGGGTCCTCTGCAGTAAGGCGACAATATTGTGTTTATTGGTTTGGTGTCAGGGGACGTGTATCTCATTTTTCCTCTTGCCCCAGGTAAGGAATTAGGCTCAAGAAATAATAAACAAGCCTGGTTTCTGCAGAGTTGCATGAAAAGATATACTTATCCCAGAGATAAATTTCAACTTCAGAAAATTTCAGCTTCAAAATTACCAACAGTCTCTAGGCTTGACTTGGTTTTGAGCAGATGCATTCCAGGGAAAAGCCTTACCAAGATCTGGCTGCGAGTTACGGCAGAGTTCTTAAATTTTGCCGTGAATACCATTATACCACCTGCATTTTCTAGTCTCTGCAATGTGAACACATTTGTGGTACCTTGACAGAATTTCTGCAGCTGCTTCCTCTTCCAAATGCTGTGCCTAATCTTGGTATATACATAACATGGGCAGAATGACTTGAGGCCAGTTTTCCACTCCCTCTGGAAATGGTCCATGGGTGCAGAATTCATGAGGCTCCTGCTAATCAAATGTCTCTGTGTACTTGCAAAATTTTTGTTTTTGTCTGCATTCACTGGTGTAAGTTTTCATGTGGACTTTAAGGTGCTCCCCTTCTCGTGTCCTAAAAAATGATCTAACATCAGGGAAGGTGCTTGGCTTGGCTTGGCTTGACTTAGGGCATTCTCACCATAAAAAAAGAAGATACTGCCTAGGAGCATTTCTCAGTAGGAGAGTCATTTAGCTTTGGACTTGTTCTTCTTCACTGGTCAAATGTGTTGGCCCTTAAGGAGTGGTATACGTGGACTTCAAGTTTTTACAAGTGTGCTAGTGCAGAAAAAGATATGTACATGTTTTATTTACATATTTATGTATATATATATGCATAATAAGTGCAATACAACGGCCTATTCCTTTGTTTATTTATGTTAGAAGTTTTAAGGCATTACAGTAGTTGTAGAATTAGGTTTGTTAATACGTGGAAAAGGAGGTCAGGGCATCAGGGCTGTGTGTGGCTGAGTTTAGGGATGAATGTTCAGTGTCACACAAGGAACAGGCAAATTTCTCTTGGCTAGCTCATTCCTTAAAAAGCCAGTCACATCCACTGTGAAATGTTTCTACTGCCCTGATTAAAAATAAAACAAAATACAGTACAGTACTCCAGGTATTTCTTATTTCTCATTAGACTGTATCAAAAGTGAGAAGAATTTAGGAAATCCATTTTAAAATGGTGAAGGCAATGGAATTTTTCTATGAAATTCTCTTTGACCAGTTGAAATAGCTTAAACACTATTGACCATTCTCCCACCAGCTCAGTGATGCATGGTATTTTGAATCATCCATTTTCTATGAAGACTACCTGGGGTTAGCATATCATTACTTGATAACAGAGTTTCAATTCTAACCCACTGGCAGCGCGGAGCTTTAAGCTGGATACACTTACTTGCAGGCTCATCCAACCCTACATAATTGTCTGTACATTTATTTTATTGTCAACCCAGAAACAAGCTGAAGAAACTAACTGTTTGCTTTAGAACACATTAACTTCTTTATCACATTAATACTGACTCATATCTTATTTCCCAGTTGCAGTAACAAAACCGTTCAAATATTTCTCTCACAGGACAATATCTTTAATAGCTTCTGTGTGTTTCCTATTTTTGGCTGTTTCTGTATAAACAGACTAATCTAATAGCATGCTGAACCATCTATACTTGGCAGAAATTCAGCAACTCACTCATTTCTATGGCAAGCTGGGATGCCAAGGGGGAAAAAAAAATCCTCACTTTTATTGCAGTAAGATCTTTCTTAAAGTTGTCTTTTATAAGTGTAACATGACTATCATTTGGGGTTACTGCGGTATCTTGACTGAAGAAACCCCTGCTTTTATTGCAGCACAGGATGAGCAAATAGGAGGGGCATTATTCCCTTCACAATGTCCACAGGAATTCATTTACCTAATGTATTCAGTCTCTCTTATGTGCAGTGCTCTAAATGGTGGCAAAGTACACACTTAAAAATATTGTTGAGAGCCAATTAGGAAGGCTGGCTGATAAGGTTGGAGAAACAATCTGGGAGTCACTGGAAAATGCTTTCGTGTGGAGTCATCTTGCTCGGGGTATTTAACCGTCCTCGGCAAATTAAATTTTGTTGTCCCTCCACGGCAATCAGAAGCTGTGCCGTGAAGCCACTCAAGATGTGTCCCCCCATCCACTCTGTGGCTCTCATCCCAGCACACCCCCATGGCTTACACTGGCAAATCGGCGAAATCCACGGTTCTGCTTCTAGTTGCTGCTCCAAGCCTTGGGATACGCGGTTTGACGTACATTTATTTTGGGGCAATGCTATCTTAAGCAGTCTCAGGCTCCTGCTTCCCTGAGCTGTCCTCTTCATTAAAGTCAGCACTTTTCCATGGTTTATATTTCAGTCAGATTAGTTTCCTGATCCAGTTCATTGCGTGCTCAGACAAATTCTTGCACCAGCAAAAACAAGGCAGAAAGAAGTACGCAAAGACAGCGGCCATTTAAACCAGTTTAAGAAGCTTTCGTTGTAGCCAAGTGTCCAGCCGTGGTTCAGTGTCTTTGCAGTCAAAGCAGGAAAATACCAGCATACAGCTCCTACCTATGGTGGGTTGGTGTTTGTGATAAATATTTGAGCTATCGATGAATGTAGCTATAAAAATGCAAATTATGATGGTTTTCTTATTGTTTTACAACCGTATCCAGCTGCAAAGCCTCTTAGAGTGAAGTGGGTTTATTTAATTTTGGGCATTTATCAATATTTACAGATTTATTTATGTAATTGGCACTTTTATGTCCCTGTCCTGGTAACATTTCTTATTGAAACCGTCTAGGTCTGAAATCAATGCATCTCTAATACAAAGAGGCTCGTTACCTGCATTGGCCAAACTGTACAAAAATAGCCCACTATTGGACTGTACTCCACACTGGTAGTGCCTTATTTTAAACCAGAGAAATATTGAAGTCTCTTAGGCTTTCCATTTCCTCGCTTGTTTTACAAACTGTATTTTTAACGTTATTTTTGCAATAGTAGGCCAAGTTCATCCCTAATATAACTGTATTGAAATCAGTGGGGAGACTTGTAGTTTTAAGAATAAGACACACTAAAGTGCTTTGCTGGATCAGGGCCTAAAAGGATTAGTACTGTGGAATGCTTATGGTGGCCATAGAGGTAACTGTATGAATAAAAGTAATTTTAATTGCACTGGAGCAGTTTGGGAATTTTATTCCACCCCTCAATAAAAGAAATAAAAAATAGAACGGACTCTCAGTGACACGCCGAGAATCCTGTAGAACACTTCACATGGTTTTGCAAACACTGAAACAGTAGGAAACATTTAAAAGTTTGAGGTATAAACTCCCTGGCTTTTGTTTTGAGGCTTGTGCAGATTTTAAAGCAGATATTTGGTACACAAATTATAAGACCAATAGGGAGTATTGATTTTTAAGTATAACTATAGTGGCTTTGCACCTTTTCTATGTTTTTCATTAAGGCAACAGTTGGAGATTTTTTTTCGTAGAGAACTGAAGCTAGCTGATAATTTCTTGTTGTGTTCTGTGAAGGAAAATGGTGATCAAAGATGATTTCTGTATTCAGATTGTTCCTGACTCCTCAGGAAAATTTGGCACCAGGTGAAACGCTGGTAGAACACAAGCTCTTCTCTTCCAGGTTCACCAGAGGTGGATTTAGAACTAAAACTTTTTCCACTAGAATGTATTTGAACTTGTGTCTCCATGGTAGTGTGTGGAAGGCCTCACTCTCCAGTATTCAGTACAGGTGCCTTTTATCTAGAGCGAAGGGAGGGGAAAAACAAAGATCATCACAGAGACTCAGGATGTCTTAGCAGGGCCCAGGTGTGCAGGAAAGGCTTCACTGGTCTTGGCCTGGAAAACAGCAATCTGAAGCAGAACTGCATGTATTGGAACATCCAGTTTGTGCAATGGTTGACTTTTGAGGCATTTGAAATGCAAGAATACGTGTTATGGGGTTTGAGGTTTTTTTCCATCTAACTGTGACGTGTTCCAGTTCTGTGCTTGAACTGAAGGAGTGACTCCACAGATCTGGCAATCTTCTCCAGGATGTGAAACTCGTCGGGTCATGTTGTACTTGTGGGGGGTCATGAGTACTTGACTGGGGAATATAAGTGACATAATGTCTTGCTGATGCGAGAAGACTTGCTCTGCTTTGGGATCCTGCTAAAAGCCAATGTCCTTGGGCGGGTGGCAGGAAGGAACAGTGCCCTCTGAGATGAGGTATAAATATCATGAGGGTGACGGTGGGCTGGAGCTGTTCCTGATTCTACCATGCATCCTTTGTGTGACAAGGGTTTAGCTCAGGTGCTTTAGTTAAATTCAAACAAGCTAATTGAGTTTTGCTATCTAAAGTTTCCCGTGTGGTTTCAAGCAGAATGACTCAACTGTAATCAACTATTGTACCCGCTTGTAGTTAATGCTGAGATTCACTGACGCAGGAAAACAGTCTCACTGTCCAAAGGGAAGTTATTTGTTAATCCTCTGCTTTTGGATCCATCCAGTAATTCATTAGAAGGAAGATGTGTCTGTGCTCATTTCTAGGAAAAAACGTTCATGCAAATAGATGTTCAGGGCAGGTACTAGAAATGAGGATTACACTGTAGGTGCAGGGTGCTTGCCTGTGGGTGTGAGCTGCAAAGAGCTGGGAACTGACACACGCGGTTTTCTGATGTGTCAGCAATGCTAAGATGTTGCGTTTTGCCTGCAATAACAACTTTGAAGGTGATCATCAGGCATTCAGTTGAATTTGTACTCTTCTCTCTAACATCATTTTACTTGATGATAAAATTCAGGGTTTATATTCACACGGAGACTTGGACACTTCTTCAAGTTGTTTCTGAGCCTTTCGTATGGCTGTTTTCTGTGTGGCCCTGAGGTCAGGCAGTACTTCCCCCCCCTTTCTTTTTTTTTTTTTTTTTTTTAAATTTTCTTCTTCTTTTTTTTGCCTGTGAGTTGAGGTTCGAACATTGCTGATTTTTGAGCCTGGGATAAGATCAATTTTCCAACTGTGTAATACAGTACCTGGCTTTTCTGAATGGCACTGTTAATTGTCATTGACCATAACAGAATATGAATAGCACAGCCACTTGACACCAACTTAATGGTTCTGACTTTTCAATGGTGCCAAGAGTGTAAGGCTAGAGGGGAAAAAGGGTCAGAGGAGAGATAAGAGCTCTTCTGATTCCACTGAAAAAGATTAAAGCCTCTGTGTCTTTCAAGTGGTACTTAGGAGGGTCACCATTTCTGTGAAGTCACCTTAAAACTGGAAGTGTTTGAAAAATTTCTGGCAGAAAAGGTCCCTTAGAACAATTCCAACCCCCTCCTCCCCAAGGGTTTGGTTTTTTTTAAGGTTAATAGGCAAACAGAGAAAGGCAGGTCTGGGATGGCTCAAGGAGAAATGTGGGCAGCCTTATTGTGGATGACACAACCTGCTCCGAGCACAGCATCGCTAACCCTGTTAGCCCGGAGGAAGAATCACTCTTGTTTACTGCTGTTTTGTCCAGCTGGGAGCTCTGGGAAATTTTGTGATTCACTTTAGTACCTCTTTTAAGAAAAGCTTACTGTCCTTAAATACACAGCTATCGCTGCCTGTTGGGAATCCGATCATACACAAGATTACCTGCCTAATCTGATCACAGCAGTTCTCACCGTTCTTGGCTGTCAGGGACAGAGGCCAGGAGGAAGATGTTTTACTTCTCTACTCTCTTGAACATCAATGCAGGGAACAGTCATTTTCAGTGCATTAAATACCTGCCGTTATTTGTAGTGGATGCTAGATTATAATTTCAGTATTTCAACACAATTTCCCAGGGATTTCTAAACAGCTGGTAGCTAAATGAGAGGAGGAACTGCTCTGTGGAGATCTGGGAGAGGTACCTGGTGTGCAGATGGAAATGTGCTTTGAGTTGTGTGCAGGGTGTTTTCGGTGTGGGGCGGGTAGGTTGCTTCAAACTCGCAGAGGGCAGGAGGTTTAGTTCAGATTTTAGGAAGAAATTCTGTGCTGTGAGGGTGGGCAGGCCCTGGCACAGGCTGCCTGGAGAAGCTGTGGCTGCCCCATCCCTGCAAGTGTCCAAGGCCAGGCTGGATGTGTCTTGCGTCAGCCTGGTCTAGTGGAAGGTCTCCCTGCCCATGCCAGGGGAGTTGATCTTTAAGGTGCCTTCCAACCCAAACCATTCTGTGATTTTATGACCCGTGATTTTATGTAGTGACTGAGTCCATAGCACTTACTCCATTGGTGCTGTAGAGTCAGCCTGTGCATGCAAAATTTGAGTTATCCAGAACATGTCAGACTTGTGTTGCGCTTGTTTGGATGAATTGCACACCACATACCCAAAGTGTTCGACAGAAGGAGGAGCCATTTGTTCGTCTGATTGTGTTCTGATGTTGAAAGTACACCATTAATGGGCAAGGGACTGACCCAGCAGAATAGCAAAATACTGGCAATGTTATGGTTTCAGGTGTTTCTGAAGGAGGAATTAAAAAAAAAAAATCAGACTGGATGAGAAGCAGAAAGAAACTCTCTGAGATTGTTCATATAAATACCTGCAATGAAAAACGTGAGTCGAGAATTTAGATACTAAGTAAAAAGATATTAGAAGAAGGGAAGGGTCTAATTATCTTAATACATCCAAAAGAACTGGTATCAAAAATCTTGAATCTGATGTTGGACAAACTGCCAATTTAACAAGCTAAAATTCACAGGGTTGCCTTCGGAGTGGCGTGTCAGTGGATATTTCACTGTTGTAATGATTCGGGGCGGGCGGGGTTGTTTTTGATGTTTTATCACTAAGACTGTTGTTTGGGAACAAAGCTTCCAGAAATGGTTGTCAGGGAAAGTTTCTTTATTCTGCCTGATCTAAGTTTTCCCAGTAGATTTCTGTTTAAAAAGAATAAACAAGGAGAGGAAAAAAAAAAAAGGCAAAACAGTAGAAGTGAGAATTAGATATAAATATGACACTAAACTATGTCTTTTAATACAAAAGAACTCTTTTTTAATTAGAAACTTGGAAGGACGTATCCTTTAATTGCTGCACTTGTAGTTTCTGGGCCATCAATATCCTTGCTTCTTTCATTAATAAACTGGCAAGTCAAGTAGGAAAGCTGCAGGAGTATAATTTTTTCCCTTAAGCTCTACTTAATCAACAGCAGACTTGATCAAACAGAAAAAAGAAAATGTAAATCAGTTGCATTAATTCTGCTGGCAGTAAATAGTAGGAAAAAAGCTAAACATGAAAGAATGCTCATTTTGCAGCTGATATCTGGGGTAGGATTGAATGGGAGAAACAGGTAGTTAAACAGCTCTTTAGATGGTGAGTGACTAGGGGAATACTGGGGTTTATGTATGGATTAGCACAGTGATAGGCCCTGAGTAGCAAAAGACGATGACTAATTACCTGACAGAGCAGCACTGCATTCGACTTGGTCATTGAAATTAATTTCTGTTTTCAGGACTGGCAGAAAGCAGCTGCAGAATTTCAGTTCAATACTCAAATTAACTAGGAGTCTAAATTATTTCTTTGCACATACAGTATTAGAGGAGTGGGTTACTAAATTGATCTTGATTTTACACACCACGGCAAGAATTATTCCACCTTTTTCATCAGAAGTCCATGTCCCCTGAAATCAGGGAATAAAACCTGAGCTGTAATAAACTACTTGTCACTGATGTGAACTCTGTCAGATAGTTAACATCTTAACATTTCCTGGAATTCTAGATGAAGGAATTATAAAGTCAGGTCTTCTGGGTTGAAAGAAAATTTTACTATCTACTCCACTGAGTAAAATGCACTAAGTTGAACTGAGATGAATTTACTTCATGGTTTGGATAGGATTATACCCAGGAATTAGTTTGTCTTATGATGTATATGTGTTTGACAATCTGGTATATTTGTAACTTCATTGATTTCAATAAAAGAGGTGGGAAAGCTGTCAGCAGGTTATTTCTGATGAACTTGTAACAGTTTGAGTGAGATATGGCAGTAGAGAAAACAAAAATCAACTGCAAAGTCCCCACAGAATCAACTTTGTAAGAAAAACCTCCATACACTAAATTGAATTCATATATCCCATTATTCTAAAATGACAAAATTCTTCCAGATTTCCAAGTTGGTAGTTGATTCATTATATCCATAAGCAGTGATTTCTCTTTTTGCCAGTAGCAAAACTCCCAAAGCCTTTTGTCTGTTTAAAGGTTTCTCATATTTTC
The DNA here is from genome assembly GCA_035584735.1 of Pseudotriccus pelzelni. Taxonomy (NCBI): domain Eukaryota; kingdom Metazoa; phylum Chordata; class Aves; order Passeriformes; family Tyrannidae; genus Pseudotriccus; species Pseudotriccus pelzelni. The sequence goes on from JAWMRA010000020.1 coordinate 14,793,774, forward strand.
ATTTATTTACTCAGCTAAAAAGAAATTTGAAATGTTTATAAAGTAAATAAATATGAGAGGGAGGAAAAGGCAAGAGTATGAAAAATGGAATAATTATTTAATATTTAAGGGTATATTTTATTTCAATGGAAAATCAGGCAGGAGGGGTGTGTGAAAGCCTTTTTTCAGCACTTGTGCCCCATAGTGTTCTTGCTGAATAAATTATGTTACTTCCTGCTCTTTCCTGCTTGCTGCCTCTCAGTAGACACTTCCAGGCACAAGGATTACCACATAAAACCGGGAGCTTTTATCTTACTGTATCTTAGTCCTGTGTGGGATCACTGATGTAACTGGTCACCTTAGTAACTAAAACGCGGTTTGTTTCCTTTGGTGCTGCTAAGCCAACATAGCCATGGAAGAATGGATAGGATTTTATTCTAGTTCCATAATGGATTTGTAGAGCTGGCAGTTACTTAGCAAAGCGAAAACAAAACCAAAGAACATTCTTTTCGTCAGACACTGAGCAAACTTGATCTGGAGGTCAGCGAGACACAATACATTGAGAAATCTGCCCTGGCATTTTAGAGTCACAGTTCACAGTATAGCACGTTGGTAATGGTTAGAAGGTTCTATGTAACTATTTATTTGTGTTGTCAAAAATAAGAAATCCACAAAACCAATTTTGTTAAACTGGAAGTGAAAACTTACTTTACTCTCCAGTACAGATATTAATAAGATTAGAATATCATAATGATATAAAATTGGTTTTATTCCCTCCCTATTAATTTCTTTCATTGTCCTTTTGCTCTTCAGCTCTATTTTCCAGGCATTATTTTATCACTTTGCAGATTGTCCGTGTTTTATGTTTGCATCCATTAAAAGACATAGTATTTTTTTTGCACGTCAAAAAGATCCAAAAGAATCACTAGAGAATGACACATGGTCTTAGAAATACTCTTTTCCTGTACATCTTGTTGATCTTACAGAGTTCTGTCTCTAAGTTGGTACACCAAGAATCTTGAATTAAATTGCATTTAGGCAATTGATTTGCATTGGCTTTGCATAGAGATGTAGGTGCAGTTTATGCTTTTACGTTCTGGAAAATTAATATTTCTCACATTAATGCCAAGAATCTACCACGATTGCTATTAAGCCACCATTAATATGAATTCCCTTGCATTGTCATTATGGAGAACGATAGTCATGATGTGCTTGTTGTCTTTGATGTGGGTAACATGTAGTCCTGAGAATGTGCTAGACTGAGAACTGCAGTATCTTAGAGGTTGGTGATATAAGCTGTTTTTTTCCAATTTCAGCCTAGGTATCAGAAGGTATCAATAATGACAGACCAGACATTGGCCTGTGAAGGTCACATCTACAAGTCTGTTACCTACAAATGTGAAAATACTCTGAGAATGTCTTTGGGAGAGAAAACGCAGCTGCAGTGCATGTCTCTCAAGTGGAACTCATTTTGGTCAGTCTGCTTTCAGAATGATTTCTACCAAAAGCAGCATTTGAAAGGCTCGATTTTTCTTTGTCGTTCACCTAAACCATCCATTCTTCAAGTCTTATCACTTTGCATTAGAAGACTTATAGCTCACTTCTTACATAAAACTTCTGTGTTGCAGATGATAATCTAAGATGGATAGATTCAGGATGTAAATTTGCTTATAGGAGTTGTGGGGGGGGGGGAAGTTTATAGAAAATGAGAGAATTGTAAGAAACTGTGAGAAAATGAAAAGGATAAATATTAATTTCTTGGCTCCTAAGAAAAAAAAAATTGTTAAAGGAAGCCCTGTACTTGTAGACACTTATCCAGCATGGAGTCCTTTCATTTTCCTCTGGGCTAATTCAGCATCTCAAGAATCTGGTGGAAATTTTTTTTGCTCATGAGATATTTTCTTCTCAGCACGAGGCCGTTGCCACAGTCAGGAACCTCCAGCAGGCTCGCTGGGCTGGGAAAGCGAAAATGCCACTGCTCATCGTGGCAGCTGACACAACAAGTAGCACTGGTGAGCAATTACAGTCTCATGACCATATACTGTAAGTTGGTTAATTGTCTTTTGCTTGGAGTTAAACAAACTGGAAACTTCAGATGGCAGGGCACTGCTATTTTTCAAGTGAAATTGCAGAAACAGGAAATCTATAAAGAGGGCACATATTTCACACGTTTTCTCCACTTGCTGCTGAGACCATTATTAATGCTGCAATTTAAAAATAAAAGATACAGAACATTAGAGTTCTGAAGGAAGTCTCGTTTCCGTGAGTTAGATTAATTCTTCTCATTGATAAAGTCTTGAATACTGTAGAAAATTAGAGAAATTTTCAGTCTCAAAACCAAACCTGCTTTGCTCTTTGCCACAGCAGTAGTAGTGTTTGGGGTAGAGAAACTGGGATGGCTGGCGTGTATTTAACTTAAATAACATCTTAAACCTGCTAAATAAGAATACTTTCTTTGGGCCAGATCCTGTCCTGGACCAAATCTTGTATGCAAATGCACAGTGCCAGTAGGAACAGAGGATAAACCAAGCAGAATATGACACAAAAAAGTCCTGATGGAAACCTGGCTCCCTTTATATTTTAATATAGTTCCTTCATTTTTCAAGTCTGTTGTTGTTAGAATTACATTTATGGTAAGCTTGACTGCTCTTTGCAAAGTTAAAGAGAATATTTTGATTTTTATGAAGCAGATATGCTAAAGTTGGCTTGATAAAGCCCCATTGGTATCTTCAGGGAACAAGTAGATTAAACAAGTAATTATACCATAAGGCTTTTAGAAGTTAGTAGATTTAAATACATTGTATGAATCTCATCTTAATGTAGCCTTTTGTCTATAGTGCTTCCTGCCAAAAAAACCTCCTGACAGGAAATAAACATTAAAATAATCTTTAATCCCTTGTCTGGTCTATTACCATTAACAATTGATGCACTTTAATTTTGTGGGATTTTAACTACAAAATGGAATGGCTAAGTAGTGATAATTGGGTTTGGAATTATACGGTCATTTATATCAACAGAAATGCAAGTGGCTGGGAGGGTGATTAATTATTTAACATTTCCTGGCTGTAGTTCCTATTATAGAATTTTCTGATATATTCTGCTGTGAACAATTATCACCAAATGAGGATAAACAAATCTGTGATGTGAAGTCTTATTTATAAATAAACTATATTTAGAAAATGTCTATTTAATTTGCATTTTCCCTTTCTTCTTGACAGGACTGTCACAATCAGCTTGTTTTCAAGGTTTTCTGCCCTCTTGCTAATTCTTCAGGTTCACACCCCAGATTTTGTGCAAGAAAAACAGAGCTTCAGAACATCCTTAAAATAATTCCTATTCCAAACAAAGATACAATTTATACAGTCATGGTAATGTTTGCATGTTCCGTCCCCCTTTCATTCCCTAATAATAGAATTAGGGCATGCCAATGCATTAGAATTTAATCCAAGTGCTAGCAGCAGACTGGATAATTTAATGTGTCCAACTCATGAAGATTTGGGAGACGACTGCTGGTGTTTCCCCTCTTAAATAGGGTTCTCTGGCATTTGAGCTCTCATCTTTGGTAGCTTTGTCTAAGGGAGTTCACATTTCACATTCTCTCTCCCGTGGAGTCTGACTGTCACTTTGGTGCATTATGTTTATGTGTCCTGGTTGATACAAATACAAGCACAATTTGCAATTCGTTTTTCTTTTATTTTCTTACAATATGTTTACTAAAAAACCCACACATGTGTACTCTGCTTATCTGACAACATAACGCAAAGTAATTCTAATTATTACTTTCCAAACCATTTCTTACTGACAGTCACCTGAAAATTTTCCCATCCTTAATTTCCACTAAAAAACCCCAAGCGACTCCAACCCTTAGTTTGAAGGAGATTACAGAAAGTGCCCGAGTTTCTTCTTCAGGCAGAACTCCTGACAATCATCCCAGGCAGCCTTACCCAGAAAACAAAATCCGGTTTACATGCTTATATATCAACAAAGAAGGAACAACAAGATGATGATAATTATCGTCAGTGCAGTGCCTAGATTGTTAGTCACAGATAAGGACCCAGCCACATTAATAAATATGCAGAATCAACCACAAGGATTGTTTCTAGTCCATATTGCTTAAATTTTAAGTGTTAATCAAAAGTCAGGGATACAGATAGATAAAAAGAACAAGCGTATAATGAGATAATATTAATCAATATGGTAGGCCCTGTTTTGGAGCATGGTATTTTTCTGATGCCAAAGAAAAGATTAGATACCAAAGAAAAGGAGATTTTTAATGTGGATTATGAAAAAAGATAATGAGATAATATTGCAAATGCTTGTGGGCAGATCTGTAAGCAGAATAAAAGAAAGCATGAAAATGCTTGTTTGAAAATTTAGGAAGTCATCAATGAAAATGACTATCTTGAAGTCGATCTAGGGTGAGCGTCGACATGTTGATAGTGAATCAGGATAAACTGGATTAAACTGAAGATTTCTCTATAGACAGAGTACAGTATTAGAGGAAGAAAGGAAGAATTTATAGTGAAAAAGTAAGTCTTCTACCCAAGATGCTAAGCATAATAAGTGCAGAAGCAAAGAGGTGAGATATTTCTGGGTTGGACCTTCTTGTGGGTGTGTAGGGTAAAAGTGTTACAGTGAAAAGAAAGGATTGGCAGCGAACCAGGTAGAAAGAGAGAAGTAAGTTCTGGTGAGCTGGCAGTGATGGCAAGTCCAGAGGTTTGGCGAGTAACACTGGAGGAGTTTACAGAATGACCAACCACATTGTTAGAGAGACAGGTCACGTAAAGAAGACAAAAAACTTAATTGCAAGAGGAAAGAAACGGGCAAGATTATCTTCAAAACCACGGCGCGGTGATCTCTTCCATGTTCTTTACACAGCATCTGTGCAGCTTGTGTTCATGCTTGCTATCTAGTAGTGCTTAGTGGCCTTGAAAGTGGGAGAAAGCAGTTTGGAAGAGGCTGTCCTGGCTGGATCAGCTCGTAATTCACTGTGGGAAACCATGTGGTCAGTAATGCTGAACAGCAAGGGAGCTGATGTGGGACAGAACGGGCAACTGATTGCCTTGAGGATGAATCATTAACGATCAAAATTCTCAATCAGTTCAGCCCTCTCCACCTCAGCTGCAGGGCCAAACACAGTTGTGCCTCCTCTCTTTATTTCAGGAAAGATTTGTGCTTTATCCCAGTAAGCCTCCAGTGGCCCGGTATGTGTGGGATGTCCTGGAGAGGCAGTGCAGGCAGATAATGTCATCCAAGTTTAGGTGTGTAGTGCGTTAGTGGAGTTGCACTGAGATGGGCAGTAGCCCTGGGCAAGAGCCCAGTGCAGATGAAACAATATGCACAGTTCAGCTGAAAGATGAGGTCTGGGGCTTAGTGAGGGTGCTGGAGCTGGTGACTCAATGTACAGGGCAGGACTATGAGAGAGCCACAGTATTAGCACGTCCTTTGTTTGTGCCAGAAATAGATGTGCTCGTCAGCCTTTAGAAATTCAGTCTAACTCAATAGCAGAGTGTTGCGCTCTCACAAACGTTGGATTTTATTTTAACACACTGGTTAGGGTTCACACTCAGCTTTCCCATATTTTATGTTATAGCGTGGGCCTTGAGCTACACGTAAGTGTGTCTCATAAACTAAGGAAGGAAGGTCTATCAGGAAAAACTGTGTAAAACCATAAGTTCCGTTTTAATTTGGGCACCCAGCACAAGAACAGTGCAATGGCACATCAGCACTGCTGGTTTTGTGTCATTGTCAAAATCTTGGTGTGAGTCAGTGGAGACAATTTGAGACTTTATTCATCCTCACACATCCAGTATTTATCAGGTGATGGTCCATTAGTTAATGTGTCAAACTCAGCAGTATGTGAGGAAGTGGCAGTGTGTATAGCACATTAACATGTTTTTTTAGTTCACACTGATCTAAATGACCTGAAATCTAATTGTATGGATTGCTTATATCTTTTAGCACTTACTGCCATTTAGCAACTGCTATGCTTGCTGGAGATATATCCAGGTATGCATAAATACAGTACGGGGGAAACTTTTACTTCAAAAGATTAAAGTATGTTAAACACTGCATGTAACTAATTAGAACATATAGCCAGTGAAGTGTATTTTACATTTTCAAATGAAATTTCTTTCAGCAGATGCTAATACATATTAGGACATCTGTTTATATTTTTCTTCAATCTTTTTTTGTAACTGCATCTTATTTAAAATACTGTTGTCAGCTGAAATAGTATAGCCTTAAACAATACTACTTGTATGTGTAGTTGTGAACTCATATGGCTGCTTTGGAGATGTCTTTCTGCATAAGCAGATTTTTGTTTTGTTATGTGTAAGTGAAAGATGTATGAAAAGTTGTTTCGCTTCATTTAAATTGGAGCAGGGATGAAAAAGGCAGAAAGAAGTCAGTAGGATAAAATGTAATGCTATCCCCACTAGGTAAAGTTGTCCAATTACGCCTGGTGTCACAACTTTTCAACATTTGAATGGCTGGGAGGGGATACTAATTTCAACCTTAATGATCTCTGCTTTAGGAGTCAACATCACAACACTTCACTTATAATTTTAGCACATCTGTCAGCCTGTGCTAAAAAGGAGCCCTGGGCTAGTGGGTGACTGAAGATCCTTTTATCCCTAGAGAGGATTATGTATTCCCTTCAAGAGTGGGAAAATAAAAAGGTTATAAGTACTCACCTACTTCACTGCTGCCCGCATTTGCCCTGTTGACAAATAGTGACTTTCACATCCCGCTTTTGCATTCATAAGCACAAAAATAAATAAAAACTATGCAACTTCTCATTGTATAACACTTACGGAAGCGACCCATTTATAATGTCACATATTCTGTAACACCATATAGTCCCTAAGCTGGACTTTTTTTTTTTTCATTTCAATAGATCACATTGATTTCCTGTATGACTTTATCTACCTAATACAAAGCGGGATTGAACAGTTATTTGTCTGGATTTAGCCATTCCTTATCGAACATTTATGATTTAGCTGTTGCTACAACATCTTCTTGTAAGGCTTTTCTTATTTTTATCTTTTCAGGAAGGGTATGAATGTGATAACAGGGCTGCAATAAATCTGTCTCTTGAAAATGAACCATATTTTGGGAAGCTGTGTGCTATCTGTTGCCAAGGGAGGGCAAGTTGAAGGGGCAGGACAGTCGTGCGAGGGGATCGTTTCTAGGATGCTGTGGGCGCCCATTAATAAGAATGATTGACTCTTCTGGTGGAGGGTATCAGTGCACTGAGATTGCAGTCTCCTGGCTGCATGGTAGGCTGGTGTTCTTGAGATGAAAGACCCAGTAGAAAAGAGAGTTTTGCCTGACCAGGCCAAATTTGTACAGCCATCAGGTTGAAGAAAAATAGCACAAGGTCAGCAGGTTTGTGTCTTCTCTGTTTATAGAACTAAAAAAAGTAAGATCTCAGTTTTATTATTGCTGTTCCTCTTTCAATTTCTCTGTTCTTTATCTAGAGAGGAAAACAAAATATGTGAATACCTATAATAATACTGACTGTGATTTAATTAAATGTAGAGTAGAAAGTGCATGTCAATAGGACCTTTTCTGATTATAGCTCATTTTAAAATTTAGGTTGAAAGAAAGAAACATATAAACCTATCCATTGTGTATCCCTGGTGTTATAATATTCCTAGCCAGAGCATTTTACCTGAACATTTTCCAAACAACCTCATCACACTGAAGTAATTTATCTTTCATTACATAATGCTTTTCATTCAATGATTTCAAAATGCTCTGCTAAGTGTGTTTTCTGAAGTGCCAAACTAAGTGTCATATAACCCTGGGGAGACGTCTGCTGGTTTTATTGTACCTATTTTGCAGACAGGTAAATTCAAACACAGACAGATTAGCAGACACCCTGTGAATGAGTAAAGGAGGGAAGACCCAAACCCTAATTCCTGCCTGCTGAGTGCCAGCCCTAAGCACACGCCCCTTTGTTCAATACTCAAAAAGTGCTCATGCTGCGTGAAGGGAAAGAAGAGGAAAAAAAAAAAAAACTTTGCAGAAACTATAAAAGTTAATAATTACATTGTAAAGGCTAATCTAACTGATAATGAACATTTAATACAGAACCATAAATTTGCATGACACTTAAAAAGAAAATGTCCTTTTGTTTTCGTCTTCACTTCCCAAGCCTGTTTATAGTTAATTTTTTAACCTGCCTAACCGAGGCTGTATTCTGTCCTGTCTCCTTTTTTATGTCTCTTCACTAGTGCTTTCAATGACCTCTCTGTAAGTTTCTTTATATAGAAACCTGCTATGCTGTCTTGAATGCACAAGGTCAATAATGATTACCCTCTAACTTTGAAGGGCATCCCCCTTCTCTGCTTGCAAAGAGTAGCAAGCCACGAAGTCCCTGCATCTCATAATTGTAATTTCTCTTATGAAATGCAGTATTAAGAAAGGTATTTGTGTTTCCCAAGCACTAGAGCTTTAGTCCATAAGCATGTTAAGCCTGGTAAAGTCAAGCTATAATAATTTATATTTTTTTTTCATTGCAGAAAAGTAGACTTGATAGTTTATATTTAATTTAAAACAAATCCATATTAATGCAAACATTTTTGTAATACATTTCAAAAGAAGGAAGCAGCCTGTTCTTTTTGAATACGTGGATGGAAAGCTGGATTTCTGTTGTTCAATATCCAAATCATGCAATAAGGGACCACACTTTTTATTTCTAAAGAACAGTGTCATGATTTCAGCGCACTGTAAAGGCTTCAGAGACTTCAGCATGATCTGTAAAGCTGTTACTATTGTGGACCATAGAGGTTATGTATAATGAAATTATGCCTATTTTTTGGAACCAATGGTCCTCTAATAATTATTAGTAAACAAAGTCAGTTAAAAGAAACTACAGAAAGGCATGTAGTGATAACAAAAAGATGCTCGAATTGAATTGATACCATAGCAGGCATTGACTGTGTCGTCGCACAGCTTAATAGCTGGAGTCCTGGTTCAATACGATGAACTTGGGAAGGTTTTCTTAATGAAAGAACTGATGTTTTCTGTTCAGCAGCAGCAACAGCTTAACTTTTTTAAATACCTGCTTTAAAGTTTATGTGCCACTAATTGTGGTGCCGTATAAAAGGCGGCACTGTATTGGCTAATGTCACAAAGTGGGTTCTCAGACATAAATGTGAAATAACGGGTCATTTTTAAAATAAATGAGTGCAGCTATTTTATTTCACCTTAATAAATGCACACACTGCAATTCTTTTTACCTACAAGTAATTCAGGGTTCTACACAAGTGCGTTCTCAAAATGCTGCTTATTTGGTTTTCAGTGTCTTTTCCATCAGCTGTGCATTTTCAGGATCTGCTGGGAAATATTATTCCCTCTCCCCCCGCCTTCCATTACTATGCTAACAGCTCAGAAAAAGGCATATAAGTTGGAAGAAATGTGCATTCATGTAAATATCTAAACGTATATAAATTAGCTTTAAAAATTGAATTCACTGAACATGAATAGTCACTTAAAGTGTAACTGGAATTGACTGTGTCATGTATCAGCCTAATAGCTGGAGCGCTGGTTCAATACAATGAACTTGGGAAGGTTTTCTTAATGAAAGAACTGACGTTTTCTGTGCAGTGGTTGCATTCATCAGACCACATAGTGTTCATTACACTACAAAGGGCTGCCAATGTGAATTGTTAGGATCATCTGTTAGGTAAACCGGATGGGGACAAAAGATAGCAGCGGAATGAGAGACTCCAGTACCTCTGCAGGGTATGGCAGTCCGACTGCTTTGATGACCTTTCACCACTGCATTAGTATCTATTCACTGAGAGATCCCAAGTTCAGACCCTAATTCTGCTAACCAGAACTGGTAAGGAGCCAGCGGTAGGTGCGTTCATCTCACGAGCTGATGTTACAAACTAACCCTCTACTCTACAGGGCCACGCTCTTTAATTTGCTTTGTTTGAATAGCTTGGAAGTTATTGAACAGTGGCAAAAATTCTCTGGCAATGCTAATTAGGCACTAAAACCCACCCCGGTTTGTGGCGCTGATTTGGAGAGGTGCCACGCACTGGGGTTGATTTCTTCAGAGAGGAGATGAGCCCTGTGCCACTGGGAAATGGGAGAAACCAGACATGCTGATTGGCAAGGTCGAGGCTGGAAGGCCCATCGCTGACTCAGGAGCAGGCACGTTAATTCCGTGGGGATTTGCATCCACTCTGTCCCTTGCTTACCTAATAGGAGCATTGTTATGCCGTTTCATAGGGAGCTTAGTGACTGAAAAGGGAGATTTAATAGCAAAGATAAAAGTTTTGCTTCGATTCTCCCAACATCCAGTTATTAAGAAGCTTGTCTGCTCTGTGAGGCAGCACACCACAAAAGCATTCGCAGTTCACTGACAGGGGCTGTGTTAAAGCACATAACGGCTTGAATTCTTTCCCGTGGATGTTTATAGGAGGTGTGTTGGTATCGTGCACTGTTTGTACTCTCACTTTCGGTGTTCAGGTTGAAGTTATGTGAGGGTTACTAGCCTAAAAGTCCATACCTCAAGGTCACTCCCCTAACCTTATTTCCCACGTGTTTAAACGTATTTATATAGATAGGTAAAATACGGTAGCTGCTGCCACGTAACCTTGTTTCCTTTGCTGACATCTCCGGTGGATGAAATTGAATATAAAGCTGTTATTTGGGATGGGGACATGTAATGTCAGTCCTGCTTTGAGCACAGGTGCCTGCCATGCTGCTGGTGGCAATCAGTCCACCACACTCCCTGCCCGGGCACCACCACTGATACTTTGAGGGACACAGAGGGCACAGCAAAGGAAAAGCACAGATGAGATGCTGGAAGTTGCAATGAATTTTGTGTCCAGCAAAAATTGCTAAAGAAGGACTTTTCTGTTCTTTCATTTTATTTTAAGCTTGTTGAAAATGCTCTGCATGTTTTCATTCCAGCATCTGTGTTCTGTGTTTTATTCCTGTTTCTCTGTGGACTGTAGTGCATCAGTGACAAGTGTTACATCAGTTCTGTGGTAACTTCAATACCATGTCAGGATTTCAGAGCCCTTTATATCATAATTTTCTGATCACATCAGCCAATTCACATTCATATTCTAAAAGAGCAGTATGATGTAAATGTATCTTTTTTGATATAAAATAGAGACTAAAGACTTTCAGTTAGTTTTGCTTGCCTTTTTTTTTTTTTTTCCTTTCTTACCTTTTTAATTACCTAACTAGAGAGAGATTTCAGTTGTACTCAAACTGAATTGTCAGGATTTGGGCCCATATGCTATTTGCCAGAAAGATTCAGGCTTATATTCTTGGAAAGTTTGACTTTGTGGGACAAAACAAATAGGCTGAATAGGCTCCTGTGCTTTGGGAAACTGTGTGACATCAAAACTTTGGGAAGTCAGGCCTTGCTGTGCTGTAGTGGGACCCCTGAAGCACATACCCCAAACTGAGTGTATCCATTTCTTGGCTCTGTGCAGCAGGAGATGGGAACGTTCAAAGGAATTAAAGGCCCGTGTTGAAATAGTGCCTCCCACTGCTGCTCGCTCTCCCAAAACAACAGCAGAAGACACAGGGTTGCTGGAAATGGTGAAGATGCTTCCCTTGTGTGGAAGGATAAGCTGCATTAAGGAAATTGGGATAGGGTAAGGAGAATAGAGGTTTCAAGAATAAAACTCCAAGTGCCTGGCTTGTACAACATCTCTTTTGCAAACAGCCCAGTGGGGAGAGAGTTGACGAAAAGAGATAGAAAAGAGCTCGAAGGCTCATTTGCCAAAACAGGTGACATCAGAAATTTTGCTGAGGACAAATTAGTCCTTGCTGGTGTAGTTGAAAAACATATATCCAACTCTTCAGATGTCCCCTGTGCAATACCAGGGTTCAAATAGAGGAAACAAAGAGGAAACCATCCTGTATAACTGTGATCCCTCAAAAAGTCCTCTGGCTCAGGCCTTCCTCGGTCATTGGCCCGGCCCCAAAAGAGTAGCAAGGGAACTAATGTCTTTTGATTTATCCTGCAAATCATTGAGCAATACAAAAGTTTTTCAGTATGTGCATTTTAAGCATATTTTTAAGCTGTTACATCTTTCGGGCTATCTGCTGCAATATAGGAGGAAATCAGTTATTTGCCCAAGTTATTTCATTGCTGAAAATTCATCGTATCACAGCTTTTATTATGTTGTATTCTCTCCCCTGAGCATGCACTGTATGCACAGGTGACTACAGCTAAAAGTCTGTGAATTGTTACTTGCTACATTTAAAATACCCACAAAAATTATCATCATTTTCTGTTAGACCGAAGGTTAAGATGTAGTTTTCTCATTAAAGAAAAATATACTATTTAAAACCTAGAGCTTCCCAAAATTGTATTTGTTTTAATGTTTATAAAAAGAGATTTGAAGATTTAACACCAGCCTATTTAAGATTTTCTGCTTCTTGAAGCACAGAGCACAGGGGTTGATCCTCCATTACACTAAGGCTTATTAATGCCACTCTTCAGGAGTTATAAAGGGGCTCCTCAAGAGTTTGTGCACAGCCCTCAGCGTGCCATGTTTCAGGTGTCTGGAAACAATGAAGGGTGAAAACAGAGAGGAATTGGAGAACTGAGTGTCCTGGGGCTTTGCATGGAAACTTTGTTCAGGCAAAAGATGAAGTACTTGTTTGTGTTAGATCTCCAAATGCACAGAGATCTCTGCTGCATGATTCCCACTACTGTGACTGACAGGTTTAGGGGACAGCAGAGTCGCTAAAGCGTGTTTTTCATGGTACTCTGGCTACTCTAAGAAAGAAGAGAGCATGCCTCAAGTCCATTTCCCTCTAATTTATTTCTTTTTTTCAGTTTTGCACTTCACTAGAAGCTGAAACCGTACTAGAAGAGCCATGAAGCTGCCATGACTGGAGAGGCCACACTGGCCTCGTGAATGTGGCAGTGGCAGATGACTTAAATCTGCCGGCTTAACTGGCAGGCTTTATCTATTCTCTTTATAAGGTGCTATGTCTACTTTTTAATAATACAAATAATAAATGTGTGCTGTTCTTCACTGTTCAGTGGAGATCACTTTCCTTTGTCCCTTTGCTGCCCCCTGAAACCATGTATGATTTGAGGTACTTCTTGTTCAAAATGAGTTGTTCTGGTTTCATGGGAGGAGGTCAAAACCTGAGGTCTAAACTTAGTTTTAAACAACAAAAAGCTCCACATAGCTTAGGACATTCCTCCATAACAATCGTGTCTTTCTTCTTTCATATTCTGTCGGTGTGGTGAAGGAGGGGGGTGTTCATGGTGAGGATTTGCTAGTACTTGTGAAGATGAATATATTTACTTGGAATAAGTTCTGTAAATCATCTGTCCGGGAAATGGGTTTGTGTGGGAAGTGAAGAGGGTTGGGTTGGTGTTTGTGCTTTCACAAGTTGGGTGGCAATTATTTTATTATGGGATTTCAGTGGGAAAATAGCAATTTTGTGGAATGGCTTGTTTATGGAGCAAAGTTGTCAGCTGTTGCTATTTTTTTCTTAATTAGAGAGGCATTTTTAATTATCTGTCAAGGTCCCCTAGAACCTGGGATAGCTGGTATTTCTTATGTGATGAAATCAAAACAAGCAAGTGGAAGGTGAGTCTGTCACAACCGATAGGAAGTAGAGTGAAGCCCAAGCATGAGAACAATTAGCATGTTTGGACTGCAGGGAAGAAGAGCTCTCTGTCAGGTATGATGGCTGTACTCTCTCCTTTGCACTCCCCTGTGCTCTGTTTCTGATGCAACTCAAGCACACTTGTAATTATACTGAGTAATATCCATTAATTTCCTATCTGTGTAGTTCTGGGGTGCCTTTAATATGGTTAAGATCTCCAACTTTTTTACTAAAATATGATACTCACTAAGCTCTTTGTGGTTTGTGAAAAAGAAAGGGAAATGAAGTTCGACTTGCTTTCCCCTTTCCCTGTGGCCACACAGCTCCTTCTCACAGGGGTAGGTCCAGATCAAGGAAGCTTTACCAAAGCACACTTACAAAATGCAAAGCACTATTGCTGCAGAAATTCCTGTTAAAATTGCAGGGTGGTGTTTCTTATGACAAGTGGAAAGTTTATCACAAAAGGTGAACCAGAATCAGAATAGCTTTGAGGCAGATAGTTATGATTGTATGGGTGGTCTACACGAGTGTACTGGTGTGTGCATGGGGGAGAGGGCACACTGGCAGACAACATTTAATTGCAGAATAGCTGTCAGATCATCCATAATTGAAACAACTGTGCTCGTGTAACAAAATCTTAGTGTTCTCAATTTGAAATCACTTAAGTAAAATGATTTTGTGGTGTTTAAAAAGCAACAGAAAAAAAAAATTCACTAAAGACCATTAAGCGGCCTCAAGCCCCACGTTTCAGTGTTCATTTGTACCGATTATGGTGTGACAGCTCTTGAGTTTCCAATGATAACAGCCATCTGACTTGATCTGAGTTCAATGGATTTTCACTAAAATAGAATCATCGCCTTTGTGATGGATAGAAAAAGTAAAGCAATACATCCTGATAAATGCTCTGGCTTTTTTTTTTTTTTTCCCCCTTCCCTTATTGTGACCTTGTACAATCTATAAGTGAGCAAAGCTGAGCCCTGGCCACTGCTGCAACGCATCAGGACTTTGAAATTTAAGTAGCTCTGAAACCCATCAATGGGGTGAAGGGAGAATGGCCTGAGAAAGCGATGGATCATGCTTAGAGGGCTCACAGGGAAACAGGGTAAGCTGAAGGTCAATACTCAGACATGTCCTGAAGGAACGGCTCAGACGCTCATTCACATTCACATCTCAAAGCCACTGCTGCTGTAGCACTGCGAGGAGAGATCAGGAGGAGAGTGAAATAAAACAAGAATTTCAGAGCGTATAATTTCTCCGCAGAAGCAAATGGCACAAGGGTACAGTGTAAAATAGCTGTAACCTGCAGTGTGGGTGCAGCGCCCTAATCGTCCCATCCCAGCAGCAAGGAGCGTAACACCGTGGGAATTCGTTCTTCCCAGTGTACACTCCACTTGTTTTCAAACTTTCTCAGCCCTGGTAATTGTGAAGAGCATTTAACGTTTGTAACATGTCGTCGATGGTTTGTAACACATTATTCAGCGTGACATGAAAGTGAGCTAAACTAGAAGGGATGCAGTCTGAATCCATGCATGTGCAGACAAGTAATTAGGGGTCTTTACACTTCGTGCTTTGTGTGCCGGGGTGGATGGGAATGCGCACGAAACTTTTGCGTGAGTTTATATATTCTGGTTTCTTTGGAGCTGTGTTTTGACAAAGGTTTGGATCCGGGTACAGGCTGACCTGGCTGCAGAAAGCTGAAAAAATGGGGGGAAGAAAAAGAAAATAATAAAATAGAATTAGTATACAAATTTGAACCCGCAGTTACCATGCCTAAAGCAGAAATTGCCGAACAAGTCAAGAGGCTTATTAGCATTTTATGTAAATCAGTTATTACTGTTCTCCACTTCCTTAATTATCCATGTTATTTCAATACAACCCTTTCTTTGATGTCCCAATTCTATATTTAAATAGTGCAAGATTTCTATCATATCCTCCCGCTGAGGTTTGTTCCATGCAAAAAACATGCCAAGAGCAGCTATTTTAGAGACTACTGGGAAATGTTTAATTGGTTAATCCCATTTGAGTTATAGGGAGTATTGCCACGCACAGAAAACAGAAACATGTAAAGTACTGGCTTGGAGAAGTTTACTAAAACCTGCAAGACTTCCCCTGAAATTTAGCCCTGAAGATGTTTTGTTTCCTAGGTACCCAGTGGGAAATGATTCAAAGGAAAATCCTTCAAACTTCTTTGAAATACACTAAATGATTGATTCATGGTAGAAATATTTTTGAATTGAAACGCAAAGTCATTTTTTTTTGTTCTTGCAGTGTAGAAGGGGTGTCTCTTTATATTTTATATAGCACTGCAGGGCCAAAGGATAGTGTATTTCAGCCAAAATAAAGCCCACAAGATTTTAAGAAGTTGTTAATTGTTACCTACTATTGAAGCAAATGATTGCTCCTCAGATTTTCACATTGGGAAGTCAACAACATCTTCTGTGAGTATTAATTCCAAATGGACAAACGTACATTCTGTGCCACCCACCATTAGGATCAATTCTGCGCACAGGGATGCCTAAAAAAAATTAGCATTTCTGTACAGCTTCCAATTTCCAACGTTGGAGTGGAAAAACTTTGGAGCAAAGCACTGACAAATATTCCTTTCCCTATTTCAAACATTTGATAGTTTTTAACCTTTTTAAAAACTTCTTTGGAAACAGTGTAAGAGTTTTAGCACAAGCAATGAAATAAAAAAAAAAACAACATATGGCTATAAACACAAGAAGAGGGATGCTACAGCATGGTCAGATCTAGGAGTTTTTCTTCATTGATTTTAATGAAGTAAAGAAGTGAAATTTCAGAGTTTGGTTTTTGTTTTTTTTTTTCTTTTATCTATTTTAAGGGATGGCATTAATTTCCATATTTGCGAGTGTATCAGACAGTGTGGTGGCTGATAGAAGTACAGGTGAAGTATGTTAAGCTTGGTAAATAAGAGGGGAATTAGTTGATTAAGAAAGAAATCAACCCGTGTGGTGTTCTATAAATAACATGTCTCTTTTGGTACAGCCTCCCAAACTCAGGTTTGGATTGTCCAGTTGAGAGATTTTGGTGGCAAGCTCCTCCATATTCACAGTTCTTGTAAACAGATGTCTCCCTTGTGCAGAAATAGGTTAACTTATTAAAAAATCCACACTGGAACTGTGGATTGCTGAGTTTCCATCACTGGGAAGTACATTGTTCCAACTCTGAAATTATACAGTCTAAAATCATCATCATGTATTTTCATCAGGATGAAATATCGGGAGCTCTGCTTAGTGCAAGGTTTTATTAATGATGTGCTGTCAGAAGCTGGATGCTCTGCATATTTGCATATTAAACAGCTGAGTGAAGAAACATTCCTTTTATTGCTGCAGGGAATAAATCAGTTTAAAGCAAGTTCTCATCATTTATACTCCTTTCAGCTAAGTCTTCTTTTATTGAAATAAATTGTTGAAGTGCTTTGCTCATTCTTTGAATACTGATGAAATTTACCTTGATAGGGCCTCAGGAAAAATAACATTTTCTTAAAGGTGCAGTGTTGTTCTTTATCTAAATACAGCCTAAGTTTTAGAAATTATCTGTAAGAAAATTTGTGCATCTCCAGCCACGGTAAAATCCTCTTTTAATCGTAGACCTTCTGTAGGTGTTTCAAGACGTTTGTGTCGTTTCTGCAGTGCTGCCCGCCCAGAAATCTGAGCAGGAACTTTGCACAGCAGACAGTGCTTACACTGGGTTTATTCTGGGTGCATTCATTAGAGGCTGTTTAGTGAAGGGGCCTTCCTGCTGCCTCACATTGTGCATTGCAGATGAGCATCACCTTCTCTTGTCTGTGTGCTGTCTGTTGGTGGCAGCCTGAGTTTAGAAGTGCGATGTCTGGAAGAACTAGCACAAAGTCAGCACCAAAAGAAAAAAAGTTTGTATTTTATTTTCCGCCCTTTCATCGTGCTTGAAGCGAAGCACGCAGGCGTGTCATGAGACCCTGGTTTCCCCAGATTTACGTAAATAAATAATTTTGAAACCCTACTCGGTTAAAGGATGAGTTTTATAATCTGTCGTTTTGCCAGGCGCGAGCTAGAAGAGAGGAGTAAAAGTAAAACAACTTAAAATGAAGTGACTGTATTTTACATACGGAAGTCAGGTGGAGTTTGGACATTTTTTTTAATGCTGCTGTATTACATTGGCTAGCACTGAAATATGTTCTGTTACAATAAGCAGCAAAATGGTTAAGGCATCAAAGGAAAAGTATATTTTGTGTATTCTTATATTTTATTTTAAAAGGTTACAGCAGCAAGCCATTATATGCCTTTCTTATGTCATACAAAGTATTTTAAAATATAAATAATTTGTGACAGGAGCTTCTTGTTTTTAAGTGGAAAATGTGCATTTAATAACATGAAAATAATGTCAAAACATCCTCTCCTAGATGGTTGCCAAGTGAACTGTTGCTTTTCATTTATGTTTTATTTTTGGAGGTTGGGCTTTGCAGGAATATTTTCGGATACTTAGAAAAATAGTGATCCGTTGCAGCTGTAGTTTATTTTAATTGGACAGCACTAAGTGAGCGGACTTTATGATAAACAGTGCAGCCAGCGGCTAGTGACTGCACTTCCACTTTAAAGATTATACAGAAAATAAAATCCTTCAAGCTAAAGTCGTAAAGAACCAAGCTGGAATTACTTTTGGAACATAGGTCTGTGTTTGTCTCAGTGTGTGTTGTAAGGGATACCTGATCCTAAAGACTTAATAGTCTATAAAAGTGTATTTGCCTCACCACCTAACCCAGCCAACTATCAAAATCTTGATCTCCATGAGATTTTGGGTTATTTTAATTATTTAGATTGTCAGTACGAATTAATAGGTGTAATATTTTACATATAATGTCAGAGAATTCTCAAGTACACTGTATGATTCTGCAGTTGGAAATCCTGGTAATACTTCTTACATCTTCAAAGATTTATCTACTAGTGTTCTGAGGTGTTATCCCTGTGAAAGGCTGTCATACCTTTGATTTCTTTATTACTATTGAGAAATATAAGAGAGAGCTTTGCTTAATGTAAAGAGCTTTTTTTTTTTTTTTGGAAGCTATATATGATTTTTTTTTTCCTTTCGATTGAATAGTAAATCTGACATAAATTCACTTGCTGACATTTGGATGTTTATAAGGATGATTTGGTTTAGTGGTTAGACCTATTGTATTTCACAGGGGTGTTGTCAGGCTTAATTAATTATGCTGCAGCAATATGCAGTGCAGATTTTTGTGCCAGTATCTCCACAGCGCTTCACAGGGAACTTACAGTACAGGATGGTTATTACCAGCCTGGCTGTTGCACTGTGCACATCTTTAACCAGCAGAGATGGATTTGTTTACAAGAGGAGATGTATCTTTCTGTAGCTGAGAGGAAGGGGAACCAAACAGCCACGGTTGACTCAATCGCTGCTAAAAAAAAAAACACTGCGAGGAAAATCCCATCCCAGTTTGCCTGCCATCTGCTGCTCTCGCTTTTAAGGATGGTTCAGGTGGAAAATTCACGATGACTGGCCATATTTTCTATTTTCTCCTGGTTGTGGTAGGCATCATAGGTGGAAAAGTCGTACAGATCATTTTGCCTGACTAACCGCCCCTTGTGAGGTTAAGATGACTTCCGAGAGTGTGTTGTTATGTATCTTTTGTTTGTTTGTTCCTGGAGAAGTTATAAATGACTCACGCTCTGGGGCATTTACTACCACCATAAGGAAACTGTCCGACAGCGTAAGAGGCTTCAGTGCTTGGATTTTTTTCCCAGATCTTCAGCCTGAGGCAGGATGTAAAAGTGTAGGAAAAAAAAAGAGAGTTGAGCTCTTTTTAGTGATGAGTCCACACTGAGATGTTTTCCTAATATTGAACTACAAACCATAAATCATCTGTTTGAGGATGAGTTAAATATAGGGAAAACACTGAATCACGTATTCATAGTTTCCAAAGAGTAAATAAAGATGAAAAATAACAAGGTACAGACTTGTAAAAATGTGTTTAAATCAGCATCTTTCAAATTTGTTCCTATTTTTGTAAGACAGGAAAAATAATACCTGGTTTTAGAAAGAATTCCTAGAAAGATTATTAAAAATTACTTTGGGAATCAGGTTTCTTTATAAGGAATGTCAGCAGTTTTATTTCTTTTCCCAGCCACCAGGAAAGTTTCTGTAATCTTCTTTCCTTGGGGACTTTTCAGGAATAACAGGAATGTTTGGGATCAAGTATACCGAGGGAATCATGTCTTAAATCTCCTGACCTTTGCTGTTTGGACCTCTTTGTGACTTTTTTTTTTATGAGCTACCAGGTTATTTCAACAATTTTTGTGCACGGAGGGTGGATGGTGTCTCTGTGCCAGCCCTGTACTTCCCGGTCGCAATTCCAGGCGTGCATCTTCCCTGAGAAATGTAGGGCTCAGAGAGATGGTGAACTGATCTCTCCTGCTAAAAGGTTTAGTTCTGTCTGTGTGAAAATTCAGCACTGTAACTCTTCGGGGGTTTTTTTTTGTTGTTGTTGTTTTTGTTTTTAACCTAGTCTGACTTACCCATCCCTCCAAATGACTGAGAAGAAAAAAAATGCTCGAGTAAGGAGAGCAAATTGCCTTGCTGCTGAGAACTCTATAGGGAAGGGTGTAGGAGGGGAGGAATTTTGGCTGCAGAGAAACAGTGGTATCTCTTGAGAAGCCCTGCCTATCTGTCTTGTAGATTTTAAATGGTGCATTTAGTCAGTTTTCGTGCCTTTCCATATTAGTTTTGGCGAGTTGTTACTGTGTTTTCGGATTGCACAGGGAAGGTTTGTCATGCCTGCTGGGATGATGAAGGCAACAGCTGAATTTTTTCATGTATCTTTGCTCTATGATAATACTTGAAAACACTTGTAGTCTTCAAGGGGTGTGGCAGGAGGATGTAAACCAGGCAAATTCTGGAATGCTTCAGCCTGCAAAGGTTTCATTTGTTCTAACCAGTGCGTAATAGCCTTGAACTACAAATTAGCGAAAATCCGGCTCTAAGTCTGCCGGCCAAGCTTGGTGTCTGTGTTCACCCCTCAGGTACATGCAAGTAGGACTCTGGGTGCCTGTACCCATACGGAGCTTGTGCTAATCCATGTTGGTGCCTGCCATGTACCACAGTGCCCCATTACCACAGTGGGCCTGGGTTTCCGAAACGGCGAACGCGAGCGGTCGGAGTCCCTGCTTGCAGGAGCTGGAGTTCTGCTCTCTGCATCTGTTTTTGTCTTGCTGAACAACGAAACCTGATCATGGCTGAGCTCTTGGAGTGCTAATGCGATAGGAAACAAAACTCCCGACCACACATAACAAAACCAAAATAATATGAGGGTGATTGGCCGCGGGTTTTTCAGTGCAGAAGCATCAGTCTGCTGCTGGTACACAAACTAGCACTCTAGAACTCACTAGAGGCCTCTAAATCTCTATAGAACCCTTGTTAGTAGATGCCTGGGGATTTGTTGTTATTTTAAGATTTTTCAATTTCAGCACTGTAAAATAGGGCACAATTTAACTGAAGGTGAAAAAAACTATTATATATATTTTATTAATACCTACTTTGTTCTCCAGTTGTTGATACTGTGTATAAGAGGATCTCTTGTCCACAAGGATATGTTTTACCTTGGCTTCTCTTGAAGAAGCACAACCACGTATTGATTCTATATGAGAAAAGAGAAGTTGTGACTGCCATGAATTACTCGTAACATAAGTGGATATATCTCAATTTACCTTATGGTTCCCGGGTCGATGCATCATTTAAACTGACTGTTTTTATTTTCCTTGTTGATCTTTGATTTCTTATTTAAGTTCTTGAAGGAAGCAATTGAAATTTCAAACTGCGAAACATGTGGACATTAAAGGAGACTTCCATCAAAAACTAAGGTTCTTAATTTTTTGTAAAGAGCTGAAGTAGCAGAGGATGGTAGCTGAGTAAACGTAAAACTTTGGGACATACTGCCAATTAGCAGAGAAGGCAGTTCTCAGATGTAAAAGTAATTTATAATCCTCTCCTTCACCTATGAAAAAAATTCAGCGTACATTTCTTTTTACTTCTTTCACTGTGGTTGGAAAGACACACATGGGGAAAGGCCAAACTACCACTAGAACTAAACTACTCTCCAAAACCAAACCAATCTTCATGTTCTCAGTGGAAAACATAAAACACAGGAGACTGTTTCTTCTTTCTCATGTGCTGTAGAACTGGGCTACTGCCATAAAGACAACTAGAAGGTGTTAGCTGGGATGAATGTACAGCTACCACATTAATAATATTTTCATAGAGATTGTTTCTGTCCAACATTATCAGTGCTTGGCTGAGGGAATGCAAACAGCCTTTAGCCTGAACAGGTGAAATATATGTATTTGTAAAGTTTATTAGATTCTTTTAAAGAAAAAAGTAAAGGTTCTGCATTTCCTCTGGGTTTCTGTTTTGTTGCTGTGCTCAAAATTGCAAAAGAGAAATCAGGTTGGAAGTCTAACCTGCTGTAGCCTTCAACTCTCCTAAATAATGTTAAAGCACTCATTCAGTTGAGGTATTATAAACAATTAATGTACCTGGAACTAAATGAACAAGTATTCAGAAGTTGTTACATTTTTATCGTTTTGTAGCAGCATTTTTGTTTCTGCATTTTATTAGGAAATTTATATTTCACCTTTATGAGGTTGGATGATGGGAGACAATCCAATAAATGCCTTCTGGGTGGGTAGCTGTTATCTGTGGATCAGCACTCCTGGTTTATGTGGTCTTTGTGGGTGATAGGGGGAAGTGATTTAGAACTGCCTGAGAGTACTATGTCTTGATTTGTGATATAGCATACTATATGATTTGATAATTAATGCTCTCTTCCTTGTTGTTTTTTTTATAAATCTAATTGCTAAATGAGAGCAGAATTTTATTTAAAAAAAGAAATGCCTGTAATACAGTCCCAGGTCAGGGAGAGGGAATATCCAACTGAACCCTTTAAAAAGTGTGGTTTTGAAATACATAGGGGATTCACACAAGTGAAGTTATATGCATTACAGAAATAGGGATCTATTTGATATTACTGTTAAACTTCTTATTGACTTCCTTCACTTGTTCACTCTTGTCTGTGTCATACCTTGGAGAAGACTCTCCTTTTGTTCTGTATATCTGATATTAGATATCCCGAATTTTATCAGATCTCCTCATGCCCTTCTCTCCTTAAAGCATACATTACAGAGCTCTTGCTGCTTGCAGATACAATGTGCACAGCGTGTGATCTTATTTAGGAAATACACCTTTGAGTACACTGCTCTGATATTAAATTAGCTGATTTTGGTTCTGCTAATCTGAGTGTGGAGAAAATACGGTGAAAATTAACCTAACAAAATACCTTGGATTTGGCTTTGTAATTGAGTGTAGCTTTATTTCTGAAGTTGAGTATATCTAATTATTAGTGAAAACATGATATTGTGAAAATGATAAGAAAGTACCTGGAACAAAGATACTTCAAAATCCTGACAATGTCTTTCTTGGAGTTGCTCTTCTGGAACTGCTGCAAGAGCCACTGAACATTCTTTACTGTAAAAGTTTTGTTTGTTTATTGGGGTAATACCAAAGTTCAAGCAGCTGGAAAAAAGGGTTCAGAGCAGGCACAGGTTAAGCACACTCAATTCCTTGGCATTACAACTTTATTTGCACTTTCTGTTTTAATTGAAGATACACAAACTAGCAAGCTTCCCCACTTCAACCTATTAACTTATCTCTAAAAACTAGATCTAAGCAAACATGAAACCAAACCCGCAAATGAGATTCCTTCTGTCTTCATGGCGCGTTTTACCCTGTGCTTGGTCAGGCCAGCAAACTCCTTCTGATGCTGGGGGTGCAGTGCAGGCCCCTGGCTGAGAGTCACAAAGAGGGTTTGATGGCTCAGTCAGGGACAGTCCAGATCACTTCCACTGAAAAAATCTCGTCATTCCATTATCCAATGTGAATGTACACACACACACTTCTGTGTGTATATATATATGCGTATATATATACACACCCACTCTCTTATATATATATATTTCTATCTATATATACTTCTGTATATACATAGAAGTAATGTGTATATATGCACTTCTATATACTATATATGTACTCCTGTACTTCTATTCACTATGTACATATGTTTCTCTCTATATATACTTTTATATATATATATATACACATAATATGAGTAATGTGTTTGACAGGGCTCGTCCACGTCGTGCAGGATGTGAGTACATGTTCATATTGTCACATTTCTCAGACTCTGAAGGGACCTTCTCCGTATTCCCCAGGTCTGGGAGGGTGAGGCTGTTACCTCTTAACAAACACATTTGCTTTACCCACAGGCAACAATCCACTCCACTGAGAGCAAGTTTTTATTTCACTCTGTTCTGGTGTTTTATTCTGTTATACTGTTACATCAGCTGTGCTTATTTGTGGGGTAATAGCTACAGGAGATGTTCTGT
Organism: Pseudotriccus pelzelni; assembly: GCA_035584735.1. Taxonomy (NCBI): domain Eukaryota; kingdom Metazoa; phylum Chordata; class Aves; order Passeriformes; family Tyrannidae; genus Pseudotriccus; species Pseudotriccus pelzelni. The sequence goes on from JAWMRA010000020.1 coordinate 14,817,818, forward strand.
CATGGAATTATTATGTAAGTACAAGTGATGGAGTCCGGTTTTAGGCTCTGGATAGGTGCATAGCTGCTCAGTAATTGCATAGTTTCTGGTATCATAAGCAGTATAATACAGTACAGTGTATACTTCATTAAACAGTATCTGATTTTCAGGCCAAACCCTGGTCTAGAAATTTAAAGTTGGTTCTTGGACTTCGCTGACTACCAGTGCAGGACACAGATATGAAGCCATTTTCTGATTGAATCCCAGTTCATAAAATATATTGATGTTAAAATATGTAAATGTTTCAGTCTTCTTTTGGAAAGAAAGAAGACTCTCATCATTAATTTATTGCTCTGGAACATCCTTAAAGTGAACTCAAAGGAACAATTATTTCCTGGACCTTTTTTTTGAGAGAACGAAAAAATAGGCTAGACCTTCTTTTACCTTTCTCTCCTTCAAGACCTCCCTTTCCCCTCCAAATCAGCAGTTAAACCACAAAGCTGATCAGTAAAACTTATTTTATCGTGCATTAAAAGGAGCAGACGTTATTAACCGATTATACCTATATCAGTTTTTATAAATATGGAAATGTAGATGGTGGTATAACTACTGTATAGTTACTCTTTTATGAGACTGAATGGTATTTAAGCAGATCATTTTCTCACTAGACTCAGCTTTCTTCGAGTATCAGTTCATTCTTTCAGACGTAAGAACTCCGAGAAACCATAAAATCTGTGTAAATTAATAAAACTGTGAACCTGATGCAAGTATATAACACTTCTATAAAAGTTTTATAGTAAATTGGTTAGACTGTTATTGAATCCACTCAGCACAGATGCTGATGGAAGGCTTCCTTTGGTTGCTAATATATTTGACAATCTGTAGTGTATTTATGAGCAAAGAACTCAAACAATATCTCTCTAACATTCTGGGTTTGGTGGTAAATATTAATTGCACTGTATTAGTGAAAACACGGGACTGTAAGTTAGGCAGGATTTTTCTTTTCTTCCACGTGCCACTAAATCATCTTTCCTAAAATTATGTGCTCTTTGAAAGGCAAACATCAGTGTGACCTTACCACCTGATATACCTTGTGTACGTGAGGTAAGGCCACGTGAGAGCTCAAAAAATGCATAAGCATTTTAACAAAACTAAATGCCTACTTTCTAGGCCCACGTTATGTTTGTCCTGATAGCCTGCACTAAGGGACTACTCTAAAAAAAATGTAGAAAACATCAACAGTTTTTGTTGGATGTGCTTGAAGATAAATAGAGCTGTTGAAAGAGACACTTAGACATTTAAGTGCAAGAAGCCACACTTGAGCTTTTAGCATACATGTATGTCTAAACTGTGAAAATGTGAAAGCAAAGGTGATAATTCATAGGGCAATGCATTTTTTTCAGACCAATTTTTTATTAGCATATGAAGTACAGGAGCTTACTCCAGGTATTCCCCTTGAACTTGATTTAAACCACTGGTAGCTCTCTAACACCAGGAGCTGTGGTATTTTGCCATGTATCATACACCTCTACTTGTTATTACTAAATTGCTTGCTTATACCTTGTGATGGGTCCTTCAGTTTCTCATAAATTAATCAGGCATCTGTGAATATTTGCAAGCAAGTTTTAGAGCTCTGAATCTGCTCCAATACAGGGACTGTAAAAAAAAAAAAAAAAAAAAAAAAGAGAGCAGATGAAGCAAGGTTTCTTTTCCTTAGAATGCTCTTCCAGTATGAAGCAAAATATTATTAATCTAGACTGCCTGCTACTTTCATTTACCATGTAGCTGCTCATGGGATTACAGGCACAAAGGTTTCATAAATTTCAAATGAAATATGAACATTTGTTGTCAAAATACTGTTAAGCTATAAAAGCTCTGCTAGTAGTCGTCCTGCTCTTTTATTGTAACATTTATATCCGTGGGCGTTAGTGCGTTCTTGGGTCTGAAGGAGAATTTTTTTCCCCCCTCTTTATTTTTTTTTTTTCACATGATTTTCATCCAGGTGACAGATAACAAGGCAGGGGATTGGAAACGACATACTTCTCATTTTTCAGACTATAGCAGATCCTTTCTGTAATTATGTGGCATTTCAAGGACCTTATCTAAGTAAGCATAGCACCTTAGATGCAATTTAGCATAAAGGTGCTTGGAGAAGCAGGCAGAACCTTTTTTTTTCCCCAAAAAAAAGTGTAGCAACGTGTCTGTCCTGTCTGCTTCCTTCCTTTCTTTGTGTGCTATGCAGCCCAATGGTGCTATTTGCCATGGCACTTGTACAGCATGGGAGAAATAAAGGATAGAAAGATAAGGGACACGTGTATCTCTCTGCTGCTTAATGTGGGGGTGTTTGCAGTCATACAGCTTTTACCTATGCGAGCAAAACCTGTCCAACTTCATAGTCAACAGGATTTTTTTATGGGAATAATACTGTGCATAAATTGTGGAGCTCAACTCTCCCTGAAATTACAGGGAGCTTGGTCAATGTATAGATATTTACGGAAATGTGAAATGAATCCCTTCAGAAATCCAAATACGGAAGTCTCTGCTTTTAGATATCAAATTTAGAAAAAATTTTTGTCCATAATGTAGCATTAAAAATAGGCTAAAGGCTTCAGATTCTACTTTAATAACACTACTTACAATAATATAGTCAATACGGTTTGCTTGGAATTTCTATTAGAATATATGTATAGGGTGCTAAAATAGTCATCCATTCTTTGTCCAAGGTATAAGGAGGGTTTCTATACTGTGAAAAACGATTATGACATGTTAAAACTGTGTAATAGTAAGCAGACACTTTTCAGTGCTGATGGGTGAATTCTGGAAATGCTCTATTTATTTTCTCTCTATTGACTAGTTGCATTCAGGCAAGACTGCCAGTGCATTGACTTGGAAAACAACTGAGACTGAACAATTTCAAACCATTGACATTATACTGCTTCATTTGTGAACTGCATTGCTTCTGCATGCACCAGTTACTTTTTTATGGAGTGCTTGCATGTTTAGGAAGCTTTCAAAAAGGGAGAGATGTAAGCTAGCCTAGAAAGAAAGCTGTCCATTTTATCAATTTTATGTTTATAAGACCACGGAATAAAACAGACTGGCAATTTAAAAAAATAAAGCCGTGTAGCAATTCATAGATCTGCTCTCCATGCCCTTTGATGCACTATTAAAAAAAAAAATTAAGAAAAGGAAAAGTTTATGGGTTTAAAATTTCTCCATGGAGGATATTTTCAGCTTTTGAAACAATATGCTTTCCAGCTGCTGCCTTCAGTGCAAGTTTTGCAAAGTGTTTCGTAGCACTGGCGTAAAGAAAAATGAATGAGAAATTAATTTGCGCCTGAGATTTAATTTGTGTCTCTGACTGTCTGTCTCCATCATGCTGATCAAGCGTCTGTGTTACCAGTTCACATCACTTCTTACTAGCATCGTTTCTGCTACACCAGTGTTGGCTTTGTCTGAGAAAAGACAGTTGTTGTGAGGAGGGCCAGTGTTTTCTGCCGTTGAGATCTGAAACGGGGCTATTCGCCGGTAACTCGGGATTTCCGTATAACAAGCAGAATGTCAGGGCTGTGTCCTGCACAAAAAAAAGCCAGGAGCCAGGATGTGAGCAGTCCTGGTTACAGCTGTGCTGAGAGCCTAATCCCTTGTGTGGCTGTGTATAGACTCATCACGGGTTAGCCTAAGTGACCAGTCTCTAAGTGGCACTGCCTGATGTTTATTCATAATTTTTCCCACATCTGATCTGTTAATTAAGCAAGAAAAAGGGGGAAAAAATCCTCCTACTGAGGATATACCTCAGGGAACCTATGGCCTCTGAGATCTCTACTGAGGCCTACCCTTTCCTAGACTAAGTCAAGAGGAGCAATGCAATCAAAACACTTGTGAAAAGGACAGAAAAATACCTTTCCTTCTTTTTGCAGACAAAGACAAGGCAAAGTCACACCAGCCTCCTGCTCCTACAGCAGCAGCAGCATTGACAAGAGCTGCTAAAAGCTCACATCTTTGTGCCCACACTGTGCCCACAGTGTCCCCTGCTCCCCTCACTGATTTGTTATAACTGTAGATGTTTGTAATTTAGGAAATAATTCTGCTTATCTTGTTTATGATGATGCATAGGAGCCCTTCACACTCTCCTAGCTGCATCACTTGTCTCCTGCTAAGCAGAGTAAAATGCAGTGCTGGGTGGAGAAGAAGACTGGAATATGCTTTTTGTAGCCCAGCAAGCAGTATGATTCCTTATACACCTGAGGAACACTCCTACTGTGTAAAAACCGTCTTTACTGCTCACCTTCTTGAGCGAAGACATGTTTGAAGTGTAACATCGTTTTTACACCCCTAGTAGGTGGTGGACCGCTTGCTTGCGCTGTGTGGACATTTTGCATTCTGTTGTATGCCGTGCATAATCTTAAAGCCTGTTTTCATAAGGGCCACTTTGAAAAATACCAGGGACCTTTAAATGACCGATTAGGAGCTTAGTTGCCAGTGTAGAGGCTGAACTTAGTGCCTCTGTCCAGAAATGAGGATGCTGCCAGCTTGATCCAAATGGATCAAGTGACATGATGGCTGCAGTTCTAGATGCACAGACTTTTCAGTTCATTATGAGGCACAGAAATATTTCAACTCTGTGATACAGAAACTCCAAAATGGGTTATCTTTTCATTAATTTACCTGGCTGCGTGTGGATGATTTTCATATCTGCTGGTGTCGGTTATTCTTTGTGTAAGAAAGATGGAGCCCAAATATTTGTGTAGAGACTGATACTGCTTTTCAGTTCAGTCGCAGGCTCGCCTTTCCTGCAGAAGGAGATGAGGGCACAGGAGCATGCAGGAAGGTGTGATGTGCTTTGCTAGGCCCCCAGCTTTGCAAAACTGGGGGCCCAGAACTCGAAGGGTCTGCTCTGCTACAGGCCTGTGCCACGAGGGGGGAGATACAACCCCCGTGTGCTTCAGATGCACATCATGCACCAAGGTTCATTCATACTTTGTTGAAGACATTGGCTTTTTGCAGTCAAAGGTTGTGGCTTTCTGTCAGGAAGCTTTCATAAGCTTATCGACTGCATTTCACTGGCAGCGTTTGATACGTGGCCAGCGATCGGATGTTGCATCTTGTTTCCGAATTGTTGACATAACCCACCTCAGGAGTAACTCGGATCTATGTACTGGGAGAGCCACTGGAGAAATCTACTGCATTCAGAGATCAAATTTTGTTTACCTTTTAGCACTAGATACTGAAATAACACATGGTTTCATGGGTTTTTTTCTATATGGATGGAAATGCATGAGCCACACAGACTTGACACAAGTCGATGCAGTTCTGCTGCTGTTCATGGGCTTGAATTTGCCTGAATGGGGTCCATGTGTCCATTCTTGGCCATGAAGGGATTGTCCTGGTGGTCAAAGGCATGACTGGATAATCATACTTTTGCTTCTCCTACATTAAGCCCCCCATCCAAGGTGTACTTTTTAAGAATTAACGTTATAGTGGGGCATTTTCTTTTTAACATCTTGTCAAGAAGAGGAAATGAAGAATCTCACTGCTGTCATTGAGAAAATACATTGTCTTGGAAAAATGTGCTGTGGACTGTAGCTCTCACCATATGGCTCTTGCTTCATCTGTTGTAGAGAACTGTTTGTGAAATCATGGGCTTGTTTTTTCCCTTCCTGTTTTCTGATACTGTCCAGATAGATTTCAGTGCTTCCAAATATTTATATTCTGATAGCCTCTCTTGTGAACTTCTCAAGCACATTAAAATGGCTTAAGAAACAAAGGCCATTAGAGAAAGAAAGGGCAGGCATGAACTGAAAGGCAAATAACATCTTAAAATATGTAGAGGTAGGCTGTAAATGAGATTGGTTCACCAGGAAGCTCTTTTGAAATATGAAGATAAACTGGCCCTTTGACCTCTGACGAAGTTACATAATTATTTGGGAAGGTTTATCTCTGTGTCATTTCACAGTTTTCTCCTGTTAGTGCCACTCTCTTACTTCACATTAGGAAAAAAAAAAAGGCAAAAAAAAAAGCAAGCAAGCAGGCGAAAGCCTCTCTCGCTGGTTATCTGAATGTGGAATCCACTGCTGAAAAGACCCTGGCCCTCCTGTTAACACAATACTTTTATCCGGTAATCACAGCCTGCGGGAGACAAAATAACAATTCATCTGGAAAACGAGATTAACTCATTTAAGTTAGGCAGTGATCACAGAGAGAAACACGTTGGTGTTATCTGTCTGAACGAAAGCATACAGATTGGAGGGCCATTCCGGTTCAGAGGGTCCATGTAGCAGGCCCAGCTTGTTGAAAGTAATTGGACCCTGTCAGAGTATGCCTTTGTGAGATATGGATATTACAATGGAATTCTATTAATCTCTGACAAATCCCCTCTCATCTGATAAAGGCTGTATACCTCTGCTCTTCATTACAGCGACTCGCCCGTCGCTGTTGTGTGCGGGCTGGCGGGCGCTGAGCCCCTGTGGCCGTGTCACAGGTGAAAGGCGGCGTCCCCCCTTTTCGGGGGTCTGTTAATCCCTGCAGTGCCACGACTGCTCAGTGATTTGGTCACGTTTTTATGACGTCGTGGTTCATTTTTGGGGGGGAGGGGGGGTGGAAAGGGGCTTATTTTTTTTTTCCGCTTGGGTATCCTAAATGCTTTTGTCATCTTGATGCAGAAAGTTACAGGGGTACTTATAACTTTTACAAATACTTGGGTTGTAAATCGGTGTATATTCACATCATAGGAAGAACAGAAAATACAACTGGCAACAACTGCATTTAGGGATGTCCTGGAGCAGTTAACGTGTTTTGTCAGCGTACATTGAGCTGGTAGCACACTGGGTCCCTTATTCATGGTTTAACCTCCTAAATTCTTCAGCAGTAGCAGTAACTACAATAAGATGTGGAGCAAAAACTATAGGTAAGATGTGCCAAGTTAGTGTGAGAAAGAGAGGAGAAGTTTCATTAGTCACTGTTTCTTCATTTATGTCACTCTATTCCTAGGTACAATTCTTTAATTTTGGTTGTAATTGTTTCTGCTTCCTAGTTTTGTTGTTAGCAGCCAAGCTTAATTTTGCCTCATTTCTCCTGAATGTCACAACAAATTATGTGCAATATCTGTATTGTGAACATCTATGCAATTCCAACAGGCTCCTTCCCAGCGCAAGCCTGAGAAAGTTGTGTATAAGAGAAGGTAAAACAGAATGCTCTTTCTTTTAGGCAATAAAATAAAGAAATATGGCATTTGTTCAGGAGCAACTGAAGCATCCAGGTCTGTTCCTTCCTCCGTGGTGTCAACCATCGTTAAAGGAAAACGCAGCTCCTGGCCGGAGATGCCTTAAGGGAACTGGGAACCTGTGAATTGCAAGAATTTTCCTTTCTCAGAATCGCTTTTGTCTGAAAGGTTTTGCCTTTGTCACTGGAAAAAATCAACAGTAAGGCCTCATTCCTGTTTGTTAATGCTCACGTCTGACTGTGTTGAGCAAAAGACACCTCTTTCCGTAGAAATGGAGTTCTTTGCTTTCTTGTCCTTCCCTAAGAAAGTCCACAGCCACAGTCCAGCTGTACATGCCTTGGGGTGAGTTATTTACAATGATGTTGGTAGGGAGATTTTGACAATATTATCTTAAAAAATCAAGCTAAGTGTTAACTCAGAGTTCCTTTATTAGCAAGTTGGACTGCATGTTTGCCTCTTATACACACAAGTGAAATACGTGCAACCATGTACAAGAATGACTGAAAGTATTGAAAGTGCTTTTAGCATTGAAGTCTCCTGTCATTAGATATATCATTTTACTCAGGAAAAATATTATTTTTTTAGATATAAACACAAATGGACTTCTGGTGGGTTGTGTTTCCTGAGATGTCAAGCAGTATTGCTTTTAATAAATGTTCAAAAATTCATAAGTCGTTTCTCGTGCTAAAAATATCCGTCTGCTTTCACCGAAAGATACGCTGCGGCAAACCCACATGGATTTGTGATACCTTTCCTGAAGTAGAGTGAGAAAGATTTAAAAAGTCAAATGCAGCCATCCCGCATCATCTTAAAATATAACCTTTGCAATATACCTAAGTCTCCTTCATGGTATTGTACACATTAGCAATAGAGAGGGAGAAACAGTGCAAAGTGTTCAGATAAGTTAGATGGAGTTCAGTATTAATAGTTGAAGTATCAGTTAGCCAGGGATATAATAACGTTTCACTTTCTGGCTTATAATTATAATAATACAATCTTTCAAAATTCCACTCATTCACTCACCCCAGGTGAAACTTTTCTTTGATAACAGAGGAAATATCACCAGGTTGTTTTTTTTTGGTTTGGGCTTTTTATTATCGTCAATTTTTTGTTGCAAATGCAGGTGAGGAGATCTCACACTGAGGGAACTGTACATTGCACTTGGAGTTTGCTTGGCCCTAAATTTAATTTTACTGTCTGTTGTCTTAATATTTTTAGTTAGAATTAGTTTTGCAAGCCTTATTCTAAGATGATGTGAGGAAGATCACTGTTCATTTTACAAAGCCCAGCAGGACCAATCTCTTTTATTAGTTACTGCTTAAATTTGCCTGCTGCCCTCATAAATTAAGGACCAAGTTTCGCTATAGGACAAATATGTCCTGAGCTCTTGCAGTAATTGTATGTTCAAATCCAAAGGGAGAATTAAACTACAAGCATCAGATTTCCATATTCATCCAGGAGGAAGCATACAATGAATAAGCAAATTCAAAATAGTTTTACTAAGGGCTCAGCCTTAGAAAGAGGTTATTCCTTCACTACTGTGGGATGAGAGTTAGCTCTTTATTTTATTTACCCATAGTCAGGTACCTCAAAGTGCCACAAGACATTTTTGTTTGTACATGGCCCTGATAACACAGTTGAGTGAAACATAGTCACAGAGAATCAAGTAGAAACATAGGGGTTACAGCTAGTTTTGCCAAAGTAGTTAAACTGCCAGGAAGTTATACCAGAAATAAAAATATGGGGCTGGCATTCCAATGATGTGGCCTGTGTCAGTTGGCATTTCCAGGCAGGACACCAGAACCTGAGGATAAATACATTTGCAAACTGGTGAAAACAGCAGATTATGGCAATTGCTTCATATATGACTTCTTTTAAAATCCAAGTGAACTTTTTAAACACAGTTTCCGTCCTACAGTCCCTTCATGGATTATCCAGTAGGATGGTTTGGTACAGAACAGCTGTTCAGGTTTGACCATCAGATATGACTGGATTATTTTAAGGGATATTGGCAAGTTAAAATTACAGTGATGAAATCATATGAATTTCAGTTCAAAAGCTGAGGGAAAATTGTTGTAGTATGTTAGCAAAGGGAGCTTTTAAATGTGATAATGTGATTATTTGTATAATGTAGTTCTATTGTAGTGGTTTTAATCATTCATGTAACAAAATTATGTATTTGGTGGCAATACACACAGTTTAACAAATATAATCAGTTTCAATGAAAAAGGAAAAGTTAGTGCATGTATTAAGAGGCTATCTAAATATATTTGATGCCAATTTTTTATCCTTTTTTTGTTAGCAGTGCATCAATCAAATATTTATTTACAGGGACTCTTTTTTCCCCAGTGTGTGTGCGCCTTAGTTGTTCTTGATTTTGTTCATTTTAAGCACGTTTTCACTAAAGTGTTCTTCTTCAAGCTATTCTCAATTCAATTTGAAGTGAAAGGTTTCTGAGTTTGGGTAATTTACATATAAAAGCTTTACTGTACATTTTATAAAATGACTGTGTTCAGAAAACAACCATTTCTATTTAACAATATTGTTATTCCACAAGCTGAGGTGCTTTTCTCACTGTCTTTTGCTTTTACTAACAATATTTGTTCTTGTCTTAATTTTAAATTGTTAGTGCCTGAAAATGTATAACTTCCCCCTTTTCTCTCCTACTATACTGAAGTGACTAGAGACCTTCTGTGATATGTGATGTAAGAAGATTAAAAATACGTTTCTTTTGTCAAGGTAGGAGTGACATGCACACAATTCTTTGGAGACTCTCCTCTTTTGTTTTATTTAAATAAGTGATAATTGTCGATGGCAATTTTGAACTTAAAATCATTGCATTCTGTACTGAATTTTAAAATGAGTCTTTGCATTTTATTGTTATCTGCAAGTCCCTAGCAACCAGTGCTGAGCCTCTGACTAGTCTATCATCTCTTGTTTTAAAGGAATATAGGAACATATGCAATATTTATGAATAACATGCTGTAAAGAGAGGCAACTGAGGGTATTTCAAATTGGACCTTGAATCAAAATGAGATTTGACCATATAAAAGTGCACTGAGTAGCTTAATGATATTAAAAGGTGGTGCTCTACCAGAAATCAGTGCATTTTAATTATTCAGGAATCAGTGTACAAAGTTTCTTCAGTTGTTACTTTTTAATGGTTTTCTCTTCAATGCAGTAATTAATTCCTTTTGAGGACAATAAACATCTCCTTTAAAGAGGATCCATAAAACAAGTTTAGATTTAATATTCTGTTCCCAGGAAATATTTGGTGTAAAGCTTTATTTCTTACATTAAGACAACTCATTGAAGAATCTTGTTTTTCCTAGACCAATAAGCAAATTCCAAACAATGTTTGCTGACAAATGAAAGATTTTGCACTTTGCAAAGTTTGTCTTGTCACTACTGCATTTATGCATAATCTCATGAAAAAAAAAAAAAGAGCTGCAGGTTACTAGTGCTCAGGTATTATTCAGCATGTTCAAATGCCATTTATACTGGGATAATCAGAAACACTACTTTGTAGTGGTGTATCACGAGTGCCAGTGGCTGTAAATGTTCTCTGGATCATACACAGCTGCCAAAATGCTATTAAATATGAAGAGTTCTGAGCCTAAAAGGACTTTAATAGGTTTTGGACTGATCTTTTAGAGTCTTTAGAGTGATTTATTTGTTTGTTCTGGTTCGTAGAATTAAAAGTGTATGAGATCGATTTTGCACTTTTTTATCAGATCCAGGATTCTGCTTTTGTACATTTGAAGATGAGCTAAGTGTAATTATCAGATGGAGTGAGGATGTTCCGCCTTAAACAAGGAGCAGCAATTTTCTGCATTAAAGTCTCTTTGCATGTTTTCTCGCAAAGTGGAAACTGCCTTTGCACGTTTTTAATCTGTTCAGTTATGATTGTTTATTTATTTACCTCCAGTTTTAAGGAGGGGAGTGGGGTTTGGTATCAAGAGAGGTATGCTGGGAAGTGAAGGCAGGTGATATCTTAGTATTCTGCAACTTCTGTCAGTGCCTCCAAGCTCACCAGCTATCCCTTCCTGTGTCATGATAACCCTCTGCCCCAAAGAATCACAAACTTTCTGCTCCCTGTAATTCTGTTTTCTTAGTTGCTGAAACAGCATCTGTATATTTTATTTTTTTTAGAGATACTTGAGTGGAGTAACAGAGGGCCTCATTAAGGGCATCTGTTATCTTAGTTCATATTTTATTCCGAATTTTAAGAGTGCTTCAACAGAAGGGATTAAGTGAGAAAAGAAAGAACAGACCATCTTTTTTTACTGCTCTTCTGTACCGATTGCTCCCAGTGTCAGACCTACCCCTGATTACTGCTGTGCAAAGCTTTGCAATATGGTTGGTGGAACCACATTTGGCAGTGATTCACAAGTCATTGAAATACCATTTCACAGCAAATCCTAATGTAGCCTGAAGATAAAAACCATTGTAAACACTGTGTGGATTGAGACCGCCTTTGTGCTGATAAATATTTCTTTAGCGTTTAGATGAAGATGCTGTACTTGCTTTATTTAAGTACAGCTGTATCTCTAATGCCAGCAAACAGACATATCATGGGCGAGAAGACTGGAAAGTTATGGAGAAAAGAGCAAAAACTTGGAAGTTTTGGTGGTAGAGTGTCCTGGGAAACATTCTGCTTCTGTGAGCCTACCTGAGGTTTGCCACGAGGATGAGTGTCTGGGCCTTGGGTTACTCTGGCCTTGGGAGACTCACGTGTTTGTGCTATTTTTGTCATGATGCACGTGTCTTAGCAGGATATTCCAAGCTAAACCCATAAATCTAATGGCAAAAACATTCTCAGAGCAAGGAAGTGCTTTGCTCTTTAACACTGCATTGCTGCAAAACAGTGTTCTTCCTTGTTACCCCCGAAACAATTCTGCCGTCGTTGCAGGAGGGGTGTTGGATTGTTAACATAAATAGTGCTGTGGATAGACTGACACTGTGCACTGCACTGCAGGGAACTGAAATAAAACCAATTCTAAGGAAGTTATGGCAAGAACTAAGTGTTATCTGCATTTTTGGCCACGGGTTTTCTCTCTCACAAGTACAAATTTTGGGGTGTCTCCGGAACTGAACAAACTGTAGGCCCTGCTACTCCTTGGAGGAGCTGATGAGTACAGCTGTATTTGGAGCTCATGAGCTGTGATGTTGCAGAGTGGCTTACCCTAGATACAGAGTTGTTGAGATTTTGGTGTTGTTTTTTCTTTCCTCTCTCTCCTCCCATTGCAGAAAAAGAAAGTTTTGGATCTGATTGAAAGATGGTGGGAGGGAGTGAAGTGGAGGGAAGAGAGACAAATCACTATCTATAGGACTAGAAAGATAAGTGAGTCATCTCTATTTTAGTGCTAATTTAAGAAAATGTTGCAATTGTCTGGTATTATTGGTAATGAGTCGCTTTTTAATGAAACCCACTTGATTGGGATGTGCAAGCCTCAGGAGTGCTCTCTCTTATCGGGTAGTTAAAGCTGCAGCTAATATTTTACTGTCAACATTAATTAGAGATTTGGGAGGGTAACTGGCACAGTGATCTGGTGCCCTCCTGTTCTGGAGGATAACAGATTAAAGCAGTGAACAGCATAAGGGCAAAGTGCCCCTCTCCCAGGGCCAACTCAAATACCTCAGATAGAGGCACAGAGAGAGAGAGGAACTCCAGCAAATCTTTGCCTGCTGAGAGTAACAGAGTGCAAGCTTTCTCCAGCAGCGGGGTCTGGGTTGTATCTAGGTGGCTTATGGAAAAATGAGAATTTAAAATGTGCCTTTAGAATGAAAATATGACAGATTCTACAGAATTTTCTTTCACGTGTCCTGTATATTCCAGCTGAGGCCACTTTTTTTTTTTGTTTCCAGGATGCAATCCAAACTGAATCAAAATACCCTCTGCCATGACAGTCAGAAACACCAGTGACCACAGTAGCATTGCCAAGGGCTCCTTATTGGTGCATCTTGGTAACAAAAAGTGGAGGCATGAAAATGAAATGCCATGCGGGTCTTCGTTACATTTGGAAACTCTTAGGATCAGTAGAGGACATCACTGGGGATATTGGCAAACAGTCCCAAAGTTGGACTACTCAGTGCTTCCTTGCTAATACTAAGGAACAGGATAATTGTACTTTTTCCCCTCCGATTTGGTGCCAGTATACTGGTGAACTGAACAACCAAACTGAATCAAACTGAATTTCAGTACAGGTAATTGAGGTTACTTGTGCTCAGAGTTTGCCTTGCCCGGGCTGTGTCACAAGTATTTCAGGGGAGAAATGGCTAAAAGGCTGTTCAGACTGAGAGGACTTTGAAACAGTGAGACTTCTCCATATCTGAGAGGGAAACAGGAATGAAAGGAGTAAAGAAATCCACATTGTCGAGAAATCATGTGAGTTTAGAACCTAATTATACTCCCATTGAATCCAATAACAAGAATTCCTATTGATTTTAAAAGGAGTATGATTTGGCAACACTTCATCTCCTCACTCTGCACTAGCAAGTGCATAATGGTCTCTTTTAAACCTATTCATTTGTTTCAACCTTTATTGGGGGAGAGAGTACTTACAGCTGGCAGAAAAAGGAGAGGAGAGAAGCTGTTTTATTTATAACACAATTCAAATAAAAAAGTAAACCAGACCATCACAAATACATTCAGAACCGCAGAAAAACCTATTATTAAGGAATTACAAGATTTCTGCCTTCACATTCTATCCAGCTCTTTTTTGTGGCTTTGACATTGCTAAGGGTTTTTTGTGGGGTTTTTTTGTAGAGCAAGACACAAAAACTTAGGAAGTCTGCACAAAAGTCTTATTTGCCATTTTGTGTGTTGAAGCTGGCCTTCATGGGAGTGTTATTGTTTGCTTTGGTTTTGCTTGTATTTAGCATGTAGCTTTTAAAAGCCCTTCATGGCTGGAGAGTTTTTATTGTAAACATAAACCATTAATTTAAACATTAAAATTTTACAGCTGCTTTTTAGTACATAAATTTTCACAGACACTCAAAGACAGTGGTTTTTGTTTTAATATTGTCTTTTTCCTAACTGCTCTGGAGTTGCATAGAGAGGGGAGAAAAATAGAATACTGATAAAATGCTTCATGTTTAGATCCTTGAGCTGTAAAACCGACATTCTTAGCACAGGGGAGAATTCCTGTTAAATACAGGATAAATATTAGTGCTGCCAAAAAAAAGCAAACATTCCCACAGTTGGGATTTTGGGGGAGGTGTTTGTTTTGTACCTCCCTTAAACAGTTTTTCAGTAAATCAAAAAAAACATAAAAAAGGACTGAGGAGGAAGAAGCAAAGCAAGTCAACCCGTTCATGGACTACAGCACCGTAATTGCTACTCTTGGTGTGTTCTGTTCTTCACAACAGGGTCTTTAGAAAAGCTCATTCCAAGGCCCAAGACGATAATAACAAAGAAAGAAATAGAAATGGTATAGCGGTGTAAATGTGTGGAGTTGTGTGGCAGTACAGAACACGGCTGTATAAGGTTCAAAAGCAGTGGCTGCCAGCTTGTCCTGCTCTGCCAGGGGGGGTTGGTTTCTGAAAGGAGCTCACTTCATTCTCAGCCATGTAAATTGGAGAAACTTCGGTGATTTGAGTGGATCTAAATTATAACAGAAAATCAGCAGCAAGTAGCTCTGAAATTTTCTTCTGTAGCAGTACCTGCAGGAATGCAGATTTGGCAGAGATCTGCTCAGGGAGAGTGGTAATCAAGTGACATTTGAAGTTTCAGAGTAAGTGGTGGAAGAACGGAGCTGGGAGGGGGGGTCGGGAGTGAAGCAGTGTTTTCCAAAGTAGAGTAGTTTTTGTGTTATACCAATGTTATCACATTTTTATAAAAAGAGGTGTTCAGAAGATTGCAGGTACTGGTCTCTGGTTATAATAAATGCTGAGAATGGAAGCTTAAAGAGAGGTTCTATTGTTATAAGCAGTGTTGAAAAAGAAACATACAATTTCGCTCTACTGTATTGAGCCCAAGCCAGCCAAATTAGAAAGCAGATGCTTTTTGTTTTCAAAGTACTTGAGCTGGAGACGAGCAAGCAAGATCTGGTGGTGAGGAGAAGCAGTAACTGAGAGCTCTGTGTGAACGAAGTGGCAGTTGGGTGTGGCTCAGAAATGGGCAGCAGGGAAAGTCCTGTCCCATCACCTCTGAAACAGCAGGTTTGATGTATTGAACGAGTGGGGGATCATAGATTTTTTTTTCCCTGGTCTTTTCTATACTTCTGCCTTTTTCTTTGATGGAATAATTTAGACAGTGGCCGATATTACCCCTACAAACCTCCTAGCTAGCTCCATTTCATCAGCAATCAGTCACTTTGAATTGAAACATTGAAACATACATGCACTGGATATAAGAGTACATTATATGTGTGCTTAACGTCCATTTGAATTTTGTTCAAGGGTGTTATTAGTCTCCACGCAGATAACTTCTAGTGACACAGCAGATAAGTACAATAGAGAAGCCTCTTCAATATACTCTAGCATTAACAGATTTATCTTTGTGTAGAACAAGAGTTGGCTGGATAAGGTGCTGAGCAAATGAATTCTGTTTTTCTGCATGTCACTGGGTTGGTCTTTGCAGGTCTGGAGAAAAACCAAAATCAACAAATTAGGAAGACAACAGTATTGATTACTTGTTTTAACTTCAAACATAGAAAAAGCATATTTTGAAGTTCCCCAAGGCCATTGAAATGTATGTTTCTGTGACATTGTTTGTTATTACGCGTTGTTTGCATTACAGAATTTAACAAATCAGTCCGGAACTGTTTGGCAAAAAAGTAGCGAAAGCTCCCCAGCCATCAGTTTGCTTGGCTCAGGAGGATCTGTTGATGGAAATGACTGGCAAAGTCATTTAGTGTGTATTCACCAGTGTTCTTTTATACATAGTACTAACTCAAAAAGCTGAGAAATATACAAACCCATCTACTGAAAAATTTCTGGTTTTAGAGTTAACAGTAGTTCAGAAACTGGTGGTGGTGCTGTACTGGATCAGGACAGGGGGGACTGTTGGTTCAGTTTCCTTCTCAGCTACCAAATAATGCATTTGCTCCTGCACTCATTTTTAAGTCTCTTCCTGTCTCTTTTTCAGAAATTCGAAGTAAAATTGGAAGCATTCAGTTATCCAAATTTAAGCCAAAATGCAGCTGTGGTACTACTCACCTGTCTGTCCATGTTCGTGCTGATGCAAGTCTTGTGGTACTCACAGATCCCTTTTCGGTGCAGTGAATTCCTCTTGCCCTGTTTTGCCCCTGTGCCATCTGAGGAGCACGTGCACCAGTTATTAATTTCTCTACTTGCCTTTCAAGCTTGAGTAAGTAACTCCAATACCTGGAAAGGGCTACACAGGAAGCGTTATTCATTGGGACAGGTGGCTCGAGCATGGAATGATCACCTTTGCAGGTTTATTCCACGGAGGCACGAGCAGAACCGCGCAGGTTCCCGGCAGCAGAGCAGGTCAGGGGGGTGGCCGCGTCTTGGAGAAATACCGAGTCAAACACGCCGGTCAGATTCTCTCTGCAAGAGAGGCTCAGGTCCTGGCAACATCTCTTGCAGTGTCTGTTACATTAGAAGCAGTGGATGATATTTCACAAATAAAGAACCACGAGATAAACGGGATTTTTCCTGTCTGGAACGGCTCTGGAGTTAATAGCCTGGACAAATATTTCGTGAAGCACATGAGATGAGTAAACTATCCACGGGCTTCAAGTACAGAAAAAAAAGTTAAAGTAGCAGTCTTCAAACTTTCAAGGAGTTTCTTTCAGGGGCTGTTTTTTAAGTGGCTGTGGAACACAGGTGGATAAATACATATGAAACTTGTACCTGTAAACACAGATGCCAGCCTAGTAGAAAATCTTTTCAGTGAGGGGAGGTGATACAGAGACAGGAAGGTATGGTTGTAGCAAATCCCACAACCACAGAATCAAGCTTCCCTTCACTCAGGAAGCCATAGGAGCTAAAAGAAGTTATAAAAAACTTTTAGAGAACCATATTTTTTTATTCATTTTCCTATAAAATTTATTTGTGTACATATGTGTGCCTATGCGTGTGTCCGTGCATACGTACTGTCTGCACACATAAATACCTGTATATAACACACACATATATGATGTACACAGTTGCATTAATACAGTAAATTTTCACTGGCTTTAGACACGTGCCAGATACTGCCTGTGGTCTGCTCTTGACTCGCTGTGCAGAGACAGAGGTTTGTTTTTTAAGACAGTTTTTCTTTGCTGTTTTAGGAGCAGTGTCTGCTGTCTGTATTTCTTTGTCACCATAAGGTTAAAGTGTTTGTATTTCCTCTAAGCAGTTTTTAGTAGACCATTAGTACTGTAAGTCAGGAAATATTAAGAACTCTTTATAGAAAAGCACTGCAACTGCAGTAACTCTGATCAGCTGCTTTTTATTAATCTCCCTGAATTTCCTTGGCTCCTCTTCTCTAGTAGTTTAGTGGAGCCACTGAGTTTTCTTGGAGTATTTGTTGTGTTTACTTGAGCAGCACCTTTTGACTTGCAGACAGCCAGCGTGCCCCTCCCTGCCAGAGCTCCTTCTGTCTTGGTCGAACTTGTGGTCTGTGTGAAAAGTCTTTTTTCTGCCGCTAACACCAAGTTCCTGTCTTTGTGGTTTGTGGTGGGTGAACATTTCTTGACCTCGTAAACTTTGCTGCTCGGTCCCTGTGTTGGGTTTCAACACACTTAGAGAAAGTTTGGGTCCCAAGGAGTGACGTCCTTGTGCAACAAAACAAAGGCCAAAATCACTGGTCTTGCATTGATTGAGTTGCTGCTTTGCTTGCTTTGTTTGGATTTTAAATTTGTTTTACTGACAGTAAAAACTTGTAAAAACTTGTAGTGATTCATATCTGAGTCAGTAGTTAAATTGAGATGCAAGAGGCAGGTGGCGAACTCGTAGGATGAACATTGATATTTTAATATAAACCTGTAGCTTCACAGATGCTCCCAGTCAACAATTCTCCTGTCCAAAGAGGACTGACTTCTCAGATAATGCTCCTCAGTAAATAAATGAAAGAATAGAACACTGAATGAATAAATAAAGAAATAAATCCTTTGGTAGAAAATAAAAGCACAAAGGGAAGAAAGGAATAAAGTTACATAAGCAGTAGTAAACACTCAACAGTATTGGTTGTCATACATATTAAGCCATGTGATTTTGGCTTTACTTGTTGCTCTGGTCCTAATTAGGAATGCTCTGAAGCTGGCAATTTTATATGCAAAGTAACATTTACCTATATTTATATATCTGCATTACTCTGCTGAAAGTTCAGAGGAAAAAACTTCATGGATGGCTCCTTTGTTCATAACACTTCAGATTTTTTAAAAATGGGTATTTCAATATTCTTTTGTATTTCCTCCGTGGATGGGCTTGGACCTTGTAATTCTTGGCATTTACATTTCGTGTGTCCTTTATTTATTTTACATTAGGGAAAACACTGCAGCATTCCCTTACCTTTATAGTGTCTCTATTGTGCCTTTATTATTACATATAATAAGTGAAAGCACAGCTCTGTTAAATTTTATCCAGCTGAACAGTAAGATACGTGAAAGAAAAATTATCCTGTGTTTTCTAATCTTGAACTTCTTCCAGCATATTCTGTGGCAGTGGAGTTAATTCATAGACTTGGGTGGTGTTCAGTTGCTGTGTAAGTGATAACAGTTTTAATACTCAAGTAGATTTTTTTTTTTTACACTGGCATCTTAGTGAGGTGCTCAGCTTTCCAGAATGCTGATAGATCTGTTGTAAAAATGGAATAGTGAACCTTAATGTACCAGTCCAAATTTATTATACTTTATGTCTATTTCCACGGAAAAATGATTTAGATAATTTTCAGTGTTTTACATAATTACTGGGTGAAAACTTAGCTTACCATGTCCACAGCAGAATTCTTCTGGATGCAAAGGAGCTGTGGGGTGTTTAACATCTAGTTTACCATTACAACGTAGCTTGTAGCTGAGCAATGTTAATTTTCTCCTAAAAGAATTAGTTTTGATGGAAACTAGTAGAGCTGTTTCAGCACAGAAGATCTTTGTGAGGGATTTTTATAGAATAGAGCTTGTAACGTTGGTTTTCTGTTTACTCCAAAGTAAATTTTTTAGTTGTTGTCATGAATAATAAGTTATTACTTATATGAGAGGAACACGAGAGTTTGATAAAGTTTAAGAAAAATGCAATAGCCTGTTCGACCATTTTTTCCCGGTTGTATTCAGGAAGTGATAAACTGATAACAAATATATCAGTGTGATAAAATTGGGTATGAAGGAAAATCATAAATTCCATGCCTCTTTGCTGGGGAATGTGGTTGGCACACTACTGAGATCAGGAGATCTTCATCCAGTCAAGATTTAGCCCATTATGAACATCTCAGATAACTGGGATGGTGTTGGACCATTCCCAGTCAAAGAAAATAGAAATTGTTGTTTGCACACAACCAAAAAATGTAAAAATATTTTTAAAACATTTCAGTATCATCTGTTTGCCACTATTTATTGAGGGGAAAAAAAAAACCCCAACCCGCTTTATTTCCCTTTTTGAATCTTCTTGCTTTCATTTAGTTATAACTTACAGGCTGTGTGGGTGGGTTCAGAATTTATAATAGTTTGCAGGTGTTTCTCACTGGTTTTCTTTCCTTTACTGTCTTTTTTGTTTGTTTAAAGGAAATCACAGTGGTATGAGCTGAGTTGAAGCTTGTGAATGTAACATAGTGGTTTATCCTGGCAAGGTAGGAAGGAAAGGCAAGGGAAGAGAAACAGAATGACAAAGATGGAGTGTAGGTTCTGTTAATTAAGAATAGCAAGTAATTTATATCTGAGTTCAGTTATGCAACTCTAGTGAGAATCGTGTTGAAAACTTACATATGGGAAAATATTTTCTTAGGTAAGACTGAAGTTTTAGTTCCAAGACAAACTTAATTTTGACCTTAGTTTTGTGTGAAAATCTATTTTCTGCATCACATTTGCATTAGGGAAATGTGTCCAGTAGAGTTTGCCCAAATTTTATGCATATAAGTCATTCTGATTTTGATGTGTGGGATTTATTATTTTTTTAAATGACTGTATAGCCAAGATTCATCGAGCTGATAAAGATTCTGGGTTTTTTTTCTGACAAGTTCTTTCTGTTAGCTCTGAGCTTTCTGTGTTGCAGTGACTATTTCTTACGAGTCAATCATGTCTACATGAAAGTCAATCAATGTATGTGTTCTTCTTTCCATCTTCAAAATATTCCAGACTCTGAGTTTAATTCCAAGTCCACAGAACTGTTGAGGCAGGGGCCCTTCTGAGATTTTGAGTTTCTCCAGCTCCAGCTTGGGGGAGCAGAATTCCTTTGCAGCAACCTTCCCCCAGTTCTGTGTTGCAGTGTCTCCACTCACAGATGTTTTTTACTCAGTTTCATATTCAATAGGTGATTTTTTTTTATCCAGTTATCAGTGAATCTTCATGGGACTGTAGTACTGTTTGTATTTGGAAAAAAACCCAACGCCCCACCACTGAAGTGGATACCCAAGTGAAGTTCTCTGAACCTTTCTTGTATTTTCTCTTTCCTTTTCCTTTCTCATTTTCACTAACTCTCCGGGCTCCAGAACACAACTGGATGGAATGGATTTGGCTGCTGACTGCTGTTGTGCAATTTTGGCTCCCAAAAGGTCCCATCTGTGTTGCTCCTTGATTTAACAGGAGGGTTCACTTAAGAGCAGGGCAAAGTATTTTTCCCATTCTGCAACGCCATGACTCAAAATACATCCATGTTTCGTGTTTTATCATGTTACATAAATAATCTTATCTACCCCTGCAGTATTTCTCTTAGCTACATCATTGCTAAATTTTGTAACAATATGCCCTTTGCAGTAAAATGTCACCAAAAAGTTATATACTGTAATAATTTTCGTCTGTTTCATGAAGACAGACAATTTTTAAGATTCATGTTCGTTTCATCATTGAAATCCGAGTCTTCATACATTAATTTATAATGAAACCTCATGCTCCCTCCTACATTGATCACTAATTTTCTGTCTCCTTGATATGTGTTAAAATAAACTATAGATATAAAGGGCACGTTATATGCCTGACACTGTTGAGTTAAATAGAACATATTTCTGTAACTCATCCCTGTAGTCTGCCCTGGCCTTTGTTTCACAGTAAAAAAATCCACAAAACCC
This sequence comes from Pseudotriccus pelzelni, assembly GCA_035584735.1. Classification (NCBI taxonomy): domain Eukaryota; kingdom Metazoa; phylum Chordata; class Aves; order Passeriformes; family Tyrannidae; genus Pseudotriccus; species Pseudotriccus pelzelni. Next base: position 14,839,189 of record JAWMRA010000020.1, read on the forward strand.
AGTTAGAAAAGGTGGGTTGCATTTACCACACAGATGATTCGATGTGTTTCTTCATTTCTGTCTCCAGATACTCTGCATATAATGAATTTTCAAAGGCTGGCCTGCAGCCCATGAAGCTTTTTGAGTGCAGGCTGCAAAAAAACCCCATTTTTTTTTGAAGTTGGATATAAAAACGTTGCGCTGCAGCTGAATATTTTCGTGTGCCCTCCAAATCAAAATCAATGTTGGAAAAGAAAGGATGATGCAGGTTAAGAACATAACATGAAAACCGATACGAGGGATGTGAACTGAGGTGCACCTCGTTTATTATCCTACCTGACAACACTGAGTACCAGCTGCATTTACAAACAGTGAAGCTCCATCAGAGACTCCCGGGGAGATAATCTGTCCTGGAGCACTGGCTTGCATCTCTAATATAGTTAGGGACTGATTTAAGTCATGAAACAAGATGTTCAGTGTATTTCCAATTGTTTTCATTAACAGCGATAAACCTATTGAGCTGACTGCCACAGTACAGTTTTTACTGGGAAAATGTCACATTTGTGAGCCTTCCAAATAGTGGGTGACATTTCCTGCTCCGAGGCAGTCTCGAGGAGATAGCCCTGATACACTTGGAATAGGAGGGAATTACATCGGAACGTCGCCCAGCGCAAATAGCAGTGGAGGAAGAAGGTAAAGCTTCAGAAGGTCCCCTGGCAAATTAATCTTCCCTAATTACATTTCATGGCAGGAAACACAGATATTAGAAGTGCCTGTTGAAATAATACAGTATTTAAATTCTGATTAATCCATAGGTCAGGCAAGAACTGTTCAATACATGCCTCTAGAAGGAAAGATCTGCTTGGAAAGAAAAAAGTACAAACATCCACACTTAAGTAGACAGACTGAATTATTTCAAAGGCTAGTTGGAATTTGGTGGCAGACCGTAGGTAAGTTAAGCCAGTAGCTATAAAATTGCCAAAAGCTTCAAACATTATCACTAACACATCTTCTAGAGGTCCGAGGCAGAATGATTTATTAACTTAGTTTTCTTCCCTCCTCCTTCTTAGGAAGGTTGATTTTTTTTTTCTTCCTCCCCAGAAATACTTTGCTAAATGCATATTAATAATTCACCAGGACAAATAATTGCTGATAATATGGGTGGCATAAAATATTGTTATTCTGGAAGAGGGGGACTGATAGTTCAGGCTAAAATAGGACTGGTTAGAAAGCTGGTATTTTATTCAATTTTTGCCAATAACTATTTGTAAAACCGTTTAATTTCTCCGCGCTTTCCTTCCTTAAGCCCTGTTTCCTTTTGCTTTTTGATAAATCCCACCAGCTTCCACGAGGAGTCCCAAGAATGCTGAGATGCCCAATTACTCATTCAATTTCTGCCTAAGTAATATTTTATGAGCTTCCCTGCTGGTTGGATTGTCGTGCTGAGAGCTGGAGTTCCCATGTTTCTGCATGCTGGGGAAGGGATGTGCAGTCCCTTCATGTACTAGAAGGAGTTACAGCCTCTGGAACATATGAAGGAATAGATGGGAAAGACTCCCTAAATTTAGCCAGTGGCCCCTCTCATCATTGAAATCTCCCCATCTTGTAAATCTTGTAAATAAACATCCACCAGACAAATCCCAAGAATATCTAAAAATCATATCCAGGCTTTTGAAGGAAACACTCAAGGGCTTGAAGCTTTCAAAGATGGGTTTCTTTGTCTGCTGGCACAATTTGTCTGGGGTGTTTATACACGTCATCCTTGTTACAGGCAAAAAGCAGGTTCAGTGCCTGGAGTTCTGAACCATACAAAGTTTGGTGGCATTTACAGCTAAGTTTAGTTTTCAGTTTTCTTTTCACATTAATTTAGAGTAATATACAGCAGCAATCATACTGTAGAAAGGGATAATTATGAATATTTCAACACTAACTGTTTCTGGGAAATATACCTTAGTCATATGTTTGTGATTGCACTGGGTATAGAATAAACTGGATAAAATTCAGTGATCTGTGTTATATATCTTAAATGTAGAAAACTGAATGCTCCTTTTCAGTCTCATAATCTGGTGAGACGGCATTTTCCATGAGCCAGTGTAAGTTCTTTGCAGCACGGATTTTGTGCAGAGTTTTTCTAAAGCCACATTTTAAGCAGCAGATCGTTTTGGAGCCCGAGCTCCATTGCCTACACTTCAGTTTACAGCGCCTGATGTGGTTTTTTTGAAGGTGTAAGTAATGGATAAAGCAAAAGGATGAAGCAAAGGAAGCTAAATAGTTTGCTGTGACCTCTGGGTGACTTCGCTGATGTACATAAGTTTCTTGGGATTTACATCACTACAGATGAGAACAGGACTTCCCCTTGGGGTGTGGGGAAGGAGCTCTGTGTCTTATTCTTGGGCACCAGCAAGCTGAGGTGGGAGGCAAACAGCTACTGCACTGATGAAAAAATATTCATAGAAGGTTTTCAGTGCTAGGTAAATATAGAGATTATTTTTCTGGTAGGAAGGGTAGAAGTATTTTACTGGTTTCAGAGCTGAGAAGAACTTTTATCCTTAAACTTAAGGATATGGGTTTGAGAAAAAGCATCTCAAGAGCTTTGATAGATGCTGATTAATGACCTAATTAAAGAGACATAGTTGGTGTACTTAAATATTGCCTTCCTGTCCCCATTAAATAGAGAAGATGCTCTGACAGTATGAGAGCATCTTCCTTTTGGTTAGCAAGGCATTGTTATACAAATTGTCACCATCTGACAAGGGCAAAATATTTTGTAGAAGTACTTTGCAGCACCCAAATCCCCTCACCCAAGCATTTGTTGTGAAATCCAGATGAAAGGGGCAGGAAGGACTTCCAGTTGGGACTGAGGAACTGTTACAAAACTCTTGGAAATAATTATAAAAGGTGCTTCTTGAAAAAGACGGTGTCATATTGCTGATGTGTACTTGGCTTTGTAGAACAGCTACCCTCTGCTGCCTTGGCTTTATTTGTTCATTGTTAATAGAACCTGCATTATGAAGACTACAGGGCAGGAGAAATTCTGAGTATTTGTGTATTTTAATTTAATTCTGCGTATTTGTGTATTGTAGCCCAGAAGCTGAGTCTCCTCGCAGAATCATATCTTGAAGTACATCTTTCTTCATATTGCACAAGTTTGAATGTGTAAACAGGGAAACCTCTTTGACCTACATAAACTAGGAATTACATTTCAAATGTATTTAAATAATATCTCAAACTGACATCCATCTGCCCTTATTATTGAATGAACAGCCCTGAAATGATTTTCACTTCTGAGTATTTGAATAAATTGCTAAGCAGTTAAGATTACCTCCCATGTTGAGTACAGTGGCTTATTTTCCGTGTGGTAATAAATGAAGGTGATTTAATCATAATCAGTAAATGACCTGCAAAATTTCATTTTGCAGCAAAGCCTTTTTAACCTATTGAAATGTAAAAGTACGTTTAAAGTAGGTAAACCTTTCTCCTCACTGAAGACTGCTTGGACGGGCTCAAATCTCGCTTCCCTGGGTCTCAGTTTAGAGAGCTATTGACATCTTAGTTCTAAAACTACTTTAAAATGTGGGTTTTAATGTAAACACCAAAAAAAAAAAAAAAAAAAAGGGCTTAGAAGTAGAAGTGTACACACACTTACTTCTTAATCTGATGATCCCGGAGCTGATACCCTGGGGGCACACTTCAGGGAGCAAAAATCAAGGAAAACCTCTGATTTGTTCTGCAACATGAACACGCTTGTTACAGGCTTGGAATTGCTTATGCTGAACAAAACTAGATGAAAGAGGGTGAGGAAGGAGCACGTGTGGTGTGGCACTTACACAGATACCTGCTCTCAGAAGCGGTATCCCTTTGATTTAATCTGGAATTTCTGGCTGTGGTGAAGTGCCCAGAGAGGGGCAAACCTGCTGTCAACTGGCAGAGTGAAAATTGCCCCTCGAATTCTGCCCCAGTTGCAGTTTGGGTGGCAAAGGGGGTTTTCTTCTCTGCCCCGGTGCAATACCAGCTGCACGCAGCCCTCGGGGCTGCAGGTCACAGGCTCCTTAACCACAACCATTTGTTTTCCTTATTTTAGTGGCTTTTATGGTTCATAAGGGAGAGATGAAACTGGCCAGCGATCTCCAAATATTTGCTGTCCACTTCTCCAGCTTTGTCAATATATTTGAGCTGTATTTTTTTTTCAGCATTTCTGGTAGCGCAGCTCTGTTTCTTCCGATCCACTGTTCCCAAAAGACCCTGAAGCCACGTGTAGAAAATACACCCAAATAAAGATGGACAGTTATATTCTAGTGTTTGAACTGCAAACGCTACATGAGGGTTCAGAGACATTAAATTAATTGTTCTTGTTTTCTGGCACCCTGGTAGTCTGCCTCAGCCCAGCCCAGTACGTGTAGATATTTTAATAAAACATGATTGCAGCTTTTCAGCCTTTTGACTAACATGAAGTGTCATATTGGCTTAACAGCTGATGCATCTTCAGTCTGAAAAACATATCATGCAGGAGGAATTGATTCAGATTTTAATGGGTCTTTTGCAACTCTGAGGTCTATTCCCTTGCAATCTTACTTTACACTGTTTTATTTGGGTGGAATCTTTCACTTCAGTAATTTCATCACCTAGTTTCTCTTAATTAAGGCATCTTACCCAATTTGATAGCTTATGAATTCTAAATCAGAAATGCCTAGGCAGACAGTCTTTTTGTTATCCTTATCAATAATATGATACTTAAGCTTTTGTGGCAACAACACGATGTGCAGAGCTTTTCATTCCCCTCTGTCTCCTGTTAGCGCTCCATATGGTAACATTTAAGTGTGTTTCTCAGGCAAAGACTGTTGTTGCTCACCAGACTGGTCCCTTCAGGTGCTGGTCTCCATCTGTGGATTAATTCTCTTCCATCAGTCTTACCACTGATACTGGAAACAGCTGTTGCCTTTTCCTTAGTGGCAGGCGGGTCAGGAGATGACCTTAATGAACGAGCAGGCAGGAACGTCTGTCTACCAGCCTGTCTGTCTGTCTGTCTGTCTGCGTTTTGCTAGAGCACCACAGCATAAACTGACCAATTCTTCTACATGTCTTTTCTCCTCACAGAGAGTACATTTTTTTTTCTCTTCACAATGCTTTAATACAAATAATAAATGAACACCGCCAATGGAAAGTTGGTCGCGTCTGTGAACATAAGCTAGTGCAGCTGTGATGTTTATGTTCAAGCTCTTTAATTGTCATGTTTAAATTATTTTTTTTTTTTTTGTGAACAGACATTATCCAAGCACACTTGGTCACTTAAGTAACAAGTTCTTTTTTTTTTTAGCTCCAAGAAAATTTCAAAACAGTCTTAACCATGACCACGTCTCTTCACTTTAAAATAGATTTAAGATATTGTTGGGTGGAATATATTCTTTTGTTGCTGCCCTACAAATTCTGAGGTCAAATATTGAATTTATCGCTCTGTTCTTACTTGGGAAAAACTGCTATGAAATGGAAATTCTGTCTGTTTAAGGATCTGATCCTCCTTGTGTTTTATGGCATGAGAGGTTCATTCGTAACCCACCCTCCTTGCCACAAGGAAGCCGTGGTCGTGATTTCCTGACAAATGCTGCAATATTCAACAGGATGTCAGAATCTGAACTCAGTTTGTACCTGGGAAATGTTTGAGTACTCTTGCTTGGTAAAGCTATCTGAAACCATCTGACCTGAGAGAATGTCTCTGTGAGTACTTGTAGAGACAGGCTGCAGTAGTCTCACATATTCTGAGTGGTTTGGTTGTGGGTTTTTTTTCATTGTTTTCAGTGCAGTTTAGCCAAAAAAAAAAAATAAATTGGTAAATAGTAAAATCAAAGGGTGTCCACTGATACCCAATATCCAATGATATTCTATTGTTGTCAGTCATTCTACTTAATTTCCGTTTCATCTGGAGTAATTGTTCTAAAACCAGTCAGACTTTGATGAGTTATTCCACAGCACTGAAGTGTGATGGAGAGAGTTTGGGTGGAATAAGATCCAAAGACTGGATGCTGAAGTTGCACAAATACAGCTTGAAAATGGGATGGATTTTTATAGTAGGAAGGGTACTAACTCTTGGAAAAAAATGTGTTTGTGCCTGTGTGTTGCATTTGCCATTACTTCAACCTTTAAATTGAGATTAACATTTCTGTATGAAATGAAATAAAAACAGTCTGTCTTAGCAAATAAAATATTCTGTATTATATGTAGGAATTATTACTTGAAATTCAGTGTGATTGGATGACTATAGATAATTACCCTTTCTGAAAAATAGATCCATCCTTAATAAGCTTTTTGACGTCTTAGATTTTAAAACCTAAACTTCAAGTAATGTATTTTTAATAGAGTATAGATCTCTCTCTCTCTTCTTCATCATTGCTGTCTTTTTTTTTTTCTTTTCTGGATAGCCCAGGCAAACAGCACACATCACTGACTGCAGGAGTGTTTTTAAACAGACTAATTGAAATTTAGATGTATTGAGATGTAGATTGAGATCCATAAAAAATCAAATCCTAGTTCTTTGTTGATTCGTGGACTGCCTTTTTTTTTTTTCTTCACTTTAAAGGGGACTGAGCTTGCCTACCTGAACTGTAGGTAAATAATGTAAGGACAGATAGCTGAGGGAGAAGGAGAGTGTGAAAACAAAGCTACAGAACTGAAAAAAAAAATAAATCAAAAGATAAATTATGGTTAAGGCGCGACATTACGTTATGTACTGATTCTGTAAGATTTAGAACAGAAATAAAGTGATTTTCTCATATTAAAGCAATGCAATCACTCGTGAGATTATATGTTCAATTAAAGCACTTTTTAAAGGGGGATATCCCTTCTGCAGCACTGCATTGATTCTGGCCCCGTAAGTTTATCTTTAAATTTATATAGATTTAGAGATATATATTTAAATTTCTGTGCCTCTTAGGGGTAAATAAATATATTAAAATAAGCTATGGCTTGTATAGTGCAGTATAACAATGATAAATGATGTTGTGTGTAATTTTTCTACTATTAACATAAAGTAATATAAACTGAAGGACACTAGTCTATTGAGAGAGTTAGTAGCTAATGTTCCATATCAGATGTGGACAATGTCAGGACTGAATACAGATTAGGCAGTGTCCTTTTCTCCCCAGGGGAATTAAACTTTGAGACACCACTGGCTGCCAATGGTTTTACTGCATTTTGTTGGTGCCTGTGGTGCCTTTCTTGGTCTATTAATTCAGAAGCTGTAAATGACAATGTGAGCAAAAAAAGCTTTTCCAGTGGGATGCATTTCATTTATGTATTGTATCTACAATACCTTTTCAATCCATTTTGTCACAATAACTGTTCTAAAAAAAAAAAAAAAGGGTAGATTATCTGTACTTTTGCATGAACCTTAACAGGCTAATTTTTAATTTTTTTTTTTAATTTTATTTTTTTTTCTTTTCTGGAGAAGACAAATTGATATGTTAGGGAGACTTAGAACAACCTGGCAACTTTAAGTATTGAAATGGATTTTTCCTACCCCCTCACTTAAGGATTTATATAAAAGATATGATACTGTGTTGTTAAACACCAAGGAAACTTAAAATATACACACTCTCTCAAATACACAGCATGTTTAATTAGGAAATATTTTGTTGAAACATCATTAGGATTTAGTAAATTTTAGGAGTTCTCATGCACATGTTTTGATTGTTGCATGTTTAAATGTGTTTCTAATCAGTAATAGGATGTGAAAACAAGATTTGGTTCTAAGGGTTTTCTAGTTGAAAAGCATTTAATTTCTGAGAATATTATCTGTAACTGGCTAATGCAGGAGGCTGTCAGCAGCTGTGGGGACGGAGTGGGGGCATGCAGGAATTTTGCACAGGTAAAAATAGGAATACCGGAAACAGGGTTTGAAATGGGTCTTGTGCAGCAAGAGCTGCAAGGTAATTAGATACCACACTTATACAAAAAGCACAGTGATGGAATCAGTAAAATCTGTGCATGAAATAGATTTTTTTTTTTGATTCTAAACCTTGTAACATCTAAACTTGTCAACTCAACACGTTTGGAAAAAAAAATGTGTTTTACAACGCCACGTTTCCTTTTGCTTAGGAAGAAAAACCTGTGATATTGTTACCATTTCATGGTTAACAAGGGAATACTATCTTAAGTATTTATCACCCCCCCACTCCCAATCCTAAATTCCTATGAAGCAGAAGCCTGGATTTCTTCTATTGACGTGCACATTGTTATTCTTCGGGTGGTCTTTGGTATGATACGTTTGTCATGGTTCATAAATTTTATTGTTGCACTAAAAACAGAGTTAGAATATCCTCAATGCAATTATAAAAATGTATTAAAACTGAGAAGGATAAAAATATGGTGCAAGATGAGCTTTTAATGATTGCGTAAATGTTCACTGTTCCATGGGTAAAAACAGGGTTTTTCAACATAGGGCTAAGAGTGAAATGCAAGTATAGGGCCAAATTTTTTGCTTCTGGAATTATGTGGGTTTTCAGCATAGAAAGAGGGGTTTAATTCCTGCTTGGAAAGCTGGGAATGCTAAGGCTTCAAGAAGAATTAAAAAAGCTCGTGCCCTCCCTTTGATTTGTACTGATATAAGGATATATCCCTTTTCACTGTCGAGAGACTGGAAGTCATCTGAAATAATACATTACACTTTGCTTGTTCCTTAGTTTAGTATAGATGGGAAATAAATGTTATTGTGAACTAGACAGCACCACCCAAATTAGTGTCCTTGGGAAGGTGCAGCAGTGGACAGACATTGTTGGAATGATTTGCTGTTCTGTACTTCACTTGCTCTGCTAAATGGTGTGCACAAGTATCTGAAGTCTATTGACAACACTTAAGAGTGAGAGGAAGGAAAACTGAAAATGGTGCGGTGAAAAATTGAAATGCTTGGTCTGACCTGACTATGACAATTTTGGGAGGTGTTTTATGCGGTGATAGAATTGCAGAGGAGATCTATCCTCACTAATACACGGTGCAAGAGGCTCTTCTATTATATGTGATGACATACACAACGCTGTAGTACATTATTCATTCACGGCCCTTTCTGGAAAGGTCTTATGTCCTATATAAAACAGGCTATTATGTGATGCATACGCAAAAGAGGATGGATGTGACATTCCTCTCAAACTGTACAAACCCTTTTATCTGGTACCACCAAACACGTACTGTGCGTTATTTTTGCCAGTAAAATAATTTGAATTTAAAGTTCAGAGTACACCGAGTGCATGGTTTCTCAAAAGATGCTTGTTTGCAAAATTTAAGGGATTTAATGTGAACACATAGACTGAGACAATCCATTTGGAAAGATTTACCAACATCGTGAAATATTTTTAATTCGGTTAAGTTTTCATTTATCTTCTTACTGTGTTTTTGAGTACCTTTTTAAGTCAACACTTCTCTAATTGCTGTTCCATATTCTATCCATTTGTGCTGTGTCTTGTGTAGCTCTATCTCCATAGTGAATTCTGTTGCTGGTGATCCTAAATCATTTACATTTAAACTTCAATTACCTGAATATCATGCTTGTCAATAATACTGAATACAGAGGAGTTGAATATATTCCCAGTAATTTATACTAAATCATGTGGTTTTCTACCTATTTATTTCTGTCTTCATACATTTCTTCCTTGTGCCTTTGTGCAATATTGAATGACACGGTGCAAAGTTTTCTTGTCCTCTGAATACTGTTGTCTTCTTAAAAGACGTTTCAGTCTCTCCCTCCATCTGAATACGGACAATACATTGTCTGTGAGCTCAAGAACTTCACCTGTTTTTCTTGGCACTTTAGACAAAAAGGATGTGTAAGTATTTTTTCTCAATACATACGTGACTACAACTTCTGTAATAGGTAAAACCTAAACCATTTTATAATAGGTAAAATCTTTTAGGTAAAGGTAGCGAACGTGTTTTTATGTAATGTTGGAGCACAGTAAAGCTGACATTGGATCAGAAGTTTGTGTGATTTAGAGGTTTTTATAGGCATTAAACCAAATGACATCAAGCCGAAACAAAGCCTTGCATTTTTAATTGATAACTCATCCTCATTCTCTGCGTTAAGTAGTCATGCATAAAAAAGTACCATAACGTATCACAGAAACGGAGGTTTTTTTATGGGTGTGTAACTGTAAGGAAAAAGAAAGCCACGTGAAGTGTGCATAAATAGAACATGGAGTCCTGGGTGCATTGTGGGAAACTCTAAATGCATGTTCAGATCATCCTGAATAAGGATTAATAAATCACTGATACTGTTGATCTCATCCACTGTCTTCCTGTGTTGCATTCTCTTCTGGGACTACTCCTTCAGATGCTGTTTAAAAGTCTTACAGTGCTGCTCTTCCCCAGTCTACCCAATGAAGCCTGACTCCCTTTATAACGTGAACTCAAATACAGGCTTCCAGGAAAAAGAAGGAATTGTTGTTATAAACACGCAGATTCTGCTGAGAACTCTTCCCTGGGTTTGGGAGCCCTAATAGTAGTTTTATTGCTCATTTTTGAAAGAACAGAGCAGCTAAATCAGCTTACAGCTGTAATTTTCAATCAGAGATGGAGTGAAGATGAAGCGATAGGATTCACGATCTGTAAGAGCGTTAGTAGGAAACAAAAACCCCAGTTGAATTAAAACATGAAGCAGAAAAATGAAGAAGCACAAAGCTTTTGCAGAGGTTGGTGAAGTATAGGCAAGGGTACACTTGAGGAGACAGAACTGGGAAAACTTCTTCCTGGGCACTGTAAGAGAAGGTGAAGTGTGACAGTCTCACAAACAGGGACATTTTGGGCCACAGAGGTGAAAGATAACCCTCCTCGTGCAGCCTTTAAAAATGGTCACTGGGGACTCACAAAATTATCAGTGAGCCCTTACCAGCGCTTTATCAGCGCCCTTAACCCCCAGTTTCCTTGTGACTTTAAGGCATTTAGCAAAGTATTAATCACTTTTCTGGAGCAGGACTTTAAAACTTGAGCACTAAGTGGCTGCCAAATAAAGTTACTGCAATATACTCTACTTGCAATCCAACTGCACAGTTAATTGAGCTGCATTGCATTGATTTCTGAGTGTTTATCTGTGTTGTCAAGGTATTTACATAAGCAATGCAGACTTTGTTAAAGGCTTAATGCAAAACTGACAGAATTCTCAGCCCCTCCTCTATGTATTTCCTACCGAACGTGTTGCTCCCTCAATAATAAATTCTGAGGGCTGACAGTGTCTAAGTCTGCTGCTCCTTTGCCCTCAATTTCAGTGAGATGGGCCATTGAAAACTCATTACAAGCTGTTTAGACTCTGACTTTGACTTTTGCTCAGCAGTGAACAAAATTAACAGCTCTTGGAGGTAGCAAAAGAGGCACTGAGCCAAAAAAAAAAAAAGAAAGAAAGAAAAAAGAAATTATGAGAAAAGACATTCAATATTATCTCTATTAGTCATGCAAACAAGCATAAGTCCAAAGTACATGTGTTCTGCACATGGCTGTTATTGTGCAGCCTTTGGTGCTTTCATCCTTTCTCCCACCTTTTAATACCGTGTGAAGAGGTTCACCTGCATGACAAATAGACACCCTGGAATTTGCTTGCATGCCAAGCAACAAGCCTCTCAGTGCAGCAGAATTGCTTCATAAATTTAACTATCACTTTCAAAATTCTGTTTTTTTCTAATTTAGTGCTTGATAGTTTTTTATGTGATAATTTTAAAGTGCTCTTTATGGCAAAAGTTACCTTGATAGGTAGGTTTGTCGGGAAAAAAGGTCTGCTTATAACTATCTATCTATCTATCTATCTATCTATCTATCTATCTATCTATCTATCTGTAAATTGTCAATACTGAAATTGCTTTTAAAAGTAAGTTATTAATTTACACTCAGAAGAAACCGTTTGGCTCTTTTCTGATGATGGAAATTAAATTCCTCTAGAATATGAATGACAAAAGTATTTATTATCTCTCTTATAATGGCAGTCCACTTATTTTTAAGTTCTAAGCAAGTAACAGGTATGGACTCTGCTGATGAATTTAGGTCCTGATCACATTAATTGCTAGACATTTGTGGGATGTTGTTCTAATAGCGGTAAAGTTTCCTTCTATCTCATTTCGTTCTTTCTGGGTTTTGATGTTCTTTGGTGAGAATTATGTTGGTAGCCAAGTAAAATTTGACATAGGTGCAGTAAAAACTTCGAGAAAGAAGCGAGTCAAACAATTCAGGAAACAAAGTTCTCTTTAGCTGGTGCACTGCTGTTCCGAGCTGATGAGCAGTTGAGAGAAAGGCATAATATATACTAGAAAATAGTGAAAATTAATGGGTACTTTATGTACCAAGTTAAGCTTCACTCACATGCTACATTTGCTTTAAATGAAGTTGCTTTCTGCTCCCAGTTTTCCAGGTTGTGCAGCTGAAGTCAAACCTGATCAAGTCCTTTTTTTTTTTTTTTTTGGGGGGGAGGTCAGATAGTCCGTTCTAAGAAAGAGAGCTGGAATTTGAAACCTTCCAAGTTGCCGGTTGGGTTATTCTGATCCTTAAACCGCAGAATGTCTGACCTTCACATCAGATAATGTTAAAAATAGATAAAATAATATTTTTTCCTGCTTATCTGTCATTATTTGGTTTAGTTTGGTATCCCACTGCTGTATGCAGTGATAACTGCACATACTTTAATTCCAGTGTAATCACAACTCCTGGCATCCTTTATGATCGTACTGCTGAATATTGTTTTGGGTTTTTTTCTTTTTTTCTTTTTGTTAAATAGTAGTGATTAGTTCATCTTGCTGGTCTTCCAGAAATGTACTCTGCATACTTGATCTTGCTTCAAAACTGCAGCATTTTTGTTCTGAAAGGTTCCTACCCCACAAGTTCTCTAACCCTTTGCATTACACCCTGCAACCTTCGGTGGATACAGTAAAAAGTTGTAATTGAGAAAAAAAAAAAAGAGATGTAGGAAAGGCCTCTCTGAAGGAGTTGTTGTAAAGTGAAGCCTAAACATTTCTGGCTTTATCAGTCAGTATTTGGGCATACAGATTTAGGGTCTGTATTCTATATATATTTTTCGTTAGTTTGCTTGTTTTCCTTTTTTTTCCCGTGAATCGCAGCGTGCGGAACTGGTGAAGGTCAGGCAGGAAACAGACGAGCAGCATCTTGTACCACAATGTCAAAATACTTAAAAGTGTTTACAGTGCCCACTGACACACAATGAATTTAAGGCTGGCAGACTGAAGCAGAAGTAAAAGTATTCTTATTCTTCTAAACCTGAGCAGGGGCCTCGGTGGTTTATGGTTGTTTTAAGGTCCATTAATCCTTGAATCATGAGGCCGTGTAAAAAGTGACAGCTTTAACATTCAGTCCCCGGGTTTATTTAAAGTGTTTTTACTTCGACACTGTTTCTAATTAATAACAGTGACTATATGACCTGATTTAAATGTATCAAATACTTAGGGATGTGGATTTACATTCCTTCCTAGGACATTTTATCATTTACGGCAGCAACGTGCAGCCTGAATTGAATGGTGCCAACTCTTCCCAGGGAAGAGCTTACTCTAACAGAGAGAAAATCAGATACTGGACTTTAATGACTTTTACTCTTTCTATTTATGGATTTATTTGGGGGTCTGAGCAGAAGGAATATGGCTTAGAAGCCAAATGACAGAGTAATTAGAGAAGTGTGCATGTGTGTGTGCTCTAGCATATGTTCACGCTCGAGGTTTCTACCAACATTTTCCTTTCAAGCTGATCCCTGCGATGCAAGTCCCTGGAAGAAAACAGCTCGAAAAGCGTTGTGTAAAATAACACATTGAAAACTAAATTGAATTGACTGGTTTTACAGAACATGGCAGATGTGTTCTTTAATGCAAACTGCAATATGATAGGAATGCTTTTGATAAAACTTTAGCAAAGGGACATGTTATAACATCAGGATATACGTTACTGGAATCCACTGGCTCCTTTTTGGCCCGTGGTCAGAATCAACAGACCAGTGTTGATAAAAGTTTTAGGTTTATCTGTTCATCATTATTCTTCAAAAATACCAGCTTATGTGATACACTGAAAGAGGAGACAGTTTCTGTGTACCAGAGTAATTCTCTCTATCAGTGCTCTGCTTCTAAACAGATGTTCACAAGGGCAGATATATAGACTTAACCAGAACATATTTTTAAAATAATCATTTTAAAGCTCTAAAGTAAGCAGTGTTAAATTGGCAGGAACAGAACTAATATTTGGCACCCAGTAGTTCATAGTTCAACTAAAAGATCTGGGGAAATCATTTAAAAAAGAAAAGAAGAAAGCCACCCAATCTCAGGAGGCTGGAAGGCATCTGATTTCTCAGTGTAACTGTATTGTGATGTAGATTCCTGTGGTTGCAATAGGCTGTGTTAGGAGAGGACACTGATCTGAGACCCCCAACAACAAGGTCGTTCCACTTTCTATCAAACAGAGGACAAATGCAAGCAGCCCAAAAGAAAAGACCGTGTAATACAATCCTGCTTTTATGTAGGGTTTAGAAGAGATAAAGTCACTCTACCTCGTAGGAATTTTGAGCAGATTGGGGTTTGTAGATACTTTCCAAATAATATGTAAATCTTGAGAGATTCTGAAGGCACTTGTTGTCCTCAGTGATTACTATTTATCTCCTCCTCCTTCATACCAAGGCTGTGGTCAGCAATGTCCTTTCCCCCAGTATTTTTTGCCTTACTTATTGCCCTTCTTGCCATTCAATATAGGAACAATTTAGTTGGCTGAAGGACATAAAAGAAACTTTTGTGCCAATAGAATGTTTTGGTAGCTTGTAACTGTATTCTAAAATTACGAGAAATACCGTATTTGTTTTTTTAGTCTTCTCTTTAGGGTGCAAAATAAACTATTCAGAACTGCTTACCATGTCAGTTAACAACACCAATTATCAGAGGTATTGCTAAATTCCTCTTATCTGGTGACGTCCTTTAGCATCTATATTTAAACATGTGGAAAAACCCTTTTCGTGGAACAGCTCAGTTTTTCAAAGATGACAAACAATAAATTTTTCAGTAAGGTAGTTTCTCTGACATTACTGTCCTCTGGTGTTGTACGGTTGAATTCCAGACATTAATTCCTGTGTAGTCCTTATATTCTTGTCTGTTCTGTAAAAATGTATTTTCTATAGCTAAATTACTTAGTCACCCTTAGCCTCTACCAACTTGTTTAGTATTCAGATGTTCTTTTTGAGAAATGGGAATGAGCATGTGGGTGTTTATTCTGTGAAAAAGTCATCTTTGCCACTGGGATGCCGCAAAGCTGGGAATTAAAGATTCTGTCGAGAAAAAAAGTAGCTGGAAATAACCAGAAATTTTACTGCTGTGTGTGAATGAGTCTTTATGTGATGGACTTTATGAAATTTCCATCTGATATTGGGAATCTTTTTACCTATTGGAGTTTTTTGGTTTTGTTTTTTTTTAAATGTAGTCAGTATAAAAGTGGGTTAAGATACCCTAAATCTTGCTTGGGAAACATAAACAATAGAGACATCAGCTAAAATGAGTTTAAGACAAAGTTAAGAATAAAATCAGGCAGCTTGGGTAAGTCATGATATGAAAGGCTGAAATACTTCTAGTCTGCAAATGACAGCCAGTGTTTGTAAAGAGGCAATAATATGCTATGCAAAGTGATGGCACTGCAGTGCCTGTGGGTGTCATTCTGTGCAAGAGGGACACTCTCCTGGATCCTTATTACTGTGTCCATGGTCTCTTTCCACCATCGAGAATGGCATAACATCTGTATCATGTGGGCCTAAATGAGGCCATGGCACAGTTTTCATCAGACATTACATATATTGTAAGCTGAGGAAAGAAAAGCACGGGATATAATTGGCATTTTTCTGCAGAGCAACTGACAGTGCTTTACAACTTATTTTCAGCAAGTGTTATGCGGGTACTTTTGTTTCTGGGAAGTGACAGTACCTCGTAAAGGAGGACAGTGTAAAGTAGATTAGCTTTTCTAGCAGGAGGAATGCCATTATGACATTCTCTTGGACACTTTTCGTAGTACGCAGGAGAACCCGAGTCCATTTTTTTTAAGATAAATTACAGCACGGGAACAAAAACAGACAAGTACTCTGTCATCTTGGCATAATGCTTGGGATTTGTGACTATCCACGCGTACTGCCTATGCTGTGCTGTACGTTTACACCAAGAAGAAATATTACTGGTCTACCCTGCTGCACCTTGTTCAGAATACCATAGTTAATGTAGTGTCCATTAAAGTGTCTTTATTTTCAGTGGCTTTATAACTCTGATAAAAAAAGTCTTTGTAAGCTTTAATGGGGTAGCAGATCAGCGCCGCAGAGAGTTATTTTGCAGAAGCTCTGAAACGAAATGTCAACTTAAAAACAAAATCCGCTTTTTGTTATGAGGATAAAAGGTTCATACAAATGTTAGTGTGCCCGTGTTCCTGACTCCTGCACACCTGTAGAAACTTTTTATTAATTGTGGGAAGAAAATGGACCGAGAATCAGAAGGTTGTTCTTCTTCCTAAGCCCCGACTGCATGACACACTTTTAATTTTCCATATGCTCACGATATTTACTTAGAAGCCAACTGTGCATTGTACTCCAGACACTAAAAAGTTCTTGCAAGTATCATAATTTCAGACAGAACAATATCTCTGTTCATTTTTGTTTCCTGTTCACGTTAATAGCCCATTCAGAATAAACTTTGTAGGCATGTGAGCACTGATGGTCATGAAAGCTGCTACAGCCCCTTTGCCATTGAAACACGGGGTCAATTTACTGTTGTCAAATGGTCCAGCCCTGCTGATTTCACTGAGACTTCCCAATCTCACTGTGATATTGAACTTGGCCTGTGATTGGAATGGAAAAGGAGGGGAGTCACTTTTTCTGTCTCTGATTTCTGCAGCTTTGCTGCAAAATCTCTGTACAAGAGTGCTGATACGTTGTGTTAGGGTAACTTCCCTTAAGTATATCAACAGCAGATTGTTTAGTTTTTCCCATTCCTGGGGCTTCCGTACCTTCCTGTTTTGCCCTTTTTCCCTTGACTTTTAAGAAGAGATACTCCTCCTGCTTTTGTCCCATTTTTCACCTCCAGGAGGTGGTAATTCTATTGCTCAAATGGATTCCTGCTGGTTGCCAACACAACCATGTAATTCTGAGGGGAGAAAAATGCCTTATCTGCAGTTTTGATTTAAAGCAATTTCTTGAAAACATAATAAAGTTTCTCACCAATGGCATTAAAGTTAATAATCCTTAATGTTGAAAAGTGGTGGTTAAAAGAAATGAACGAGCACTTGAAGGTTGCACTCTTTTATTTTAGCAGATGGGAACTCACTTTGGGTTAAATTATAGCTGTACCTAGTGCTGGCAAGAAGGAGGAAAAGGGAGGGAGGAGTTTCTGGGCCTGTCTTGGTACCCTCCTGAATGTCTGTCCCGTAGCTTGGGTGAAGGCAAGGTGGTGCCCAAGGAAAATCCTGTCGAGACTTTTGGTCCCAGAAGGAAATAGCACTGAGAATGAGAGAGGAAGAAAAGAAGTGCCTGGCTTTTCTCTCCCTCCCCCAGCATTAATCAGTGGTGCAAAGCACAGAGAGCTGCAACTTCCCTGAAGTGCAGAAGCTCTCTGAGCTCCTCCCAGCACAACTGGACACTTCTGGGCTTTGCTTAATTACTATTTCCATCTAATTTTTTTCTTCTGCCTTTTGCATGAAAGAGCATATGACCTAGATTCAGTCACTAGAAATTACCTCTCTCCCTGTCCTTGACAAGTGCTGAAGTGAGCCTTCATTTGACTAAGGAGGGGTATTTTGTTCTTCAATATTCTTTATGCCAGAGTGTCTTAGTTTATTTTAAATGTGTATCTTCTTTAGTCTTTAGTATTTTCCCTAATGTATTTTCTTAAAAAGGCAAATGCAACTGGCTTCTTTTACTTAAAAGGCTTCTGTTATATATGTGTGTGTATATATATATATATATGATCTTCAAATTCCTGTTTAAATATCTCCTTTCTAAGCTGTGTGAACTTAGGTCCTATAAGCTCACACTTTTTTAGTCCATGAATCAGCTACTTTGCTTTTCCTAATACCTTTTCAAGTGCTATATTAATATCATTTTATAAGGTGGTGACACAATATTCTGGCTGGGCTTTGCTAGAGAATTAAATAATCCTGTTCTAACTTCACTGAACATGTATTCCCATTCTAGGCAACTGTGAGTATAAGTATGTAAAATAGAAGACTTGTGCTGGCTCTCACTGCTTTTCCCTGTCACTTCACCTTTTGTTTTTAAATGGTGAGTTCACTGTTATCCCAACGTCTCTTCTCAATTCCTCCTGCTGTAAATCAATCGGATTTACCTGGTGTTTGTTTACTAATGTGTGTTACTTTACATGTGGCAGCAGTAATTCCACGTGTAACGTCAGCCAAGTCGGGGACGAGGCCCGAGCCCTCGCACTGTGTTTGGGTTTGGCTTGGTTTTGTTGTATCCTCCTTTTTTTTTTTGCCTCCTCCACGTTCGACTCTCCCTGCCAGTTGTGCAGTGTCAGCAAGCGCCGCCCGTTTACAGCTGCTTTTTTTTGACTCGGTCATTTGTCTAGATTAGTTACTGCAGAGGTCTGAAGTGCAACCTTTGGAGAGCAGCACTTGCCAGGACCCCCAGAAGCACTGCTTATTCCATTTTGGATGTGTGCGCATCCCAAAGCGTGCATCCCTGTCCTGGAGGTCCCTGATCCCCCGGGGTTGGCTCAGCGCTGACCTGCTGCTGGCCCTCCTTCAGTCATCCCTGACACAGGAAGCTTTGGGCTTAGTCCTCGCTGTTTAAAGGGCTTGCTTGATGTGTCAAGGCAAAAATACTTACTCTGGGAAGAAATTCAATAGTATATTTAAAGAATACACATTTGCACTAGCAACCTTGAAGGCTGCGACACCGTGAGCTGCCACTGATCCGAATGATGTGTTTGAAGCAGCGAGCTCCTTTGGGAGAGTGGCTGCAGGTGTGTGCAGAGCATTGGCTGCACACATTTGTTCAGGAATATATCCACACAAACCATTTCCCTGCAAATTTACAGTGAGACAAAGCTCCATCACTTGAGACTTCAGCTAAAAGTATTCTGATATGCTGAGAAAATGATGGGTTCCTTTGGGAAGCGGTCAATTTTGGCAACACCCTCCCGAAACAGTGGGTCAGGCTGAGTTGGTTGGAATCTTGTATCTCTTAAAATCTTGCTAGTTGCTGTCTACCAGATTACTACTGCATTAATTCTCATACAGGCTGTCTGTAAAGAGAATGGAGATTAGTTTAGATGTTACGCATTAAGGTTTAAGTTGACAGATTTAACAGCTATTTATCTCCAGGGAAAGTGGTCTTTCTAACTTTTTGAGTTAGCAAATGCACCCTGCTGATATCCATTGCTCTTTTACATGTGTGCCAGGCCCCCTGGAAGTAATTAGCAGCAGGATAAATACCTGGAAGATTATAAGGTTTGCATTTTATTAAACATTTTTGAATTTCAATACCTTCCTTGTCATGAAAGCTCTTCTGATAGTGAGCATACATCTTCTAATAATGACACAAATCATATCACTCTCAGCCATTTATCAGCGTTCATGCCATTTTGCCCCTGCAAAATTATCCTGTGATTTATTTTTAAAAGTAATAATCTGAAGGATGCAGCAGTACTTAACACAGCGGAGATAAGATGAGGCAAAATTAGTGAACAATTGATGAAAAGGGTTTTATTTAGTTCTTTGGTTGAATTTGTATAAAAAGTATTTATTTGTTATAGCCTACTTTGCATAAAGTGCAGCTAATTAATCTGTAACTCAGCTTCCCAAGCAAGGCAGATGGGTGAGTTTCTTGAGATTTACCACATTGGTCATCCGAAACTATTTTAAATAGGCTTTTATGTGAATTTGCCATAAGCCAGCTGTGCTTTTCTGCAGATGTTTGAAGGGACAGTGAGCAGTGAGGGTGATGGTGCAGGAGGGGAGCAGAGTTTTACTGTTGCACTGGGTGATATAAGAAATAGAGCGAAGCAAACACGAAAAATATCATTTGTATTTATATCATGGCAGTTAATGTACACAAATCTGTGAGAATCCCAAAAGACGGCACCAAGAGTTTCTAAATCTCAGGAAAACAAAAGCAACCTTTCCCTCTCAGGAGGATTTTTGGAAAATGTCCTACTTTTCTGGGTTGGGAACACCAAATGTGACACCACGTACAGTCATGTGGGATACAGGTAAAAAACCTGTGGGATTTACCTCCTGCTGGAATCTGTTTGGTCTGTGTGACCTGTACATCACTTAGTTTAAGTAATACTTCCAAGGACTTCTTGCTGGGATGGATAGAGTTCTCAGGCAGTCAGTGTTGATTCGATTTAACAACTCATTTCAACTTACAGTATTTTATTTATTTTTCTGGTTACTTAGAAAGAAATTTCTAGTGAAAGTGAATGCACGCATTCTTCTCCTGGACGTTTGTCTTCTCCTGCCTGAAATGTAGTTCAGAGTTTATTAAGCAAGCCAGAAAATTGCATGCTATCTCAAGAATGCGACTATTTGCTGTTCTCCCTGAGATAGGCCATATGCTTAGTTCTGTTGTCTTAGTAGAGGAAAGGTCTGCTGTCAATGGCTGTATTAATGTTATCATATCATTTTTATTGGGTGATTCTCTTATCAGGCGGGATGAATGTGCGTTACGTTTGGTCAGTGCCTGGTATTCTTGGTGGGAGGTGGAAAATCTACAGACCTTTTTGAAAATAATGCATTATTTCTAATGCAGAAGTCGGTGTTTTGGTGTTACTGGTGGCACACACAAAACAAACAGAAAAATGATATGGTTTACTAGGGTTTCGTAACAGCAGCGTGAGCTCTGCATCTGCTTAATTTTCACAGTTGCAATGCCTGAGACAAACCCAACACAGAAATCATGAGAGTTATAGTTGAGTATGATGTCAAAATGACTATTTTCAAAGGAGTCTCGGTCATTAAACAGAAAAACACTTAAAATCTATTTGCCTGTTACTAATCACGAGGCAGATGCTAAAGCACACGTTTTATAAAAGACCTTAACGTTGATATAACATTAAAATCTGGTCTTCTCTCACACAAATTTTTGGAAATATATACATAGTTGCATACATATATACAATATTTTGCGCAGGGAAATACATATTTAACACATGCACAAATAAGTAATTAACGTATGCATTGTACCTGAACCTGTACAAAGATTCCCGTCCCTACATTAAGTGGGGCTTTTTCCCTGCTAGTTTGCTTTAACTGTGCAGTGTTTTGGTGCATCCTGGGCTTGAGTCAGGGTTTATGTCAGTCAGTGAAAAGGAGTCTTTTCAGTAGCGTTTGGGGGACAGATCTGTGGCAGGGATAAGAAAGCAGAAAACGAGGTCTAACAAAGAAAGTCATTAACGTTGCCATTTTCGAAATAACACCAGAAAAGTGGGAGCAAAACTGAGCTGTTTAGAAAGATTTTCACTTTGAACGTGGTTTTTTTTTTTTTAATTTTTTTTTTGGTTTTTGGCTTTGATTGTGTTTCATATGCAGCATGAAAATGTCTAGTTAAAAATAGAAAAGGAAAAAAATAATTTTTGATTAAAAAAACGGCCTTTTCTGTCCTGCGTGGAATGTGTTAATATTTGCAACAGTTGTAAGCATGTTTTGGTAAAACCATTATTAACTACTGTGTGGAATAGGATCCCCCATTATGTCACTGATAAAAGGGAAACAATTGAATATGACCCAAGGGTGGATTATTGCCACCAAGCAATGTAACAGAATGTGCATTACAGTTAGCATAATTGCACAGCTAACTGATTTCCGTCCCTTTAAATTAAAATTGCACTATGAAACTACATTATCTAATTTTGCTTACCGAGACATTTAGGAACTGTTTGCAAAGTAGAGCAGACTCGAAGTAATGTGAAGAAATGGAGAGGGGAAAAAAAAAAAAAAGCCCTTCTTGCACAAATTATTTTCTATGAGCATCTAAAAGTTCTGGACTGCAGAAATCTGGCAAACTAGAACAAACTTTGCACAGAAGGCAAATAAACATTCATTGTCCCACGATCCAAACACAATTACGTGAAACTGCAGAAGTCAAATTGGTTGCAATTTTTTTCAACATTTAATGAAACTAAAGAAGAAGAAAAATGATATAAAAATGGTTTCTTTATATTCGTTGCTTTTGTTTGGGATAATTTCCTCTCTGTCTGGATACAGGAAGACTCAGGGGAAGACAACAGATTCAAAGCCTTGTGCTCTGTGCAGAAAGTCTGCTGTTGAGATAGCAGCAAGCCAAGACTCATTAATTAATCTTATTCCTATATTTTTTTCTCGTGAATTTATAATCTCTATGTCCTTCTAGTGTGTTACACTTCCCCAGAAACGTTTGTGTGTTTTAAAAGCCAATATCATCTTAAAATACCAACTGAAAAGCTACCAGAATATTTTGGCCCTTTTTTTCCAAGTTGGGAAACACATAAGACACAAAACAAAATAGATACAGAACTTGGCTGAAGTTTACTTGAATTTTGCCAATGAAAGCTTTGCAAAATACAGCCAACTTGGCTACTAAAAGGATCCCTTGAGCCAGCACTAATTATGTCAACAAGTAGTTCGTGCTCAGCCCTCACTGAGTCCTGCACTTTTATGGGATGGGAGGATGAATGTCTTACATGTAGGGAGCTGAGCAGCTGCTTCGTTTACCATTACTCCATTTAAGGGTGTGCTAACCTTGCAACAACCTAGTGACATCATCATTTTTCACCTTATTCCGTTCTCATGGGGTATGTCTTCACAATAAGCCCGAGGTGAAAAGGTTTCCTCGGCAGGCAGACAGCCTGCATGACAAATGTGCTGAGGAGTCAAAGAAAATTTTAACCTGCCCTACCTAGCCATAGTCACTCTTTGCACCTAGGAGCAAAGTGATAAATGTTTCTCTTCAAAAATAGGGAGGGGTTGTAAGGGAGAAGATGAGGGAAAAGGAAAAGTGGGATATGCTACATGTGATATTGTGCTAAAGGGATCTGCATACCTGGTTTTCTTTCCCCCTCAGGTAAGCAAGCAGTGTGCCTGACCCCTTGCATCTTCATTATGGGGTTCAGACAAGGGGATGCTCTTTGTCTGAAAAATCTCTGCACTGTTTCTGTGTTAAACAGACCCGTGTTAAACTCACCTTAGCACCACTGGGGAGTTGGTATTTTTGGCTGTATTTTTGCTAATCCTAATCGTTCAGAAAACGTTTCCACACAGAACTAAGAAGTCATTGTAATTTTGTGAGGATTCCCTCTCATTCCAGCACGGTGCCTGATTTTTCATAGGTGATATCAAATCTCCTAATGTACACTGCACTCTGTTCTGTTCTGTCCTAGACTAAAATCACCTGTAAGTAAGGCTCAGTGGGCTGTGCAGTTGCTCATCCACAAAATGCTTTGCCTTGACAACAGTGATTTTAAAATACGACATAAAATTAATTTTGCGGACAGTGTAGTTAAAAAATGAGTAAATATGTGATCCAAGAGTTTGCATAACATTTTCCTGTAGTGAACTCAGGGATGACAGGCAGGTGGCAAGGCGGCAAAGGATAAAGTCATAATCCTGCACTGTTGTGCAGTGGCAAAGTCCAGCCAGAGCTCCTCAGCTGAACCAGGTTTTCTGGTGTCTGTCCGATGAATGTGGGAGTGATCTCTTAGCTGGGGAGGGTGTATCACTGGGTGCCTGACACTGAGTGCCCTGCCCCGATGGGAAGGAGCACCTTAATGCCACCCATGACTCCAGCAGTCACGAGCGACGTGCTTGTCCCGCACCCCCCAGCCCACCGAACTGGTTCACGCGCAGTCTCTGTGCCACGATTTCCCAGCGCAAGGGAGAGCTGATGGAACGAGCGGGGTAGTTTAAACCTGCCAAAAAAAAAAAAAAAAAAAGAAAAGAAAAGAAAAAGAAAGGGGGGATAAATGGAACAGATTTAGGATTAGGATATCAGGATGAATCTTCAGGAGATGTGTCGGCGTCAGAGAGCGGGTGGCGCGAAGCTGCGCTGACGGGTCCTGGCACACAGCTCTGCGCTCAGGCTGTGCCCCTCTGAGTCTCTCTTCGTTTGTGAAGTTTTGTGGACGTGGTAATAAATGCGTGTGTTTGTACCTGCACAGGCTTGTCCGTACGAGCCTGCTCTGTAAAACCAGTCAAAGAGCCAGATGAAGACGGATCTTGAGCTCTCTGTGATTTCTCATGCACCGTGTAGGAGACTTTTCAGATATTTTAATTGTCACGTTAAGATTTTTAGATGTAGAAGCGTCTTTATTGAACAAACAGGCTTTTAGCTAATTTAAGTTGGAATAAAAGTGAGCGTTTCAAAGCTGTGTGGGGGGAATAGCTCATAAATGAAGCATTTTTCCCCTTAGGGATATAATCAGAATGCAGGAAAATCCCTGGAGGAAAGAAATTCATAAATTATAAAAAAAAAATTGCTAAACAGAAGCATCATATTGCCAGATATTAAGCTGGAGGTATGCTAAAAGAACCCTGGCCTTGTTTGTAAAGTTGTGAATAAATCTGTTAAAAATAATTGAATTTATATTTAACTTGAAAAACAGGGTAAGATCTTTTATTCCACACTTATAAGTTTGAATACACCTTCAGCTGCTCTTAGTTATCTCAAATTAAATCTTAAATTGAGCTTGTGGTTCTGTGAATTAATACTCTGGCCTTTCAGCTCTTTTGCTGAGGTCATTCAAATCTAATGGTAGAAATGGTCACAGGGTCAAGTCTGGGTATGTAGAGTATAGAAATGGTTTAATGATGCCAGCAGATGTTTGCATTCTGCATGTTGGAGTTGTAATGCACTGGTGGGCTCTGTGAAGGCACTCGATTATCACGTTATTATATCTTCATTCTATCTGAATTGTGAGGTAGGGAATAAGAATGCATTAAAATAAGGTGACAGTTCTGCCTTCAATCAACAAAAATAAGCAAATTCGGAGTTAATTTTCTACCTATGCCCTTCTTAACTGTCCCTATTGTGCTTAGTCATTGTCAGGGCCCTGGGAGGTTGCATAAACTTAAATAAATAGGCTGCAGTTGGCTAGAAAAATGGAGACACATAAGAACGACTTTGAAATGCTTTGGGTTTACCCATTATAAGTCAGAACTTCAGTATTACATGTATAGATTTTAATTCTCTGTTAACGTCATAATTCTATAAAAGGTTGAAAATATGCATGAATATGAAAATATTAATAATCAAGGAGCCAATAAAGAATTACAAAGTGCCAAGCAGTTTCTGTCATATAGGCTCAATGCTGTTCATATAAATAAGTGCAGATTTTGTATAAATATTTTAGGAGAACAGGACATGCATTACACAGTAGCCAGTTTTAATAATTTGTTGATTATAAAGATATTAAAAATCAAGTAAACATACAGAATTGCAAACTGCACTGGAAAGCAAAAACTTCTGAATACAAAATTGCATTCTTAATGCTTTTTTATTCTCTTTTTGTTTAAATTTGACCTCTATTCCACCTCCTTCTAAAACACATTGTTCCAAAAGGGCTTGTGTTTTTTCACTCAGAAACACAACATAGCCAACATCACTAAACAGAAGGGATCCCAGGACAGCTGCATTCCAGGAGTTTGTTTTAAGGACATTTTGCAAAACCATATTCCTGGGCAAAAAAGTCACGCGTGAAGTTTCATCCTTTCATTCACAGCAATTTTAAAAATAATTTTATGGTACTTTTAAAAGCAAACAAATGAAGCATGACCGAATGCTGACAAGCCTTTTGTTTAGCCATTCTGCATAACACCAGGGTGGGATATTTACTGCCGTTGTGAGTTTTGCTTGTCATCTCTCCTATTTCCTCACTGCCATCTTTCTCCTTGGCCCGCGCAGATAATTACAACCAGCCGTGATTGTTATTAAGGCTGTAGCTGTAACAGCTCTTCAGTGTGATTTGAACCTCCTCCATCGTGGGTTTATCCAGTAATAATGCACTTTGTGGGCTCAGAGGGGATGAATACGCGGCCCTGCGTAGCTGTAAATTGTCATAACTCCAGAAGTCAACAAGGACTCGGGCTCGTGTCAGGTGGGACACACATTCCCTGTGTTTCAAAGGCTGCTTCCAAACTATCCGTCCTTTCTCAAAGAAAGGTCTGTGCACCTCAGAGTTACCCAGGCTTGCCGTAGAGGGCAAAGCCTGTCTGCTGGCTCGGTGCTGTTTGGAGCTAACAGACCGTAGTAAAGGGGAAATGAGCAGCCGTCCTCTGGGTCTTCCATCACTATCATTGCAAATAAATAAATAACCGAAATTCTGATCCCGGAGCCAAAAGCTACCTTCAGGTTCACCTCTGCAGTCTTGTTGAAGACAATGTATGAACTAGCAGAGCGCCCTGCGTTGACTTTTAATTCCCCGGTGCATTTCCTGTGCCGCCACACGTGCCTGTGCGAGTGTCCGTGGAACACGGGAGGGGAAGAGGGAGCGTCTTTTTTTCCCCTCTGAAAGTCACCGGCAAAAGCTGCAGGAGAAGTGGAGGGGCAGTGCAGGCAGGAAAAGATCGCTCAGAAGGAGGCTGCACTCGAGCCTGCTGGGTTGTTATGTCGTGCCTTGGTGCAGAGGGCCGTGGTGAAGTGTGATAAATTTGGTTCTTCTGCACTGTATTATCACTTTGTTGCTTAAGTGGCCTTGTGAAAAAAGGCGACAGCAGTACAGAACCGACAGTACAATTTAAGTCCATCAACAGCATGTTTTTTCCTAATGTAAAATCTTGTTACCATTTGTCAGCCCACAGATGTATTTTGACAATCAAGAGATATTGTGCAGGTGGTCGAAATAATTTTGATGTGTTGATTCTTTTTTTTTTTTTTTTTCCAATGCATGCTGATTAATCCTAGGTCATATATCACACCAAATTGGAAAACACAGCCTACCTGTGTGATGAATGTGCTTAGAAAGGTTTAAAGTTTTGTTCGCTGTAACATCAGTGCCCTTGAAGGCTGTGGACTGACTAGAGCCAGGATTGTGAATACATTCCTCTCTCCCTCTCAAATTCCCCCTCCCTTGCTGCCCTGCTCCCTCCTGGGGGGCTGAACTTGAACATACACTTCAGGCCGAGGGGGCAGCACTTGCTCTCACTGAGTCTGTGATCACCCAAAAAACCCAATGAATTAGATAATTATTTTTTTTTGCAAACTTTTCTGTTGGTGGACTGTGCTGGTGTAAAAAGGCAGGAAGGCAGTGATAGCAACTGGAGGACATTTATTGTTCATGACTAGTGGATGATAACCTTAGTCCATACACAGATAAAGATGGGCACTTCTAGTCTCTGTAGGAAGATCTTCGGATCCTGTGGGTGTGACTTAAGTGGATCACAAGTATGCCTAAAGGTCCAGAGTAATAACACGTAGAAACTACATCTGCATCCATTTCAGCTGTGGATTCAGTTTTTTTGATGTCTTTGTGCAGGGAAATGGTTTTGTGCCCACGGATTTATTGGCATTATGTAATTATCATTAAATTGTAAATGAGAATTTCCCTTTCTGACCCCCACATGAGGGAAGAGAAATCGCCAGCAGTGATCCTGGTCATTATGAACAAGAAGAAGGGATGATTGGAACAAGGGCTAGTTTTTATTTTCAGTCAGCTGGATTGCAAATAAAGGGATAAATAAGCATTGCCAAAAAAAATGGATTATTCTTTTCTTTTCCTTTAAATACTGCAGGATCTCTCCCTTGTTCTACCAGAAGACCTACAAGGTCGCCAAATTAAACCTTTATACAATCCAAAAATTGAATCTTAGTACATCCATTTTCCTAATACAATTTCTGCAGTACCTATCGGTGCTGACAGTTTTGGTCACATATCTCTATTGTGCTGTTCAGTTTTATTTGACAGTGCAGGATGGCATCAGCATGTATTGGAGGTAACATCTGAGCTGTGGCTGCTCTCTTGGGACTGCTGTACTGCTTTACCTCCTTGCCATCATAAATGGATGTTTCTGTCATTCCCTAAGATTTCCTCCTGGGTTAGGCATCTTTCTTTAATTATTAATCAAAAGCAGTGTAACAATCATTGCAAACAAATGTATCACTGTACTGAAGCAAGTATGTTAGATGGGATGTTAGAAGTATTAGTCGAGCGGGGTTTGGATGTAAAGGTTGTGATCTTGTCTTTTACACATCTGCTTGATACATAAATTATTATGCTCGTCTGAGTATTGTATTTCCCTGCTGCAAAAAGAGAAAAATAAATGCAGTGGGCCTGCTTTTTCTGCAGCGTTCTAACTGAACAAAGGCCAAGTGACTTATGCAAAGCCGTTCCTGAAATCTGTGACATAGCTAGGACAAAAATGTCCCGGGTTTGAATGCAACCATATGCTTACCACAGGGAAAAAACAGACCGTGGCTACAGAGAGGCAAAATCCCATTGCTTTTGTTCCAGATGAGTTTCTGAACTTCTATGGTCTGTCGAGTTGAGACTAATTTCTGAACTTCCTATATCCGTAATTTTCACAAATGTTTTTCGTGCAACTGTCAGGCTTTGAGAAGCAAATCTACATTTGATGCCCTTTTTTTTTTTCCCGAGGCACAAATCCACGCGCCACTGCTCGGTTCTCGGTCTGCATGCACTCACACAGGTCTCACTTCAGGCACGGGATCCTTGACAGTACCTGGGAAATGTCTGCTTTAAATTAAATACCTCTTGCTAGAGGTCAGCCTAAAGAGAAAGAAAGTGCTGTAGTCGGCACGGAGCCACTTTGTGTTTCTCCTGCAGGGCTGAGGGTAAAGGCCTGGGCAGTGCTGTGGGGGTGTGAGAGGGGGTGCTGTGCCAGGCTTGGGCACACACCCCTCTCCTTGGGCAAAACTCCATCCCCACACTGCATTTCCCTCTGAGTGCACAGAGATACCTCTGAGAGCTTTGGTCTTTGTACAGGGCTGCAGTGCCTGGTGGTTGCACAATTCCCCATCACGCTGTTCCCTCACATCCACCGGTTCAGCCACAGAAGATGGGGGGTTTCATCACTGAAAGCTGCTACTCGTTGCCTCAGAAGTAGAATGTCAGTGTAAAAGATGTGCATTTCCACAGAAACAAAGCAATGGGCTCATTGGGTTTCCATTCACAGCATTGGCTTAATCCTGCTGCTGAATAGGCAGATGGGCAAAGCTTTGGATCTGCCTAATAAAACACGTGTGATCAAATCTGAACTGCTGGTCTCTTTGAGACATTCCTTTAATACGTAAATTTAATATACTTTTCTTTGATAAAACTCTTGTTAGGTGTTGAAGAAGACATTGCCGTCTTAAATATCAGGCTAAGGATACTTATTGACTCCTGCAAACCAGTCGTTCTGTTGAAGATATTAAGCTCCAAAATAAATTATCTACATGTCATTGTGCGATATGGAAGGGTACAGTACATTGCATTGTAGTGTTTAAGTTTTTCCTTCTTGAATTTCTTCAGGTATCAGTCTTAATTCAAGGACCTGAAGGAATGGCATGAGGTTGTATCAGGGGAAGTTTATGTTGGATATTAAAAATAGGTTTTTCACCCAGAGGGTGGTTGGGGATTGGAACAGGCCCCCCAGGGCAGTGGGCACAGCACCAAGCCTGACAAAGAGTGTTTGGACAACACTCTCAGGCACAAGGTGAGACTCTTGGGGATGGTCCTGTGCAGGACTAAGGCTTGGACTCTGATCTTTGTAGGTCCCTTCCAACTTGGTATAATCTGCAGTTCTGTGAGTTGTCAAAATCAATAGTGAAAGACTGAGAAATTCTAATAAAAAGCTCAGTTTCAAAGCTGGAAACTCAAAATTGGTGCCCAGTTTGTATTTAAGCAACTAACATGGAATTTAAATGTCAAAAATGCATCTTCACAAGTTTATGTAAATGCTTTTGCTACTTATAGGAGGAGAATTGGGGCAGATAAAAACATTCCACCCAAATGCTGGGATTCGCCTTTGCCTTTGCTGTGTGCAAAAGATCGTGAGGGAGATTCCATCCTCAGGGCTGAAACTGAATTTAAACCTTCGGCTGCACACTAAGAACCTAATGAATTGCAGAATGTGTCTCTTTACTCTGAACAAGAGTAAAGGAACACGGGCAGTCTTAGGCTCTATGTAAATTGTTTCATTGTACCTGCTAAATATAACATGAAAAACTTGAGACTTATAAAATGTCACCTGCTCTTATCGAGCTTTGAAGAGATTACCTCTTAACAGAAGTTTCATTTTCATTTTCTCCAACATTTACTGAAGTGAACGAGGGCCGTGACTCCTTTCTTTCCTAATCCTAGCCAGCAACTTGCTTTTTTCTGTGTTTTGTGTCATTCCATATGACATTGCATCGAGGCAATTCAGTGCTGCTTGCAGTTGAACCAAAAGCAATTTAAGTCAAAAAATGGACAAATATGGATGTCATTTATAAAGCTTGTTCAAAGGTCTTTGGCACAGCTCAAAGCTGCACACTTTGGAGGTGCAGCAAGGTTTTTCTCCACTTGTTCCTGAAGCCAAATTGTGGGGGTTTAATAGAGGTCCACTGAGTAAGCAGCAGACAACACTTTGTACTTAGAACAATCCCTTTGTAAACTAAAAATGGGTTTGCTTTTATTATTTATAGAAACTTTTTTGAAGAAAAATATAGGACCCAATATAAAAACAAGTGTAGCAGTATCAGTGGAACAGCTTTGCAGACTAAAACCCAAACATCTTGTTGTACAGTCTGTTCATATCTAAAATCTTGTCCAGTATACAGAGTTGGAGTATGATGGGGAAATAAATTATGGTTTCTTTGATGGCTTTTCTGTTTTCACAACCCTTTTTTTAAATTTTTTTTAAATGCTGTTTGTTCCAAGGCTTTGCTTTGCTTTCAGAGTATTTTATTTATATATATATATACACACACACAATATGTATCTATATATTTACATTTACAGATACATTTCTGGATATTTTTATTATATATAAAAAAATACACTCCCCAGCCCGGTTATGACACTGTGGCTTGCTCTTTCTTTTGCTCAGTCATTGCCACCAAAATCCCAGGTGTATCCAGACATTCCAGTTGTAAGGGAAAGTTTGTATGCAGGACTTAAAACCTCTGTGTAAGACCACAAATTCCAGTATGTTCCTGTACATTGGAAGAGATTTGTAAAAGTGCTGTTTCTTCAACAGAGAATGCTCAGGGATTCTTGGAAATGTTTCTTTTACCCAAGTGCTGAAAAGTTTCTCTGAGCGATTAGTTTACTGGTGATCTTAAGTTAAATCTTAGCAGCAAGTAAAAACATCCAATTTACAAATGTTTCTTTGTGGGATAATTTTTTTTTCTTTTCTTATCCTAATATGATTCATATGTCCTTTGCTTGGGATCCCCAAAAAAACCCACTTGGAATTGCTTATAAAGGCATTTCTTCAATCTTGTTCGTGATCAGGACATGTTTCAAAGCACTTGGATGTCCTGCTATGAAAATTCAAGAGATAGATCACTGTTAAGTGCCTCTCTGCACTTGTAAATATTTCCCCTCTCCCTTCTCCCCTGCCTTCATGACTTGTCCCATCCCCTGAACCAGGACCCTGCTCATGCTTCTACCATCAGTGTTATTTTGTCAGTTGAAGTGTGTTCAGAATTACCAGCACAGATTTATTTTGTTATTTAAAATGTTCCATTGCAGTCTGCAGTCTTTGCAATTATGGGTCATGGTAGCGTAGCAGCTCGAGAACTGCTTTCATTAAGAAGGTATAATGGCAAATAAAAGTGCAGTTTGTAAATCAATTTATTACAATTAATTATCGTATGTGTGCGGGGTTTTCGAAAAATACATTTGTCAAAATATTGCTCTTGGTAAAAATGGGTTTAAGGATCCTTGTCAGTACGTTTGGCTGATTAATTAAGGAACTTATTTTAATATCAGAATAACATCATCATAGCTTCTTGAAGCAATTAAAGTAATGAATTACTTGCTTTCCCTACATTTTATCTTCATTCTATATCTTCTGCTACACTCTTTTCCAAACAGTAAATATATTCAGTAATTATATCTGATAACATGTAAGTAGTTTATATTAGACAGTGAGACATATAATGCAGATAAAAATAGTCGAGATTTCATCTCGTGTATATTACATTTATTTTATAAATGTAGTACGTGATGCTTGATTGCTGCATATTTCAAAAGGGCTCTGAAAGTTTGATAAACTGCTAGGCACCTTATACAGAGGATGCTATTTCACACACCTCCTTAGCTCTTGCAGTTACTTTTGGAACAAAACATGGCTTAAGAGTGCATGGCAACGGAGCTGAACACTTTAAGGAAAAGATGGGAGTATATCCAGTTCAAACTGCCCCTGATATTTAAGGCATAGCCACTGTTTAATATTTTAATAACAGAAGCCAGTGGTTTATATATAGCATTTGTGGATTGTTAGATTCCTTCATAAAAAAAACCTAAAATCAGCCCACTGCTGTAGTATTTAAGACTTTACCCTGCATGAAAACAGACTGATAATAGCAACTGAAATGCTACTACAAAATTGCTGCTATTTTCAGATGTTCTTGAGATTAAAGCAAAGACGTCTAAAAAATTTTGCTGCCCTTGACCAGGAGCTTCACCTTCAGTTTCCCAAGGTGGCTGCGCGTCTGGTGCTGGTACCAGGTGCCAGTGGCAGGAGGCGTGGGGTGTCCTGAGGTGCTGGGAACATATGGAATTCACCCAGAGAGATGTATTTCTGTGCTCTCCTACTGAAGGCTCTGGATACGGGACTGGCTTGGGTGGTGGATGGATGGGACAGTGACTCTGAGTTCTCACGTCCTGCTGTTACTTCAGGGGTGACCCCAGTCACGCCCCGGTGGCTCATGACAATTGTGCCGTGGGTTCCCTTCCCCTCCAAACGGCTTCAGGCTGCGTTTGTGAGAGTAGCTTTTGCCTGTGTTTGACCTGCAGGATGGGGCTCGAGTTGAAAAGCTTTCGTGAAGTGGTAGAAAACAGTTCCCTGGCAGATTGGGAGCGCTGTCTAAGAAAAACCGCCACCATTCCTCAGGCCGGAGTCCAGCTAAGCTCACGGATGTCTCTGCCGTGGAGTTTTGGAGGGCAAAGCCCAGTGAAAGACTAAATGCTGCATTATTAAAGTATACTTTGGGGAAATATTTCTCAGCACCGAACAAACATTACAAGTAACGCATATATTTAATGGAGTGTATTATTTTATTAGAGCTGGGTTGCTATAATAGGCAGTTAAAGCATGATAAACAAAAGCAGCAGAAATGTGGTGTACTAGAAGATCAGATCTCTTTCCCTTATATCTGTTTTGTCAACTTGCATTCATCTACTGTCTGTTTTCTTTGGTGGGCAGCCATCAAGGCATGAAATAGCTGCCTTCCCACGTTACTAAGCCATGTAAATTTTGCTTTGGGGATGAGCTTATTTTAGGCAGCATTCCTAATCATGGTGCCTTAGCACCGCTTGCATAGGGAGGAACACTTGAAGAAAATGTTGCTTGAAGTTCTTAAATTCTTCAAGATGAAATAATTAAAGTAATTTACTAATCTGTGGCCTGGATGATGTTTAGCTTATGAAATAATAAAAAGTATGTTAGAAAGTTAGCATATCAAAGTAATTGAGTAAAAAATGGTGACACTCGGATTGTTGATGCAAATGAGCATATCATTAAATGATGCTCTGAACAAAAAGACTGGAAAAATGCCTTTCAAAAGTGTATTCTTCTGTTGCCAAGAGCAAAATACTTTGGGGTTTTTTTTATGTTAAGGTTTGCTAGTCTTCCTATATTTTGTCTGTTTATCTAGGTTGACTGTATTTTTTTTATTTCAAGACCTGTAATCTACTGATGTTATTGCTGCCCACTACACTCCTTCCTAATGGCAGAGTAATACTGAAAGCATAATTACATTTCCTAATTATGTGTAATTAAGCAAAACCCAGATGATGTATTCAGTGAGCTCTTGGTATAGCCAAGGGTCAAGGACTTCTGGAGTTTTGTAGCATTTCTCTAAATAAGCACATTATACTGTTAAAGCCAAGATACAGTTTTGTGCAGTCTGTTCTGTAAACCTGCTTAACAGCTGAAATATATAGTATTCATTTATTTAGCTGAGTAAGGACATAGTTGAGATTTCCCCCCTCCCGTTTTTAGATTTGTCGTACTTAACCCAGGAAAGGGACTTTAAACTCAGCACCATAATGTTCTGCATGCTGACAAGCTAAGTGATATTTATTTTTTCAAACCTTAATCCTTTTGAAACATGGAGAAATAAATACATCCTCTTATCTAGCATATGCCTGAGACTGGAAATAAATTCTTATTTCCTTGTAGTCCTGTACCAATGGTCTACAATGAATAATTTGGGCAGTCTCACTGAATATAATAGAAAGAGCTTCTCTATTACCAGTGATAATTATAAGGCTCATAATGGGAAACCTCCAAAGCCCTACCATCAATCAAGGAAAATAAACAATGGAAAATGATAGGTATATAGAAATGAAAATTGCAAAACCACATATGGAAATGCAGTAGTTTCTGCGAGGTTATAAATCATGGGGGAGTCATAATTTTAAATGTAATTAATATTCTCAGATTAAAACATAACTTTTTAAGGAATTTAGCAGACATTTTTACAGTCAGAAGCTGGATGAGTCAGAGCGTTAGTAATGGGATTAAGAAGACTTTCACTTCTAGATCATTAGGTCAAATATGACCCAAATCCTCAGTGCCTGAAAGTTATCATTTCACAGCTGTGCAGTGGCCTTTGTAAAAAGATTTGTTGGTTTTGGTCTAGACCTCAGCAGGCAAGGGTCTGTGGACCAAAGTCAGCCTTGCTGCAAGCGGTTTTATTCTCAGTGAAAACAAAAGAAGTTGGCCTCCGTCATCTCAAAGCTTGAATTTTGGAATATTAGAGCATCATTAAAAATCCTGTGACATGAATCCTTCCAGTAGCAGAAGCCAAGAACCAAATGGCCTTGCAGTGGAGCTGCCCGCTTGGCCCCTGGCAGTGATTCCTCCGGGCGAGGATGCAGATGAGCATTGTTTGCTGGAATTTTTCCTCTCCTTGTGTCATGATTGCTTATCCTGAAAACATAACACAAAGATAAGGCAAAGGCTTCACACATGCATCTTGAAGTAGAGGTTTATTTGAGTGACCACCCCCAGGTCCAGTGCCATCAGTGTAGCCATCTATGCCATTTTATTTGGTAAAAAGCTTGCTAGTTTTGCTATTGGTTGTGATAGAAGGGGGGGACCCACCTAGTGTAAAGTATTAGTACCTAAATTAAGAAAACCCTAGTTTCTTGTTTGTTTGTTTTTTTAAACAACATCTTGTTGGTAAATTTTAATCAAACGTGGTCTTACATAGATAAACTCAGGGGCACACTGTGCATTGTCTCAGGAAGGATTCAGGCAGGAGCAGGATCTCCCAGCAGCAAGACACTGTGTGGGAACATGTCTGGGTTTTTCCCCCATTTCACATCATGGCCCAGAGGGCTCTGGCTAAAGCACTTGGCTTTCTTCATACATCAGGTTAAAGCCTTTGAAGTGCTCTCCACTCAAAAGTGCCCTTACCCTGCAAAACTTGGTGCTGTTCAAAATATGTCTGCTCACGCTGGTTGAGTTCTCTGTCACTTGGTTTCCCTTCGGTGAGATCTGAAGACATTCAGGGCGTGTTTGGAGTTGTCTGAAGTTTTCATCTCTGTGATGATTCCTGACTTTGGGGAGGCAGCGAGGCCACTAAGGTTTCCTCTGGGCTGCCTGTATGGATCAGGACCCCTGGAGCACACTCACACCGAGGTGGGTGGTGGACTTAGTCTGGTCCACAAACCTCTGCCCCTGCAGAGTTGGTTTGTGCTTGTGCCTGCAGACCCAGCAGAGAGGTAGGGGGCACATGTTCAAGGACAGCACTGCGCTAACATGTGCTTTCTGGCATGTTTTCCTGATGCTTTCTTGAACAGGAAATGGTTAATGACTTAAAAATTCAGTCTTTGAACTAGCTCTGTTTCTCCTAGTCCTTGTTTCCAAGCTCTGGATGTGATCAGTGCCGTTGCCTCACCTCCGTTTGGGCTGGGGTTTATTTACCCTTCTTGGGTCTACGACACTTACAGAGATGCTGACTTGCAGTTTTCCATTCCTTTCTTTTTTTTTTTTTCCTAGCCACAAGCAAATCTAGTTCCTTCCTTGTTTCCCACCCTTCCTTCCTGTCCCTTATGCCCCCCCCCAAACCACTCCCCAGATGCAATCCTTTTAGCAGAGCTCATATTGTGGAAATAAGGCAGGACCAAGGAAGTGTCTGTTGCTCTAGTTCTAGTTAAAATATGGTGATCACCAGTGGTTTATTCTGTGGTTAAATCAATCAGTTCCTAAAGGATTCCAGTTTTTAAATCCTTTATTTTGTTTTGCATTTCCTCCATGTTCTTTTCCATACATGGAAGTGAAGGTGAGACTCTTCTTCAGATGATTTCCACCAAAACCAAATATATTTTTGCCAGTGGAGAAACCTGTCTACAGGCCGAATAAAATTATTTGTAATGTTGGTTTTTTTTTCATGCACACACAAAACCAAATATTTCCAGAAATATTTGTTCCTGTGTTGGAAGGTTACAAGGGGAAAGGACCAGTGAATCATTGGTAACAAGGTGCAGCTCTATCAATGCAGTTTGTTTGCAGGGCTTTGTTTCCTGTTGTGAATTTCATTTATTAGGTACCCATGGCACAAAGCTTTATTAATTGCATGAAGAAATGACACAACTATTATTCCCAGTAACAAATGAGTCACTAAGTTTGCAACAGCAGACGAAAGATAAATGCATGTGTGTGAGATCTGCAATAGTTATAGGAGCTCTTCCTAAAAATACATTTCAACTGATTTACAGCATTCTTGAGTAGTTTAATGTGCTGTACTTGCGTGTGATATATTCAGATTTTCGGAGTCCCGACGCGTTCCTGAAAAGAATGTTCAGTGTTGTTGTAAGGATTAAATGTCCCACGGGGAACAAAAGCACCAGAGAGTGGAGGACAGTGAAACATTAGATGTAAAAACAAACAGATGTAGCATAATAAGTAAAAGGTCAATATGTGCTGAGGACCAGCAGGCGTAAAATCCGAATGGGAATTTCAAATAGTCAGAGGCCGGGACGGGAGCAGAGCTCCCTCCAGTCCCACCCGGGTACAGGAGTCGTTAGGAAATCTGTGCTGCAGCGTGGGCTTGAGTGAAAGGGAAGATCTCCTCTGATATCTTTACTTGCCTCTTAAAAAATTCATATGGTTAATATTTAAGTTTCAGAAACCTGTGGCCAGCAAGAGAAAGTTCTTCTAAATGACCCCATTTGTGCTAATGTAACAATCTAATGAAAACTTTAGTGCTTATCTTTGCATAATTTCCATTAATTTTTGCTGTTCTGATTATTAAAATTGCTCATTTAAGGACTATCTTTTGTTTTGTTTGATTTCAGCATTCCCTTTGGTAAAAACTGCAAAAAGTGTGAGGAAATGGATTTAATAGACACGGTCTCAGGAATGCTTAGTTAAATGGTGCTGCAAATACTCCCAATTTTTCCCTTTGTTCTTCTACATATGTTTAAAGATATTTCTGTTAATTTACAATTTGAAAGGTGGGTGAGGAGCAGAGAGTTTGAAAAATAGATTACTGTCTTCATTAATACAGGTTTGACCTACAAAGTCTTCACGTACTTAATGATTAAAAACCAAAGTACTAAATAATAAATTATAAGAATTTATAGGAGTCATCATCTTGAAATTAGCTTACTGAATGTTCTTATCATAATAAATCTGAGTGGGTGTCTAATTTAGTGTTAGCTGACTAAAATTATATGTTACAGTCAGATAAAAAAAAAAGAAAAAAAACTTTTGTTTCAAGACAAATGATATGAATTTAATCAGAAGTAACCTGAAAAGCTACCACATTTTGTTGTGTCTACTTTGCAGAAACTTTGGCAAAACTGGTAGTGGTAGAGTGAAGATCGATTTCAATTTGTGAATCTGGCAGACAATAAAATTTCCTCTAGCAATTCAGAGATGTTTATGGTAACACTTCCCTCAGTGCTACAGCCAGTCAAAAACCCAGGCAACAAATGACTAAATATCTGCTGTATCCTTTACTCAATCTCAGTGTAGCAGAATCGCATGCCAAGGTCTTTTTATGTGATGGTA
This sequence comes from Pseudotriccus pelzelni, assembly GCA_035584735.1. Classification (NCBI taxonomy): domain Eukaryota; kingdom Metazoa; phylum Chordata; class Aves; order Passeriformes; family Tyrannidae; genus Pseudotriccus; species Pseudotriccus pelzelni. The sequence goes on from JAWMRA010000020.1 coordinate 14,877,301, forward strand.
GAACAATCTCTCTTTCTTTGCTCTTTATCTCTCCCTGTTATAAAAGACGTTTCTCAATCCAGTTAAAATGTGTTTCTCTCTCCCACTGAATATGAAACCTCACATATAGACTGGAATGTTTTCAGAGCTGCTTCTAAAATTCAGCTACTGGGAAGCCTTGAAGGAAAAGAAAGAAAACCAACCATTAATATAGAAAGCATGTTAAAAGCAGCCCTGATCAATATTTTGTTTCAGTCCAGGCAGTAAAATGCACCATCCTGAGCCCATTCTCAGGACAGTCATTCCGAGCCTTTCTAGTATGCCAGAACAAGTGGGCTTGGCCAGTCCGGAGCCAACCTGCACACGCAGTCACTGCTGCTGTTGACGGACTTCCCTGAACCAAGGACTGGGATCCCAGTTTACAAAACAGGTGCTGAACCCACAGCAAAACAGCTTTGCAGGGGAAACTTCTCTCCGCAGCTTATCGAGAGCAGCAAGAGCTGCAGAGAGCAGTCAGGTTCTGCTTCATCCCTTCACTTCGCCTCAGTCCCTCACCCTAATTAATTAGAGGGAAATATGCCTTCCAGAGAAGAGGAAAAAATACCTCTGGGATTTTCATCAGGAAGTCGTAGCTCTTGTGGTTGAAAGGGAAAAGATTTGTTGTTGTTGTCGTTTTAAATGTTAAAAATTTGAAGACGTGATTCACTAGTACTTAATTTTTATCATTAGTGCCAATTCTGCAGTGCTAAATGCTGTTGATAATATTTAAGTTTCTTTACATAAACATAATTTTTGATTGCAGATTCCTAATCAGAATTAGAAAGCCCGTGTGCCTCAGTCATTTTTCCCAAGGAGCTCCTGGAAGTCAGATTCATCTCTGAAAACGCTGATTAATCAGCTTTCCTTACATCCTTTCAGAGTATTCAAATGTTGAAAAAAAAGGCAAAACAAAGGTGAGAGTATAAAAATTAGATGCATTATTAAATTAAAAGAGCTTTTATTTCTCATTTTCTAAAAAGCCTTTATCTTAGCCATCTCCTGCCATTGGACCCAGTGTGGTCCCATGCTGGAGCAATGTGCCCAGAGTGTCTGCAAATGTGAGGCTCCTTTTTGAGCTCACCACAGATGCCCTAAAATGGAGAGTAGCTCAGGTAATTAGTATGTCACACTGTGTAATCTTAGATTGGGAAAAAAAATGCTTGTGAGGTAATTTATATTAGCCTTATCGTCAACAGTCTGATCCAAACTGCCATCGCTTTTTAGGAGTGAAGATGAGCCCCATTTTCAGTTTTAACTTTATTTTCTGTCTTCTAGATACAACCATGAGCAGTGACATTTCACTGTACAGGGGAGTGTCCAAAGGGCCTTGTGATGAGTGTCTGCTCTGCAAAGGCATCTCTAAGAGATCTGTCTGTCCTGAAAACACATGTGCTGAGACCATAGCTCGGAGGTCAGTCCCTGCAGGGTGTCACCTACATATCCCAGTGCTTTTGGAGCCACTGGGATGACTGGAAGTGTTCAAGAAAGGGATAGGCATGGCAATTCATGATAGGGTTTAGTGGGCTTGGTAGCATTAGGTCAAAGGTTGGACTTTATGATCTTGGAGGTCTTTTCCGACCTTCGTAATTCTATGATTCTATGACTATTGCTAGCAATTAATTCAGCGGGGCAGTGCTGGTGAGATGCTGTGGCTCTGTAGGTTTAGCAGTGGTGCCTGACTCTTGGAGCCAGGACTCAGCGGTGCTGTTGTTTCCTCCATGGAAAAATACCCATCAAAATGCAATAATGTTAAAGTAAGTGTACAAATACCACAAGCTGAACGATTGGACTTCAGCAAAAACGGAGGGATGAGTTCATTTGGTCGGCATTTCTTCCTTCTGGTTTGCTGAGCGGGATCTTCAGGGGTGGACTGGATCATGTCCCTTTGGTGCCCTATACGTTGTGTAGGTGTGGTACTGAGGCTCCGTGAGCTTCCTGCAGGGATGGGTACTGGCAGTCTTGTTTCATCTCCAAAGTCTGCATGACCCACTGATACCTTGTAGAAACTGCTGCTGGAGACTCCGCCCAGGGTATAATCAGGAGCGTATTTTGTGCTCAGGTTTCTTCCACGCCTGTGCAGCGTTAATCGGAGTAGGTGGTGACGTTTCGGTGAACAGTGAAATATAAACCGTACATGAAAACTGATTTCATGTTCAGTGAAACAATTCTCGTTTTATAAGAGCTCTGGGTTTTCTAATGGAAGATTTGTAATGCAGTGATTATTATTTTATTTTTTTTAACACTTATTTTCCAGTATCATTAGCATTACCAATGTGTGTGTTACTTTTAAAGGCTTGACTCAGCGATTTGCACGTGCCCCAGATTTCTGGCCACCACTACGCAGCTGCGTTGCTGTTGTAACAGTGCAAGGTCACTTTTATGTCACATACATAGAAATAACAGGAATTGCGTTCTCTTTGAATTAACTTAATGTCTCCTAAGACTGCAGTGGGAAAAAACAAAACCAAACTCAGCATGATTCATTAACACCAGGATTCAGGGGACAACCTCCAGCATGGGCTCTAGAAATGCTTGATTACATATCATGGTCAGTGAGAACTCTCTGAATGCACTTGGATGCTATAACCTTTTTTTCCTAATCATTTTGTCACAAATCGGTTATTTAATGCGAATGATCAGACAGGTTTTTTTTTTCTTTGGTTTAGTAGCTCAGATTTTCAAGATAAAACTGGGTGCACGTACACCTGAGTGATACATACAGAGACACAGGCGGGGAAAAGGGAAACAGCATTAAGCGCTGCCACATTTCTTTGGAACGAAGTAGTGTTTGTTTGCTTGCTCTCTGCAACATGTTGAGGTTTACATTTCCATGTGGCATTATGCATTACAGAATTTCCCTTAGGATTCAGCTGTGCTGGTAAGAGCAGGTTGCAAAAGAAGGAATTTCTGGGTTTCCCAAATCCACTACAGTTAGTACTCAGGTCTGCAGAGCAAATCAGCTGAAACTTCTGTGAAATCAGAGAAACGATGCTTTTTTTCATCTTTAAAAGAAATTAAGGAGTGAGCAGACAGAGTAGGGAAGGGAAGATCAGTTGCTTTTCCAACTTAATAAAGGCTTGTGGTTCTAAAATGCAAACACACAGCCTGGTGTCCAGGTAGCTTGTTGTTATGTTGTGCTTTTTTTTTTTTTTCCACATCAGTGATATTCTTCAGTCCTGCAAGTTAGTAAAACCAAGACCACTTGCCATAGCTATAAGCTATCAATAAAAATTAATGTACCAGAGGGAATTGAAAGGGGAAAAAAAAGGTACTTAAGTGTTCAGGGCCATCGAGCCACCCATGCATCCTCTGTGAGTGTATTCCAGCGATAGAGCTGTTATTGTTGCCATGGGCTGCCATTTAATGTTATTTTCCTAAGTAAATGCTTCTCTGCTCTGATCAAGGACATTGGCAGTAAACCAAGACACGATCTTCAGAAAAAAATGGTGCTGAATGGTACTGAATACTCTTCAACCAGACCTGGTATTAGAGGGTAACTAAAGCCTCTCTCTTTTGCAAGTCAGTTCAAATACAGGTTTAAAATCCTTTCAAGAAGGGAAGAGTTCTCTTTTTCTCTTTTTCTCTTTTTCTTTTCCTTTCTTTTTTTTTTTTTAACCTGAGAGATTTTTGTTTTAAAGAATGATGAGTGGAATTAGAAATAAAAGAGAGGACTGGGATACATCCAGCCTAGAGTGTTATTAACTGAGGAGATTGGGAAGATCAATAGCAAAACCAAAACCCCCAAAGAAATATATTTCTGGGATGGGTTTCTGTGTTTGCCTGCTTTTCCGGCTGGATGTTTGCTCTGAGGGCTTCCCCCGTTAACTCCATAGTGGTTTCTGGGGGGGATGATAGTCTTGGTTCTGTATCCTGCCCTGGATGCTGATGGCAATGGTACAATTCTGTTCCAAGGGAAGGGACAAGAGGTGTATAGTCACCCCCGGGGCAGCTGTATTGAAGAAAGGAGTTTCCACTGAGGAACACTAGCAAAATCATCCGGTTGCTTGGCCTAAAATGCTAACTGTGCTGTGTTTGTCAATCAAGAGAGTACATTTTCAACAAGGAGTGTTGCTCTGTTGACCCCTGTAACAGCTGAACACACATTTGCTAAAAGGGAAAAAAAAAAAAAAGATATGAAAAGGGTTTCCATTTGCAATGATCTGTGTGCAGAGCTGTAAAAAAATGCATAAAAAAGGCCAGTAAGACGGAAGTGATCCCCCAGGTTAATGCTGCCATCAGTCCACAACCTTCATTGCTTCCTCAGGATGATTATTGTATTAAACTGTTGCATTTGATTCACCTGTAGTTGAATCAGTGGAGCTATATTTATTCTAATAGAGTAATGAAGAGCCTAGTCTGTGCCCCAGGGGCCTGACACCATCCTTTTGGGTGTGGTACCCTCTGTGGTTGCAGCACAGAGTGCTTTGGGGTACATGGAAAAGAGAGATGGGATTTCACATCATCTTTTACCTGTAGGAAGGGTCTGTCCTAGTGAAACCTGGTGCTTTTTGCTGCAGGTGTAAGAAAGCAGCCAGGTGCCATCCCTGGGGGCATCTATTTTTTGAATCAAAATTCATTAGCCCAGAACTTGGTGAGAAAGGAAAGGAGGATATTACAGATGAAAAGGCTGAGCTAGCTTTTTGGTCTGTGTTATTGATAAAATATAGTCATGGTTATTTATAAATCTTCGGGGGAAAAGGACTCGTTTGAGCCGTTCTTCAGGGTAGCATTCAGCATGTTTTGGTGCTCACACACCCTTCAATCCAATCATAAGATCCTTCTGCAAGTCTTTCCAGTCAGCCTTCATCCTTGAGAGTGTGAGTAGCTACCCCTTTTTTCAGTGTTGGTGAGGAAAGAGGGGGGGAAAAAATGGAAAGGCAGCTGTAGACAGTGCTGCATGGACACAAACTATTTAGAGTGAAATCCAGTGATCCCCACTAGAGGCAAAGTGATTAATGGAACTGAAACCTCAAAAAAATGGGCTTGCAACCACATTTTTAATGCATAATATTTGCGTGAGGTTGACATTCAGCAAAATGCTTTCTCTCATGCCTGGTTTGAAGTTAAAAATATAAATGGAATGTCCTAGATTTTATTTATGCATCTAAAGTTGTTAAGGAGGTAAAGGAGAACTGAGAGATAGGCTGCCCAGATTACATATCTCCACAGTACAGTCCCATCGTTTGCAGAAACTTCTCCTCCTGTTGATGGAATCATTTAGAGTTGGTTGATTTTGGTAATTCAGAATTATCTATATTTTCATTGACTAAGCAGATGTTTGTTTCATTGTCCAAGGGAGAAGTCATAATGTTTGCTGTGTGATCTTGGAGGGATCAGCATAAAAATGAGTCTCTGTCATGCACATGCACAAATACACACTTTGATGGCAATGGATTTCCTAGGACCAATTTTAGCTAATGTTGCAGATTGTGAATAATTGAAAAATGTAATGGAAATGCTTCATCTGAATTTTGTGTGAGCAATATCTAATGAATATTTGGGAGAACTGTCTGAACTATTGCTTGCCACACTGCTCTGTGTATAAAAAGGACCTGCACGCAGCTTACACTGAAATTTTGAAAATCCTGGGAAGAAAGAAGTTTAACCAAAACCTTTTCCAACTGTATGAGTTCCACTGTATTGAATTAAGTTAATAAATGAGAGCTTAATATCAGTGAAAAGTGAAAATGCACATCTGGATTTTGCAAATCTCAGCATTCTGTGGCCTTAGAAACTTTCCCTGTCAAATCTGATGTCTTCGGTGGAGTTTTAAAGGTGTCTCTAAAACTATGTCCATCAAAGGTTCAGTATTGTTTCATGGCATTTTATTTTAAGTGAGAGAAAGTGCAGTTGCATTTGAAAAGAAAATGCTCCTCTTTCTCTTTCTAAATTGAGCAGAATGAATTATAACAAGCAGGACTAGAACCGTCGGGGTTTGGACCATATTAAGGATGTGAGGTAGACAATGAAATGTGGAGTTTGTCCTTTGGTGCAGTCACAACAAATATGCATTGCCAGGCTTTCTAGGCTTTTATTACTCTCCCTATGAGAAAGTGTTTTCTTTGATTACCTCTAATTTAGAATTCTTTATTTTTCACTTGCCTAATCATTTGCATTGAGCTAAAAGTAGCAAGTCAAATTGACCTTATCTGCAAAATACAAGCTTTGGGTTTTGCTGGTGTAGTTAATTCCCCCTCTTGAGTCATTCCTTTTTCTTTTTCTTTTCTCTCTTGATACTCAAATTTAGGTCTCTTTCCTGTCCTCATAGCTCTTACCTTTCATACATTAAATTTCATTGCCGGCACTCTGAAAATCCAAATAAATTATGCCATTTGCACTACCATCATCAACCTTCTCTGTAACCTCAGAAAAGTCAAGGAGAATAGTTAGGCAGATTTTTTTTTTTCCCTTTTCAAAATCTCTACCAGTTATTTTCTATTACTTTACAAATACATGTTCCTTTCTACCTTGCCTGTCAGAATGGCTTTCAACTGTTTTCCTTGCTAATGTTGACAAGGTGATTGACTTGCAGATTTCTGTGGCAGCTTTAGACCTTTAAAAAAAAAAAAAAGGAAAGGCTGCTCTTATATTCCACAAACTTTCTTTTTTTTTTTTTTTTCTTTTAAACTGCTTGAACTTCAATTATGATTTGTGGCCTACAGATCTTTGACAAGAATAAATCTTACAGTATCTAGTCTGACAGACTCAATTTTTGTTTTGAATTGCCTCCTACTTTTCTAGTCGTAGGCACAGTGGTAATTATAGACATAGTCAGTGGATGACAGCCAGGATATTGTTATTGTAGTCTTTGGTTTAGAGAAAGTATTAATTTCATATTTCAGTTGTTTTACATGCTGTCAGGGTATAACTCTTTTCCTGATTCTAGGGTACTGGAAATTAGAAGTTCTGGGCAGTTCTGCTTCAATTCTTCAGCCACATCTGTTTTAATTGCTGGATTTTATTTCTTTTTATTGGTTGGGTACATGTCTGTAGGGGTTTATCCTGCAGAAATTTTTTTTTAATATGTACTTATACAATCAATTCTGGTGAAAATCAGCAGTTTGTATTGAATATAGTCAATGAATATTTTTATGTTTGTATTTAAAAAGGGGAAAAAAAAGCCTATGGGTGATAGTTCATTATTAGCTTATAAATATAGTATAACTTCCTGCATAATTACAGGTTTTTATAATTTTTATAATGCTTTTTGCTTATTTTCCTTTGGATAATTTTCAAAGTACTATTATTCCCTCAAGAGATCTCTAAGAGGCAGAATTTCTGGCTATTAAAGATTTGCCATCCCACAAGCAGCAGACTGAGAGTGCCTCCAGGTTATTTATAACTGGATTTTATCTCAGAAAATTAACTAAAGAAGATAAACCAAAATTCTAGGGGAAAATGCCTTAAACGTCTCATATATTATGCTGTGCTCAAACAGCTATTTTAATTTTAACAGCCTGGCAAGCCCAGTGGAGCTTTTTTCTGGTTTTGGGCACAAAATAAGATAACACTTTTTGAATTCCTCTAGGAGATCATCTAAGTGCACTTAAAGCGGAGGCATAAAATATGAGTTTACAATGTGATATATTTAAGCTTCACATGTTAGTTTAATTGATTTTCTGTGTTTGCTAGTTCTGAGAGCCCCAGAACTCCTAATTTGCCCTTTAAAAAAACGGGTTACATTTTCAAAATGTGGTACGAGCAGGCGAGGACAAGCCGCCGCGTTCCGCGGAAAGTTTCGTTGTGTTCTGCTTTCTCTAACCCTTTCCTGACCACCAGCACCAAATGTTCTGCCAGCATTTCAGCAGGCATATACATTTCCATGCCTGCATAATCCCCTTGGTTTCCAGTGGGCCGCTCACATGGGTAGTGTTACACGTTTGACGCGTGTTGCTAAATCAGGGGTAGGGGGTTCATTAGCGGCGATTTGTGGGTGGGATTTTGGGGAGCCCTTGGTGCAAATGGGGTGGGGGGAAAAGAGCCTGCCCGAGGCAGAGAACCTCAGCTGGGTTGCTTGTGAGAATTTAGGTGTCTGATGTGATTAAGCTTAAAATAACAAACTCATTTGCTGTCTGACATCCGTTACGTTTGAACTTAGGTCCAGAGGGGTGAAAGGTTGTTGCAGTAATTTATTGTGCCTTATAGTGCAATGGGTGTTTAAAAAGGAGTGGTAGCTGGAAGGCATGTTCTATTCTTACTTCGAGGAAAAAAAAATACTATCAGATTGCAAGGACTAAAATAGTTGCAGTTTCTAAGTGTGCCTTGTAAATAAACTTGCGAGAAAGGGATTTTCAAGATGAGTTTTGAAACTGAGCTTTAGCTCCTTTTCTTCACCTGTTTATAGTAATAATGTCTTGCATGTATGATTATGTCATTGTGATGCATAACTGGGTGACCTTTGCAGATGACAAAATGATTAACAATTTCCTCTGGCTTTTGCTTTTAATTATTCACCTGTGTGAAGTAGAGAAGGGACTATATGAGCTAGAGCAAATAAGGATGATTGGTTCAAATCAGTGTTATCACATGGCAGAAAGGTCAGAAGGGCTGCCTTCAGTTTGCTGAGGCTTAGATATTACTTTTAAAGAAACTGGCTTTTTAATATGTAGTATGGAATATAAATTGATGGATATGTATATTTATTATGTATATGCATGCCATATCTGTGTATAACATGCAGTCTTGATAGGAAGTTTTCCATAGCATCTTGAAAAGTTTTAGTCAAGGAAGAATAACAGCTCTCTGTTTCTATGTGGACTTGTTTCTACAGCCCCAGCTGCATCTCTTCTTGGGACACAAAAACCAAACTGAACTTTGAATTTGGGCTGAAAATTACATGGGGAAATCAGTGATCCTACTATCTGCTCCTTTAGACCTCTTGCTGAAAGAGTGGCTAAAAAATATGGCTCAGTGTTGTCTCCTGCCATCTGTATTTTCTTTTCTAAATTATCTAATCTTATAAATATTTGAATAACTTTTGCTCAGAATAAACATTTTCCTCTCATCTTAGCACTTGTGGCTCTTGAGACTGTAACAATTAGATAAATTAATATTGATTTGCTAAGGAAATGCTTCTTCATCTGTTAGAGTATCTCCTATTGTAGTCTAGAACAAAAGTTACACATTCAAAAGAACAGAAATAGCTTTTGCCCATTTTCCTAGTGAAAATAATTGTGGGCAGCACAGCACAAAGTTACTGGGCTGTACTTTCTAAAACACAGGTTGCATAGAAAAATTCCTGAAGGTGCAAGGAAAGGAAAGTTAGCTACACAGACAGAATAAAATTGAATTCTAATATATATATAACCACCTTCTTTTTTTTTTTTTGGGGGGGGGGATTTGGGTGGCTGGAGCAGTATGATGCCAGGGGAGAGATCAGACCAGGTATAGAAGATGTCTCCGGTTTCCAGATATCCAGGTGGTCTGTCTGACAGCCTGGAATGAGTACCTAAATTATTTTCCACAATGGAAGAATCTGGCTGAAGAGGGTGATTGATTATTTGTGGAGACCTGGTCATTGGGAACATGTCAGTCCATTTCCTTCAGTGATAAAAATAAAGTACACAGGACACAGATCACTACGTATGTGAATGCAGTCAGGTTTTCGACTTGCTTTGGGAGTTCTAGAAGGTAGAAAGAAAAACTACACCTCAGGAAGTGATTTGGAAGTTCCAATTGCTTTACAAAGTGCCCGTCCTGTGATCCAACACATTCAGGGCTTGGGGCAGGAGCTGTCTTAGCCCTGGCACGGGTAAACTTCCAGGAAAAGACAAAAAGGGCATGAAGAGGACTTCAGCAAATAAGGAAACACAAATAAATATCATTGTATCTCTTCAGCTAATTAATATGAGTCTCTATAAACTTATGCCACGCTTTTGTCCTTCAAATCATATACAAATTCTCAGCATCCAGCATTTGCATTTGACTAAGAGCTCTCAAACTTCATGATTTTCCATTGGTCGCTGAAAAAAAAAAAAGGGAAAGGAAAAGAAAAGAAAGAAGGTGGAAAGCAGGAAGGAGCACATAAACCAAAATAAACCTGATATTTCATTTGTGTTTTGCTGATAGATATTGAGTTCTTGCCATATACTTGTGCATTAAGGGTTTTGCTGAGTGAGCTAGGACACTGTCTCTTTAAGTGTTTAACAGTAATTGGTTCATGTCCTGGTGTTCATTGAAAATCCTAGACATTTCATGGAAAATCTTCTTAATGAGGGAATGAATTTTTCATTCACATTAGAAAGCTCACTCTGACAAACAATTTCTAAATAAAACTTTGGCGACATGACATCCCATATTGGACTTGACAAAGAGGACAGGTGCATTAGAATAAAACTGTATGGCGATCCTTCAAGCTGTCAGCCATGAATATTTTATTTCTTAATGAATCATCTTTGTGAAATGAACTTTCTTGTTGTAGTGTCAGTGCCATTTACAACAAAAAACCTGCTCCTTTTAAAAGGTGAACTCCTTAAAGATGCTGATGCCTGCATAAAATGCTTAACCCTAGCCAAGGTATTCAGTAAATTTAATAGTGTATTTTTTTTTTCCAAACTGTTTGAAATGTAGTCTCATACTACCAGGTGTGACTGTCAAACACAACCTTTTGCAGTTGCAATTTTGTTAACAAAGCCATTATTCAAGGCAGATTAGCAATGGTGTTGATCCTTATCAAAAACCAAAGCATACTTGCCTAATTACTGTTTTGGTGTTTCCTTTATTTTTAATGGTATGTTACATTTATTTAGTACTTGTGCATAATGGTAGATATATATTTAAGACTTTATGTAGGAAAAGCATATGTCTAACAGACAACAGACACTTTCACCATCTTGTATCCCTGTTCCTTACAATGTGAACAGAATAGATCATGGGCAGTCCTTGTTGGTATTTTTGGGTAGGTATTTCTTCCCCAAGGTGTAAAGTTAGTGCTGGTTGCGATGGGTGTGGAGGTTGGGCAGAGGTTCCTGGAGCTATGGCCCCCCAGCACCCAGGCATGCCTAAACTTTCTGTTTCTTTTTTCTAAGGGAATACAAATCTCTGATCAGTTTATTCTGTCTCACAGTTTGTCAGAGTAGATGTGAATGTACTGGTTTTGCTAACAGTTTTACATTCACTGAGTTATCTTAAAAGCATATATGTTTCAGCGTTTCCCTTTTGTTCTGCAAAAGCAGCTTGATTTGAATTCTCTGGGGAAAGCTCAATTTTTATTGATATTAAAAATACCCATTTGATTGCAAACCTCAAAGTGGACTAGATTCAATTTAATTTACATAATGGTGTCCTCAGGGACAAAGATTGCACGTCCTTTGTGGCATCAGTTTGTGGATGTTTGTTCCTAGCATGTGTCAAGTTCAAATTACAGGGTTTGTCATTTTACTTATAGGCTAAATGTTTTGACTTCAGTAGATATGATTATACTCAGTCTTTGCAGTCCCTGACCTGTGTCCTTGCTGATACTGGATATATACGATGTCTTGTCTGCCCACGCTCCCAGCCAGCACCTCAATCTTCATGGGAAGGTTCCAAAAGATCAGGAACAGGTCCCTCTTAGTGCTTTTTTAATAACCTACTCCTTTTCTTCCCATTTCTCCCTTTCCATGATAGACTTCTATCCTTGTATTAACTTTCTTTCTGAATATCTGTGCTTATTAAGAAAAACTTTCTCAGCTTCTGCTCTCGTTGAAATCAGTAGCGTCCTTTCCACCAACTGGAGGAAAGATCTGCTTTCAGAGAGGTTTAATTCCCTCAGCACTGACTGCTCACATGTCTGTGTCCTTCCTGTGCAGTCACAAAGTGCCTGGAAGGGTTGTTGAAGCCTTCATGGTAAAACCTGGAATAGGTTCATGAGACTTCCCAAGGAAGTTCTCAGATTCTTCCCTCGAAGGCTCTGTCTTTGCAAATTGCTGTTTGTAGATGAAACCTTCTATGTGCAGGAAGAGTTCTCGTCAGTAATTAGTGACATCAAAAAGGGAGTGTCTGGAGCAAATGAAATCAGCTGAAGCCCTTGAGTGGGATGTCTGCAGCGGATTTTGGAGGACTAAATGTGCACTCCCCTGCTTTGAGGTGGTTTGGCTGTGTTATTATTGCTTGTATTCCTGCAGCCAGCCAAGGGTCGAGTGCTTTGCTGAGCACCGTATAAGTGCACACCCAGAGTAATAAGACAGCTCCTAATTGGAAGTTCACAGCCCTGTGTACAGGACAGGAGACCCCCCCAATGCACAAAGTAGAGAATAGAACACAGAGAAATAAGGATACCATGGTAAATAAATCAGTGTGGGCAGTGAGTTTTGTCAAGCCCCAACGGCCTAAATATTCCTTTTGTTGACGTGCTAGCAAGGGAGAATTTCTAGAAGAGATTTAAGGTAGTTTTGTATGCATTTAAGGAAGCAGTCCCCAAATTTGGGGGCAGCCTGAAAAAGTAATTCCAGTAGACACTGGAGCCTGCCACCGTGGTTTGGAGGAAGGGAAGGATTATTCTCTACTGAGGAAGGATATGTGAGACAGGAGAGGGGTACACCGTGAAGGATTTCCCATTCTCGACTTGGAATGTTATATTGTATTTTATTGGGTTGTTAAGAGGGTCTGGTCCTAGTCTGGCCACGCTGAGAATTGCAATTCGCTAGAAAGGCCTGATCTTCAAAATTTCTATTGATTTAAATGGGAGTTAATGCATGTAACAACTTCAGGATCAAGGGGCAATGGTGATAACTCTCTCTTAATCTTCTTTCCCATATCTAATTAAAATCTTAGTTTTTTTTAAAAGCATTCTTGCCTTTCTCTTGAAATTATCAGTCTGTCTTTATCCTTCTTCAGTTTCTAATTTTACTTGCATTTAAATCCACTTTTTCAATGGCCCAGCAAGTACTAATCAAATAAACTTTAAAAGATTGCTCCTGATTAAATTATTTTTTAATAATGAGTTCCTGTTACCAGGGAATACAGAGTTAAAAAGGTGATATCACTAAAATTAATTAGCATAAGACATGCTGGACTGGTAGAAGTGACTGGATCTTAATCAATAGCAATATGATTACACCCATGCAGCAATTATAAATTATTTAAAACAGTACCCCTAGGTTACTGACTAGTTGCCTTTAAATTAAATTCTCTGTCAATAATTGATGCAAAGAATTAATGTGAGAACACCTTCAGTTACTGAAACTTTTTTAAGGTGGCATAAAATATTGAACTGTTGCCTGTCATTAGCAGCCACCCTGTCTCTTTTGCACAGCATTGTTCTTTACTAAATTGGTCGAGAAGGACCTCCAGAGCATGAAAGATGACTAATGATCCTAATGCTGCGTTCACTCTTCTTCTAAGGACACTGGCACTGAGAAATATAAATTTCCTGTGGAAGGGGAACTAAAAACTGATGAGACTGATAAAGCTCATGGTTCGTTTTGCTACTGAAGCAGAGAAACGAAATATGTTCTTCCTTGGGTTTCAGAGTTTGTGGAAAACAGTTTGGAATGTGCTGATGTGTACGTGGTGTTTAGAAGACTGTTGACTTGTTATGAGTGGTGATTTCCTTCCCTAATGCCCCGTCATATATGAGTTAAAAAAAAAAAGATTCCTTCTGTCTCCTTCCTTGGTATATACTTATTCCCTATGGTTTAGTGTTTTGGAGCAGCTGGGATACATGTGATTTTGCTTCTTTCAGAGAGCAGAAAGAAAATACGATAATGGCAATGTCAGTAACATCAGAGAGGAGGCCACGCAGTGTGTCTGTTGCTGCAATCAGCTGCAGTCCCAGTGTGTGCTCTGGGAGGGCATCCACATGTGAGATGTGCATCAAAGTTTGATCCCTTTTCTTTGCTGGCAACCATTCTTTCTGCTGTGCAGAAAAGAGTCATCTAGTGAACATTTCCTGGGTTAAGGTGGCATAATTCAGGGCAGCGTGGTTTTAGGGAACGCCGCGTTCCTGTGTGTATTCGAAGAGGCGAAAAGAACTGAACAGTTCTAGAAAATGTAGGGGTACTTCTGGTGACGTAATTATTGTCAAAATCCTGTGTTTGAAAATGTTATTAAACCATTAGGTCTTAGCTTATGTAAATCAGAATTATTATGGACACACAGAAACTCAGAGAAGCCAGGAAGTTCACGGATGGAGCCTGGAACTGGGAGGTGATGTTTGCTCCTACTTTGCTTCCTTACCGTGGGAAGCTGGCAAAGCTACACTGGCATGTGGATGTAGTAAAAATAATTCTAAAAAGCAGTCACTCATCATCTTTTGCTCTCTCAGTTTCCTCACTTTTTTTTAATTTTATTTCCAAAATACTCTGTTATTCTTCTGGCTGTTATGCACCTGCAGGGATGGAGATTAGCAACACACCACATAATGTGCACTTTTATTTTAAATTTCTGCTTAAGAACACAGATTTATGTCTTATAAGATTTATGTCTTAACACCACAAAAAAACCCCAAAAAACAAAAAAACCAAACCACCAAAAAAACCCAAAACTAAAACCAACCAACCAACCAAAAAAAAAACCAACCAAAAAAAAAAAAAAGCCCAAAAAACCCCCAAATTTTGGGGTTTTAATAAACAAATACACCAGAATTTTGGTTTTGTTAGAGTTGTGAAAATTGCTTATCAGTGAAATTTTATTAATACCAGTGAAAGACTGGGTGTATGCCTTGGATAAGTACAGACTGGGAATGGGGAAAGTGCTGGGAAAAAAATAGATCTATTTGCAGAGTTTTTCAATGGTGTAACAGAAGTATATTGAAAGTTTACTTATTACGAAATAGCATCTCTCATTTTCTAACCAGAACCCTTAGATAAAGTTTGGGATAAAATGGAGTGAGTGCAGTATTTAGGTCAGCATTTCAGAAGAACAAATCCAACCCAAACTCCAGATTGTGCTGCAGGCTCCATGGGAAGAGGAAAAGTGCCTGTCCCTGTTTGAAGCCGTCAGTCTAGCACTCTTACAGCTGCTTCAGCCCCTCTGCGTGTCCTCCGTGGGCCTTCTGAGTCTTGGTGGAGAAGTGTGGAAATAATGAAGGAGAAGATGTTAGGCAGTCCAGAAATCCATAGTTTTAGCTCTGGTGGAAGTTTGCCTCCACTCTGAAGTTGGACTTTTTGACATAAATGCTAAAATTTTGGAGTGCAGGAGCGCTTTAGCACAACCGGTGACTCCCTCCCAATAAGCAACTGGACCAAAGGCAGTGGCCAGGTTAAGAAATGAGGACCTTCAGGTCCTTCCATGTTACTGAATCCCTACACAGCAGTTGAGTTCCATTTCTGTGCCTTGCTTTCCTCATCTTTAAAAAGCAAGTGGTAATGCTGCAGTGGGTGATGGGAGAGTTCTCTGGTTAAGGGCTGGTTAGCGTTTTGAAAATCAGAGACTTTGTTATTTTGCCTATCGCTCCTTGACTGCAGGACATTACTCACTGCAATACAGTGTGCAGTGTATTTGCCTTTTTTTTATATTAAATTCTAGCAAAATTGAAATGGCATTTGTGTGATTACAGAGAGATGACAAAATGTCTTAAATAATGAAGGTTTAAACTCTCCATCAAGGAGAAAGGCAAACAGACAAAAAGATTCTTGGAACCTGCTGTTTGATCACTTCATTGATTTTATCAGATGTTACATAGGAAGCAACAAGGATCTGATTTGCCCATGAGTGTTTATGATGTTTGATAAGAATTTGCATTTTGAGGCAAAGGATCCTCAGCTACTCTTATGAGCTGACTGTGCTGACTAAATGTGTTTAGTCAGAGTTTCAGTCTCACTAAGCTGTCCTGTGTGCACAGGAAGACACTGTCTGTATGTTTATCTCCGTAGCTAAAGTTTCTGTGGCTAATTCATAAAATAACTACCATCCACACTGGGTCCTCTTTTATTAAAGTACATACCAAGTCAAGAGAATATTTGCCAATGCAACATCAGCAGCTGATGCACAGTTTCATGTTGCTCAACAGCACCAGGGTATAAGTTTGCAGTTTGTTTGTAGAGCTTATTCTTTTCTTATCTGCACTTCTCTTTGCCGTTTTCTTTCTGTTAAAAGTCGAACATCCTGTGTTGGCTGCGAAGGCAAATGAGATTTCTCCTCACGAAAGTGCAACTGCAGTATCTCCCTCCAGAAAGGATTGTGACATCTCTGCAGTTTAGTGACTTGGAACCTTGTCTTCACTCTCTCATTTTTACTGTTCAATCCTTTGGCAGTTGCACAGTGGGAAATTTAACAAATGGTTAGAAATCTTCAGTCGTGCATTGGCCCTGACTTGTGTGCAGGAGATTTCGCATATATAACTCTTGAGCTGATGAGCAGTTGCTCATTTTATGGATTTTTAAGCAAGCATGGAAAATATTTCAAGTTAGGTAAAGATTCTGCTCTGGCCTGAAATATGAAAAATTTCGCTACTTTCATCCTTTCTCCCTGTATTTTCTTTCACCTGAACACATAAATTGCATTTACTTTGGGAAACTAGGATGAGGTTGAACTGGGAAGCTATATTTCAAAACATTAAATAAAAATATATTTGAACAAGAAAATAGAAACATTAAAGAATAAAAATTAAAAGCCCCATAAATCCCAGTTCATCCTTCTCCACTCCTGCTGAGCAAAGATGACCCCAAAAGAAATGCACCCACTGAAGCAAAACAGCTATTCATTTCACTGATGTGAAAATTTCCCAAGTGGAAAATAAAATCTTTGGAGCTGTTTTGGTTTTCTTTTTCCTGTTCTTATTTGGAGCTGCCATACTTGGTAGCAGATAACACTTGGTTTTGTAGACAGCCTTCTATCCTACAGTTTGGAGTGATATTAAACACCATAATCTGAAAATTGCCCTTATTTTTTCACTGCAAAATTGGTTAATGTGCCCAGGACAATTGCTGTGACCAGCTCAGCCATCATACTTGCACAAGCTACTCAAATGTTTCTTCTGCCTGACTGGTTCTGTGGGAAGATCTGAGGGAGGTGGAAAACGCCATGTTGAAGCGAGATGAAATGAAATTAGAAAACAGAACAAGAAGCCTGATTGAAACTGTGCATGACAAGTGTTGTTTCTGCTTTTAAGAAACTCAAGAGATCAACCTTTTCGACCTCACAAAGACCTCCGGCTTCCCATGCCGAAGACGTTTTGAGAAATTGATGACTAAATTCGTCCGGGATTTGTGTTTTAATTTCTCAGAACGTTCATTGACAATCTGATTAACGGGTTGTTTCCGTTCATCTCGAGCTAGCTTTGCAAAGGCACACAGAAAGCGCGCTGTTCCGAAACGGGGCTACGTGACCAAAACGAAAGCACGCGTGAATCGCGGAATCCCACGCCCGTCAGCACCGGGGGGCTCCGGCCGTGCCCTTCCCGTAACACCGAGCCCCGTGCTGAGTTACGGGAACACGCGTGCACGCATGTACCTAACACATGTGTGAGAACTCGTGTGTGTTATGCAGTTCACCAAAAAAAAACAAAACCAAAAAAACCAAGCAAACCAAAAAAAATGAAACAAAACAAAAAAATCAATATGCTTCGCTCGAGTTGTTCCCCTAATGATCGTACGTATGAGGTTGGTGTTAACGTGTAATATCCGGTTTTGAAAAGCCACGTTTCAAGGTCTGATAAATTTGCCAGAGGTGAAAACCTACTTAAAGGAGGTATTTGCTAGCCTGATAAAAGTAGTAAAAGAAGTCTGTAAAACGACTGTTATTATTTTTATTGTTTTGGTTTTGAATCAAATTCGGTTGCGGATTGGTTTAGGAAGTGACCCTTGCAAAGTTTGAGTCTTTACAGAGAGAGAGCAGTTTACTGCTACCACATTAATATTCATTTTTATTTTCACTGCCCCATAAGCACCCCTCCATGAAAACAACTAATTATTGCCTTGAGAAGCAGGTGTTGTTTATCCTCCTTTTCACCCAGGGAAGAGCAAGTCACACTCTGAGAGCAAAGGCTGTCTCAAGACCAGTGTTTCATTCCTGGTGTTGGTGAGATACTTGTGTAGTCTCTCAGAAAGTATTTCCAAACTTAGAAATAGGGCAAATGTTTCCAGCATCCCTCTAAGATACAGGACTTAAGGGTGCTGGGGACACCAGGTGGTTGGCTGGGGAGGTACAAGGAGCTCATGTCCTTGGAGGTCCAAGCTGGGATAACACTCAGGCCATGGCTCCTTGAAGGTAGTGCAAGGGCTGTCTGAGTGCTGGAGGCATTTCTGGAGCAGGGAAAGGTCCACAGGGAGCAGACAGAGGCTGACCTCACTCTTCTTGTGGTTTGGTGTGATGGAAAGCTGCGGGTGAGATGGAAAGGTCTTCCTCCACTTTGTCCTTGAAGGCCTTTCCAAGTCTAAGGACTGAAGGTGTGCAAAAAGTCACCTCCAGCATTATGCTGAGCCCAGGCAGGCTGTTCTGCATGGGTTTTGCTCCAAGCTGTTTAAGCACCTCATGTAGCCTCAGGAAGTTTGTCCTCACACAGAAGGAGCCCCTGATAGATGCAAGGTGATGAGGGGCTCCTACAAGATAATGCAAATCCCTCCCAGTTGTTGTGTGGGTCTGCTGCCCTTCCCAGCCGACAGCACTAAGACACAGCCCTGCAACAGCCCCTATTTCCACAGCTGTGCAAACATCCTCAGTGACATTTTCAGTGGTGCCATGGAAAGTGCTGATGGTTTGTACACCACTGAAATGTGGCAAAGGGGCTGGTGGCAGGGATGGGATCAACAGTCACTGCCAGAGGGGGAAAAAAAAACAGGAAGGGAAGAAGCGTTAGCGTCAATATTTTAAAGAGGATTATAAAATAGGAAGGAAAAAAGATAACAAAAACTTAAAGAATTCTCTTGCCATTACCCTAAGGGAGGTGGGGGGGAGGATACACTAACCAAGCTCTCCATTCCTTCTCAGCCAAGATTTATATCTTTAAATTAGCTTGAATTCTTATGGGTCATCCTGTAAATACTCTTACCTCTCACTTGGGCAGCTGTAGAGACTTGAGTCTGGTGTACTTTCAAGAAGCGACGGACAGCAAAACCTTTTTAGGCCTTTAGGCAGAGTCAAACCTTTACTTAAAAGAGGAAAAAAGGGAAAGTTTTCTCTGACCTTCTGCTGGGCAGCCCTGCTGACACAGCGTCCCCAGGCACAGGGCGCGAAGCCAAGCTGTGTTCCCGAGGGGGAACGGCCACACTCTCAGGGGTGATCTTTCCAAAACGGGATGTGCGGGCAAGGACCAAAAGCAGCCTTCCAGGGCAGAAAAATGCCATTTGAACCCCATCTTTTGGAGTGCAGTTGAGATATTTGCGGTGCCAGAAGTGAAGATGAACCAGTCTTGCTACAATAGAATTGCAGCTTCGGTGGGAAAAACACACGAGCTGTTTATTCCTGCCTAAACCCCCCAGCTCCGAGGTAGTTTACTGCCCACAGAGAGAGGAACAGCACGGATATAGAATGTTCTGTACTCTCCTGGCACTCAGTGAGAGCTGGGACTGGTGGCACCATATGGCCCATTTATAGCCTGGGTTCCAAGAACTCTGAAAACCGTAAGAGGCCCCATTCCCCACAGGATTCTGCCTTCTGAAAACGTGCCCAAAGCCAACTCAGATCATGTCCCCTAAGCCCCAGCACACAGAGGCAATACCCTCAGCACTGCAGTTATACTGGGCAGCCTTTTTTCCTTTCCTCAGAATATAGAATAGAATTGTTTTATGCATCAGGCACATGAAAATCTGTGTTCACGCTGTAGAAAGCAACAGTGGTGTAGTGTAAGAGGCTTTAAAAAACCAGTATGTGCTCACAGGATGCTCAGAAAATGGCCACTCACCCTTTTTGGTTTGATATTTTCTGCACTGACACCACTTTCTAAATTAACTTACTTTTTTTTTTTTCCTTCTTTTTTTCTTTAGTGTTCTGCATCTCCAGTTTTAAAGTTTAAATAGATCTATACTTTCCCCAAGGACTTATGTGCAAACTAATATTAAGATTAAAATCTTTTATGTTTGTTCTGTAGCTTGAAACAAAAAACTAGTGCATAGTCTGTTTTATCCCACTGGCTCTCTAAGGTTCAGGTATTAACATAAATACAGCCCATTAACACTTGTTCCTCTCTGTCAGGACATAAATTAAGTCTGCAGGTGTTCCATGAAGCTTTACCCTTGGTACTAATTAAGCCTTGATAATTAGGTTTGTTAAATTCAGGCCTTTAAGCTTATATTCCCTCTTTGGGTTGCCAAAATGGGGATTTGCAATACACAAGGTCTGTTTCTGCTGGTTTTCTGATTTTCATTTTGTTTTGTTTGGGTTTCGTTTTCAACAAAGCCGCAGTTGTGATAAACTCTCCTTCAGTTAGATGGTTAAGGATTCAAAACCAGTGAAGAACTTGGATATCAGCTCGTATTTCCATCAGAACATTTTCTTTCACTGGCTTTTTTGGCAGAACACAGTCACTGTAGTGGAAAGTTTCCAGTCCATATGTTAAACACACAGATGCTTCGACTAAATAAATGGTTGGAGTTCCAAATGAAATATCATTCAGAAATGTACCATAGTATAATATTAAAAAATAGGTGTAAAAACAATACAAGTTGAATTCAGCAAGCGTATCCCATATAGCAGTAAGATTTTCCTTACAGAGAAAACAGTATAGATAAAAGTTCTAATGCCTTTGATTTTTGTCAAGTGTTTTAAAAGGTTCTGTTCACAGGTCATATGGTCTCAGTGCTAAATAAAAATAATAACTAAAGAAATCTAGTTCAAAGGAATCCTCCTGGGAGGTAAGGTTATTTGTAGCACGTACACAGAACATTAAATAGTCTAATCAAAATGGATTTTCTTGCCAGTTAATCTCTTCTCTTTTGTTTCTCCATAAATATATAGCCCATCAGATCAAATGTTTGATAAATGTCATTTTTCATCTAGAATAAATGAAACCACAGCTACAACTCTATTAGAGGCACTTTCCACATTATTCATGGCAACCATGCTAACTTGATGCTAATAGCTTTAATTCTTTTTAAATCCATGGGATATTAAACGAAATAATATTTTTAATCAAAACACTTCTTTTAAAAAATGATAATAAGATAAATAAATTAATAAACGCCGTTGGAGACTTTCACCTGCATTAGGCTCTCATCCTTCCTTTTATTTAGCGGTTTATTGACCAGAAAGCCACAATTAATCATTTTTGGGGAAGAGCTCTATTTTTGGTCAGCAGAAGCATTTTATTCAGATGTAAGACATAAACATGCAGTCAGTTTAAGATACCAAACATTTTTAAATTTTTTTTTTTTTAAGAAGACATTATTTTAAGTTTGGAAAAAACTCCCTTTAGTTAACTTTCTTGAAAGAATAAAAATTACTTAGGGTGCATATTTAGTCCCTGCTACAAAAAGGATTTCATACAGGTTGGCAGGAAATAAGCATAAGGGTGTTGAAAGAATACCTTTCAGTATCCAGTGTGTGGCATTCAGATTGTTGTTCCTTGGAGTGGCTCCGCTATAAAAGAACCTCTCTGAAGGAGAGAAAAGGCAAAGTATATAACGATTATCATTAAAAGGCGTCACTTCTTATTGCAGAAAATACTAATCTCACCTTGTAATTTACAGCATTTCTATATTTATAATGAGAAATAGCACGATACATAGCATATTTCATAGTAACAGCGTCCTAAATACTGAATTAATTGGCAGATTTTTAATGGTGGCCCCACTGAGGCGTATAACGATTGACAAAATACTGTAGGAGCGAGTATACTTGATAGATTCCACTTATTAATAGGTCAAAGTCATTAGGGAGATAATGTATGAGAGGAGCTATATTCAACCCCTCAATGTTTTGACTTTTTAGTAAAAAGGAAGCCTGTGAGCTGGGCTACTGGAGTTCAAGCCTGTAATAGCATGTAGAGTTTTTTAAATTAATAACGCTTCCGGTTCTGCAGCATTTTCCATGTCAGGGAGGGTGGGGAAAGACTTTGGTTTGGACATATAATTATTGCAGGGTTTTTAAGAGTTTGGCTACCAACGGTCTGTTATAAATCTGATAGTTGCTGGGAGCACAAAACAAATCTCTTCTTGCTTGTGTGCGTCGGCCCTGGCTTCAACGTTCGCATTTGTGCTTCTAAAGCTTCCTTTGTCAGGAATTCAGGAGGCTTTATTTTTTATCTCTGTGTTCACAGGAAAGCAGTGCTTTCCCCTTTTTCATGCCCCCCCTCCTGCGTTCTCTTTGGAAAAACCTAGAAAACAGTCCCAAGACTTGGCTGAGACGTGACACGTGCCTGAGCGAGGGGCCATCAGACATTCACGTGCCCCCCTCCTATACCATCACTGGCCTTTCCTATTACATTACTGAAAACGTTATTAACGAGGCCAAGAGTCTTTGCTGATTAAAACCCTCAAGGACAAAGATATGACAACTTTTTTTTTCTTTGTAGTGGAGTCTTGCACTGTACACTGTGCAGCTCCACGTGGGAAGGGAAGCCGCTGCAAGGACTAAAAGGTGGATGGAAAGCTGGGGGTTAAGGCATTTCAAAATGTCAGGCAGCTTGTTATATTGCAGTACATCATTCTATCCCAGGAGACTGCTGCTGAGGCCTAGGCCAAAGCTATACAGAGAGCAGAAAATTTGACACGAGCTTCCAAATTTTCTCTTTAGCTCTCTTGGGCTGCAACCCATATGCCATGGTTAAACCATCAGGCTTTGCTCCACTGAGACCTTAGGACAAAGCAACTCAGTATTTCCTTTTCAGTGAAAGTGACTGCTTGTTTCCTTAGTAGAAATCCATTCTCCCACCCACTGTCTTTTTAGAATGAAAATAACTTCCTTTTTTTTTTTTTTTTTCCCCCAGAAGTAAAAGGTTGTCTCGAATTGCACATCTCTTGTTTTCCTGTTCTTAACTTCTCAACTCAGATATTAGTGGCATCCAACCGTCGGTCTTAATTAATTACAAAAGACATTGATATTTGCATTATACAATTGTTGTGTATTCCAGAGGTGTGTAATCACACCCAAAACAGAAGGAGCATTTGTGGACATTCCTCCAAACCCCACATTGCCACATATGCCTGAAATGTGAGGAGAGTGATTCTAACTACGTATAGCCAGGCTTTTTCATCACAAAAAACCCTCATCCAGAACCCTATCTATAAGGGCAATCGCTTTTCTTCATGAATCCCCAATCTCACATGCTCAGTAGTTCATTACTGAACAATGTAAATATATTCGATTCCAGCCTAGTGAAAGTGCAATGAAAGCAGCAGCCCAGGTTTTTAGTTCTGCACATGTAACCAAACACATTGAGATTTCTGTTGTCGTGTAATAGCCCAGTAATTTATTATTCCCACTGCATGTATCACAGTTTGTACAAGAGAACGAGAACATGCCAGAATTGCTATTTGTGAGAAATTGAGTTATGGCCAAGTACAGTTAAACGCTGGGGCCAGAACCTCATCTCACTTTCCATAAAGCTGTCCTGACAAGCAGCTGAGGGTTTTCGTGGTGTTAGAGAGTTTTCAGATGCTCTGGAGCTGGCAGCCTGCACTGTTGGAGCCCACTGCTTGTGCATGCCTGGGTCAGAAGGGTATAGCACCTAAAAACCTTCTCTAACATGCCTGGGACCCAAGCCAGGTGGCATGATGAAGAAGACTGCTGGGTTACCTATTCCTCTTGAATTCTTGCATCAAAAATAACTTGGCAAAGAAATACCCCAAGATCTATGATCTACTAAACTCTTTTACTGTCTTTATGTCTTTCAGCCTGGCTAAACTCAGCATATTTGAGTCATCTTTTTATTTCTACCTTTTCTCTGAAGGATATTTGCATGAGCACGTGTAAGAAAGAGAAAGACCAAATGGCTGACATGCTCGTTTTCTTCTCCAAGTTTATCCTTGCACTATTATTATTACTGTTATTACCTCTGTAAATTAAACATTATTTGACTAGTACTAGTGTTGGTGTGTGCACGTGAAGATTTTGGAGGTGTCAGAAAAGACCTATGGGAATGATGAGAACTTTTATCCCATGGCAAAAGAATAAAGCAGCACTGTCTTCGTGAGGAAAAGATGAAGATATCCCTTGTTTCAAACCCAGAGGCACCTATGTTTGGAAAAAACTCCTGCTAGGAAAGGAATCTTATAGGAGGACCATATAGTAACTAGACTGAAACTACAAAAATTGTAGTAGTAAGACGCTTAAAAAAAAAGAAAAAGAAAAAGGAAAAAAGAAAAAGAAAGAAAAAAGAAACAGCATAATTAAGCACTGTAACAACTTGCCAGGGAATGTAGTGACTTCTCCATCACTTAAAGTCTTTAAATCAAGATGGAATGCCTTTCTAAAAGATAGTGGTTGTAGCTCAACCAGAAGTTATGAGCCATGGGCTTGATGCGGGAATCCCTTGGCTAAATTCTGTTAAGGAGAAGGTCATAGTAGATGATCATAATGATCCCTTCTAGCCTTTAAATCTATTACTCCATTAATCTGCTCCGGTCATGAAAGTGTCATTTGCCCGTGCGAATTTCGGATCTCTTGAGCGCGCACACATTTGGAGCTTGGGTGGAGGCTACTCCAAAAAAGCATGCACGGCTCCTTCTGCTGAACAGCTGCTTTCATGTTCAAACCTGAAGCGTTTTCTTCTTTCAACTTTATTCCCCAAAGAAGGAGGCTGCCTGTTTGTACAGTATAAATGTGCGCTGTCTTTTCTTCTTAGGCACTGTAGCTGAGGGACATAAACCTGTAGAGCTTAAATCACAGAAGGAGCCATTTATAATTCTTGTTCATTTTGTACACAAATCCATGTGATTCCATTAGATATGCAGCACAGCCTGTTATACAGTAGTGAATGGAGATCAAGCACTTCTGTTTACCTATGAAATTGCCTATTAAAATTACAATAACCACCATAAAAATGGCTTTTTTATGTCTCTCCTCTGAGAGGAAGTTTCAATTTACTGGTTCATGTGAAAATATCTTGCAAGTAATTGTAAATATTTTAGGTAGATTTACTCTGATATTACTTGATGTGTCAAATTCATTGAAAAAAAAAGATCTACTGAAATGTTAAAGAGAAACAATCAAGTTGAAATCTATTCAATTATTTAAAAAGGGGGAAGTTATTTAATATTCTGTACTAGTACAGAGCTCCTCCTTACAAATAGTTATGTAAATTCAGGATTGAAAGTTGAACGTTCCCTTTTACATCTATTTTTCAAAAGACCCCTAAAAATCACGAAAATGGTGGAATAGGTGGAATTATCAGTGGACAGAGAGCCTTATGTTAGGGTGGTTTGAACCAACATAGCTCTTCAACATGTGGGACTCCTGTCCAAGGCAGTCACAAATTAACCGAAGTTAAAGCCAAACCAAGCTGCACAGGAGAAGGTGTTTTCTCTTTCTAGCAGTGTAGCCTGCACCACCTTAAACTTTCCAGCAGGCTGCATAAAAACAGATCTCAGGTTAAATTTTCAGCAATATCCCGTGACTTCTGTGTAAATTTTACTTTCTGATCAAGATCACAAATCGGTGGCACCGCTTTCCCTGTCCTGGAAAGAGCCCAGTCCGTAAGGCAGATCGCTCTGTTGAATTTTCTTTTGGGAGGACCCACTTTATGCACCAAAATAAGGCCTTTTTCACTCACTTTTTGCGGAAAAGAATTAGTCAAGGTCCAGCTAGGGGCCAGTTTTGCAGGGAAATGAAAGTTTACTGCCTCATCATGGGGGACTGGAGACAGGTGAGTGAAGAGCAAAGTCTGCACCTCTCGGAGCAGAAAGTCTGCTTGTACCCGAGATGCTGATTGTTTTGTTACTGATGGAAGAAAGTCACTGCTATTTGTGGGTGCTCCTGGATGTTTTCCTTGGGAGACCTACTGATCAAACTTTTTCTGCAATTTCATAACCTGAGCTGGTGTCCTGAGCTCTTCTCTGAGGTGAATCAGAGTCGTTTGGTGGCTTCTTTAATGATGTGGGCGCACGTGGGCAGGGGTGAGGGAAGGACATATGCCACCACTAAAAATTACATGGCTAAAACTCAGATCCTGTTCCTTTCAGAAGCCTCCCAGAGATGTGTGCTCACTGTTCAGCTGTTAAGATTGTTATTAAACTTTATGGACCATAAACCCCATGGAAACAAGGGAAGTGAACAACTATGCTATTACAATGGTGTCAAAACAGGAGACATATTTCATAGCCTCAAAACTGTAAGCCTGCCTTCATGCAGCATTTCAGCCCTCATGGGCTGCCTCAGACTAGTGTTTATTTAATCTCTAAATTAAATGCAATGTTGCTAATACATAAAGCCTGGAAAAATATGTTCCTTTTAGTTTAAAGTTCAGTTTCATAAATCTAGCTTTGCCGACTGCCTTCTGAAATGGGAGTTGATTTTTTTTTTTCTTTTTAATTTAAATATTTGTCAGGCATCCATCATCTCTTAATATTTCCTGTCATGGGGATCTACTTAATTCCAAGCTAAATCCATCTTGATTTTCACTAAATGCCCCGACTTGCTCAGTACAAGAACAGAGTCCTGATTAGGGGAGACAGACAAACAAGGGGATGAAAACATCTTTGACACGCTGTTGGAGGGTGGGAGGAGGGAGAACAGAGATGTGAAATGCAGCCTGACTCAACAGGGCAATGTATTTACTTTCAAATGTATTTATTTTAGAAAGGAACTGTCAAGCTCTGTGTGTTAAGTGTGGTTTATTTAACATGTTAGCAGACCTGTCCCTTATATGTATATATTTGCCTTTCAGTGTCCTCCTGAAAATTGCTTTTGGCTGGGCCCAGTTACAACAGTTTAAATACCATCTTTCATGAAGGCACAGGAAATTTCTAACAACAGCACTGTAAAAAAAAAAAATCCACCAAACTCATATTGCAGTATTTTGAAGACTGGGGAGCATGTATATCTGTAGGGGTTTCTGTATTTTTTTAACCATCTCGGTAGTGGGAAATCCACCCAGTCCTTTTTCTCAAAGTTTATTAGCTTTGTCCTATATAATGGAATATTTTAAGGTGGGTGAAGGTAGTGTCTAGTTTTGACATTCTTGACCTAAAGAAAAAGTGAAGATGCAGTGATGTTTGATTTGTCTACTTTTAATTTTTTTCCTATTAAACGGTAAATTCCCCCAGATTGATTTTATTTTTTTTTTCCTAAAGAGAGGCTAATGTAGCAAAGTGGAGCTGCATAGGAAAACAATAAAAATAAAGTGGTATAGCTGAAACTTTGTCCTGTAGAACATTATCAGACACTATCACATCCTGTGATATTGCTGGTTGCTCCATGATTTCTGGGTTGCTGCTCTGCTGAAGGGGGTTTTTATATATTTGGTGGTTGTTTGTTTGTTTGTTTTTTCACTCAAGCATCCGAAAGTGATTTCAGGATCTGAAAACAGGTAAACAAGTTTAAAAAATAATGACTGCTACGTTTAATAAGAATGGAAATTTAATATTTCTTCCTTCCCTTCCTCTAATGATGATTAATAAAAAGGCAGCTTCAGCATGACCTGTCCCTCCTCCTACACGCACGCTTTCCTTTTCTCTGCAGCCTGCTAATGACTATCACTGTGATTGTTGGACGCTGTTGATCATAGGAAAGGAATGCATTTCATGCTGCTGTTTATTTTGGGTCTATAAAGCTGATATTCCTCGTGATTCTCCTATCTGAGCTGATTAATTGCCGCCAAATTAGGGACTGTGCTTTGAAGGAGCTTAACCTGTTGTTTTACGTTCGTGGCAAACGTGTTAATGCTGGTGAGGAAAGTTTGTTGCCCACGTGTGATCCTGGTGTCTTGCTCCTGAAATGGGATTGCCTGAGTAGGGTTTAAAATGTTACGAGCCTGCAACTGGAAACAATTTTTCGTGTGACTGGGAGGTTATTTTTCCTAAGCACCTTGCTAAGTGCACACTGGTACTGCTGCATGTAAACTGACCTACTGTACTGTGCTTGCTGGCAAGAACATTATTTATTTGAATTTATTGGGAGCTATTTTTTAAAGAATGATAATATTATCTAGTGTGTCCTGCTGAGAGAATTGTTTGCAAACATGCCAGGAGAAACTAAGGTAGAAAACACTTGAAACTGGTTCCTCTATGAAAATCAGAGAGGGAAATAAGCTGAGTGATGTATCTATATATTTATACCTATACATTTTTTAAAATAGGTAAGCAATTCATATGAAAATATCCAGGCCAGAAAAATTCATATGAAAATATCCATGCCAAAAAGACCTGTGCTCTTCCCCAGAAGACTTGTGTTCTTCCCCAAGTGCTTCTATTGTAAAATATCTTGTTCCTTAAGTGGGCATTATGTTACTGTATTTTATATGTACCTTTCCAAAAGAAATTTAATTACATCGTCATTTTAGATGGTAAGAATAAGCTCCACAGTATACAGTTCCCAAAAATTGAATTCATTTTTAATGTGCCATCTGTTGCTGCAATACAATACAAAGATAAATAGTTGAAAAAGAGAAAGAGAATTGACAAGAAAGAGAAATGAGTTTTGATTTGCCCTTTCATCACACACATAAAACAACATAAGCTCAATCAATGCACAGAAATGAAAGCTAATACATAATAGCCGTTGGTCCTGGATTTTCCCCACCTATTGTTTCAAGTCCTAATTAAGAAAGAGGAGATCCCAGCTAGTGCAGCTCCTGCTGCCTGCCCAGGCTCAGCTGTGCCATGTCGGGCTCCTGGGGGATGTGGGGAGGCTGAGAGCTCTCCCACCCTGCTGAAAGTGGGCTGGTGTGCCATGGCTCCCTTTCCTGGGAAAAGGGAGAAGCAACATGTGAACTCATAAAAGCCCTCGCCGGGAAGGTTTAATCAGTGCTTTTTATGAAAAGGATATTGATGGATAGTTCGGGATCCTTTACTGGAGAGATTCCCCCACTCTGATGTCGTGCTTTTAGACAGCTTAAAGCTGTGATTAATATTTAGCAAAGTGATGTATGGGGAGCCTTGAAAGCTGAGGTTATTTACTATGTTTAATTAGCTATGGTTATTATTTGTAAAAGACACTTTGTGGATTCTAGATGTAAGTAACAAAGCCCAGTAAGAGGGTTTTATTAGTTATAAAGATAAGTCGGTATCAAAAAGATGTTCTGTAAAGCCCATTATTCAAATGTTTGAAAAGAAATATTGAATGGAATTATAAGCATAAAGCCTTTCTTCTTCAGGGACACATGGCTTCTATAAAGATTTTCTGGTGAGATAAGTTTGTCTATTCCTCATCTTCCCTTCACTCCTTGTGTTTAAAATGAACTACATTTCAGAGACATCTGTGTGTAGACTCTCAAAGCTTTAAGGGAACAACAGGGTAAGGAAATGAGCATTGTTAGCTTAGTGAAATAAATTCCACCTGACACTTTAAGGTGACATTGCTTGCTTCAACAGGAGGAGAGTAAAGAAAGAAATTCTATCTTTCCTATGATAGGAAATATCCCTTTATTATCAGACCCAAAGTATATTAAATAATAATAGTAATAAAACAAACAATTTGCCACTTTTCCCAGGTTGATGAAGTGCCATGCTGAAGTGGGAAAGTGGTTTAAATAAAGCACTTAGTATGTGTACATGTCCTTTCTCATCAGCACTTTTTAGAGTCAAGTGGTAAAAGAGTTAGATATGTAGGATTTGGTATATTTGAGATTCCCCTCTTCCTCTGAGAGCTAGACACCTCAGAGAGTTGGAGACTTCATACACAGCTCAAGATAGAGATTGTGGGGTTTTTTTCTTTATTATTAAAAAAAAAAAAAGACCTAAAACCCCATAAAATTGAACCAAACCAAGCAATCAACAAAAAAAAAAAAAAAAAAAAGAAATCCCTAAGCATTGTGTGGCAGACTAGGGATAAATAGGGAGGCATATTTTGCTATGGATATTGTGATAAAATTAGGTAGTTGGAAGGGGGGGTTGTGCTTGATTTAAAAAGATTTAGAGCAGTTCCCATCCCAGGTAGCTCTTAAAATTGAAAGACCCCTTGGGCATCTGCTGCATAAGAAAATTTCAACTTGGCCTTGAGAAACTATATGCAAATTTCCTTGGAGCACTCTCAGCTTGTTTCTCTCTCTTCCGTTTAGTGCATATCGACCAGATTTCAGGAGTTCAGCAAATCTGATCAATTAAATTATATACATGATATATATTGAAAAAAATATATGCTATAAATGTAACGATGTGATAAAAGTCTTGGTTCTGATCGGGGCTCTACCCCACTAACCTTTGTGGTTCCTCCTTTAAAAGTTAGTGGTTCTAGGAGGAAAACGAAGGAGGGATGGTGTTGGTGATGCTTTCTCGTGGCTTTATTACATCTGCAAATCCTGCCGTGCTGATCATGACAGTAATTCTGAAGAGCAGTTTCTGACTTCTGTACTGAAATACGTGGGGGAATAACGGAGTTTTGTTGTGTCTGATCTCAGGTTGGCTTTATTATGCAAAACCAGTGAGCAGCTTCTAGTGCTCAGAGAAATCCTGGTGGAACATATTAACAAAAGCGTGAACAATTACTCTTTACTGACTGTCAAACGATGCAAGCCTTGTCCTCAGTTACAGGGAACATGGTTTAGTTTTGTTTTATGTTGTTGTTGTTATTTAATTGTGGGAGAAAGAAGTTTTCCTTCATACCTCTCTCTTCATCTCAGTCTCATTCATATTCTCCTCCTCTTTCCCCTTGCCTTTCTTTCCCCTTTTGTTTTCCTACAGATTTCTAAATCTGATTAGCAATCACCACAGCTTGAGAAATAGGCTATTGTTTCCATCCAAAATTTGCATTTATCTCCACTTAGGCCTTTTTGGCAGAGGGGTAATAAAGTATGTCAGTAATTTTTGAAGAATTATGTTTGGCTTTTTTTGGTTGTTGTTGTTTGTTTGTTGGTTTTTTTTTTAAGCAAGGATTTATTTTTTTTAACTTTATAATGAGGATATTTAGCTCTACAGGAAAAACTGCTTTTTGAACACACATCTGCAGAAATGTGCTGTATCAAAATGGCTACTTTCAGGAGGCAAAATAGCCTCATTTGTTTTACTGCTTTTCTTCAGTAATTAACACTGTTGCTGAGAGTTCTAGCTTAATTCTTGCTGTTTTGATTTCAGAAGAGTTGGGGAGTATTTATCAAGGTTTAGACAGAATTAGAAGTTTGAGAAACAGCCTTCAGTAAGTATTTATGTAGTTTATGAATTCTTTATTTTTTTGCTGTGCAGAGTTAATAGACTGAACAAAAGAGGTGTGTAGTGTCAAATCATTCAGTCCAGCTATGGTACCAGAAGGATTATCTATATATTATATACTATATATTTATAATATGTATAATATATATATAATTTTAATATATTTATATATATTTATATTTTTATATATTTATAATATATAATATATATATATAATTTATATACTATAAATTAGTGTTTGCATCTTGATTTTTGGTGGAGTTTTTTTTTCCCCTCCCCTTTCTTCTGGCAGGGGGCAGCAGGCGGATATGTGTTTATTTCAACTTTATGCCCTAAATGGAGAGAGCATGACCATATCCAGTGTTCACCTTGAGGGGGTGAGGAAAAGCCTGTGTGACAAATCTCCCCTTTCCAAGACACAGAGACAGAAGAATATATGTAAAAGAAAAAAAAATAAAAATCATCTGACCTCCACTTCCTCTCCCCCTCACCTTTTTTTTTTTCCCAGAGGAAAAAACTTAGTGCAAAGCCCTTGGTTTTAAAGATGAGACTTGTGTGTGTGTGTGGCGGTGCTTTTGCTCTAAGGAGACTTGGAAGGCAAATCTGATAAAGGAAGAATCAACCTCTGTTCTGATCTTGCTAGGAGCAGCTTAGTTGTCAGCAGCACTCGGTGTGTATTCAGTTCTGTAAAGCACCTCTTCAGACTCCGGTTTCTCCTACCCCTTCAGCAAAATCTAGTGCTGTACGATTCCGTTAAACATTTTTATCCTAATCGTTCCTTGTAGCTGCGTCTTAGAACCACGAGCTGCGTCCCCAAATCCTCACGTGGCACTTTCTATTTGTTTGACCCTTCCTGATCAGCGCTGCTCTGGCTGTCGCTGCTCCCGGACTCCCCACTGCTGGAGCGAGAGCTCTCGTGGTTGGAGCAGCTCCACGGCTTTCTGGATGCAAAGCAAAACTGTTCCCTGGTACCTCTGCAGCACCTCTGAGCGGTGTTACGGGTGCTGAGCTCCCGTCCCAGCGCGCCACAGGTGCTTCATTTGTTGAGTCTGCGTGTGCCTACAGGGCAGTGAGACCCCAGTGTAGCAGCTCAGAGTTTTGGGAAGACTTTTCTCCAGGAGAAGAGCAAATTCTGGTGCCTGCTTCACAAGAAAGTGTGTCGCCTTCCTGAGAGCGGTTTTGTTTGGAACTTTACATATAGGTCAAGTACAGGCCAAAAGGA
This sequence comes from Pseudotriccus pelzelni, assembly GCA_035584735.1. NCBI lineage: Eukaryota > Metazoa > Chordata > Aves > Passeriformes > Tyrannidae > Pseudotriccus > Pseudotriccus pelzelni. The sequence continues at coordinate 14,909,638 of JAWMRA010000020.1, forward strand.
GCAAAGATGTGCAAATAGCAAAGACCTGATGAGGAGCGGCTGAGGGAGCTTGGAGGGTTCAGTCCGGAGAAAAAGAGGCTCAGGGGAGTTGTAGCCAGGTGGGAGTCAGTCTCCTCTCCCAAGGAACAGGAGATGGAACAAGGGAAAATGACCCCAAAATGTGCCAGGGGAGGTTTAGATTGGATATTAGGGAAAATTTCTTCACTGAAAGGATTGTGAGGCATTGGAACAGGCTGCCCGGGGAAGTGGCTGAGCCACTACTTCTGAAGGCATTTGAAAGACATGTGGGATTTAGGGACATGGTTTAGATGTGGCCTTGGCCGTGCTTGGTTAACAGATGGACTCGATGATCTTGGAGGTCTTTTCCAACCTATCTGATTCTGTGATTCTATGCAGGTCTGACGTATTTGCTGTAGTGGTGTTGTGCTTATCCTGATGGGTTAAGAAGCTGTTCTCTGTTCCTCCAAGCCCACGTTTTGCTGCTGGAAGGCTTTATGGCAGGGCAGTCGGTGCTGCTGTAGCTTAGCAGCTTGGTGGCACTCAGAAGTGTTCTCAGGTTTATTTCTCCGTGTTTGGCCGTACAGCAGCTTCTCCCTGGAGCATGAAGGTTGTGAACTTGATTGCTCCTGACCTGGCAGGTGTCTGTGGGAGCTGGACCCTGAACACAGAAGTGAGGGAGAAAAAAAAAAAAAAGCTTTCAAGCTAATTTTTATGTCCAGCTAACAATTAGATTCTGGTAGGATAGTGCAGTGAAGAATATTCCTGACTCCATAGGTTGTTCTGAATGTTGGAGCTGAAGGCTCTTCTACAATCCTGAAAAAAATAAGGCTGTTCCTTAGTAAAATGTGTGGCAGTGCAGAGTGGAACACCAGCATATATATTTTCCATTTTGCTTGCTTTGTTATTAGACTTTGGTTAAGCTTGATTAACTGTGTGTCCAAGGTTTTATATATGTTTCCTTTTTTAGCTGCAATAGAAAACAGTTAAAGTGTGTTTTTCTGTGGAAAGGGAATGTTCTGTTCACTTAGTAATTAAAATGGTATTGAGATGAAAATGTTGTAAATATATCATGGAAGATAAGCGGACTAAACACCACAGGGACAAATTATCATAGATACAGGTGTGTCATTTTAATTATCCTATCTATTTCAGTATCTTAGATACCAGTTTATGAAGTGATCAGACTAGATAACAACGTTTGAGTTGCTGTTCAACTTGTAAAAAGGCCACAGCAAATTATATAATGTTATACCTTTCTGTAAAATCAGTCAACAATGTTCAGGTATAAAAATTGAGACTGGGGCCACCATATGGGCATGTCTTGCACATCTGACAGGCAGATGGGTGTCTATCTACAGTTCAGTCGTAAAACAAACTTTAAACTTCCACCAAATATGTTCATTTTTTCCAAGCCTCTGTGTGATTATTCTACTTGTCACCTTTTTTGTATTTCTTCTTACTCCAGTTTAACAGAAGCTGTGGGGTTTTTTTTATATCTTCAAATCACGATGCACATCTGCAAAGCACGAATCAGTCCCCAAAATAGCTCCAAGAGGAAGATCCGGATTTGAGGCAGCTCAGCCAGACCAGAGGGGACCTGGGAGATCGTGGCCCTGCTAATAATAAACAGGGACAGAAATTCTGCAGTATCAGTAAGGGGAGATGCCTGCTTTGTGCACACCAGCCAAAGCCAGGTGTACCCTGTTCTCATTCTGCTAAAGGAAAATAAATATAACCATCTTACAGCACCTGAGCCCCCCCTGCTCTCTGGCCACTGCAGTCCTTGATGCAAACAAGGCTGTTCCTTGCTTGCAGGTTTGTGTTCTGCCACTTTAGCCTTTGCCAGCCTAACACTTTGACTCTCATAAAATGTCTTGAATTCGAGCCTGGAGCAAACTTTTTTTGCCTTGGTTTTGTCTGTTTTGTTAACGCTTCAGAGCAGAGTTCTAGGCTGGTAGATTGAGGTGCTCTCAGCGGTGCTGCTGCGACTGCAGGAGGGACTGACACGAGTGGTTTGTTTCCTTGAAGAGACGAGAAATTTAAGAGCAGGAGGGGAAGGAGGAGGAAAAGGGGAGGATGCACATAAATGTTTAAGGCATAAATTAAGGCAGCCACAGGGCTGTGATGACTTTTGTGTCCAATCTCCCAGCAGATGTCTATGGTCCTGCTATTTGTGAGTTCCATTCCTTCCAATGTGGTTCTCTTTACAATAAGAACCCTTTTTGCTCTAAGTGCCTTTGGCCACCTTTGCCACTGAGCCTGCACTGCATGGATGTGTTTTCCTGGGTATTGCAAGGCTTGGACTTTTCGTACGAGTCCTACTTTCAAGGGGCATCTGCTTAAAACTGAGTCAGTATTCCGACTTGGATGACAACAACGTACTGACTGTGTGCATGTTCTGGTTTGTGTTTCACACTAAAGCTCCAGTTGGGAATTGAAAAGAGAATTGCTAATTGCTCTGGCCCCTGGTTATATGGTATACACGCCTAGAAATGCAGTTTGTCCTTTGTAAATACACATTTACATAAAATATTCTTTATATTTGTCTTTCGTTAAGCGCAGAAGTTCAGTAGCAGTGTCCCTGGCCTTCTGTTTCTGCCTGTCATCCCTTTCTGCCTTCAAAATTCTTCTTGCTTTGAAGTAAATAACCGTTTTTGCTACAGATGTCTTAGTGCTATAGAGAGCTGTTAAAGTAATTGTACCTACTTCCAAAATGTATGAAAAATGAGAATTCCTGAGAAAAGGTTTTGACATCTTCTGAAAAGATAATAACAGTGTAGGCTAACAGGGAGAAAGCTGTACACTTTACTTTCAGTTTGATCACTTATTTTATACCTGTGCATTACTGTTTCTTTAATGTTCACATATAAAATTCAGTTAAATGTTGTTCCTAAAAGCTGCAGGCAAACTCTTCTGAAAATACCAAGATAATGAACTTGAACCTGAGCTTTCTCCATCAAAGAAGTCATTACAGACAATGTGTTTTAGCTTTTGGCTTTATTCAGTTTAAATTCACATTTTCTCTTCCATGGGAAGAAGAAAGTGCATCTTTAAGAGGAGGTGTTTGTTAAATCAATATATACCTGTTGGTATTGCTAGGAATTGCCTTTCTGCTTTCAAATTGCTGCACAAAATACCTGAGTAGGCATAATGTCAAGAATGGAAATAATCAAAGTGTATTTAGGACTCGCTTAAAAAAATCCATTTAAAAAGTAGGAATGTGTTTTTCAGGCATTTTAAGACCATAAATTGAAACACAAGTATTTAAATTATTTTTCAAAGAGATTCAGAACTGTGGTGTATTTGCATAGCTACTGAGTGAACTTTTTTGTCCTCAGCATTTAAGTTTTCTAGCAGTTCTATGTTTTAGAAGACTCCAGTGCCCCATAAAAAGCAAATATTCAATTTTTCAGTTTCTAGGCACTGAATATTTTCCCTTCTGCTGGATTTGTTTTTATAACAGTAATTTATTTTAAAAAGAAAATGGGAGAGAAAGTGAGAAACTAAAGAAATGAATGGAAGATTTTTGGAAAAGGTCATTAAACAAACTCTCTAAAATCTCATAGATACTGTCAAACGTTAAAATAAATATACTGGCATGGTAGAGAGGAGGTGAGTGGGGGCCCAAGCAGCACAGCTGCACAGAGCCTACACTTTGCTACCTAAACTTAACTGAAGCACTGCTATCTGATTTCATTAGCAAGAGGATTCAGAAGGTAAATGTTTGCAGTAAGAATAACAAAACTACTTCAATTTTTACCAGTCAACAGCTACAGGGGGCTCTCAAAGGCCACTCTCAAGGGCTGAGGCTCCACATTTGGTCTTGGCAGCACAGAAAATCCCTATAGAATTTTATTTATTTGTTTATTATTCCTTCAGAATCACAAAGTGTCCAGCAATTGCTGATCTTGAAAGAAAAATATTGAAGCCACGGTCTGAGTGTGATTCATCCCGAGTAACAGATCAAGTAGCCTCGGAAAAACAAGCTCTTAAAACTGAAGTTTCCTATATTTAGACTTGCATGGGTTTGGTGGTCGGTTGTTGTTTTGGGTTTGGTTTTTTTTTGAGCTACAATGAACCCATCAAGAGGCACCGAGCGTGCTGCCGAGTATTGAAAATGATGGAACAACAGTGTGGTACAACTAACTCATCTTTTGCATCCTGGGGTGCCCAATGCTGCATCCACCCCCTGCAGAACACCCCGGGGAGACCTTCTGCTGCCGCCTCTCTGCTGGAGCCCGTGCAGAGCTCGGCAGACAAAAGTGACATTTATGTCCATTCTTGCAAAACCGGATCACAAAAGGCAGGCAAACACCCTTGGTTTTCAAAACTAAGCTAGTTTCTACTCTCTCACATGGTCTATTAATGCTCCAGGCAATTAATGTCACCTCTATTTTGTTTGTATTGATCCCGGGCTTGCTCATTCTCTCATGCCTTGTTCTGTGCCAAGTCGCGGGCTAGCCTTTCTTCATCTTGACTCGGTCAAAAAGGAGACAGAGTGTTTACTGGAGCACAGTGATTTGGGTGATGGGGAGTTATTTGTAGTGATAAACTATCGTCCTGTAGTATGCCCCTCTTATCCCCGCCGTTGTTCCTTGGGGCCGTGATCCTGTTGGGAGATACCTGTCCTAATTCACCTTAGGAAGAAATCTGATCGTTATGAACATCAAATCATTCTTAAAGGCTGGAGGTTTGTCAGTTGGGATGGTCAGGGCAGTTTGTGTACTGAAGTTTACTCAGTCCATGAAACACAGGGAAACTGGGAGCATTGTCCCATCAAGGCTTCCAACCCCGTCTGAAGGAGAAGACCTGCCTTTGGCCTGTAGTTCACAATGGGATGTTCTCTCTTGATGTCTGTAGACACCAAAATTATTGCTCCTTGCTGCCTCCCACAGCCAGAGGAGGCATGAAAAATGGGCTGCAACTTCTTCCAGTAGGGAAAGTTTTTAAGATTTTGCACGCTGATATTCAACAGTCTTTTCCTGGTAGTTTCAGATACTGGTAGTTTCACCTGGAAACAAACAAAAAAAAAAGCCACCATAATTCCTTCTGAAAAAAACATGTTTTAGCACAACAGTAAAAGGATTTTGGGGTTGGGGCTTTTTTAGAGCAGCCACATTTACAAACCTCCATGCACACCATTGACTGGGGAATTTATATGCTTCAACAAAGGCTGAGAGCATATTTTTCAATATCTGTATAGCCATAGCATTATATAAAATGTCTTTGATGCAGATTTAAAGTTTTGGGACCTATTTTATATAATTACATTTCAAAGGGGCTCTCTCCTGTTGGTGCTCCAACAACCATCAGCCACTTTTGTGCAGATCCACTTGCAAAAATCAAGTGCGAAATGGAATGATTTTTAGCAGTTCCCTAAATACAGTATTCCTATCCCATATTGTGCACATGGCTGCAGCCTTCAAGAAAAAACAAGATGTTAAAGCAGCATAGTAAGGTAGTAACCATCTTGCCTGGAGTTATCCAGCAGCACGGGATGGTCTTTTTTCAGTTTGTCACCTATCTTGGTGGGAAGCAGTCATCTCTACTGTCTAAATTAATTGGTTTTGGTGTTCTCATCTCTACTGTTTTAGCAGCGCTGCTTTCCCAGTTCTACTGTGTTTTAGAGTTCCACTCCCGCAATCTGTAGCCTCGGGTGTGACATAAAAGCTCATGACTGTAATGGGTTTGGGGTTTTTCCATTGCTTCCAAGAGTGATATGGCTCTGGGAGGATGGAGAGTGAACAGCCAAGGCAGCAGTCCTGGAGATGATGAGTTGTGTTGATAATCCAACGCAGCCTGATTGTATTTCCAGAAGAATTCAGAATATCATCTAGGAAGTGTTAGCAGTAAGATTTTCACAATCTGATAAAATCTTACATCTTTAGAGAGGGATGATGGCTGGAAACATCTTGTGGTTTGGGTTGTTTTGTTTGTTGTTTTTTTTCTTCTTTTGATGTTGTTTTATGATTTCTTATGTTTCATGGTTCAGTTTTTGTTTTCTTTGTATAATCTGTGCTACAAGCACAGTTAAGGCTCCATGCATTGTGAGAGACTGTACCTTCCATAAATGCACAAGGGCTGTAGATTTTAATTTTTTTTGCTCCATCCTTCCCAGCAGACTTTGTTACAACCTTGTACCCCTAGAAATAAATAAATATTTTAGGGAGCAACTTTTCTCTGCTGTTACTCTGGAGGCAATCAGGTATTTTCAGTACACCTTCATGCTAGGTGTGGAAATGCACTGAGCACACCTATGTGTGACCTCTGATGTTTGTTTATCCTGATTTATGAGATCCCATGCATACTACAGGGAAGGAAAAATAAATATGCAAAGTGCCAGTAGACTTTTAATGGAGTTACCTGGTATTTCTTCACAGAGGCTGACCTTGAAATTGCTTTTCATGCACAAGTCAAAATATGTAAATTAAGATCTCAAAGTGACAGTTCAAAACGTATATAGTTTGTAAAGTTCTTGGCAAAGCCATAGAAATTTCATGTTCTGCAAAGGCCATTCATCAGCCTCTGGAACTGTGCATAGCAAAGTGTAGAAAAATGGCATTGCTCAAGCACTCGGGGGGAAATTTGGTCAAAACGCTAAATTTCACTTGGGCAGGATGAGAAGTCTGCCAAAATTGGCTCATGAAGTCTGTGACCATGCTGCTAGTCCAGTGTAGAGGTTCCAGCTCCCTAACAAAAGCAAAAACTAAGCAGGTTTCTAAAACTGACTGATCTATGCCTAATTTTCTTTAATGACTCTTCAGAGTGTCAGAGAAGGCAAACCAAGCAGGACAACCCCCTGTTCCAACACGAAATGAGAAACTCATGGGGCTTCCATCTCTTCCTTCCCAAATAGTGCAAATAACGTAAAACCCTTTCAAATATTTCTGTTGGCTGCATTTACACGTCAAATGCTCCCGGAAACATCTTCATCTCATATTTTACCTCTTGATTTCCCTGTGCTCCCATTCTCCAAGCATTGCTTCTAATGGTTTTCAGTCCCAGCTCAAAACTTTTCCGTCACACTGAGAGTAGTAAGTATTTTCCTCTTTACCCTCTGCCATTGTTTGCAACATAAAAAAATCAGTAAAGTGGATTTCTGCTGCGTTTATGATTAGTCCCTGTCTACAGCAACCACCGCATTTGGCACGGAAACATCTTCTGGAAGCAGTCTTGCAAATAAACAAGCAGATAGACTGGAGTGGTGAACAGATGAGTAGGAAATAGCTGGGTTCCCAGTGATAAATGTATTGTGGGGAGATGGAGAGAAAATTCAGGCAAAAACATTTGGTTATGTGGCGGTGCAGAGGATCAGGCGTACATTATAATTAATGCCACAAGCGCTAAAAAGACATCGGGGTGTAGTAGGTGTTGATTGTTTCTTCTCTCTGTTTGTACTCGTTTCCTCTCCCTTGCAGCCACGTGGCTGTGCCAAGGAAAGCCCCCGAGAGCGAGCTTTAGCCGCTGCTCCTCTCTAACTGCATCATTACCTCACTCCAAACAAAGTCCTTTTTTTTTTTCTTTTTGTGTCAATAGAGGATGAAAACATTATTGGATTGAGGAGCTCACAGTAGTCCTGCACGCAGCTAGGGATGAGGAGGATAGATTTATGAAATGGACCATTTCGAATGGCATTATCTTCCCACAGTGAGGAACACCTTTCATAAATCATGGGAGAGCACTTGGAAAATAAAGCATTTGTTATTCCTGCCATATATTGTATTTGCATCCCCCCACCATGTGATCTTGGGATGGGAGGAGGATCCTCTGTGTTTTTTCTTCCCTAATAATTAGGGCTTTTTATCTTGCAATTACAGGAAAGTTCAAAACAAGCTTGAAAACATGAATTTTTAACTTACCTTTATTTAGCTGCAGACACGCACTGAGCTTCAGTTCTCTGGTTTGGTTATGAAACAAACTATTTGTTACATACTTCCAATATTGCAGGGCATTCTCTGCCTCATTATGTAGCAGGAGGTCAACTGGGAAGAGGAGTTCAAGTATAGACAAAAAACTTGTTATTTTTTAAAGCTGCTGGGTTGGTGCTATTTTATGGGTATTTTTGCTTCTTAAACTCAAAGACCTTATTTTTTCTTCATTAATAGAGCTGTCTCTGATGCCTTTTGAACTCACCAACACCTATATTTTGTATGGGGTGGGTAGAGAGTTCTTTCTGTTTTGTCAGTATTTTTTTCTGTATTTTCACAACCCAGTATTGCAATAATTTTACCAGTGAATCTGACACCACTTGGGATAAATGTAGGTCTCCATTAAACCTGTAACTAGCCTGATGTGAAAAGTCAACATTTATTACACAGTATTATTTGTGTGGATACTTTGAAATCATCCGTTTGCTCCTGAGAGGAAACTTTTGAGAATGCTACGAGATAGCAACTTGTCATTACCTGTAATGAGCCAAGGAGAAAGGCCTTGATTTTGGGAAACGTGTTTTGACCAAAATTGATGGAAAGATAAAGGTGATGGTAGTTGAAGCAAAATTGCCTGCGTTTAAGAATAGAACAAAAGAAAGCAGGAACTGAATATTGAAGTGAGAGTTCAGAATATTACCTAGAAATTAAAAAAAAAGAAAATAATTATATTAAATAATTTCTAATCTGAACCCCTCCAGTACTCTGAAGTTGGGAAGTGTCAGACTTCCTGCTTGTCTGTACTGGCTTAATTCTGCCTCCACATGTACCTCTGTTGAGATTATTTTTTTTCTATGACACCATTCCATGTCTTCATACCCCAGTGGAAGCACATCCCACTAAAAACAAAGGACAGACTGTAGCAAGACAAAGGGTGGTGTTTCTTAAACTTCAGATGTTTGCCTTGGCTACCTGGCATTTTTTTGACAAATCGATGTGGGAAAGGAGCAAGTGGCTCAGTGCTTTTAACACATACAATTTTCTTCGAGAGCCCGTGTTAAAGTGACGAAAGTTGCATTATTTTATTAATTTGTAATACTGAATGAAGTGTGTTTATTTCCTTGTCACTTTTTTTTTCTCTCCTGGATGTGCTTACAAAAGCCTTTATTAAGGCCAGAGCATAGACGAGAGAAACCTATTGCTGCCAACATGAAGCGCAGAGCTTCCTCTGCAGTGGAAACGGAGAGATCAAGTCAAGGTCAAACTCACTATTTATTCCTGAAATTTCTGCAGACACTGTTATTTAGATGTAATGAGCCCTGCTTGGATCCGGTTTGGAAAGATACAAAAGCTTTGAACTTTGAAGTTGGGAGGCTCTGGTTACATACGTGGGTATCTGAACCCTGAATCTGAAGGCTTGGCATTTTAGATGTTGACTTTCCACAGGGTTTAGGAGAACTTGTTCCTGTGATAGTGCAAATGTGTTTTTGCTGAGGGCTAAGAAACTCTTACCAGGAGTATAATCTTACCTGGTCGTGGGCAGCACTCTGTTCACTGAGCACGGAAGATGTGCTAGGGGAGAGAGAAAATGCATTTTATCAGCTGTGCCAAAAATGTGCATTAAAGCTGTAAGTGGCATTCAGTTCAGCAGTATGCCACGTTGTATTTTTGTATGAGTAAACAGGAGATGATCGTGGCTGAAAAAAAACACCACATGCTCCGTCCCATAACGTGTGGGAAGCTTGTATAGGAGTTTGTGGGATACAGATAGCAGCAGCTTCTTGTGGGAAATAATGGAATCTTTTCTTCTGCAGATTTCTTAAAAGGCTTGATATATAATAATATTGGTTATGTCATTACGGCAGAAGAATTGCTTTTCTAGCTGAGCTGAAGTATTGAACAGTAGTGTTTATAATGGATAAAAATGGTTCTCCTGGATAAGGAGAGACAAGTATTGTCACCCCTGTTTTGAGGTGTATGTATAGTGTATTTGTCCTTTTTTTTTTTTTCCTGACATCCATTATGAGGGCACTGTGTGTGAATTTTTTTTTTTTTGCTAGTGTCAGGCTTTGAAGGTCAGTACTGTGCAGCTGAGATCAGGAATTCCCCATGTACTCTTCTACCTCAGCACCTACTCAGTGAATGGCAGGTAGCAATTTTACCTGTGTTAGTGTGTGGGCATCACCACTTTGTTTTAATGCTTCAGTGTTTAAAGCTGTTAAATAAAGCTAGGATTCATCAAGAGCTGTTTTAATAGAATTGTCAGGTAGCTGCAGTGCCTCTGATTTAAATGAGTAAGCAACACCTATGGGCAAATGATCTTTCTGCACACAGAAATTAATTACAATTCAGGACTGATGAACTTTTATGAGCTAGTTAATTTTTAAAAGATGCTGTGTATGGTTTATTGAAATTAAAAGAAAGTGACAGCTTTCTGCCCCTACCCCCATAAAATCCTGTCCTGCATAGAATATTGACCTAATTTAGTTCAAAGACGCTGGATCTCCTCTCTAACACTTCGTTGTGTAAAGGCCAGTTGAAGGTTTCAGTACTCTCCAAGTAAACAGAAAAGCTTCTTGCTGGTTATCCATGTTATGTTGGGTTATATCAGTAGACAAGCTCTAAACTCCTCAGTCCTTTGTCCTTGATTACCCTCAAAATAATTTTTTAAAGAAAGTGCGGTTTAAATTCGGCATCAGGTTACAAAATACCCATTTATAGAGTGTTATGAATGAATATTGATTGTAAAACAGTGCACCATATACCACAGGATTGCAGATATTTTTATGGTGTGGATCTTCTCCTGGTGAAAAGATTTCATGGGCCACTGCCCTCCCTAATTATGACTGCAGGACACAGCTCACTTCCCATTCAAGCCGGGACCACACTGTCTTTTATTCGTATTCCCATAACATTCTTGTGGGAAAGTAAAGCAGCAGCTTATGAGAAAAGGTAATATTATGAAGGCATTTTGGCTGGTCCCAAGAATCTGGTTCTGGGTTGCTGCTGTTTAAGTCAGTTGTAAAAAGCAAGTTACTTCAAGCAATGCCAAGCAGTGAATTTACTTCTTTTCTTGCTACTGTTATGAGTCTTCCTTCCTCTGATGACCTTCACAAACCCACAGACCATAACTTTTCAAACCTCTGTTTTATGCTCAAAATTTTGTAGAAACCTTTTTTTTTTTTTGGTCCTGAAGTTACTTTTTTTTTTTTGCTGTGATACTTGACTTCCTTGACCAATGCCGGGGTTTTCTGTAGAAATTCGTGCCATGCCCGTGAAACCTGACAGACCGAACCGGTGTTGTGGGATTGCTGTTGGACTGTGCCAGGGCTCCACTTCAGCCAGCGTGGGTCCGCAAGGAGGAGTCTTTCTGGGGTTCAGTGCCCCAATAACGTCTAATTAGATTTTTGAATTAACCTGTCCAATAGACAGGACAAGCAGTTAGCCTTCTCTTAAATACTTCAAATGTCTAGCAAAGAAGTGGAAAAAGTCCAAAGAAATGTAAAACCAGGATGGTTTTCACACCCAGCTGGTGAGTTTGATAAATGTTACACTTTCTGAAGCCGCTTAAATTTTTACTTCTTGCCTGTGCCTGAAGAAATAAAGACAGAAACATTGATGTTTCAAAATTAAAGAAAATATAAACGGGAGCAAGAAGTCTCCTGTGTTTATGTCTTACTCTGTAGCTAAATTTCTGCATCTGTTGTAGGACAGGTGCATCGAGGATTTTCAGTGTGAGCTCAGATGAGAGTGAAAAGGTGTTTCCTTTTCTTTTTGGAAGGTTCTGTTGAGAAAACATTGGGCACAGCTGCTCCAACTGGACGTTCGCATGAGGAATGTTAATTTTCATGCTTCAATACAGAAATCTCAAGTTTCCTGGGTGAATTAGCTGTTAATGGATTTCTAAAATGTACCACCAGTGGCGTGGGAGAATGTAGTTTGTGCTGAGGCCAGAAAACACAGGCTGTAATCAGATAACCTGTTATTATAATAAAGCCAGGGGATAATACTTTGCATTGCTCAGTATAGTAATTGGTCTGTCCCGTATCCTCCAGGCTTTGGCACTAGAAAAAGTGATGGTTCACCTATCAACTATTTATAACAGGTTTTACTTCCTGTGTATTCTAAATTGAAAATGTAATTTCGTCTCTGTAAAAGTGGAGCATATAGAAGAGTCCCAAAATAGCATCTTAGGCTGCTTCTTTCACAACCATTTCAGGGCATTGCTCTTCTCTGGCAAAGCTCTGGTTGATTTACTTTGTAGTGGATATATAATAATGTCATTGACAAAAAACTAGTAATTAAAGAACTATTTTTCTTAGATTACAGTTTTGTGACCAAGGACAGGCTGCAAGAAGTCAAAGGAATGAACAGAATCTGGTGATTTTCAGAACATGACAGGGAAAATGTGTAGCCACTTGAAAACCCCCGAAATCAGAGTGTGTGTTAGGTTGTTTCACCTTTTATAAAACAGTTATTCTTTAAGTCTTCCTGTTTTTCTGCGGTCACTATATATCCACTGCATTTTTTTGGGGATAGACAATTTTTAATGAGTTTAAATGTGCACCCATGTGGACACATACATGTGGTTTTTGCTGTATAGCTGTGCTGAATTGCTTATTTAGTGTGTGTGTGCACTTCTCACTGTACTTCAGCCTGGAACCTGCTGCTGGGGTGCTATTTTTGTTAACATCTGTGCTTTTATGACAGCTGGTTTTGTATTTTCATGCTTATTGTTTAGCTTGCCTACATGTTTGTCAGCCAGTGCCTCCCACTAACTTTCGAACTCAAGCTGGTTTCAACCAAATAGGTCTGGAGTCTCAAGATAGCTGAGTTTCTCCTAAAATACGGAAAGCTGGCAGTTACACAGCAGACACAGTCTCAAATTAGTGCTCTTGCTGTAGGAAAGGTAGGGAAAATTCAGCTTTTACGTCTGCTGGGTGGCTGCTGCTTGCCATGTGCCCTGGGCAGCAGGGGCAGAACTCCAGGCTGGACACAGAACACTCTGCCTCCTGCCCAGGGGTGAGGAGCGTGCAGGAGCTAAGGGCATCTGGGGAGGGATTCTGTAGGGAGAGTCCTGGTGGTTGGAAAGGGACTGGAGGCACTGCAGATGGGGTTGAGGACACAGGGAGGGTAATGAGGTGCTTTGGGATGGGTAGGTGACTACTTTTCTTCCGAGGAGCGAATGCGATGGACACAAACCACGCATTTGTTCTGATTACATGTTCGTAGCTTAGTTTAGCCTAATTACTGCTTTTGACTCAGCTCAAACACATAATGTTGCATGTCATGCTGTCCTACTTTTAATTTCACAGCTGAACACATTTCTATTGTTCTAATCCCCTTTTCCAAGCCTTGCTTTCCTCCATCTGGAGGACATGCAAGGTGTTTGACCGGCGGTACTAACAGTACCTTTGGATGATCCTTTGGGGAATATCAGTAGAAACATAGACAAAATACTTCTCCCTCAGGTGCTGAGTATCCATTTTCTGTAAAAATTTGAGCTGTTGTTCCTGGGCTTTTCCTGAGTGTCACATATTCACCAAGATGATGAGATAGGCCAGCTGGACCTGGTGAAGGCAATAGTATCAGCACTTGCGGCCAAGAATGGGAGGAACAGACGAAAGTCTGATAACTAATTTTGTAAGGGGAGAAACAGTTTAAATAATTTAGTGTTGACTCAGATGGCTTCTTTCTGAAAGAATCTGTCCAATTCAAGATAATCCCTTTTTTTGTTTTGCTTGAAAATGTGCTTTTTGCAAATCTTAGATGATGCTCAGTTGGGGTTTCTAATCATAAGGAAAATCCAGTTTAGTACCAACCCTGCAAATGTATGTCGTTTTTTCCTCAGCCTGTTTATTTAGCTTGTGATTACTAATGGTGTGATCTGGAGACATGTTTCAAGATGTACAAATATCTCTGGCATATGGCAACCTAAGAAAATATTTGGATTCAATCTAGTGCAGCTTTTTTCTGGATCACAAAGTAAGGTGAACTTATTCTCCCCAAAATTTCTACCAGTGTTTACTGAGTCGTATTTCAACGTTTCTGACTCGATTATGGTGATGAAAATACTTCACCTCTCTTTGTCAGCAGTCAGTTGGGAGATGGATTCTTATGTTTAAAAAGTGTTTTATTTTAGAGCGTGGATAGCTATAACAAAGTTTGTATGCGTGCTCTGTCTTTGGCAGCTGTACATCAAAATTTTAATTGGGGCATCGTAACCCTTCTGAGCTGGACATGCACTCATTAAATAAAGACTCTCTTAAATGTGTGCCAGAGACCTGTGCTGTGACTGCTGGGCTGCTCAGGGAAACAAGGATAACCTTTCTGAAAGTCTGTTGCTCTATCTTTAGGATTGCTTGATGTCATCTCTGGTACATGCTGTAGGAGCTGGAGTGAGTGAGACTTGTGGATGTGGAATTGGTAGATAGAACTGCTGTGCCATTTTTCATTTTACTGCATCTAATTATTTATATTCCTTGGTGAAGCAAGTCCGAAAGACCACAGGAGTAATTCTGTTACTTCACTGACCTTTTGGTGTGTACTCATTGTCCAGGAAAGAATGGTAAACCTAAGAATTTAATATGAAAGTTATGTTGTACATTACAAGAAACATGAAAATATATACAGCATTTTTATGTTTAGTTTTTATGCCTGGCTTCAGTGGTTGCAGAAAATCCTGGGTTTTAACTTCTATTATATTTTTGAATTCATTAATGTGATTAGTTTTTATACTGTCAGAATTATTTCACTGTTTCAATAAAAAGCATGGGAAATTCACTAAAGAGCTTTGTTTCTCATGTCATCAAAAATTATCCTGCTCTAAAATTCTGAATTATACATCAGTAACAGTTGAAGAATGAAGACTGGAATTGAGCAATTTTGCCTATGGCTTGTATTGCCGCTCAGTTTATGAGGAGTGTTATACCCAACGACTCTAATGGAAACCCCTCGCCAAAAACTTTATCACAGCGATAAGAATAAAAATTTTACGTTATTTCCTTCGTTGAGCACCAGAAAATACATATTTGTAAATATCATCTGCTTAATCTGCATGCCATGCAGGTCTGTTCTAAAGTATATCACTGGATTTTACTGAATGGGACTGCTACCAGGTTTTAAATTTACACTTTACTGTTTTGAGAAACATGGCATGAAATAAACAGAAAACACATAAGAAAACACAACCCTGACAACAAATAACTAGGAACTAGTCGAAGTCCATGGTTTTCAAGGTCTGTGACAGAATGTCTTTATATATAATAATTGTTGTTATGTAGTAGTGTAAGATTTATGATGTCCTTAACAATTCATGCCCTAAGAGTTTGTGATTTATAAATTATGTGCCAGTGTGTCAAAGAATACCTGTTCTGCTTAGGGTTCTGTTGTTTGGTTGAGGTGGGTTTTTGGGGGTGGGGGGGGAAGGATTGTTTGTTTGTTTTGGTTTTGTCATTTGGGTTTTTGTTGTTGTGTTGGGTTTCTTTACAATGTTGCCTTTTTTGTGGAGCTATTGTAATGAACCTGAATACAATACATCATTATTAACTAAAAAGTCATTATTTGCAAATATTTATCTTGAAGTAGTATTTCAAACACTACAAATAATTTGTCTCAGTACAGCTGGTGACTCTTGGCGGTTTTTTGATAGACATCTTTCCGTGAGTGTGGGAGGGAGCCCAGGTATTTATAATTGTATTTGCCATATCTTGAATTTATTCCCCCTATTTCTCTTGAATCCTGAATATGTTCTTCTCACGGATGTCCCTGGCAAACATATGAATTTTTATAGCCTTTGTTTGAGAAGTGTTTTGAAGGTATATGTTCTCTTGACTTGTAAGTGTTCCTTGAAGCTTTTGTTTTAGGGTTTGATGTGGTTTAAATTGCATTTTTTAGTCAGTGCTGCAGAAATTGGGAGGTTTCTGCTGATGTCCTGACTGATAGCTTGACCTCGTGCCACTCCCCGATGGACACTTGCCCACAGCCAGCCCCAGTGTCATCTTTTGAAAATGGGGATTATGAAGAAAGTGAAAATTCAGATTTATGAATGTCTGTAGTAAGGGGGAAAGTCTCCAAAATAGGTGTTCAGGATCCATCTATAACTGGACTTCAGCAATGCGACCTTGGAGCAAACGGAGTCGCTGATGTGGGTTTTGAAGCGTGTTCGCTTCCGTCACCCACACAATTCGTAAAGCACAAAGAGGCTTCTTTGAGGTCACAGAGAAAAGCAGCCTTTCCACAAATGCCTCCATGGATGCAAGCCTGGCCTGGAATATCGTCCTAGTCTGCCCTGAACCTGTCATTTCCCAGAGATCATGAATTTGTCTGTGCAGAACAGAGATGTCACAGCTCCTGGTGACTGAAGGAGGTGTTGTGTCTGTGAGAAGGATGTGGCCCAAGCCCTGCGTACCTTTAATCTTGTATCTTTTTGCTGTGAAGCCTCTGTAATTCATAACACAGTCACGTTATTCAGGAATGTTTCCTTAGACAGATCCTATCTCTGAGAGCTTAAGTCGAGGGATTTTCAAACAGTCACTTGATTTATGTATGTGAACACGTAGCTCATAAGAGGAGTTTATTTTACAACTTCTTTAGCACTGTGCACCAGAAAACCTCCAGTAATTTAAACTCACTTAAAATGTTCTTTTTCTTCTGTTCTGAACCCTTCTGTCAGGTATGAGTGTAAGTTGATTTCTCATCATTTTAGGAATTTGGTAAAATTACGTGGTGAGGGAGGTGACTGATGCTTCCATTTTGATTTCATCCTGTGGTTCTGGTGGTTTATTGTCACCGTGCCAGAGATAGAATTTCAACCTTGTCTTCAGCTTCATTTGCTACATATTTTTAGGTTTGTTGCTGTGTGAACCATTTTTGTGTGAATAGATTTAAATTGAGCCCCGTGTAAAAACACAGCTCCTAAATCATTACTTTTTCATAGTTTGAAGACTTACCTTTCTGAAAGTCAAATGTCATCTGAATTTATTTTTTCAGTCCATCGCTAACCCTTAGATGAGTGAAATACCGTGTTGTCCTTTTAAAACTGGAACTGACTGGCTGAGTGTTCAACCACAGTTGCTTTTTGAGGTTTTGATTCCTATTGAAATGGTCCTTTTAATGTCATCTTTAATTTAATCAGATAATGTCATCAAAATAACATTTACTCTATTACTGCAAATTCACTGCATTATTAGCCAGTGTAACTAGACAAAAAAAGATAGTATGAACCCCCATGGAAATCTATGCTTCCAGGAAAAATGGATACAGTTCATAGAAGCTCTATATTTAATTTGCAATTTCAAAGCACTCTCTATGGAAAGATTTTATGATTCTGAAATAATTTAAAAACACTTTTCAATAGAACCTGTAGCACCCACCAATTTAGTCTGATTTTTCAAATTATCATTCCTTTGCACAGTTTTAAAGTAACCTGAACAAGGCATTCAACACACTCACAGAAATATTCTTTTAAGTCTACCACCCTTTAAAAGCGTGGATCTTGGATGAATATTTGTATCCATGAATTGAAAGTCAATTGACTTTCCCTTCTACCACAGATGCATTAAGATTTGGTGTAATTTTGTTTTTTATTTTAGAATCTTATAGAAAGCTTGATAGGTTGTAACATGCTTAAGATTTAGACATATTTGAGAGTCCCTTTCTGTGACCTCTGCTGACAGCCTGAATTTTCAGCATTGCCAGCATTCTCCCTTCTAGATCATTCTCATCAAAATCCTAGGATTTTTTCACCCCTGTTTAAAATAATATGAATTATTCTTTGAAAAATATTCCATTACTGATGCAGAAATGTTTTGTACAGTGTGCTTTCTGTCATTCCCGACCAGAAATAATCTCTGATGCTCAAAGAATTCCTGAAATGAGATGCAACTCTGCTGAATTTACTGGTAATTAGCGAAACTTAGGAATGCAGAAGGGAACAGCAAGCAGGAGCAATCACTGTTGCTTAGGAAGTAAAGGAAAATTGGTTTGCATTTAGTAGGAACAAACTTTTTTTAAAGTACACATTCAGTTGGTGATGTTGAAAAGGCACCTTCAAGTTATTACATGTTTATGCAATGTGTCTGTTTAGTTTGCACCAGAATAGTATTAGAAATGTAAAACTGAAAAAAAAAAAACCCAAAAAAACCCCCACAAAAAAAGCACATCTGGTTATTTTAATCCTGTCTGGAAGAGAAGATTATTAAAATCTACTAAAACCACATCATAGATTTCTGTCCCATTGCTTAATGTTTGATAGGTTTAGGAAAGTATCTGAGTGTTTGACGTTCTGTTAGAACTTTACAAGATTTATGAGTATTTCTCCTCTTTTTGTGTTTCTGTTTGTTGCCATAAATTAGGAGGTTTTGTCTTCTTAATTCAGGGCTTCTTCTCCTCCTCTGAAATACTGAATCCTGAAAATAAACCTGCTATCTACAACCCCTTAGCAAGGAATTCAACATCCCAGGGGTGTCTTCAGGGTTGTGATGATCCACAGTGTCACCTCTTGATGGCTCTGCTGATGCTTTTAATCTGTCCGCCGTGAGCTGAGAGGAAGTGTGGATTTAGATTTGGGTTTTTGTGGCCCTGAAAAATAAGACTTTATATGGGGGAAGGAAGAGTTTCTGTAGTGACAACAACCTTACTCCCGGTCGTGCAGATGGAGGTGTTGTCAAATCCAGAGTTCAATAGCCTCAGCTTCCACCTTTGAACACAGAGAGAAGGATTCTGTAAAAGTCACCACAGCAAACACAATAGAGCATTTCTCAGTTTAAAAACCAACACTTGGAATTACACCAGAAAAAAAATTAGCAAAGTCTCTGAGGTCCAGCTACTCTGATGTGCTGCATCAGAAATGCCACTTAGCAGTAACACAACTGACATTTCCGTGTGGTTTCTTAAGATAACTTGATGTAAAGCGTGTGGTGGCAGCAACCCATTATAGAGGTAAGCAATCATCCTCTTAAAGAGAGAGAAAAAAACCCTAAACCCCTTATTTTTTCACCAAAAAAACCTACTGCAGTTAAAATGTTAAGGCTGAGCATAAGAATTCTGTCATGTAGAATTGTGAGAACAGCAGCACATAGGCTCTAGCACGTTGCTCCTGTAGTATCTTTCCAGCTGAGATTTTCTTACGGCATCGAGTTAGTTCTCTCCACCTTTAAAGTTGTACACAAATATGAGGGTATAAAAAAGGGAGCGAGTTCTACTGCTCAGAAAGGAAAGTCGTCTACCATCTATTAAGTGCTGTCACCTCTGCTGTCAAGTAGGAGGGGCTTTCCTGCCAAAAGAAACTGACGATCATCTATATATGTAGAAAGAGATGAACCTGATCACAACAGCAAGCTGGCATAAAATTAAGGTTGTACATCAAGGAGAAGAGTAAATGCCTGAGGTTTGGTGGCCAGTATCAGTTATGGATTCCTCATCATCGCAAAACTTATTTTTCCCTGATGATGTTCAAATCAATGTCAATTTAGTTAATTCTCTGTACATGATGACATTCCAATAAAGTAAAGTAAAAGTAAGAAAACCCACAAACATACAGTCTGCACATTACATTTTTACCGAGTATGTGCCTTAAATGTGCTTATTTATGAAATAGAAAAACTCTTATTGTGCCTTAGTAAAATTCACTTTCTAAAGTTGGTGGTTCATATTAGTGCACAAGTAAGTGGCATGCAAACATTCCCCTGGCGTGTAACCATTCCATTCTGTCTTCTCCTGTCTCTTTTTTCTTTTAATATTCTACTGCTGTAAAAAGTGAAAATGGTATTTCTTGATTCCTCTGCATGGTGGTAAACTTCACCCTTTTACACTTGTGTTATTAAACCAGAAAATCACATAAACTCAAAATTAACCTGAATACCATCTCATTAGAATCAGTCAGTTGGACCAGTCGTGCACCTCAGTTTGGGCAGATAGTTGGTGAGTTTGTGGATTCTTGGGTTTATGTGCTGAATATTCTGTAGGTGTCCTTTTATACATTTTATCCTGGTGCTCATACAGTTTCTCACAACCTTATTGATTGATTCCTTTATTATCTTGTGGGTGAAAAGTAGTGTTTTTGCTAATGGCATTTGCCAGGAAAATATGGTTTGTTTTAGGTGTCTTTTTAGGAAAAGTTGATCTACTTTCCTCCATCTTTGCAGCAAATAAATGCTAGGGAGTAGAAGCATAATATTTCTTTGTTACATTTGCAGAGTCTAAATAGAAGAAAAAATATACTGTATACTTAGTATTTGGGTGTTTCATCAAGTACAAGTATGCTTTTCTGGCATATTTAATAACTTAAAATTATATGATACACTGTAATGAAACCCATATGGCATAATGTCTGAAACCTGTCACATAACTCACTTCATCTTTTCAACTCTAATGTTTTAGCTTATCAGAATGGAAATGGTGTTCCCCCATTTCCTGGTAGTTGAGAATAAGCAGCATTTGCCTACTGCTGTATTAGTACAAATATACCAGAAATTTTTGGAAGCAGCTGGTGCAACGGAAAAAAAAAATATCCCTGAGTGTGCAGAGAGGATCCAAGCCATTTTACTGTCCTTGCTTGGGTAAAGAGAAGTCGCTTCTTTATTTAACTATTATTTGTCTTTTCGAAATAAATATGAGCTGCTTTTAAATAGGATGATGATAGCAGGTGGTCTCTCAAGCAGAAATTATTTTCAAGCTGACAAGTATACTGAGCACAGTATAACTACATGTATTTCAGGAAAACATCATGCACGTCTGTTTAAGGATTCATTAACATGGTATAGATTAAACCCATTGAAGATGGCACAGATTGTTTCATTTTATTACATTCAATTGGATTGGATGTGTGCCATTTGCAAAGAGCAATATTACCACAAAAAAAAAGAAGTCTGGCACATTTGTCACATAATATTCCCCTATTGAGAATGAACTGTTTCCGAACATCAAAAGGTAAAAAATCTGTTTTCCCCTCACCCTCTGCCGTATTAACTGCAAGAGAAATATGACTGCATGTCTTGTTATGAAGTATTTGAGTAGCACATTTTCTGTGCCCGAAGTCGCCTCGTTTAGTCTGGTAGGGAGACCTTTGTATTCTCCATGATGCCAGGATTTCGAGTTCACCAACCTGCTGACACGCTGCTTCTCCCAGACCTCAAAGCTCGTCCAACTTGTGCTGTCACAGTCGGACATCTCCGTCCCCCAGAGCCCTCCCTGGGATCAGGGATCGGACGTGGGAGGAGAGGGGTGGCCCCTTCCCCGGGCAAGGGGAGCCCTGGGTGAGCCACAGAGGCAGCTCCTCTCCCAGATGAAGGGAAACAGCTGCTATTAAAGAGAGGATGGTCAGACAAAGAGCGAGATTTAAATTCGTATAATGTTGCTGTTTATAACATGAATACTTTGGACATCTGTTTAAAGTCTAGTGTTCTAAATGAATGGGAGCCTTCCCAAGGCAGGGCTTATGAAGCTTTATCTGTTACACGAGGGCTGTGGATTGTAAAGATATGTCTTAATCAGCTCTCGCTTGTGTCTTTTAATATTGAAGTCAGTAGCAAAACTCAAAAAAAAAACCAACGTACATGGCAAACGGTGTCATAACCAATGCAAAAAAATAGACGGATTAAAGACGTGTGTGTACATATTCTAAATATACATGTTATAAATGCTCCTTTTCATTCCATACCCTTAAAAAGTCCTTGTAGTGTGTGCATGTGTGTTGAGGAACAGAACAAAAGCAAATTTACTGTCATTGGCTTGTATCTAAACCTTCTATTTTAAATTAAATGGTAACAGAGTTGCAGCATAACCCGTGTTGTATTTTCTACTTCTGCTGTAGGATCCATTTTCAATGTATTTTTTTATACCACCCCTTTTGGATTAATCTATTTTTTAGGAACCCAGCTTCGCCCATATTTATACTTATTATTGTTGTTGTTGTGCTGGTTTATTTCACTTTGTGATTGAGGGGGGATTTAATTTTAATTAACAGGAAATTTAGAACAGGACCATTTATTAAATCTGTTCTCTGAACTTAAGTCTAGCAGTCAGGATGGAGTAGCTTTTCTTTTTGTTATCAGTCGAGGTTACGGATTCTGTAACTAAATAATTGACAAAAAACTGCACTTAGGGTGAGAAACATTTGATTCATACTGTACCTCCAGTGAGATGCACTGAAGAGTTAATTTATTTTTTTTCTTTTTTTTTTGGTTGGTGCAGTTGGGACTCAGCTGTTGTTTCCTCTGGGATTAAACAGCTGTCAGCATTGTTAATGACATCAAATTCATGCATTAAAATTCTCTCATTCCTCTCCGTATAAAATGTGGATGTGGAAAGCACTGCCATATCCCCCTTTGTGAAGGAATGAAAATCCAAGGAAAGATAACAGCACTTATTACAAAACCACAGACCGGAGCTTCTGTTGATGGAATCTCGTAATGAGTAATTAAGCTACTTTGCAGAAGTCAGCGCTGTCACGTTTGCAATTGGGTATTTCCATTCCCCTGTGGATACAGCTGGGAAAAGACTACTAAGGTGATAAAAGAAGAAAAATAGAATTGTTCTAGAAATATCATCTTCATGAAGCTGGAGGTTTCAATGCAAAGTGGCTATGAAAAATTAGCCTACAGAAATAACCTGTCTGCTGTAAAAGACACGCCTTTAAAAATTCATAACTTATATCATCTGATAAACAAAAAACAATGAGGTTTTATTATCCTGCAGTCTCACGAGGATATGACAATGGCAGGTTTATTTCTGGGATGGAGTGGTGGCTTTTCCTTTCCCCCCCCCCCCCGAGCCTTTTGCTCATACATGAAAGTTTTCAACTCTTCAGTGTTCAGTTCTGTAGTTCTGAAAACATGTTATGGGAAGCATGTGGTCTTTGAGGGGAAATTATTTTTCGAGGGGAGAAAAGAATTGATAGAGATTTTTTTTTTTTGCTGTAAAGTTCAAAACATTACTCATGCTTTTAAACTGATATATAATTCTTATGCCCCTAAGAACTCCAATTATTAAAAATACTCCTGAATTTTCACTAGTTTGAATGTCCCTATTCTCTTTTTAGTTCTTTTCTATGTTTTTTTATGGTTTGTTAAGCAATTAATTTACTCTTAACTTTCTCCTTTCAAGTGGCTTTGTTTTTTCAGAGGAAAAAAAAATTAAGCAGAAAGCATAGCTCTCTGAATGTCTTTATCCTGTTTCCAAGAAGTTGCTTTTGTGCAGAAGTACCCTAGATTTTTTGAATATCCCCATATGTCAGCTGTTACAGTGAAATCAAATTAAATTAAGGCCAGTGAAGAAACCAGCCTGCTAACAAAAGGAATTGATAAAGTAGTTGTTCATTGAATTTGATCACATATACTGAAATACATAGGAATAAAAGAGTTAATTGATTAACCAGCTTCCAGATCAGGTGGTGAATTATGAATATCTGATGAATCAAATAATTGTAAGTGTTAAGTGACTAATAGCTGGAATCTCTAAAGCAAGCTATGCCTTCTTGAAAACTAGTTCGGTGAAAAGCTTGAGTTTATTTTTTCAAGGCCTTGCATTTGGAAAAAACTCCAGTTTATTAGAAGAGCCATAGATGGAGATGAAGGTGCAATTTATTTTGTTCTGTTGAAACATTAACAATGTTATAAGCACCCCACTGTATTAAATAATACACATGAATGTGTTAATATCGTGCAAGTGGTTTGTTTAACGTCCTAGTTTTCAGTGAGATCCCTACACGAGTCCCAGATTCAGTCAAGTGTTACGCTGGTGGTGTCAAGTGTCTTTTTGTAGTTAATTTAATCATGGTTGGCCCAGAAATGGACCTGTGAAGGTCTGTAGTGGTAATTTATATGTCCTTCTTCATCATTACTGAAAATGCGCCCTTCTGGAACTAATGCTCACTAATTTTATCATTAATGGGTAGTAATAACTTGCAAAAATATTTTTTCCATTAGCTTGTATTTTCAGAAGAGAAAAAGAAGACATAAATTGGAAAAATATTCCTGTGTTTATGTGAACTCTAAGCAGGCCCTACAGGTTCTGAGGCGTGTTGTGTTCCAGGAGGGGCAGGTGTGAAGCTGCGAGTGACACGTAGTCCTTTGGATAATTATCTTGGAAAATGAAGGACTCGAAGTTGCACTCTGGGAATGGTGTCAGGAAGAAGTGCTTTAATTCTGGGAATATATAGCTGATCCTTCCCTATAGTCAGGGTGCTCTCCCCCCAGCTGTGTCACAGTGCCGTCTTTTTAAAACCCTGGATGAAGTTGATGGGGTATGGTAGGAAAATTTGACGTCTACAACGAAGAAACCGTAAGGGATTGTAACCGGGGGGGTGGAGAAGAGTTTGTGAGTGTTTCCCTTCCCCAGGACAGTTGAAGGTGTTCTCTGACCATGTTTTAGTACCTTTGAAAACTGCCGGTTATAAAAAGTATTGTCAGCACAGCAGGGGTGGCATCCTGAGCCAAGCAGCTGGGAGGGAGGAAGCTGCCTGTGGATGTTGTGGTACAGACATGCTGGCCAGTGCTAATAAGGATGCTGATGGTCTTTATCTCCCCCTGCAATTAAAATTTTTCACAAGCTGGTGTCCTTCCTCGAGTAGCACAGGTGCTGAAACTTCCTTGTTGAAATGATTTTGAATCATGATCTGGAAAAGGCCAAAATCTCTGGAAATCATTCAATTTCTTTATAGCCTTGAGGGGAGGGAGAGAAGAAAACCAAATATGTCTTGATTACCTAAATTGGTGAAATTCATGTCAAACTTGAGGAAATTCTGAGTAGATATTTGCTTTGGCAGTAGAAAGACCTAGAACCCATTCTGCTCTGTAGACAAGTAAAACAAGTTTTATCCATAGTCTCCGTGACATATATGTGATGACACAGTCTAAGCCTTTTTGAGGTTGTTGACTTGAAGCCAAAGAGGTGCAAAATGAATAATTTGGGGTTGTATGCCATGTCAGATATAGGGAAATGATTTCCAAATGCTTTCACATCCAGCCACCAAGCCCACAGGAAAAAGTCTCTAACAATCACACTTTATCAGACACGTCCTATTAATTAGAGGAATAAGTCTAGGTAGAAAATATTCACAAATAGTTGAATAACTGTCAATTATTTTTTCCCGTCGTACTTAGCAGGAACCTACACGTGGGAGTGTGCCCAATTTGAGTATGTGTATTTCTTCTTGGTGGATAATATAGCAGTTGCAAATCTTTCATTATCTCAAAGACCTGTATTGCTCTGAAAGATGTATATTTAAAAAGATGCTGGCAGTAACTGCCGCTGACAACCAGCCCTGTTTGAAATAGACTCCCTCCGTGGCACTGTGTAGGAAAGGCTCCTCACATTGATCTATGGATTTTTCATTTGCTTTCAAATAGTCCTCCTTGTGTGCCTGCAAAGAGTGAATAAGCAAAGTTTGAATCAGTTTGACTTTGGAAGCGTGATTCTGAGCAATTACCTGGGGAAAATACACCTCCTTTTGACTAAATAGATCTGTCAGGAGGAGCCCGAGTACAGCGAGCCGCTCCTGCAATACATGTGTGCGCTGGTAAACCGGACCCAGCCAATTAAACATCAAAATGTTGGCTGCATTCAGTTCACAGGAAGACTTATGTAAGTTCATTTTCATAGCGTGTGTGTGTGTCTTTAGGCTTTAACTGACAGATTCCCACAGTGAATAGACTGGGGAGTTATCAATTATATGGTTAGCTGTGCGCTGCCATTGTATGCTCCGTGGCTTTCTGACAGAAGCAGGCAGGAAGCGAGGGAAGCGGAATAATTCTGGTTCAGCAAGGCTGTTAATATTTCAGCCTGGGAACCTCAAATCGCTGTGAAAAGATGGAGAAAATGGTCGTTTTAAGCCTGACCCACTGCAATGCCTTCTGCTAAGAGCATTTGAAATGCTGGTGACTGTTTCACCCCGAAGTAGGAACCGCAGCCTACCAAAGATGGGGCATTTGGGGGTTCAGTAATTTGTAGCCTAATATTAATTTGACTCGTTCACCTCTAAGAGCACTGAATAACTTTTATCTAATTATCTCAATGTGTTTTGCAGAGCAGTCACTAGTATATACAAATCCATGCGATTTGTTAGAAAATAGCTGCCGCATCCATTTTTTAAATCATGTGCATGCTCCAAGCGTAGCTTTGAGTTGTTACGGGTAAGTCTGAGTGACTGTTATTACTGCTGTTTTCCATCCTCGTGTATGTCTATTTGGCAGGACGTTTATGTTCATTAAATGTTTGCAATTTCCCCAGCAACATGTCATGTACTGCTGCTGCCTGGCCATCACCATTTGCTCCTGACAAGGAACCCACGTCTAGTCTTGTCAGGGTGGCCATCAAAGCCATTACACTTGTTAAGCAAACTAGGCAAGAACCCAAAGCACCAATTTCTGATGGATGGTCCCTGTATCTGTCACATAATCTTTCCTCTCACTGCGGGCAGCTCTTAGAATTCAAGGAAGATAAGTAAATCAGCCAAGTATAAGCAGACTGCAGCTTCTCAGAAGTGTAATGCAAAGGTTTGGGATGTGATGTCCATGGAGCCCCTTTGCATAGTACCCTGTGTTCACTCAGATCCCTCTGAAACGCTTTCAGACCTCCTGTTGTTATGCATTGCAATTTGTTTTTCTTGATGGACTTCTGGATGTACGTGCATGGATTCATTTCAAGTTTCAGCTTAATTTCTTCAATAGCTTTTTTGCTATCTGGTTTGGCTTTTTTTTGTGGGCTTTTTTTTTTTAGCTGACAGTAAAATCAGCCTACCTATCAAGTTGCTTGTGCAAAAAAAAGTATAGGTTAAGCAAGTTCCAAGATTTCCAGGATTTCTGCTGCATTTGTTTTCTAGAGCACTGTATGCCAGTATGTGTACAGGCAATGAAGAGATTGCACCTTCAAACTGCTAAAACACAGCTGTCACTGAATAGTCACATTGTTAGTACTATAACAGGCAGCTATTTGTATTAACTATGAAATCAGTACTTTCATCTGTAACCAGGTATCAGTCTGAAGGGTTTAAGTCAGCCACTAACATTTAGATCCAGGCTGAGTTTATAAACCCCAAGGCTCCTGAACTGAAAATCTGTGATTACTCTGAAGTTCTGCTCTCATGTTCTCAATTGGAACCTTGTAGAATTTTTGGCCAGTAGACTTAAAGCTAACGATGAATTGTCCCTAACCACATATGGATCTGAACACTGATTCCTCTACCAGTTTCTAATCCTAATATTGGAAAAAAAAAAAGCATTCTTCCATTTTTCTGAGTTTGTTTTACAACATCTCTTGGTATGGTTGCATATGTTGTCAGAATGAGTCTGACTGTGCATAATGCTTAAAGGAACACATAAAAGCAGTATATGAAAAAAATCACCTAAGCAAGGAGGAGAACATCTAAAGCCAGGTCTTAATGTACAGAAATCTAATTATTGGTATCTAATGATTCGGCTCCACCAGCACATTGGAGGTGAACCAGCAAAAGTGCAGTTGTCAAGGTTTAGGTGGCAGATCTGTGCTTTTAGTGCTCTTATTCCAAGGTGCTCTTCTCTGTCAATTATATATTTAGATGATGTTTTTTTCTGGTGCTTTAAAAAGTATCATTAGATATTTGGCTGCTTGCCTTTTCTGGAATTTTTGGTTGGTCCTCCCACCGCTCTGCTGATAAATGTGGCAGAAGGACACAGTCTATTGATAGGAAAGGGAAAACAAGGTGGAAGAAGCTCAGATTGCAGGATGGGCCAAGAAACACGTCTTTGTTTGCTCCCATTTTAGGAAAATAATGCTTGGCACCATCCTTACAGAGGTTGGAGTATTAATGACTCTCTGATGCACCTCAGATTAAAGATTTGCCTAGGTTTTTAGTCCTCTACATCACATCACGTTATGTCACAGTGTTTAGGATTCCTTACTCTTTTGGGGAATCTCATGGCATCTGTGTAACCTCTACAACTCACAGCTGATAGCAAGAGCAGAGGGGAAATAAGTCATTGGCTTCATAGCCCTCCATCTGGAGACCCACAGATAGTCTGGACTTACCACAGCAACTCACATCCTTTCAGTTTTAGTTCGTGAAAGACCTTTCCTCTCATCACGAGGCACATCTCCCCAGAGTCACCCAATGAGAGGCTCTCTCACCGCCCATTTGCTCAGGGCTTTTTTTCTCTCCTCCCCCCCGTCCCCCACCCCCTTCCTAATTTTTTAATATAAATGCGCCTTTCCCCCTCTTTTGGGGGCAGCAATGCAACTTTTGTGGGAGGGCGACGCTGCGTTCAAATGGCACGTTTTCCAGGCGTTACATTTGATAATTTCCCCGAGATACCGGAGGTCCCTCCTAGCAATGAGTGAACGCGACAAAGGGAAACGGGTTTGTTTGTGGCAAGCGGAGGATAACGGCGCCCAAACTTTACTATTGGTGGCAGTGGAAGGGGCCGAAAGGGAGGCACGGAAAATTGCTTTTTATAATTAAAAAGGGAATCTCAGATGTTTTATATCTTGAATATTTACAATAAAACCTTCAAGTGCTTGTCAAGAGGGTAATGTGTCATTAGCAGGAGCCTTTGCCTCTCTTCTCCTCTCGGACATGACAGTGCAGCAGGATAAGAGAAGAGTAATTATAGTTCAGCAGGGCTGCCAGGTGTGATAAATGGGTAATCAGCACACAGGAGCCCCGGTCCTCAAAGGAGGACTATTACAGTGTTATCAGCTGCAGGCCCGCGTGTGCGGCAGCATCGCGCCGAGACCGACACGGGGCCCTGCGCTGCTCAATGCGGCTCCCGGCCCGTCAGCGCTCCTTTGTGCGGCTGCCACCGGCACGGCGAGCTGCCGGGGAAGGGAGGGATAAAAGGGAGCAGCAGTGCTCCTCTCGCCTTCGCTATTTTTTTTTAAATTTTTTTTTTTTTTTTTGCTAATATTTACATAAAACGTTGCCCCGCTCTCTCCAGGTGAGCAGACGCACCGCTGCCTCTGTGGCTTTCCCGTGGCAAGGTGATGCGGGAAGCCAGGCTCCTGTCCGGGCTGTTTTATCCCCCTTCCCGCGGCTTTGACCTCTGTGTGTTTGCTTCTGCTGCTGCCCCTTCGGGGTTAGCTCGGCTGCGCTGGGGCAGAGCGTTCTCTCACAAGCAAACTTGAAGATAATCAGCTTCCCAGTGATCCCAAAGTCTCCTTAACGTTGGATCACACGTGCTGAACTGCAGCTCTGCCTGCATCCTCCCCGTGCTGCTGCTCGGTGTGTGCTGGTGATGAGATTTATCTGTTTGTTATTACTGGGAACGGTCGCATATCAGAATTGAGCAAACCATTTGATTAAAATTAATCAAAACCCAATTCAACCAATCAGTGCAACATTGATCCTCTACTTATTTATTTCCTTTCGAGTTTGGTGCTACCAATGGCAGCACCGAGAGTAGGAATATTTAAAATAATTCTCCAGAATAATTCTTGTGAAAAAGAGAAGATGCTCTGCCTATAATAAATTGTTATTAAGGGAAAGGACATAATGTGCCTTGGAAAAACTGGAGGGCCAATCCTTCTGATGCAAGGTTATTTTTACAATACTTGCATTTTTATCGGTTGATGTATTTTAACTGGAGCCCTGACAATAGTCACAAAAAATTATTACTCTGGCATGGAGCTACTTATCTGACAAATGCAATGCGAATGGTCTTGTTCTTATCAATGAGATCAGATTTCAAAAAAAAAAAAAAAATGAGCACGAGGAATGAGGCGTTGCTTTGTGAACAGATAACCTTGCAGGCAAACTCGCAAACCTGAATAAAAGGATGTCTCTATGAAATAATCTGTGCATAAGTGCAATCAGGTCAGGCTGTAATAGACAGCGAGGGGGGTGGAATCAAAAGGGGGAAAAACTCATTTCATCACAGTTAATGGCAAGGAAAAGAAGGCAAGGAAGGACTTTCTTTGGAGCGGAGCTGTTGCGACAAAGACCAGGGCTTCAGCGTGTCATGCACCATTTGCTGTTGCACTAGCGCTCTTTTCAAGAGCTGTGAAGCCATTATTGTAATGTGAAAAAAAGTAGAAAGAAATACTCCCTCCTGGTCACTGGAAGGGCAAATGAGGTGCAGGCTAGGCTTTTTTTTCTTTTTTTTTTTTTCCCCCCCTCTTGTGTTTTCTTGTTTGGTTTTTTTTTTTTCCCCCTGTGCTATTTGTGCAGGGAGGTTTCTGGATTCCCCCTGGTAAAGCTCCACTGGGATGCCGGAAAGATCACAGTGCCCTTATAAACAACACTTCTTGGCACTGTTTACCTTCTTTTGTGACTTTGTTGTCTGTGAAGGAGGATAGGAGTATCAGAGGTCCAACTGCAATGAACGTTTTCCCCGCTTTTGTCTTTGGAGGAGCAGAACCTTTAGAATATTCTCTCGTTGAAGTTTTACAGTGCATTCCTGTGGTTTGGGTTTTAAATTAAAAAGAAAAAAAAAATCTCAGTACATTCCTGTATGGTAAAGTTATCTAGTGGTGATAATAAATCCAATAGTCTGTGGATTTTGTGTGTTTTATTAAAAAGAGAAGAGAAAGAATCCTTTGTTCATTGGCATAATGCAGTCCTGTCTCTGAACAGTTCTAATTTGCAAACCAAGTACTTTGTAAATTGTGGAAACCTGGTTATAACTTGAAGGCTGAATAAAATGGGTCATCTTATAACTGAAAGATAAATATAGATGTAAAATAGTGCCACAAATGTCTTTTAAGCAAGAAAAATAAATAAATAATAGGTTTCAGAACTGGCTTGTTCTTGTATAGTTTATGGGTAAAGCAAGATTACACATACAGCCCTGCAGCCGATTCCCAGGACTGCTAAAGTGTGAAGAACAGGAGTGACATTCTAGTCTTCAATAAATCACTATAAAAATGTTTATGAACCCTGCAATTTACTGTCTTTTAAATGCAAATTGAAAGGGGCATTGTCACAAGTGTAAAGGAGACCTGCGGTGGCCTAAAGGAATTATAAAATGTTGCAAAAGGCTTCTGAAATTGTGTGATCTTAAACGGTTCTATTTTAAAAAATGATTTCCCATTTATAGTTCTGTGACAGCTTTGTTAATTTATTAAAGAGATCTCTGTGAATTGCAGGAAGGTGTTTATGAGCACGGCGCCTCACAGAAGCCATTCACAGGGGCTTGCAAGGAGCTGCAATTTAATTTGGCAGGCACTGGAGGGAAGGTTGCTCTTCACCTACAGGTAATAATGGAAGGCCATGGGGGTTCAAAAATGCAGGAAGCAGTGGTCTTGTCTGACAAAATACTGGTAAAGCAGCAAAGGCTTCCTTCCTCTTCCCAGCTCCTCCGTGCAGTCATCTGCTGTGAAATTCCTAAAGAGCACGAATGTGCTGGAGGAACAGCTCAGCATCACTCAGTCCACCACTCCTGAAGTCATGGCAAGGCAGGCACTTGAGGAGGTGGTTTGGTGGTGAACGTGGTGGTGGTGCTGGGTTGATGGTTGGGCTGGATGGTCTTCATAGGTTTTTTCCAACCTTATTGATTCTACGAATCTAAGTCAAAATTGACTGAAGAGTGAGTGATCTTTTCTGTGCTGTAGCTATGTGTTCTCCAGGGGAAATAAACTAATTTCCACTTATTCATTTATAATTTTATCTAGAAAATGCTCTTTTTTATGGAAGCATATTTAATCCCTATAAATCAGGCATTAGAAAAGGAGTTTTCATCAGTGGATGGGTAGCAAGTTATTTTTGTTCTGTTGATGGGTAAATTTTGAGGGTGGTTTGTTTGGGGGTTTTTTCATTTTTTTTTTAGGTAAAAGCCATGATTTCTGCATTTGGACAATATAATTGCCATGAAATTTTATTTTATTTTTTTAAATAAAGTTTTCATTGAGACATTATGGGATATGAATGTGTACAGTTGGAACACTGTAATTGTTTGCCTAGCTTAGAATCCTCCACAGGATACTTCATCACCTCTGTTTAATTTAACGACATAAATAACCACAATGGACTCACACAATATTCATGCTGTGTGTGAGGGGGAATGTGAGTGTATCTCGCAGCAGATGATGCTGCTTCTCCTGGTTTTCAAATCTTTGTAGTCCTTAAGAAAAAAAGGCGTGGGTATTTGATTTCTGGCAACTCTTAATTTAAATATTCTGCTTTGGCACTGACTGATTGTTTCGCTGTCAGAAATGGTTGGAGAATGGGCTGTCAGGATCCAAAGTCTGTAGAACATCTGCTTGCCTGGCCTGGGCAGCTTCTCGGTAGACACATGGTGGAGGATCTTTGGAACCAAAACTACGCAAATAAATTCATTTTGAGGGTGTGGGTATTTGCCTGACTCTTCCCGTGGAAAATGATATTGCTTGGCTCTATCACACTGCAGGCTTTCTAATCCCTAAACGGAGCAGTCATAGCTTGCAACTCAGTAGCACCTTGAATGTCTTGCTGTTCATTTTCATAGAATCATGAAATCAGATGGGTTGGAAAGGATCTTATGGCCTGTATGTAGGACTAGTTCCTAGCTGAGCACTGGCAATGAGCAAGGAGAGTGGAGGTCTGTTAACAATTCTCATGCCCAAAACCGAACAGAAAGAAGATTCAGAGCACAGGCTGTCCTGTTTCCTCTCATTTTCCCCCTAAGATGAGCAAAGGTTGCTAAAACAGTGCTGATAATGAGGTTTGACCCTCTCATTACCCTCAACCTCTGCCTACAAACCATCTGCACTGAAAATCCCTGAATTCCACCCGAGGGGTTTGAACTTGGAAACTGTTAAGCTTCCAAATATGATGTAGTTTCTGGCATTATTTGCTTCCTAGCCCTTACAATTCTATGTTCTTTTAATGTACAATGGCACTTGGTTTCAAACACAACAATCTGCCAGCACCAAGCCATCATCCTTTCCTCCTGGATTCCTATTTCCCCTTTCTCCTGGATTCCTGTTTCCCCTTCCTACTGGATTCCTGTTTCCCCTTCCTCCCCAGGCTGCCCAGGGGTAGAAGAAGGCAGTGCCCAGTGCATTTATGGGTGGGGTTTGCTTTGCTAATATCAAGCACTACATAAATGACACCTGGGCTTATGAGTGGATTTGGGAGAGCTGGGAGCAGCCAGGGATTTAGGGACAGACTGTCCTAACACCTCTGTCAGTATATGCTTGGATGGAATGATCCTAAGCACAGTCCTCAAAAAAAAGCTGTTTCAGGAGCATAGTCCCTGTTCTGGCATTCCTACTAGGATAACGTATTTGCTTTGTTAAGTTACTCCACGTCTTTGAGACGGTACATTAAAAAATCTGTGCAAAACGGGCTTTGCCTTTGAAGGTGCTCAAGCTCATTTCTGCAGGTGTAGGTTGAAAGCATGCTTCTATTTGCTGTCTGTGGATGTGTATGAGTTCCTGGCATCTGTCATCAGAATAGGGATTTGCCCCTCTGTCCTTGGGCCGGATTTTCCCTTCTGCTATAAATTTGCGGAGCACTGTGTATCATTTCCCTCCTGGCTGCCACCCTGTGCCTCATAAGTGATTGTACTCCAGTGGGGAAGTGATTTGTATGTATATTTTTATAAAACACTTTGGGGATCCTTGGGGAAGAAAGTTGTTATATAAATGTATTTCCCAGGGGAAAGTAGTGGAAATCTCATTACTTGGAACATACAGCGTATTTAAAAGTAGGTTTGACAAAACACTAGAAAATAAAGGAAACAATCCTGAACTGGCACTGGGATGGTCTAAATGATCCAGCAGATATTTTCCATCTCTGAAGTTTGTCTCATGATTTTATTTAGTGCTTTGGAAAAAGGGCATGAGGAATGCTAAAGCCATGCACATATAAAATATCCTTCAGGAACACTGTGGCTTATTTTAATATAACCTTTAGCAAAATACTGTGGTTTGCTTACTTGCTGATTTATTTTAGGTAGTTCAAAATATTTCTATTAGTGATCTCTTTGAAATACTTTAGGTGGTGCAATGGATTTGTAGCAAAACACAGCATGTAACTTGAGTGTGCTCTCTGAAGCCAGGTATTTGGTGCCAAGCAAAATTTGTACGTGTAGCTTCTGTTTTAAGCAATTATATGGTGTGTAATACACAGTAGAGAAATTAAGGGGAAGCACATTTTGCCCTAAGGGATTACTGTAGCTGTTGGATTTGTTTAAAGCAAGTTTTGCCCCTCATACAATAAGGTTCCTGTAATAAATCACTTATGTAATCATCTACAGTACGTTAGCAAAAATTAATCAGAAAAAAGAAAAAGAAAAAAAAAAAGAAGAAAGAAAATGTCAGCTGGAAACAAATGGTAAAGCAAAGGTGTTCTATAGCAAGAAAGCATACCTACCTGCTTGGAGGGAGGTGGTTAAAGAGCAGCTGAGGAGTTGTAACAAATAGAGGCTGTTCTGTAGCTGGACGCAGCATAATGACTTCACTGCAGTAAACTGCTTATGTAATAAACTGCATGGATGTCACTGGAGAGTAACCAAAACCATCCATCTGAGCTGTTTCCCAGCTTGCTTAAATTAACAGTGATCTTCTCTCTGAAGGGAAAAATTGAAAAAAAAAAAAAATCAAGAAAACCCACGCAGAGATGTTATGAAATAAAACTAGTGCGGTCATTAAAGGTAAGCCATTCTTGACCATGGAGAAAGGATGGAGTTCTGATGCTACAGCCTTCAGAAGTTGGTTATCAGTCTTCAGCCAGATTATTCTAGCTGCTATTTACTAGTGAAATAAGAAGGGTACAGTGAGTAAGAGTCTTTCCTAATTGACGTATAAATTGGCCAAATGGTTTTCAAGACCATTTATTTTTAAGAAGTCTTGTCTTGACGGCCATAGCTAAGAAATAGTTTTGTATTCCTTTATAAGATATAGTGAAGTGACAGCTACAACCAATCTAGCTGCATCACTGTGCAATATGTCAGCTCCTTTCAGCAGACCTGATTTCCCGAATAACCTTTTCCCCCAGACATTTGTTTTCCTTTGATGCCAGTGATAAGACCCAAAGGGATTTCATTCAGAATGCTTGTGAATTCCAGCTTTGGGAAGCCATAAAAAAAAAAAAAAGAGGAGAAAGAGTGGCAAATCTCAAAACCAAATAAATTGAAATGCAAATTCCAGTTTGTCATTTGCAAACTCTTTTTAAGAACTGGTAGCAAATTTTGAAAGAGGAATTAAACAGACAGGCGAACATGGTAGTTTTCAGTAGTGCCTTTTTTTACACCAAATAATTTTCTACTTGTTCATGAATGTCCACTCTTTCTGCTCTGTATCATCTGGTTTCTGTTCATAGCTAGTATGCAGAGGGATAATTTACCACTGAACCTCTTGCAGGGTGTCAGCCCTGCTTACAGAGAGGTTCTTCCCTGTCCCCTTGCCCTGTGTGGTCATTTATTTATCATGTGAGATTTAGAAAGTTTCTTAACCTCCTCTTTCACCCTTATTTCCCTACTTAAAAAAACCCTACCACCAACCAACCAACCCAAACAAACAAATGAAACCCCAACAAACCCAATAAGCCCACTTTTAATATTTGTTATCATTTGCACAGTGGCATTTGTAAAACACTTCCAGATCTGTCCTGGCAAAGTCCTACAAGTGTGGGATCAGCTGCCCAAATGTTATGGGTTTTGAAATAGTTGGTGCTTCCTGTATGAAATCAAAATTGGCGTATAACATGGGATCAGCCTTAAAATTATAGTCTCTGGTTTGTTCCCGTGCTCACTGAGCACCTGGGAGTTCAGTCCTTTCCACAACTAGTTGTTTTCCCGTGGGGAGTCCCTCTACACCACCTCCTTCTCCTTCTGTAATGTCTGGTGGCCTTCCTTTCATTCCCTTCTTTAACGGTGGAAAAAATATGCAATAAAAAGAGAGAAAAAGTGATCCCCACAGATCTCAATGGATGTGTTGCAACAGCTTTGAAGAAGCCTTTTCAGTGGTATGTTTTAAGGATATGTTGGTTTTTGGGTTTATTTTTGGTCAGATCTTATTGCATTTAGGTCTGCCTCAAAGATGAGACATTTATGTTTTAATATTTTTTGTGCTCTAAACATAGAAAATCAGATTGATTATTTCTTTTTACGTTTACTGAGTCTCAGATTGCTGCTTTTATGGTTTTAGAGAAGTGCTAGTGATAAGTTACATATTTTTTCTCGTAGTCTCCACTTGTTCTCAGCATTTTGATTTGAGTCATTCTTTTTTTGTAAAAGATGGTTTGGATGTGGTCATTATTTCCTGTAGCCTTAGCTGAAAAATTCATATTTATTCTATGAGGTACAAGTGACACTTGGTGATGAGTACAGAAGAGGTTCAGAAATTTTAAAGCAATGAAGGTAGGCTTGCAGAACACTATTGTCTTTAGTGGTCATAAAACAAAATACTTGCATCATTTGGAATTAAATGTATAATGTATACTAGAAACATTGTGTGTAAAATCATTCAAATGCAGAATTTAATCTTTGTGTTTTCCAGTTTCTATGAAGTAGAGTTTATCTGCTCTCATCTGCTCCTCTTTTTGCTCTCTTACAGCAGACACTGATGACTTGGCAGTAAAATAATATCTGAGACTTACTGTCTCTTTCAAAAGGTGTTTTTTAAAGATCATAAAAAATTAAATAAAAACAAATGCATGAGAGATACTAAGACTTTCCCTGTTCCTTTAGCTTTTTTTTTTTTTTCTCTGATCTTTTTCATAACCTATGCTTTACTACACCAAATACTTTTTTTTTTCCCTAAGGGTGTGATCTGTATCCCAGACCATTCTGCATCCCAGGCCAAGCAGAGCATTCCCTAACCCTCATCTAGTATTTACTCACATATTGCATTGCAGAATGGAAAGACCATTTTAAGATTTTCTTTTTTTTTTAAGACACCACATAAAAACTTACACCCATGCAATTCAGTTGTGACAACTTGTGAGGTGTCAATAATAAGCTGTATTATGAGGCAGGCAACAAAACAATTGGTAGGTCCTACTTTATCTGAGTCAGGGAGAGAAGGTAGGGAAGAGAATTGCCTTCCCCATGGAAGACATTTCAGCTCCCTTCCCCCCTCACCCTCTACTCTGTAAAACTCAATCCCCTGTGAGGAATTCAAATCTTCCATGAGCATGGCAAGGACATTATGGAGACCAGGCAGCATATTTGCATATTCTCATAACCATAAACATATATTTTTTTTCCATTTGTGCCGTGATGTTCTCCATTCATATTCTAAGTGGCAAAAGCTTTTAGCTGCGATTGGGCCAGTCCTCAGTGGACAAGAACCGAGTGTGTCACATGGCATTTATTAATCTAAAAAAGTTGTCTTTCAAAACGTATCTAAAAACATGTGGGAGTTATGCGAAGCAAAGCAATTGCAAGTTCATTTGTTATTTCAACCAGCTCATTCCTTATGATTTCAGTTGTATAATAGATGGGAAACTGTTTGCAGGTTGTTTGTTGTCATGTATTTTTCATTCGGTGGGTTAAGGAGAGGAAAGGCTGAACCATTCCCTCCTCAGAGGAGTGGATGATACTACATGAAAATGTAGGGGTTTTCCCTTCCCTTCTCATTCTTGTGTCAGATGGCACGTGGAGTGGCTTTTCAGGCAGCAATTTCGAGACTGTCAGTTGTGCAGTGGTCACTGGGGCTGAGGTGATCCTCTGAGGTGCTGCTCTTAGCCTTTGGGGTTCCAGGCTGGTAAAGGTGTAGTTTCTCTACCTGGGAAAGCATTTGCAGGGTTAGTGAATCACTGGGCCATGTCAAGCATGAGAGGTTTTTTCATCACCTCAGTAATCCTTTACTAGCAATTGCCCTGTGATGGCTCTTTATATTAACTACTCCTACGATGGATTTATGAAGTATTATTTGTACATGAGAAGATATTTATTTTATAACAGTTGAATATACACATTTCTCCAAAGTCTGTTATATCAGTGCTCCCTAAGGAGGGCAGATGCATCACGTATTTGTTGCTTGTCATTTTTAGTTTTGGCTTGTCTTGTGCTTTTTGTTTATGTGCTATCAACAGCCGTTTCCATGTTGAATAGCATGAGTATGTTTTTAAGCTGTGGTTCATATGGATTGCTTCCCTACCTGCAGCAAAAATGTTCCTACCTGATGAGAGAGAGATGTTCTTCCTACTTCCGAGTGTCAGGAGGGAAAAAAATTAGAGATATGATTGAGTTGGTAGCTGCATAAAGGATAGCAACACTATTGCATGCCTTTGGAGATCTGTTAGTATCAGGTACAGGACAAAGTATTTGACCTTGATGATGCGTGTACCTAGTGAAGATCTGGCTGTGGCAAAGCTATATTTTCATGTAAATTTTATCTATCTGACTAAAAAGAAGTGGTACAAAGATATGAAGTACATATATTTTAACCTTGTAATCCTTTTTTCATTACTGCCATTAACTTTAATTTAAAATAATGCAGGTCAATATGATGGATTGAGTGGCTTATTAATTATATTCTTTGCACCAGGAAAGAACTCAGGAGGTCAGGCTTATTAAATGGGTAGAGAGTGAGAGAAGCTCACTTGGGGCTGGTTCTGAAATGGGAGTTGAGTGGACTGCGAATGGCTAGAAAATGTGTGCAGGGGAGGGATGAGAGCTTTCTTTCTTTGGCACCCCACTGCCTTTCCAGCAGAGCTGGTGGGGAGCAGAGGAGGAGCGTGGGGTACAGGCTCATCTGCGACCCGCCATGTGTTAGGAATGGTAACACTTGCTGCTCCAGCTCCTGTAGTAATTGCAGAATAATCACACACCAGCCCTATGGGTTGAAGTGGAAGTATACTTTTTTTTCTCCTTCCCTAAAGAAATTCTAGTTAGTTGGATTTTGTGTAGGAGGGATGTAATTATCACCTCATCTGTGAATCCGGTCAGGATTATTTTTACTTTCTCAGTTGTGTCTCTCAGAAAAATGAGAATAGAATAAAATGGTAAATTAACAATTTATATCCTGGTTTATAGTTGGTTGGATTTTTGGTAAATGTGTTGGATTTAGGTTGGGGGTTTTTTTTGTGGGTTTTTTTTTTTTTTTTTGTGCACAGGAGAGTGATATGCATCATTCTTGTCTGACATGTTTTGCTGTAGGCAGTAAAGTTGAGCTGACAGCTCAGTGGCTTTTGTTAGGAATACCTGGTCAGAA
Organism: Pseudotriccus pelzelni; assembly: GCA_035584735.1. Taxonomy (NCBI): domain Eukaryota; kingdom Metazoa; phylum Chordata; class Aves; order Passeriformes; family Tyrannidae; genus Pseudotriccus; species Pseudotriccus pelzelni. Next base: position 14,948,556 of record JAWMRA010000020.1, read on the forward strand.
ATATCTATGGCATGCTCTAGGATTGCTTCTTTTTAAAAAGAATAAGTATGAAAAAAGTAGCTTGATATATCATATTCTTGCCACCCTATCTGACGTGCCATTGAGTTGACTTTGCTGGGAGATATCCCATGTTTCATCCCTTTGCAGTTTGCAGAGCCATGTTTGAGGCAGCTCAGATGTTTCACTGCCTTTTTATTTATTTTTAAAGGGGGTCAAAAATCCCTTATTTTTTTCACATATTTCTTTTTCCTTTTAAAGGAATGTCAAAAACACTGTATTTCCCATACACGCTCTGAACCTGTGGCCCAGGGTGGCCTCCCGTTTCTCTGTGCCTGATAATCTGTCAGCTGTGCTCTGCTAATGTGCTCATGGTTTAAGGCATGAACAGCCATCCACTGAAAGGGGAACTGAGCTGCTCAAGTTTGCATTTCAAGTCATGCTCTGAATCAGACCAAGAGCAAACCGAAGCTGGAAAATAGCTGAAGGAAACCTTGGGAGCGACGTGCCCAAACAGCAGGTGTCATGAAGCAGCAAACAAACTTACAGCCCAGTTCTTCAAAAGTTGTCCAGGGAGTCCCATTTCACCACTTCATGGCTGAATGTATAAAATGTGGGGAACGGCAGCTGTGCAAAGAAAAATAACAACCTGATAATCAGGCTCCTGTTGGCATTAAGTAGTCGTGAGAGTCCGGTGATCCAGGGTATTATAACTATTGTGTAACATGAAATATCCCCCAGTGGCAACATAAAATTCCTCCCATCTTTAGGAAGGTCATAGGGGAGAGCTCTCCTGATCTTCTGATGAGAGATCCAGTACCATTATTATCTTTTTTAGTCCTAATACATAGAGAGTTATACACTCCTGTATTACCTAGGCATCTGTGCCTACATGGCTAAATTAGTTCTTAAGAGTTTGGTTGCCATTTGTATATAATATTTACTTACACAGCTGAACATCTATGACAACAGAACATGTCAAAGCCTTTATCAACCAACATATCATCTCTTCTGCCTTGGCAGAGTGCAGGCTTCCTAGTGATGCTCACAACAAAATTACTCTAAAAGGATGCACCCTAAAATTGCCTCATGGCTGATACCTTCCTTTTTGTTTTCATTTTGGTTTTCTATGCTACAATACAGCATTCATAAAACTGACACTGTGAGTAATCTAAATATTCATGGAAATTAGTGTCTGTAACTACCTTTGAGCTCGGATGGCCCTGTTTCTTCTGTCTTTACCCTGAAATTTGCTCTTTGGTGCAAAATATGCATTACAACATCATAAAAGGAATGGAAGAGTAAGAATGGTTTTGGACTGAAGTCTCCAACTTGATCATTTCCAGGACTCTGGCAAGAAGCATGGGCTGGACTAAAGGGTGAGTAATCATATCAGGAGGAAAAAAAAAACCAGCTTTGCACTATATGGAATTGGAAGGGCCCTGTTACATCTTGCTCGAGTTCTGTCATGTGAATATCTCTATTCCACTTCAGTTGCCTCACTCTGTCAGGCTCTTGAGTTACAAAGCAATGAAACCGCCTAAGAGAGGCTTGGAATCACTTCTTTCAAACGATACAAAACTAATCTTTAAATCTACCAGGAGTATTTTTTTTTTTTTTGGTATTTTAGCTGCTAAATTCCTGTCACAGTGGAACTGAGGAAGAAAAAGCAAGATGGTTATCAGAATTGTGTGATATTAACTTCCATTACTTCACAACCTGCTGTGAGCAGAAATGCTTAGATGTAAAAGCAAACAGAAATCCCTGCCAAGAGGGAAGGTGTTCCAAATGCACGGGGTGGGGTTAACATCAGAAAAAGTGCCAGTCTGGAGTGGGGGGGGAAACTGTGTGTAGGCTGTGCTGTAATGAATGGTTATTTTTCTGCAAGTCACTTTGTACAAAATGAAAATATTTTCCATCTAGAAGTGATTGCAAAGAAAACCCCCAAATGCCAGTTCTTTTCCTCTCTGCCTGAAGATCAATATTTTTATCAAGGGAGCGTATTCTCACTTGATAAAACACAAGGACCTCATAATCAAGACACCTAATACCAAGCACCTATTGTCTTTAAAAAGACTTAAAGTGTAAGTATTCAGGACTGTTGAAAGCAGTGCCCTTGTTCATTCAGTAAGCAATACGATATATTGCTGTATTTGTTTCAAAAGAGAGCTTTCAGGAGAGCTCACATGACATAAATATACATGTAGGTCTCGTACAGATACACCTCTAAGCACTCATTGGGAATGTTGAAACCCCTGGAACCTCCTGGAAGGAGGGAAGATTTACTTGCACTGACAGCTGGGCTGACTCAATTGTAGGTCTCAGGACTTTTTTGTGTCAGGGCTGGAGGTTTCCTCCTCCTTAACTAAAAACTGTGCTTAAAATTGGAGGAGAGCCAACCTGAGAATATTAGAAGAGCAGAGAAAAAAAGTTAATGACAAAAGAGAAGGGAAAACCTCAGCCCTATAAGTAAATGCCAGTTACTCTGCACAGAAGACACTATTAACTTTGAGAAGTTGGAGGGAGAGAAATTTTTGACCTTTTAATAACAGAAAACAAGAGTGTGGGCCTTCATACCATCCATGTAATTCAGGAGATCTTGGAAAATGTATTCTAAAATGTACTGTTCAAAACTGAAAAGAAATTTAAAAAAATGGTGCAAAAAAGGTAATATGGAATACTGCTTAAAAATGTATTGTGTTATACTTCCATATAAATGTTATACTGGAAAATCTTTGAGAGAGGTAGCCTGCCCTTTAAACCTTTAGGCATTTATGGCCTTAATTATGCTTTTCACCAAGATTTTGCATATTTAATATTTCCTTTTAGAGCTTTCAAGAGTCTCAGTTATTAATTCCACTGAGGATTTATAGGTCCTCTGAATATCCCTTAAGTATAAAGATTGTAGACTCATCAAATAGTGTTTTCTTCCTTTAAATTTTTATGATTTCTATCTCAAACAGGCAACTGCAGTTTCAGACTTGAAATTGCAATATTTATTGCTTGGGGTTCCCTCCATCCAAACAAAAGCAATTCCTCCGTTTCTGCACTGAAATCTCCCATCTTCAGATGTGGTTACAGAGTGCAGACAAACAAGCTCCAATTCACGAGAACAGGCAGTTACTTTTCATACTGCATGGCCAAAACAATAGCATCTCACCTAAAGATGCTATTTATAAAGTGAACTACCTGAAATGGAGAGCAGTGTTAACCAGAAGCCTATGAATAAGTCATGGAGCCTAATTTTCCGTTATTACAGCCATTGTTTAAAAATGCATGTCTAGCTGGGACTTTGTAATGATTTTGTATTACTCAACAAAAACTAGTACATTTTTTTTCCCCCCTCAGTTATCTTGTTACTCCTTCATTAACTTTGCTCTCCTCTCCAGTTTGTAGGGCTTCTGAAAACCAATTGGACTAAAAGAAAACAAAAAAAAAAAGAAAAAAAAAAAAGAAAAGGATTTTTTTTTTTAAAATTACCCCCGAGACTATCAATGCTTTAGATATTTTTATGCTTCTTTCTTCAAATGCTTTCACCGTGTTATGCCTTGGCATCCGTAGCAAAACCCATTAGCTGTGACAGGTTAAGATGCCTCTGCAGGGCTTCACCACAAAGGAACTGAGTGAGTGCCAACCATTCTTCCTTACAACGTGCCACACCATCTCTCCAAAGAAGGCCAAATCTGTAACTCTGCCCTTTACTCTTCAGTCCTATGGGGGAAACTGCTCGGAGAATGTTCTCGGTTGCTTGGTAGAGTGTTTTCCAGTCCTGGCTATACCGTGGTTTCAGTTCATTAACTGGTAGGCAACAAGGACATCCCTCAGACACTCAGCAGGTCTTTTGTCTGCAGCACATTGTTATAGGTTTAGAGAGTGCTGTTGTCAGAAAACACAATATACTGATTAAATTGAATTTCACTGACTGTGGAAACTCCACAATCAATATGAGCCAACCTGCACTTTCTGTATATTGTTGTCCTACTGACCAGGTAGCAAACCAACCCTCTCCAGCATTTATAAGTGGTCCCCAAGCTTATTTGACCTCTTGCCAGATGTTGCCACGTAATGCATGGTGGGATTCATATTCCAGATCCTGCATGAGGATTATGCCTGAACCGAGTCCATTAGTGGCATGAATATTATCCTCACTTTAAAGAGGGGTCAGATGAGGCACAGGGAAACTAAGTGGTTATAGGGAAACACAGACAGAGCTAGAAATAGAATAGCTTCATCCTTCCTGAATCCCCATTCAGTTTTCTTACCCATCTTTGTTCTCAGGCTTCTTGTTTCGAATGCCTCCTATCAAAGGGGTTTTTTAAAATTTCACTGCAGTGAATATTCATGTTTAGAATAACTGATTGCAGAGACTTGGTTCCCACTTCTGTGGTTCCTTCTTGTAGCTCTGAGCATCTGCTTGCAGAGGCCTTTGCTCATTCCCACTGCTGCTCCTCTGCAGAGAGCCAAGGCTTTAGGCTGGAAATTCAGTGCAGCTACATCCTGCTCTGGGTGATGGTGCCCCTGGAAGTGCCAGCTGCTGCTGGAAAGGTATGATCTCAATCAAGTCTGGAAAGCATCACACTTACCACTTTTTCCTAGCATACTCCATTCCCTGAATAACAAGGAAAGCTAATTAACATGAGGTAGCAAATGAGTTGCTGTATTTGCCAGTTCGGCCATGCCGAGTCCTCTTTAACATTTTCTTTGCTTCCATCCACCACAATAAATTCAGATTAGGTATTGAAACATCCAGTTGAAAAATATCCTTGCTTTTAGGGTTGCATAACTTACATTCTGACGCATCATCTAAGATTCCAGTACAGGCCATCCCACAAAGTATTGCAGAAATATAAAGAGAACAGGAATTAGGTTGCGATGTCACTTGTCCCATCTGAAATTTTAACAAATGTGTAATAGGATTTCCTCTTTTGGGGAGGTAATTTTTAATTATCCATCCTACTAATATACTTAACTGCCTTTGCAACTCTAATTCTAACATTCTCACATTGCTAAAACTCCAGTTAATTTTAATTCCATTTTCTGAGCCCAACAGTGCTCTGTTACCTGCCATAAAGGGATTATTTAGCAGCTTTAAAATTATATTGCAGGTATTAAGTTCCCGGACGTAGGCGCTGAAGTTTTAAAGATGGACAAGCCAAGCTGAAATTCATTAACATTTTAAGAACTACTAAGTTTAAAACGAATTTTAAAATGCTGGTTTGTTTTTAAAAACAACATCTCTTTTTTTTAGTATTTTGTAGATACAGCTTTTACCCAAGCTTGATAAATATCTATAAAGGAAGGGTGAGCTGTGCTAAAAGGAGGAGGAACGAAGAACTGTTTCCACAGACACTTGTAAAGCTGAGACTCTCAGAAGGCTGATACTTTGACTTTACAAATGAGTATCACAAAGAATCGTTACACGGAAATGAAATGTATTGCCTCTTCCTGAAACTTCATCCATCTCAAGAGGTGTCCTTGCAGGTCTGCAGCCGCTGCTTGCACACCGCGCCGTCGTCTCAACACGACTCGCATTCTGAGAAGTTATTGTGCAAAACCGTGGCTCAGACAGGGTGGGCTCCCAGTGATCTCTTCTCATTTTCATGCTAAAATAAAGTTATTGCTTCTCCTTACTTCAGTGGATATAGGATAACCAAAACCTCAGAGAGACTGATGAGGGTTTCCTCTTGCCCCTGCAACAGCCAGCAGAGCAGCCAAAGTCCGTGGCAGTTGTTCCCATTTGTATCCATTGAGGACAGAGAGATGAACGCTACAACTACAAGATCTTTTATTACAGCTGGGGGGGGAAAAAAAAGAAAACTTTAAAAAAACCAAACCAAAAAAAACCCCAAACTTCAAAGTTCTGGTTAAATTTCTAGGCCAGCAAAGATAAACCAGCTTCCGTTAAAATGGTTAAACTGAAGAAAAAGGATACAGGAATCACCGAGAAGAAAAATGAGCAGTTCAGGAAGGACATTTCTTCAACATCTGAGGGAAAAGCTGCACTTCAGTGGTGTTTTGGGAGGAACTGGTTGCCTGGGGTCTGTGAAATCCTGTTGCTCGAGCACTGCTCCCGAGGGGTGGTTTCCTATCGGATGTCCTTTGGTGCCTCACACCAAGCAAACCGTGCTGCTTCTCTGGTGCTTTCCTGGGGCTCCTAAATCCGGGCTCAGGCTGGGGGTTCAGTTTTCATTGGAACTTCCCAAGAAGGGCATCAGCACAACTGAGGTGCCAGGGAAAAGCTGTGAGGGAGCTTGAGACTGGCTCCAGGTGAGGTTACCCTGTGTGGTCCAGGTGAGTCTGAGGGACAGGTTAGGGCCTTGTTGGAGAAGGATGTAGAGCAGAAGAGGCTTTGTGACAATCCACAGGGTATGGTCTGAGGGGCAGGTAGGGCAGATCAGGTGACTAGTTGAGACTGAACTTGTACATCTATATGGACATATCCCGTGACTTTAGGTGATCTCACTCTGACCTGGCCTAGGAAAACATGGGCTCTAGCAAGTCAGCTTAATTATCCGTATCTATGTTTACAGATAGAAAAGAGATGTAAGAAACATAGCATGCATCCTATGAATTATCAGGGGATCAATTAATTATTTTTAATAAAACGTGAGGATACTTTCGGATTAGAAATTTTATTTTTTTTTTTATCCTGGTATTTTTCATTTAATGTTTAAAATCTGTTAAATAATTAAAAAAAAAAAAAGGGATATGCTTAAGCATATTCTGCTGACAGTGCACTGAGTCAGTAGATATTTCACGGCCAATACTATGGCTTGAATGCAGATTATTCATTCATACTTCAGGCACACTTGGTCCATGAGTCCTTAAAAATACCGAGTCCATTTTGGCTCTGTAGTGCCATCTAAAAGTTTACAAGGTGCAAGGCGTTTCTCGAAATGAGTGAATGGAGAATGGCACTTGAAGATCAGAGTGTCTGCCAGAGCCTGGCTGCCCGTGGGGAGAAACACTCTGCAAATGAGCAAGGCAGAGGGAGTGGTGGGAAAGCAGCCACCTTCAGAGCGAATGGGCGAGGGGAACATCACCCACACGTCACACATTTCAACCAAGGTCTGGTCGAACCCAGAGCCCGAGGGCTAATGGCCAAAGCGTCCTGCTTTGAGCAGGACTTGGCAGCAGCAGCTGGTCACTTTGGGCTGGCTGGTAGTGGGGTCTCTGCTCTGATTCTCCTTACAGTGTCTCATACTTTATTTGTTCAGGTTTTTTCCCTCTGGTTTGAAACTGGGGCTGAAGGACTGAGTCTCTCCTCCTCTGCTGCTAAGGGGAATCCTTGTTTTATTCAAGCCTTCATCTGCTTGGGAAACATCATCAGGGCTGTCAGTGCAGGCTGACCTGCTCCCTGTCCTTTCCTCTAGTGCAGCAGAGGCTGCACAAAGCTGTCTTTGTTTCCATCTAGTCTGGGCTTTCAGAGAAAAATCAGTGGGGAAACCAAATTGGCCATTTCCATACAATGCTATCAGTATTTAATACTTCAGTTAAAGCTGGTGGTTAGGCTCTTCTGAACGTGCTAGAAATGATTTATTTTAAACATAGGTGAAGAAGCAGAAGTCTCAGAATTGTCTTGTTTCAGCATAGAATCATCATAGAATTGTTTGGATTGGAAGGGACCTTAAAAATCATCTTGTGCCAACACCCCTGCCATGGGCAGGGATACCATGTAGTTGATCATCCTTCAGTGTCTCTTTTACTCTTTCCTTTTTGCTCAGGCTTAATCTTCTCTTTGCTCTCCCTTTCTGAGAAAGCATCTCATGATGCTTCAATGAAGAGAATTTGCAATGTTTAACAAAACATGTTCCTGAGAAGCACAATAGGCAGAGCTGGGGTGTTTTTATTCCAAGATTTTATGGATTCTGATGTGCTAGGCTTGTCAGTACAGAATCACTCCAAGACATGACACTACATATCCATACAGGAAATTAGTTGCATTTAAATAAATTTTCTTAAAAAAACTATTTTGAGCACAGTGTAGTTAGAAGGTGGAAGATATTATGATCCATTTTCAGGTTTTCTAGTTGAACATGAAGGATTTCACTGGCCTGCTGGCCATAAAAGACTGTGAATCAAAGAGTCATTTGGCTACACTTAATCCATGCCCTGGAAACAATCAAGAATTGTTCCCCACAGTATATTTTGTAGTATTTTTGTCTTGTGATTGAGGGTAAGCTGCAGTCATGAGATAACTGGGTGCAAGTTCAATTCACATGCTAACTCTTATTCCCAGAAGAGTACTGTGGAGACATTATATTAAAACTTTCTGCTTCGTCTATACCTCTGAGCATTATTACCAGGCTCTGGAGATGTGTATGTACAGCTGCCTTCTGCTGGAGTGGAGTCTGTAGCTGAGGCTCATATAGCCAAAAGTCCAAAGAAAGATGAATCTAAGAAATTTGTTCCTCTGCTTCCCTTTGTTCTCTAAAAATTTCTTATGTTCTTTATATGAAACAAAACTTCATTCAAAATTCTCCCATTACCTTGCAAGTCCCACTGCCACAGGCAGGTACTCATCATTCCAGTACACTAAGCACTCCTGAAGTTGTTACATGGAGTTTAGTTGTTTCTATTTTTAACTATTCTTTAAAGCAATTAATTATAAATATGCTAGATAGGGTTTTTAATTAATGAACTTTCCGTGTTTTCTCAAGTTAAAAATAAATGCTTCAATCAAAACTAAAATTCCTGTGAAAGAAAAACAAATACAAGTATCTGTTTTGGTTCCAAAATAGCCGTCTCCCAGACGGCACGTGATGGCTATCTTGTTTACGTGATTTCAGAAGATAGCTTTGACCACAAGCCAGAGTGCAACTGCTTTTTTTACTTAGTTTTGTCTGTGTTTAGCATGGTTTCCTTTTTACTGGCTGTGTGATATGTTATCTGTCTTCATTATTCCTTAAAGGCGTGCCTCGCCCATCAGGGCAAAATGCAAACTCATCTCAGCCCATGCAGTCAGGTGACAAAAATCACTTTTGCAGTTTAGACTTAAACTTCCTTCCACATCTGACCTTTTACTCTTGAGCAGGGAAGTTTATTGACTGCATTTCTTAGCAGTAGTAACTAGAAGGGCCTTCTTTTCGCCAATCAATCCATATAATTTTGCGAAGAAACAGAGCGTGCTGGTGGTGTGATTGATTTACACGTTATTTATCTTTTTCTGCCCAGTTTAAATTGGTCAGCCTGATCCTATTCACATGATAAAGATCATCATGTCTCAAATTACTTACTCAATAAACTGTGGGTTTGTCTATTATTAGTGATCATTAGTGTTATAATACAGCATGGAAATTTAGAGCAAATTAACTACATATGCAAGCTGCTGGGCTCATCTGCAGTTAATCATAAGCATACTGTTCAAGTGGGCAGAGGATTTTGCAAGAATATTTCCAGGAAGAATTTGTGGGAGGAGAGCTAAATATCCTTGGGTTGTTATATTTTTTTATTTTTTTTTCCACACCATAATCTTGGCCTCCCGAATGAATGTTTATCTGAAACGTAGTCAATGACTGAAAGTACAAAAGAGAATTATGGCTCAAATTAAAACAGCTTCTCATGCTGCCAATTCCAAGGCCCCAAATTTTTATGACCATAAATAATGAATGGAAGTTCCATGTTGGTACAGCCCCCACAGCCTCCCCTGCAGACTTGACAAGGCTCCTGGTTCAATCGTCCCCCTTTAATAGAGGCTATCGTAGCCCTGCAAGAGGACGATGTGGTGGGATGTACAGCCTTGCGTGTTATCTGATGATGACACACACACTGAGCACTGTGAGTTATCACTTCCAGTCACTATTATTTCCTATGAAAATAATAGCTTCCAGTCACCGTGGGTTGCTCTGAGATTGCCTTCATACTGATGTAGATTAAAAGTGAAGGGATTTTCTGATAATTACTGGTTTGTCTGGCACAAGAAGGTGCAGATGGAGGGAGGTTTAATGTAAAAAGAAATCATTAGAAAACAATCCTAGCTTTCTGCAGTTTGCAATGCCCATTCCTCATCCTTAAATACCACTGCGAGCTTCAGTTGGGATCTGGTGACCGGGGCTGGCCGTTCATCCTGGAGACATGTATAAAATAATGCAGCAAAGGTGCAACAGAAATATGCAAGAACTCAAGGAGTTCACACACTTTTGAGTGCTTCCCTCAGGTCCAGCTCCATGAGCGTGGCCTGGGAACATCCACACAATGCCTCCTGGGACCCTTCCATAGCCACCAGCCACAATGGGGGGTCCTGCAGGGCCAGATGCTGGTGAGGCTGCCCCTGCACCACAGGACTCTGACAGGCCTGACTATTCCTAAAGATACAGGGCCATTTTAGTTTTGCTTTGCGTACTGTTAGTGAGGTGAGTGAATCTGATGGGGAAAAAACACACCCTGGGCTTGCCAGGATTGCTGTGCATGTGTGGCAGGTCTGCACACTCCTGGTTTTCTTTAGTAAAATCTGCTAGAAATCTACCACAGCAACACAGCTGGCAATGGCCTCTCCAAAAACATGAAGACTAGCTCACACTCGGTGCTGTCAGGAGCTATTTCATGAGCTTCTGCTTAAGCCTCCAAGGTTGCGAGATCTGCCCGTGTGAACACTCATTTTGAGATGCAAGGGTGTCCAAGGTGGTTTTTATTTCCCACATTTTTAATGCATCAGGGCTAAGGGCTTGGCTGTACAGTGAAAGTGCCCTGCCACAGGTTAGCACACAGCCACAGTGCTTCACTGAATGGCATTGACCAGCTTACTTTGTTCCTCTTCTTAGTAGAGGTCAGTATGAGACTCAGCCTCCTTTTGAAGGCACCAGGAGACATTTTAACATCTCTGCCACCCCACCCCAAGAGAGAACAGTAGGCACTTGTTAAAATATCGTGTTCTATTACATGTCTTTATGTAAAACAAGGGTTGCAGAGCTTTTTATGTGACACTTGGCTTGTGCAAGACAGCTTCTCCCATCCATCCATCCATCCATCCATCCATCCATCCATCCATCCATCCATCCATCCATCCATCCATCCATCCATC
>JAWMRA010000020.1:14959652-15380141 GCA_035584735.1 Pseudotriccus pelzelni
TCCATCCATCCATCCATCCATCCATCCATCCATCCATCCATCCATCCATCCATCCATCCATCCATCCATCCATCCACGCTAGAAGTAAGTACCTTTGGCACACTTCTTGCTGGAAGTCCCAGCAGCTTGATTTTCCCTTTCTCCATCCCATAACTGGCCACCTAAAGAAATCCTGCTGGCTCCAGGGGAGAGGCCATGCCCTCTCCAGTCCTCATTGGCACCAGCTTGCCTGTGCGTGGCTCCTTCTGCTGTATGAAATATTTCACTGCCGGTGCAGTAGGGAGTGTACTGGTGGCAGAACACCAAGTCAGTGAGTTTTATCTCTCACACACAACACACAGACTTCAGGTTTCACCCACGGAAGGTATTTCTTTTCCCGCAAACATCCCGCTCAGTGGGGTTATCCTGCTCTTGGCTGGATAGGGGCTCGGGGGCTGCAGCGGCGAGGCGGGGGTGGCTATCTGGCCCTCTCTCTGTAATCTCCCGTGGTGGAGCTGAGGGAAGCATTCAGCTGTGCTGCTTGCTCTGCAGTGCAGATGCGAGTCCTCAGTTCGAAGCCCCACCGCCGGCCCCCACGCACATGCTGGCACACCTGGATAACAGCTCTACCTGTTTACAAATTACCCCAATTTTCTGCTTGATTCAGCAGTAACTGCTTACCCTCCCCCGTGATGTAATTAGGCCTTCAGAGTTCATGCGTGCCTATTATGATCTCTCTTGTGTCTTGTCTTTTTTTTTTTCTGTAGCCGTAATCATATATATATATATGTATTAAAATTTCTTATCAATTGTTCAGCTAAATTATGCACAGTGGGCCATGCTAGCCCTCCATTAACATAAAGTATGCTAAACAATGTGTTTTCTTTCTGATAATTATGCTCTAAAGTACCAACTGCTTATTCTAGTGAATTTACCTTCCTTCTAGGTTGTTCATATTTCTTCAAACTTTTAGCTGTCTTCATGGCAGGGCAAGTGCTCCTTCTGCTGTCAGTGAACCAGCCTAATTATCTTTCCTATTATCATCAGAACTTCCAGCTGCCTAATAGCCGGGCACTCAGTGTTGGAATGAACTACTGCAGTCCTTCCAAGATGATTGTTGTCTGATCACGTAAAGATCTCCCCATCAGCTGAAAGAAAATATTGCTTCCTAACCCCATCAAGGAGCTAATTGCATGATGCATGTAACCGAGCTGTGGAGAGAAGGGCTTGGGAAAAGCCTTTAGCATCTGTGCCGGCCTGGCTGCAGCTCTGAACTTTGTTTTGTCAGAGTGGGCAACAGTCGGCAAATGTTTTACAAAACCAAGCTGTAGGAGCAAAGATCTCTTAGCCCAGAGCCCACTCTTTCACGGGCTCCTGAAAAAGCAACTAGCCCGCTCTGCACTCCTAAATAGCTGGATGAGAGTCTAGCTGTTTGAAAGCAGGAAACAACTGGGGTTAAGCCCAAGGAACGTTTCTAGCAGTCCTTGCCTTTTTTTTTTTTTTTTGTGACAGCTTAATTTTGAAAAATTTGGCTTTTGTCTTCAGGTATTACTGGACACCTGAGACATGAATATCCTATTTAGGATTTTCTAAAGGTAATTCGCTTAACTTCCTACAGGCCTCGTGTAATGAAAAAAATACCCTTTGATACAGCTCAGTCAGCTTTTGAAGTGTTACATAGCTTACGTGGCTAAAAATAGGTAAAGCAATTCTTTGGAAAACTGTTAAAAGCCATGGGTTTCATTTTACCTTAGATAAGGGGTGAGTAACAACCTTTAAGAACTAGAACAATTTGTTTCTTTCTTTGCCCACAAGATCAAAACAGACATTATCTTCAAGATATGAGCATTGTTGGTTTTTTTTCGGTGGCGAATGAGCCAATGGAAATATTATTATTCTTCATTATTTTTTTTCTACCCAGAACAGGAATATCTGACCATAGAGAGTGTTAGTGATATTTAAGGGTACTCATTATCTCCTAGAAACTGCCCTACAGCACCATCTCAGCAAAAATTTGGGCTAGGAAAGTCTTTTTTTTTTTTTTTAGTCCTCACTGTGTTCTTCTGAAACCTCTTTTTATTCAGGAAAAAAAAAGCAATTTTCAAAGAAGAGGGGTAGAGTTGTTTACAGTACACAGCCTTGGACTTTTAATGAATGTTCACATGATTTGAGATGAGGAGAAAATAGTGTGCAACACACTGGAAATTACATGCACTTTCAGAAGAAAGAAATCTAGATCAGAAAGAAGCACCAAAAAAGCAACCACAACAATCTTTAGATTTAAAGAATTATTTCAGACTGCTTCAACAGTACCAGTGTAAGACTTATAGTGAGGGTGTCTTGGACTTTTCATTTTTGTGCACTTGACTGAAACATTTTTAGCTTTTTATGAATTTAGGTCAAGATTTAATTTTCACTAGTTAGAACAAAAGCAGAGCTGTTCTAGCGCAATGGCAGTTGCAGACACAGGAGGGTGAGTCGTACTCAAAACATGAGAAAATAATATGGGTGTCAATTTTGAATATGTAAAGTTGTGTCAGCGTGTGAATGAAGATCCAATTCATTTTTATGAAACTTTAGAGCAATTAGTTTTATAATTTTCAGAGTAAGGTAATGTAAATGTATTGCTGCTGCTTGACTTTTTTCTTAATCCTTTGAGTGAATATTTAATCTTTTTTTATATATTAGAATTAAAGCAACTTGGAAGATATGAATAATTAATCTAATTATATGCCGATCACTTTAATTTCTTTAATGTTTTAGATAAAAAAAAAACCACCCAACTTTACAAATTGGTTTAGGTTGGAAAACCCTTTTAGAGGATTTTGTATTTCATCAGTAAGTGCAATTTAGAGGATACAAGCTCTGGAAGTGCAACATTAAGTTTACTGTTATGCAAATGGCCCAGTTAATCCGGGAGCTCCGGTGACCAGATTCTCAAGGTGTGTTTGATGAATTCATAGCTTGAATTTCAGAAGTGAAATTTGCCGGTTAAGGAAAACGAGCAACCAAAGAGCTTTAAAATACTGAAGCCTAGCAAAGGAAAATGTTGTAAAGAACCAGTAACCTGCTTATTCACTATGTGGACTAAAGGACAACAACAAAAAAATAATTGGAGGAATGCATCTTGCATTGTCTACATGTAACAAGGACTGTATTTTGTGGGGTGGAGAAAACCAATGTTTCTGCAATGATGCTTCAATGTAACTCTAATTATATACAGTATGAACATGGAGTTATGGATAAATTGAGAGCTATCTAGTTTGCATACATCGGAGCATGACATGCATATGGAGTGCTGACTGCTTAACTGGTGGAAAATCTAAACCCTGTACAGATCATCACAAGTGTAGGAGTTTGTATCTGTCCTATTACGGTTGGCTATTTTTAGTGACATCCACAATCACTTCAAATTCCTTGTTGATTTGAAGGATTTCCATTTTTTTCTCCTTTAATGTGTACATCGTCCTCTGTACAATTAGCAGCTTACAGCTAACTCCTTGGCTCTTTCCCTGCAGCCTGCTATTCCCTATTTTATGACTTTATCTTCTGGGTTTTTTGGTGGTTTGCTAAGGGAAATGAAAGTACTGATCATTACTGTAGAATTAAAAATAGCTTCTAACAGCTTAGCCCAAGATCCGAAAATAGGCTCTCTTCCGGCTTATCCTGTCAAATATAGTGGGAACCCTAGTAAGGTAACATCTGTGAAAACCTCACTCTGGGTTTGTATCTGCTTTTTCAGAATCTTTCCCTTATGTCTGCATAATGCAGTAATTTAATCAGATTGTTGATTTTTCTTGTTTCAGATACTTTGCCATTGAGTTTTCAGGAAAGGTCGTTGGTCCTCGAGACTTATTTTCCCTTACGGTGCTTCACTGTTTTATGATATATTTATATGTCATTGCTGAGGAAAAAGGACAGAGTAGCTATAGAAAATCTGTAGACAAGTACATACTAATATAAATGTTGATCTTCCTGTGCATGAGATTTCCGTATGTCTTACCTAGTTTGCTGTCCTAAGGACTAGGAATTTGTCATTCACAAGGACAAAGGTAGACTTTCCATCCTGTGCTGTTAATGTTAAGGCATCATGCTTGACTAGCGGAGAAGTGTAAGATGTATTGTGGTGGCCAACCCAGCTGGACAGACTGTGAAAGAAAATAAATACTTCTCCAGCAGGAATACCTTTTTCTCACCCCGCTTCTCTGGTAATGGCTGTGACATCAGGCATGAAGTGAAGAGGTAGGCACTGGTCTAAATTTAGAGGCCTGGAAATGCACTTCTTGAAGCCATACAAGTACTTTGGTTGGAATTGTCCATACCAAAGTTGGGAGCGAGAAGAGAAGTGAGCGTCTGATGACCTGCCAGGGCAGAGGCCCGTGATGGCACGGAAGTTTTCTGCACAAACATTGATTCTGAAACTTCTTCTAGAAACTCTGTGTATTTCTGTGGTTTTGTCCATGAGGAGACTGAACTTCAAAAATATTTACCCAAACTGCTAGAAGCACTGCTGCAAGTTCCAGCACTTCCTCTCTCCCACGGCTTTATTTTTCCTATGGTTCGACAAGTTTGCTTTTGTAGTTTACCTCTGTTAGCACAAAATATAAATAAGATGGGTTTTGCAGAGGACTCTAAGACATGACTGCTGTTTATTTTCAATTGTGAGATATACAGATGTAGACAAAAATGAATTCTGTGCTTATTTACTTTACTCTCTCATCAGTCATCTGAGCCAGGATCCTTTTGTAACTCACTGCTTGCCATCTGAACCTGGGAGTCCTCCCAGTTTTGCTGGCCATTGAAACCAGCTGATGCCACGACTGGAATTGTTCTATAACCCATCCTGTTAGTGTCTATTGTGCTCTTCTCTCAGTTCAGCAGGTTCCTCTTTCATCTCCCACAGCTTTGCTTGCCTCTGTGAGCCTTCCTGCATTATATTTCCCTCTTCAAACACCTGGTGTCATTGTTTAGTGCCTGGGAATTTCCCACTCTCCAAATGAAGTTCCCTGCAGAGAAAAGTAGTTCTTAGCTTCATCATAGCAGCCATTCAGTCAGAGCACATTAGTTCAGATTAACACTATTATTGTCTCTGGTCTGGTAAGTTGGTGTTAAAGGCCTTATCAGCAACAGCAGATATGCAGAAGAGAGGTAGATAATTTTGTAAAGTAACAGCTACCACATATCGAGAAATTCTCTGCATCATCATTTTCAATGAATGCATCAGAATTCCCACGAAAGCTTAAGAAAACAGTAATCTATATAGCTGATAAGACTTCTGATTCAATTCTGTGGATCTCTAAAGGAGTGTCTGTAGGGCTATGTCAAAGTCCACTCCTTTTAAAATCTGTAGGATTTTTCCATGAAAAAAGTGTGTCTAGTAGGGCTCCCTATAGCAGGTTAATGTTTGTGTATTGTCACCCTGACTGAACCCAGCATGGGAGCTGCAGTGGAGTAGAAATCAATGAAATAGCATTAGGATGCAATTGTGGCAAATTATCAGAGAAGAAAGGAGACAACTGTAATTCACGAGAAGTAACACTTTACCAGCTGCTCTCACTAAGCATTAGTTTAGTGTGTTTTCAATTTCAAGGCACTTTCTGTGGAAAACACTCGGTCCATAATGACCATTATTATCACCATCCTAAAATTTGTGGAATTTAACCTAAACAAATTCCTCCAAGCTTGCACTTAGTACCGATGTGCTCCATCCTGTCCATCCCCAGCTTTGGCAGCGCTTGTGCCATGAGAATCGTGCTTCCTTTTGTGAATATTGTGTCATTCCCAAAGAAAGCTGCTATGAGCTGCTGTACAAACACGCTGGGTTTAGGCGTCAGTGCCTCTGTGTGCCCTGTTTCCTTCATGATGCTGGGCAGGACAAGGTCACTGCAGAATTTCTGTGGTGGCCAATTCCCATGTGTTTTATTGGCAGTCACCACACTCAAGGTTTTGTTACACCCCTGTGACAGCCGTAACTGTGTAGTCACCTCTTGCCATCCAGCAGTCCTTTTCACTATCAGGAGCTTAGATTTTACCCTTTCTTTGTCCTGTTCACTGTCAGGCAAAGTACTGGTAGAATACAATATTACTTCTAAAACCAGACAAAATATTGCATGACTGGAAAATACATTTTCCCCCCATTTATACTGGATATATATCTAAATTTTGTAGGTTACAGTGATAATCATCTCTCTGATGCAATGTAGTATTTGCATTTTGTCATTCATCAATTTCTATTTTTTTTTTCAAGGGGTAGGATCACTCAAGGGGTTGGTTATATCTTTCATTTCCTGGTTATCCAGTCAGCTCCTGCTCACGCCAGCAGGAATTGAAAGCTGTTATCAATATTGAGAAGAGGATTTATGTGAGACAAGAATGGGATGTCAGTCAATCACCTCATGGCAAAGCATTCATATCCCAGTAACCACCTCACAACTATCAGTTTGTCCTGGGGCTCAATAGGGGATCAAAGGCTAAATCATCACCAAAGCAATATTAATCTCCACGCCAGGTCAGGATGGAAACCCGTGAGGAATGTGCCCATGTGCTAGGGAATGTCTGAATAAGTGTGAGAGTTTTCTTTGAGTGTGCTTTTGTTACAGCTCTGCTCTGAAAAGGACACTCGAGTCAGTAGGTTTGCAAAACTGCACCAAAAGGGCATTTATTTATTAAAAGTGATACACAGATTGTTTTATATCTGATTACAAGCTCTCCCTGCACAGGAATGAGGTGAAGCCTAGCACTGTATCAGGAAGGCTGGGGTGAAGTCTGGTTCAGTGATCAAGTTACAAGACACTGAGACTGTAAAGCTGGGGATCGAGCAGTAAATTTGGTTGTTTACAGTGTAGAAAAGGATAAGAATCACTGGCCACGGTAAAAAGAAAGAGACTTGAGATTTGAAGAATTAGGGTGATAGGCAGGACTAAAGAAGCCAAGGAGCAGTCCAGATTGATGTGTGGGGGGGGTGATAAAGGAGCTTATGTAAAAATGCCATTACCTCCCAGCTCCCTTCCTAGGCTGCTGCTTTTATCTCTGGTCCAACTTATCATCCACCTCCCCTGATATGAATATGGTATGGGGAGGTATCTCCACCTTCATATCTGAATCTTACTCTTTTGTTTTAGGGTTTCTCCCCTTTCTTCTCTCTCCCCATAAAAATCAGTTGTAATGTCTAACCTCCCCAGAGATCCAGTTTTAAAGGTCCTCCAGCTACAACTTTTGTTCCTTAAGACTTTTGATATCTGAAGAAGGCAGGACGTTGCCAAAATGGATCACCTTCATTTGATATAGTGCATGTCTGTGCAGTACAAAATGCATGTGCAGCATCTCTGCATCTCTTCCCACCCTGCTATCGATTATTCTTGAGGATCTGATCACAGACCATTTGATTTAGCTTCCCTTTTTGAATATATGGCTTCTTTCATGAAACCTTACTGTTTCCCATCACTTTCAACCATGTTTCTTGTGGTCTTCCTTTATAAATGCTTCAATACTTGTATGTATTTGCCTTCCTATTGCTGGGGGAAACTTTGTCTCTGCAAAGCCTTCAGAGTTTTTGTTTGTAGTTTCTCTACTTGTAATAGCAGAAAATGTTATTCCTTAAAGCATGAAATTTGATCCACTTCAGAGAAATGTGACTTTTCTAGGAAGTAACTACCTTTGAGTTAGTCTAGAACAATAAGCCTTTACCGTGGATTGATGTGCAGGTATCATGTTTAGCACAAACTGTGATGCAGTGTTACAGGTCAGTCAGGAGCTATGAAGATTCAAAGAGTTCATAAAGTATGAGTATAACAAAGTGCTTGAAGTTGCAATAATGACAGAGATGAGGAAAAGAGTTTGGTTGGTTGAGAAATGTAGGAAATGTATTGAGAGGGAAGAAAATATGAGAAGTATGGCTGTATTAAAGGAAGTGAAATACATCTCCTTCCTATATATTTCTGGCTAAAACCAGAATGATATCTGTGAAAGCTCTTGAAAACTGAGTCCAAAGATGTTTTAGGCCCTACAGAGAACATGGGATGAGGGCTGCCATGTGCCAGTGCGTTAGACCTCAGAGCAGACTTGGCTGAGGCATGAGAAAGTCAAAAAAAATCCAAATAGACGCGTGAAGTTGGCAGAGAAACACTGAAAGATTGATTTAGTAACAGATGTGTTCAAGAAGAAGATTAGAGAGAAGCAAATTTAGGAAGAAAATCCAAATATCAATATGCCTGCAGCTCTAGGAGTTTATGTTAGGCTACTGAGAAGATTAATCAGATTTCAAAAAAATCCGAAGGGTGTAATGCACAGCAGGTTGTGCTCCACAGCATACAAACCACGCAGCACAATTTGCTTTTTTTTTTTGTGTGTTGCAAAAAGCACGGTTATTTATGCAAGTAATTTCCATTTTTCTGCTGCCTTCTTTTTAACCCATTTAATAACCTTTATGATCACAGTTCAGTCAAGTAGCAGCAACCATGCCAATAACAGCATTCCAGCTGGGTTAATGAATACACACATGATTTCATGAAGGAATATATCTTTTTTTGACCCAATTTCAACCTTTCCCACTTCAAGCTGTTTAATTACAAGATGTCTTGGTTGGAAACAAACACCCATTTATGCGACATTAAAAGTTTAAACAAATTCCAGATGCAATTATTTTAGGCACCAAGTGTCTGTGATTGGTACATGTAGGTAACAAATTAGTGGCACAGTTGATAAATGCCTTTCACAGAACAGATGCAAATAACCAGACTTCTGTGTTCCTTGAGTCTGCATGATAATAGGTTCTTTAAGCACCCTGCTAAGAATTAGGAAATTAGTCAAATGGGATCATATTTAGGTTGAGCTAATACTGCACAGCTGAATTTACCCACCATTATCTGTGGGCATAATTGGAGACAACTGTTTTTTGGACCAGCTGTGCAGGTCACAAAAGGATAATCATGGGGGCCCAGCCTTGCCATGTCAGATTGATAAATGCTTATAGCATCGTGTGACTCGAGGAGCTGGCTTTAAACAGGTACAATTTAGTATTTTTTTTTTAAAGTCTCCTAGAATTGAATATGCCAAATGAAACTGCTCATCAATTCTGCATAGTGTGAGTTGGTGTAATTCACAGGGAGAGGAGAGAAAAGGTGTGCTAAGAGGAAAAGCATCTGAGTGGTGTCAGATAAAACTTTTCCACCGCACATAATCTATTTTACACCTTTCTGTTAGGTGTTTTTCCTGCTATTTTCTCACCTTTCCTTTCCCTGGGTGCGTAGGTTTACATCAATTTACGCTGATATTGTGGAACTTAAAGTGCCGCTTGTGCACTTCTGGATTTGTCACTGGCTCTTTTTAGCATTTAGGCTTAATTTGTTTGAATAGTTCTTCTTGGTATTCTGACAAATATTTCTTTTAAATGTTACATCCAAGTACAGGTCTTTACTACTGCTAACCTATAAATATGTTAACAGCTACACTATGTTTAGAAAATACAATGTGATATTAATGTGAAATGTATCTTAGCTGAATCCATTAGTCTCAAGCAGGTAAATAGAAAAGCACATTCTGATTTTAATTGCAAGGAATATGTTTCATACTAAATGTCTGTCCAATTTTTTTACTCTCTATAAATGTGCTGTTAGGATTTACTTTTGTATGTCCTGTGAATATACTCTAAATTACACTTTCTTTAACTGAAGTCATTATTTACGATGAAAAATAGAGAACCTTAATTATCTTAACTAGGTGCCACTAAGGCTTAGATTATCTAAATAAAATGGAGTTTCTGCTGGGTGCTCTCCTTGTACTCTCCTTGTAGCATTGACCTGGATTTAGCTGTTACCCTAACAGAAAGGGGGAGAGGTGAGAGATCTAAAAGGTTTAATTTTATTCTAAAATAGCCATTTGGATGGTGCTCCTGCTAGTTTTCCTGAACTTCACAGGATTACATCTGCAGTAATGGCCAAAGAGACTTGTGGAGGAGCCCACAGGTGACTGCCAGCAGCTCAGCTTTGGCGCGTTGGCTCCGCTCTCACAGCCCATCCTCTGCTGGGCTTCTGACTTTGGGCCTTGGCCCCCCAAATCCTTCAAAAATAGAGGGATTTAACAGACAGGGCAAATCTTTACCTACTGAGAGCGCAGTCTGGCTGGGAGGTGACTTTGTGTCACGGGAGGAGCTGTGGGCTCTCCTAAAAAACCCAGTGGTGGCACAGAGGAGACTGGTGCTGCCTCCGGCTTCTCCCATTTGTGTGCCGTGGTGCTGTGCATTCTGAGCAGCCAGGGTAGGGACTCTGCGCGAGGGCACACTTGGATTTCACAGGAGGGTAAATGGAGGTACCTGATCAGTGTATGAGCAGCAGTTCCAGGAGCCTGGTGTCTGAAACCATCCTTCAGGCGTGTCAGGCGGTTGTCGCTCCGTTCCTCGAGCGACGCGCTCCGTCGGGACTCCTTGCGTGGGGAAAACGTTCAATTTTCAGCTCATTATTGGCACGCTCCCCGCACAAACCATCTAAAGTGTATAAATGGATTGCCTGAAGAGCGTTTTATTATCGAAGTAATTGCTGTATTTTCTAGATTAAGATTTGTTGGTGGAGTAGACTGAAATCATCACTGGTTATCTTATCTGTGAGGGAAATTTTATCTTTCTCAGGCCTCCGATATTCATGAGCACAGCAGATGCTGATAACACCAGCTATCCTCAGGTTTTCAGTCTCCAGAGCAAAATGATCTTCCTTTCTCTGCTCAAGTTGGCATTGTAGAACTTCCTCTGGGATCTGACTTTTATAAAAGACATCAGAAAAGATCCTCTAGAGTCAGAATTAGTATTTCTACCAAAATCCAAATCAGTTTTCTAGTCTGTTCCTTTCCAAATTAGAGATGCTTCTTGATGCTGTGGGAAGGGGGAAGGGAAGACAACAGTTGTAAAATGTTTTTACTGAAACTTAAAGGCAATTATTTCTGAATTCCCATTTCCTTAATTAAAAGTGTCACCGATTTGTATTTAATCAGCACTTAACAAGCCTTATTGTGAAGGGAAAGAGCTAAACAATGTCTGTAATAGACTGGGAGGGTTAGCTGAACTTTGTTTAAATATAAAGGGAGTAGTGCATCTGCTGAAGAACTAAGCCCTTTCAAAGTTTAGGACACTCACCAGCGCCACAGAGCATAAATCACAGCGCAAACTGTGTGATTATACCCTGCAGGGAAATAGACTGTGTGTTTATGGGGCTCTTCACCAAGCACTTAGGAATAATCTGATATAAAGCAGCAGGGGAGGAGAGTAATGACAACTTCAAATTAGTTTAATGAATGTTTACATTAAAAAAGGCTTTTCTACAAACCTGAAAACACAAAGTGACAGTTTCCTCTCCAGACAAAAGAAACCCCTCTACTTTTCCTTAAAGGACTGGCAATGGGGAAGACATTGTAAATTTAACTCTTTCAGTGTGGTGCATCATTGTATCTTTATGTTCGGTGTTTTGCTGTCATTACAGGGAGAGTTGCTGGCAATCCAATTATAAACACCAGGATCTCCTTGGTAGCTCATCTGTTTTAAATCACACTGGTCTCAAAGAAAAAAAAGAAATTGTTGAGAATTTCATTCTCATAAAAGATCTTCTTCTTACAGTGAGCTCTGTCAGGCTGGTCTGGCACAAATGCTTAATATGTCTTTGGCCATATTCATTCAGTAGGCTGATGTAGGATTTGAGAGTTCCTTTTCTCTTCAAGCAGTAGGTAACGAGTTTATATTACAAAAAAGGAGGAGGGATGGGCCAAAAGAAAAAGCAGAAACAATGCAGTACTTCTAGTTTTCTTAAGCTGAAGGTAATGTGTCAAAATTCACACATGCACAAGATGTTATTTTATATGCTGAATGTATCTGAAAAATTACTGTGCATTTCAGCTCTGGCATTGCAGCATTTTTCATTGCAGCCACGTGCTGCCACATTTTTAAACCTAGTTTTGTGAGGCATTTCAAATTGCATCAAGTGGAAACTTGGTTTTCCTCTTTCCAGAGTAGATGTGAAGTTTTCCACTAAGAATTCTGCAAATGAGTAAATATACTGAAAAAGGGAAAAAAAATCAGACAACAATTTTTATACCTGAGGTATGGTTTAGAAATAGAAGTTTGGAGGTAGGTTAGAAGATAATTTCCAGTGTTTTAAAAACTTCCTCAGCAATTATCTGTGTGTGTGAAATAGTTCTGGCTATGACTATTACCATACAGATACTTACTGAAATATTTTTGGCTTTTCTCCAAGGATGTGAAAAATTAATAACAAATAAAGTACCGGTTTTCATTAAGGAACATGTGTGTTTCTTAGGCAGCCATGGGAAGCCCTGATTTCAGCCACTAATTTGTCAAGTGCTGTTTATACTGGGGGGGTTTCTTAATACAGCATGCAACCCACAACAAAGCTTGTTCTGTGATGCTTTCATACGAAATAAAATGAAGTTTATTTGTGTATGTGTCACGCAGACATAATAAATCATCTGTGCTCCGAAGGCTTTATAGTTATTGCAAATGCCCTTGAGACTGGGATAGACTTTGCGCTCTCACAAGATGGAAAGAAGAGTGTTCTTCTTGAGAAACCAGTACAGCCCATAGTGGAGGTTCTGCAGCAGCTTTTCTGTTTATCGTATGCGCGATGTGATGTGGAATATCTTTAAAGCGGACCAGATACCGTGCAAGTGAGGAAATCAATAGGGCTTCTGGAGGGAAGTGTGATTGACGTTTGTAAAGTTGTTAGAAAATGCTGCAAACTATTAGAAAAAAGTGTCAATAAAGTGTGTCATTTCAAAAGAAGGATTAAAAGAAGATGTGATTGAGGCTGGATGATGCTAACTGGGAAGCTTGGAAGTCCCTCAGGTTGCAGAGTGCTGAGTGTGGGATACGGTCAGTGCAATAATAACAGTTTCTGCATGCGTGGGAGGTGCCATGAAATCATTTCTTCTTATGTTCCTAAGCTGTGCTTCTTGCTTTGTCCATGATATTGCATGTTACAACCTGCTTATATCAGCCAAGCCTGTGGTTACTGTAATAGAGTTCCTCCTGTTTGGTCTGTGTAAATATGAAGGCATTTTACTAAGTTTTGAAGTTTTGCAGAGAAAATGTTTTCCTCTGGGAAGCATCTTAAGAGCACATTAGAGGACCATCCGTCTCTCTGGGAATTTCTTGCACTACTTTTTGTAGTTCTATGGAAAAGCAACCTTGTCCATCTTACTGGTAGGTTGGGATAAGACATCCAGGATGAGCACACTGCAGGTGAATGCTGTGCACTTACATGTTTTCCCAGTGAATTACAGTGTACCTTGGTTTAAGTCTTCCAAAATTAGAGCCTGATTTTCGAAGAAGCAGAGCATCCATGCTGTCACCTATAATCAGCTGAATCTGTGAAAGCAAGTCTTAAAATTACTGCTTTTACAGAATATTTCTGTGTTCTTTATAGGCAGTACAGTGCTCTCATATATATAGTTTTTATTGCAGCCGTGCCTTCAGCCATCAAGTGAATCTGACTGAGAAAAATACTTAAACACTGACTGAGTCAGAGAATGCCCTTTCCAAGCAGTAACTATCTGGACTGTAGCTCCAACCGTCTCAAAAGAGTAAGTGGCAAAAGTTGCTTTATTTTCAATTTAACTTGGAGGGTTTTTCCAGTACCTTTGATGCTGGAAAGCCCAGGGGCCCCGCTATGCAGACCAGGAAAAACTGCATTTATACAAAGTTTTGTAAACATTAGTCTCTAAAGCTTGCTATTAGATACAGGCACAGGAGCTCTAACCCAGGAAGACAAAAGTCCTTCTCCTGCAGGTGTGGTCAGGAACGTGATGTGACCCCGTCCTCTTGTCCTCTGCTCTGGGATACCTCCTGCTCAGGGTATGTTAAATCACAAGCCTTGTGACAAAAACTTACCCCAGTCAGCCCCAGAGTATAGATTTACCTGGAGGGCTCCAGGTAGTCTGGGAAGGTGACCAGACTGTGCTGTGGCATGCAGGGCAAAGGGCTGCTGGCAGGAGTCTGCACCCTGATATAAAATAACACATCATCTGAATGCTGAGCTCTGCTTTTCCCACCTCCTCCCAGTAAATCTGATTTCGGGATGCTCTCCGGAAAGGGAAGACGCTGCTCAGCAATAATCAATCAATTTACTATGCACAGCCAAAGATAAAACTTCACAAAATAGAGGGGTGGTTTAAAACCCCTTTGCCAGGCTTCTCTGCTCAGGTGTACCTGGCCCAGTTTGCCCTCCTGAAGCAATACCGAGGTGCAGAAAAGCTCTTGTAAAGCAGTAGGTAGAAAATCCCTGACTCTTCAACCCACTGTGTTTTCAAGAAGGAGGACAAAGTTTCTCAGGAATACGGGGCTTACTGAGGAGTCACTGGGAAAGATTAATGTTTAATTATAGCTGCATTTGAACAGTGATAGAAAAAATTATGTTTTGCCACACATCTCCATTTTATAATTTTGCTGTAAAATTATCACAACACCCTCCTGTGGTTTCCCAGCTGTATATGCGTGACCCTGCAAAGACAAATTCAAAGACATGTAATTTGATGCCTGTTACTTGGGAAGTGTGAGGATGTGCAGTTTGTGCTCCTGTTTGCTCTGCCCTATATCTGGCACTGAGGAAGAAGTGATTGCCTCTCTAAAGCTTTTTGGTGGCTCTCTCCCTTCCTTGCCATTGACAATGGTCTAACAAAAACTCCTTGAACCGCTTCATCTTCCTCAAAAGAGCACTGTTTTATCCTTTAAAATAAATTAAATAAAAGAAATATGATTCTCTCTTTTAACTGGGCTCCAGCCTGGATACCTCCACTTTAATGTTAGGTAATAATATACCTAAGGTAAGAGCTGGGCTTTCTGGTGCCTTCCAGCCAAGAGAAAGATGTTTGGTGCCTGACAGCACATACCAAGTCGGAATTGCCTGCCAGAGTTGCCTCTTCCCTTTTTCCACCAAGGGCCTCACTGGTTTGTAGGATCTGAAACCAGGCACCCCTGGTAGATGCTAAAGTTAGGTGGGACAAGTGGTAGCCTTTACACATAATTTAATTTGCTGTGCATTTGACTAGGATGAGGATTTTGTTCCATGTATTACGCTTTTTGTGTTTTGTGTTGATTTTTATTTATAGTTTTGTTTTAACAGATGAAACCCGTGGCAAGACAAATAGCTACCCCAGGAATTTTGTCAGTGATACTTTGAGATGCTTACAAAGGATGAGAAGTGTTGCATTAGGGACAGAAAAGTTTATATTCAAATAGTGTCCAGATTGAATAGTTTTTTTCACTGCACCATTTCTTGTCTGAGTGAAGTGCCTGAAGTTAGCACTGAATATTTGAAATGCAGGCACAAGCAACTGATAAGAAAAATACAATTACAACTAGCCCTAAAGATACTGCACTTAAAGGAGGATCACACTTATGTGCATTTAGAAGACAATATTAATAAAACACTTAAAATAACTTCATATTAGGGAATTAGGCTGTTATTTTTTAATGAAACTCTGGGGCCATTTTATCCAGACAGTGTAACATTTTATTCATATAATAGAAATCCAGATAAAACAATTACTTTTCTTTGGTAACTGGAAGCTGTGAATTTTAACAATCACGTTAATAGTTTTAGATAACTAGAAAAGTAGATTAAATAAAGTACAAAACTTTCCATTTAGGAACTCAAAAGCCATCCCAGTACAAAGGTCCACCTGCTCCCTGTGCCTTGGGACAGCCGTGCTAACCAGGGCCCTGTCCTGTCCCTTCTGTCCTGCCCCACAGTGGTCTAAGCCTTCCTGTGTTGATGGGGATGTGGCAGGATTGACCCCAGCTTTCCTCCCAGCCTGGGCAGGATGTGGGAGCTGAGCTTGCAATGCTCACAGCCCGCTCCCGCTTCTCCCTAGATTTGTAATTTTCTTCGCTCGTTCCCTTTTTCTTGATCGCTGTTTTCCAACCCCACAGGAGGAGGATGGAGACTCGTTCCTATGGGGCTGCAGTCTGCCCTCAACCCTCTCTGGGATTTAACCATCCATTCACGTGGCTAGATCTTAAAACACTTTTTTTAGTCAACTATTTGGTTGTACTTTATTTCTGACTATTTGAAGCAGTTTTTGACCCTGTTTCCCCCACTTGTAGTAACAGTGATTATTTTCCACCAACCCTTCAGTGTGTGGATGTGCCTGAATGCTCTGCAGGTGCTGCCAAAACACCACTTTGTGCAAAGGAATTTAGATGCCCTTTTTTTGTTACCATGGTATAAACAAGTGTGATCAAGAAACTTAATCAGATTTCCAAACTCTTTCAGCTGAGAAATTAATTAAAAGAAAAAAAATAAATAAATTGTAGCTTAGAGTTCTTCCAAATCATTTGATGTTGATTGGAGATACTCCTTGGAACTTAAAGGTTATGCTTGACTTCATTAAAACCAGTATTTAATGTCACTTTACAAAGTGTCCCTGTGAAAACCACAGTCATTGTAGAAGGAAAATGCATCAGCATTTGATCTTTGGAGTTTTTTTTCAAAGTTTCTGTGCAGTAGGTTGGGTAGCTGCTGGTTGCCATATACATTTCTTTAAAATTGTGTTTACTGCAAATTGTGACTTTATTCTTCCTTCAAACTGTGGTGTACGAATGTAAAACTTCCCAGTGCAGAAGTCTTTGGGATTCAGCAGGAATATTGCCGAAAGCACTGTTCTTATTTGTTCACCATCACTGGGAGGTTTTGCTGCTCTGACTTTTGTACATACATCAACAGTAAATTTCTCCATCCCGTAACTGGGTGGGTTTCAGTTGCTTTTGATTTGCATTTTCATAGAAAGAAGCACTAAACCCTAAATAAACCTTACCCCAGGAGCCCACCCTTGCTCTCTCTGTGGGATTTACGTTGGTTAACCACTCACTGCTGTTATAAAACCCCACATCTACAACATCATCATTTGTGAGCTGCTTTGTGGTGGGAGAACATGAGAGAAACACACGGAGGGATTGTAAAACGTGGATGTGGAAGACGTTATGTCATTGTTCTCCAACCCTGGAAATCCTGTACCCCTCATTTTTCTTTATAGCATGACAAATAAAGTTCCAAAGGAAACAGCAAATAGTGCACTCCAAAGTTTTCATCGTTCCTGTGGGAGGCAGGGGAGTTGTGTGCGTATACACCTCTTATTTGTATCAGCACCTTTCTTTCATATTTGCAAATCAGAACGTTAAACCCCTGTGTTTATACACTCCAACAAATAATTAGAAGCTGAGCACCGACAAGCGCAACCACTGCTGCCTCCAGAAGAAAGTAATTAGCTGATTTTATTTAAAATTCCATTTTCCCTTTTTTTTCTCTGAAGATTTGCTGTGGGAGGGGCTGTTGAGGTAAGGGTACCCAAAACATTAGTTCTAACATAAACAGGAGAGTAGCAGCTTCGCAGAGGAAGTGGTTGTGTGTTCTTGGCCTTGTGCTGTGGGTTTCTTCTTTTTCCATGGCCGAGCTGTTTCATTTTCTATTCAGTCTTGGCATTTGCTGTTGTTGCCAACACCTATTTCTTGAGGGAGATGAGATCCGCAGACCTGCCTGCACCATCCAGCAGAACTGCATTTAAAACCCTGCTTTCAATGACATTGGGAATAGAAATTTGTGGATGGAGGGAGGGAGAGCACTGCTGAGAGCAGTTGTATCCTTTTCTCTTCCTTGTTATTTTATTTTATTTTTTTTCTCCATTTTGGGCCTGACATGCCTCTTTGCCAAGACCACAGTTACTTGTTTGTGTAAGAAATAACATCTAAATGGAGCAACTGATTTGTGGATATCACACAAATTTGTTTTATGGTATTACAAATGACTTCAGGGCCATCAACACAGTAAGTGCTATATTAGCAGCTTCAGCTGCTTGCCAAAACCTGCTATAAAATTTGAATAGAGGCAATAAGTTGATGCTCCTTGCTAGTTTTTGCTATTGTCCGTGGTGTACCTGTCCAGTGGATAAATGAGTGACATGTTGTCATTCTATGTATGTCAGGAAGACAAAATATTGGGGTTTTTACCCGCTCTTCTGTTTATCCATCCCTGTCTCTCACTTCCTATCTGCCATATTTTGCACGTGGAGTGGCAGTTCAGCACTCATCAGCTGTGGATCCTGGATTATGTGGGTACCATCTTGCCATTTCCTGTGGCCTGAAGTTTACTTATGCACAGGTTCAGCAAAAATCTGAATTAAAAGCCACATTTGGTCTAAGAGTGGAAAGACATAAGCCATAGTCAAACCATGTGCACAAAGCTGGCTGAGGATCTCTTCGTACGTGGTTGTTTTCAGGATACTACGGAAGGGTCTTTTCCCTCAGGACTGCCTGCAGAGTCCTAGAAGCCCTGGTGGGAAAGGGAATTTACTGGAGATTTTCTGCTGTAATCAAATCTCTTCAGAGCCCGCCCTGAATGCTGAACTCCAGAAGTTTTTTGGGTAGGTCTCTTGGCAGGGTGGGCCCAGGGCTGCAGGAAGGAGTCAAGGGCACCCAAGAGGCACTTGACCTCTCTCTGCATTTAGTTAATCCCCTGGGATTGTGGGGATCCAAAGGCTGAATTTCCCAACTGTTTTATCTGTGTTCTCTGTGCCGGCTGCTCCTGTGGGCTGTTCTTGGTGGGGGCAAGAACGAGCAGGAGGGGTGATCTTTGCATTTTACCCTAAAAGTTGAAGTTGCTGACTTTAGCCAAACAGTGGTTAATCTTTCCAAAAGGGTAGATTTATGGCCTGGCTTCTAAGCATTTGAATTCATTGTTACAGCTAATGGACATCTCATATTGTCTTAAATCACTGGCTCCTCAGCGTGCCAGATAGTAATAGAAACCTTAGAGCTGCCCTAATTTGGCACCTATGTTTCAAATCAGTTGCCAAAGGAACTTAGAGGGGGGAAGAAAGATCAATTGAAATGTTTTTCTGAGTGCTTTCCCTGTGAAATGCTTTGCAGGGCTTGAACTCCTGAATATCCTATGCAGACTATGGCACTTTATTAAGTTCCTGCTACACGGTTACTTTTCCACGTTAAATGAATTTGTGTAATTTACCATAGGGGGAGATACATATTGGTTTGGTAAGCAAATGAAAAAAATGTGTTATAGACAGCCTGAATTTCTTCCAGTATGAGACCGCTGCTGTTCCATGTAATGAAATAGTTGGTGCTGTTAATGATCTCCTGCAGGAGTTGTCCCTGTGTAAGGTATGGCCCGTGACTTTCCGTGGTGTGATTTACGGATGTATCTTTCCGTTTACATTAGCAACCTCCTCCTCCTGCCCGTGCCAGAGGCACATCACGGTGCGTCTCATTTCCTGTTGTGTGAGAAATTAATGTGGAGCTCCTTAAGGGCTGAGGGAAGGACCTCCAGGCTGCCGGAGGTGGAACCAACAGATAAAATCCCGTGACTCTTGGTTTCCAGATGTTGAAACCTTCTGAGCCTGTCCAGAAAGACCACCTTGCTTTGAGGCAGCTGCTGTAGGGAAGGGTGGAAGGGCTCTGCCTGCCCTCTGTGAGGCTCACTCATTCAGTCCTTGCACCTGCCTTCACACCAGTGCAGCCTACATGCTACAGAAACACAAATCTTGGCCTGTTTTGTGATAACAGGCACAGAGATTTTAATGCCAAAAGAAGAGTCTGGGGATTTTAGGCTCTAATGAGGTAACCTGAAAAAATTTTTCAGGAAACCCATGGTTGTCTTGCCCAGCACTCATTCTTTGATGGCACAGACTTTTTCCTGTTTAAGAAAGACCTTTTCTTTGTTCTAGGAAAATACCAAGGTGATCACTGCACTGTATAGCAGATTTTTCTCTTGGAAAAACTGTCTTGCACATGATTAACTTTATGGTACATAATAGAGAGAAAGCTGCAAGGTGATGGTTAATGGCATTTGAAAAGCTGTCGTTAACCTCAGCTTATAGAGATTTACAGGGATTGCTTAATATAATCAATATGCTGATTACATTGTAATAAATAAGTGTTTATGAATATCAGTTCTTCAGAGGAATAGGGAAATATTTAATACAGGCATTCCTTCCAACTCCCTCTTCCGTGTTTACTCTCTAAATGATTTTTATAATTTTTCTACTGAAAAATGGGTTTTTTCCCTTTTGAATAAAACTTTTCCAGTACAGATTATGGGTATGTATCTATATATACACACAGGCACGTGTGTGTTTGTGTATATCTATACATCTTTGTATATGTAGTTCATTTCCCATAGCATTTCTAATGATTGTGCAGGTGGCTGAATAGGGCAAAGACGAGCGATAAAGCGATGTGGGGCAAAAAAAGCAAGTGTGACACACCAGGGAAAACAATGAAAGGACATGAACACTGGAAAAAAAATAAAAAAGACAAAAAAAAAAAAAATAGAGAACCAGAAGCACCAGGAGTGAAGTGGTTAAGGAGGCTGCCACAGCAGGAAGCGGGTATAACTCTGTTTGCAGTGTGCTCATGGGAACCGAATTGGAAAGTGTTGTGGTAAAAAGTGTGTGGAAAAAAAAAAAAGAAAGAAAAAAAAAAGAAAGAAAAAACATGAATTGAGCTATAAATATCTGGTTTTCTTTGAAGTTTTGTGACCAGCAATTAATGTTACTGAAAATCTCATAAAGAGTTGTTGTTTTATAAACTCTGGTGTGGTTGACTGAGGCAAGGTGGAGAGAATATCAGCTCATCTCCAGAGGCAGAATGTGTACACTGATTTTTAAGCTGTTGTGACAGGTACAGACTAAGTACAGAATAAAGCTTTGTGTTCCTTTCCTCTGCTAGGGATGCTGGCTACGGAAGTGTATTTAAAATGACATAAAGTAAAGAAAGGTATATCTGTAAGGACAGGGTCTATATGTCACATGTCCTGTTAGTGAAAATGAGAGAGAACATTTATATTCTGATTTTGTCCACAGTCTTTGAAAATCAGACCTCTTGCAAGAAATTAACTCTAGAACAGCAGGCTGTTGTCTAACATGTTTGTCTGAGATTAAAAATCCAATAATAATAGTAGTCCAATAAATGGACTTGAAGGTAACAAATTATGTTTTGGCATTTATCTGTAAATAAAAAGACTATTATTTTCCCTAAAAAAAAAAGCCCAATATAGTGTTAAGTATTTTAATTTTTTTTCCAGTGAATACTTAGCTGTTATATTCAAGTTAGTTGCCATATTGCCCCTGTAAGGGAGATATGTCATTATCAGTGAATACGATCATATTAAAAGTCTATTTAAAGCTGGTAATGATGTTGGAAAGCTGGAGATTCTAAAGAAATATGTATCATTTCCACATGAAGCTATTTAGTTGGGTCTGTTTGTAGTTGGTCATTTCAGTGGCTTCCATTTATTGAACAGTTTTTTCTCTCTAAGCCTTCTACAAACTTAAAGATGCGCATTCTAAAACTGTGTGCTGAGATGTGTGTGCTTAACTCATGAGTTCAACTAGAACAGTGCAGCTGTCAGGATTAGTATCTCAAATACATCTTTCCCATGAGCAGGAGAGTGTTTCCAGCATCTCTTTCGGTTTGATACCTGTCCATCCTAGATTTCCTGGTCAGAGAGGACAGGTGGTACTATGGGATGTGATGTAGCATCGTGATCTTGGTCCCTCCTGAGGGCTTTTTCCCATCTCTGTATGTTTATATGTAAAGAAACTTAGGTAGGAGGCATGGAGAATTAGCACATCCTGGTATCCCTCGATCAGAGGAAACCAGCATCCCTGGGAGAAACTGGCCAGCTGCACTGCTCCTCTACTGCAAATAATTCAGATTTACAAAGTCTTCATAGGCACATCCTCTACAGATCCGTTGTGGGCCTATGGAGCAGGCAGGATGTGCAGGCTGGACATCCACATTTCAACCAGTCCCTTGATGGGGGGGATACAGAAGAACGTTGCTTAGAAAAGCTGAAAGGACAGCCCTCCTCCATTTCTGGCCTTGCAGAAAGACCCAAGGGCTCACCCTGTGCTATCCAAAATACCCATTCTGCCAAGGTGTGTTGTGTTTCAGGAGGTGAAACTCGTTAGATCAGGTTTTGTCTGTTAATTGGTGGTGTGATGTGCGGCTCCAGCCGAGGACGTGGCTGCTGGGGTTCTTGTTGCGCAATTTTTTTGAATTGGCTGCACAACTGTCAGCGTCGTGTCCGGGTGAGTTTCTTCCTCCAGTACTCGTATTATTTGCTCTGGGGGCCCTTGTCAGCTCACATTCAGCTTGTTTGCAGACAAAAACTACCAGCAGGGAATGAACTGTGATTGAAATTGAGATGCTGAGCTACTGTACAGGCTCTCAGTGAGACGCGGCTGCTTTGTATACAAGTGTCTGAGCTCTCTGGGACTGACTTTACTGTTGTTTAAATAAAATCTAGTTCTGATTGGTTTGCTGAAAAGCTCTGCCTACCCTCAAGGCCCTGTTTTGCACTCAGATTATTAAAAAATTAGCTGGAGGCTGTGTTTGGAGTTTAATTCACTCCATCACTTTGCTTCATACATAGACGTATTTCCCCCTACAGCTGCAATCTGCAAGAAGTAGCTTTAGAGCTGAGACATGCCATGGTCTCACCAAATCAGCCTGAAATATGTGAGGACAGTAGATTTTAATCAAACTTCAGGAGAGCGAGGGAGAGAACTCCTCGAGTCGATTTTTAGGTTCATATTCACCAGGGTATAGTTCAGTGCTGGAAAACAGAACCAAGGGAAGGAAAAGCAGCCCAGGACTTTGTTCTAAACACAGCTGTCCTGTGGCATGTCATTAAATATAATAATTCTTCCACTGCTCTCTGCTTTTAGCAAAAGGAATCTTTAGAAGTCTTTGAGAGAGAGGAATTTGTGTGGATTAAAGCCACTGGGATCATCACAGTTGCCTTTGCTGTGCCAGATTTCTATCCTCTGTTATTGTCTTTTCTTGTGTGTTTTTTTTTTTACCACATCACTTCTACCACAACTTTGTACTACTGACTTGTAAATGAAATGTATATTAGAATGAATCATCAGGACAGAAAAGTCCTAGGCTTTTTTGAATGCACCACTAAGCACCTTATCTGCATCTAAATATCTTTACAAATCTGAGTCTTAGTGAGAAACTTAATGCTGCTTTATTCTGGCAAGCCCAGGATATAAATGCCCAGCACTCAAACTTTACTTTTGATTGAGTTTGCACACTCATGCAAATGCCTTACACTACTCTTAGGAAAGTGCTCTTTTGATATTCAGGCAAAAGATTGTTCAGCTTCAGTACTGGTTTGAGTGAGAAGCAGCATGTTAAAAGAGGAAGGGGGCTTCAGTGCCACACCAGGCTCCCAGTAAGGCCATGCAGAACAATATAGTTCACATTAAATGTGGTCTTGTTTTATTTAAATTGATAAAATGAACCTGTATTGGCAGAAAAAAATAATGTGGTTTTTTTAAAATTTATTTATTTATTTAGCTGTTTATTTGTCTGTGCAGGTTTTGATACATCACTGGCAAGAATTAGACTTTGTAAATATTCGAGCATCGTTTCAGGAAAAAAAGCACAGACGTTTCTTCCCAGAAATCCTGTGGTACAATGACTGTAAATTTTGTATGAAACAGTATTTGCATCAAGGAAATTTTGCTGCTTTTTCTATCCGCATCACTGATACTATCATGCTGCAAACATCATTGTAGAAATTACTTGAGATTATGATAAGCTTGATATGCTTGTGAAAAGAATTATATGATGTGGTGTCTGCAATAACACGGATATGAGACTTGATGGTCCAGGAAGTCTCCTTCACATTTCCATGTCTTCAGCACAAAAAAAAGGTGTTTGTTTTGTTAATCGTTAGGTAGCTAATCCAACTCAGCTATTTTGATTTCTAATCCTGTCAGAGACAAGGCACTCTTTACGCTGGAAAACAAATCTCAACGGAAAATGCACCTCATTTGTCACTGAAAACAATGCTTCAGACTAATTGAATTCCAAGAAATGTTAATGCTATTTTTTTCTTCTGTTCTTGCGGAACAATATCTTAATTCTTGATGCTTGTCTTTGGTTATGCTCTTTGTGGCTAATGCTGAGCTTATGGGAGATTTGGTGGAATAGTGGCAGTGTTCCTTCATGACAGATCGTAGTTGTATGTGGCCCTAAAGCTGATCTTTCTCTGCATGTGTCATTGCAACTGAAGGCAGAAGGGCCCAGCAATTAGTACTTTTCCTAATAAATTAGTTCATCCAGTTCTGTGCACGATATCGTCGTTATGTGGTGGAAAATAGAATCTATTCTTCTGTTTCTGGTGGGCTGCAGTGGTACAGTGAGCACTGTGGGCTTTTTAATAGCCTTTGTTTGCATTTGGAAAAACGTAACGCTGTCTCACTAAGAACCAGAAATCTTCATGAAGTTCCAAAATGCAGCGTGAAGAGATTTAGGCATCAGCAAGGAGCGTGGAAGAGGCATTTCACAATGTGCCACCACCATCCCAAGAAGAAAGGAACAGTGCTAGTTCTGAAAACTTGCTCAGAAGTGTTCCAATCAATTTGAAGGCATTTTCTGAGTAAAAGGTAATCAATGTATGGCTTGCCTTTCAAAAGCTTTGAGCAATTTAGCTATTTGTAAGTGCTGACTGGCTCACTTGTCCTTGGTGCAGGAGAATAAAACCCACTCAGACTTGTGATAAATGGACAGTGATCGGGCTCCCCCAGACATGTTTGTGTGATTGAGATCATGACAGCTGAGGGTGCAGTTCCCATATCTCATATTCTTCAGATATCCAAGTTGGTGAAAGGCTATGGAACTGTAGTAAAATTTGTGGGCCAAGAGAACAGAGCCACAGGTAATGCTTGGGAGAAAAAAAGTAGGTTGAGCTGCTTAATGTACACGTGGATTGTCTCCCTCATCTGAAAGGAAGCAAAGTCTTTAATTAAATTTAATGAAGATTATCCTTCAATTCCCAGATGGAAAAAAGGGAATATGAGTTCATAATTGTGCTCCTTTGCACGGCCATCACTATTTAGTTACCGACACAGCTTAGAACTGTAGCTCCTGCAGTCTGGTGTACTGTGTTCTGTACCAGGAGCAGCATGTATTTTATTCCAAAAGAATTGCAGAAATGAACCCTTCAGCTCGCAGAGCATTGCAGTTGTAAAGCCCTTATAACAGCAAAGGTTTCAGTTTCATTAAGAGAACGCTCACGTTTTTATTTGTTTAGAAATATAGTTAATAACTATATATCATGTATGGGAGAAATTAATTACTGAACTGTTCTTGTGCAATCCATGTGATATCTCACATAATTCAGTCAGCTGAATGTAGTGAGCTGGTTTAATAAAATAAATATAGGCTACTCAATATGTAAATTGGCTAGGTAAAAATATACACTAATGGATCATTAACCTCTCTTGAACTTGTATTCTTAGTGAAAATCACGTTAAGTGAACATAGGATTAAGGCAATAGAGACCTGTTAAGGAAGAATCCCCGTAAGCATGCTGAGCTGGGAGATGCTGCAGCAGAGAAGCCAGGTGGGACATGTAGCACTTCTCAAAGGTCTTTAGACTGAGTGGAAAACTGGGATGCAGCTCCTGCTGGGCAAAGAGCTGGTTGAATGGTCATTGACAGGGACAAGCACCTACAGGAAGTGAGGAAATGCTCATTTCCTCCGTCTCCACTTCCCTGCCGTGCATAAAAATTCTTCTTTTCTGTGTACCATTGATGCTCTGCAGTCTCTAGAAGGGCTGTGCTCGGCTCCTCGGAAGTGGAAGGGCTGAGAAGTTTGGTTTGTTCACGAGCTTTCTGAAAACCCCCCACACTGGTGTATTAGGCCTTTAGCCAGCCCATCAAGCATGAGTAATTTATCGCTTTCATCAGGGTTACAGCTCTCTGTGCCCCTCTGCAAGGGCTAACACCCATCCTAAAATCCAGCTGGCTTCATCTTCCCCAGACAGAACCATCTTCACGGGGGACTGAGAAATCAGAGCCAAGGCACATGTGTTGAGCTGCAAGGTGTTTGCATGGCACCTGCCCACACACCGACTCCAACCATTGTTATCTGCCTTTCAGTTTCACAGGCACAGGATTTTACTCCTAAAAATAGCTGCAAGGGAGCCGTGTAGAGCCACAGCAAATAGGACTCCTTCAGATCGCTTTGATCGCTATCTGCAGTTGCGTGGGTTTAGAAGTTACAAAGTAGATTTTGGTATCAAACACACCTTCAGCTTTGGTAAGTGTCTCTGGAAAAAAGAAAGCCACCTGTCAAGAAGAGACGATGCTAAGCCTGGGCCGCATTGTCAGCTGTGTGCCAGTCCTTTGCAGCTAAGACATAACTGAATGCAAAATCATCTGGGTAAGGCATCCAAAACGTAGTTATTTTTAACTAGCAGGGTGCATTGTAAAACTGTAGCCCACTCCGCATTCAATTTTTCATATTTTAAATGCCCAATTCTTTTTATAAATTTTTCTCTCTGTTAAAAGCAGAGCTTGAGATGGAATAGTGCCCCCTCAGCCATTTAGAACTGAAGCAGTGGGGACCACTAACTGTGGCTGGCTTTGCAGCTTTAACCGGCCTTTATTACCATAGCCATAAATAGCAAACCGCCCCAAATATTACAGGAGTTTTGTTGGCTTTAACCAATGAAGTAGAACAAGACCTCTGAATACCCCATTAGTTCCAGTGCTGTGCTTTGACGACTTTGCATTGGCAGCTCTTTTTCTGTACAAGTCACTGGCCTCACCCGTGTCTCTTAACAAATACCGTTGACAGGCACCATTGCAATTTTTCTGCATGTTCTGACAGTTTAATTCAGTACCTCCTGGCTAAGCAGCCAGAGCCTGAGGGGGTAATTCAGCACCTTGGCATCACACTGCTGCAATTAAAATAATTAAGGGAGTTGGGATGGGCTTACAGAGCTTTCTGTCTTCTGCAGCCTTGTACAGAGAGTGCACTTTCCTATTCCCTCATGGAAAGAATACAGGAGCTTCCTTTACAATATGCTGCAGTGATTTTTTTTTTTTTTTTAAGAAGATGCTGATTTCCAGGCTCTCTTTGCAAAGCTGTTTGCATTTATGCCTAACAACTTTACTTTCTCTTCTTGTATACAACTGAAGTTCCTTTTTTTTTTTCCCCCTTTAAATACAAGGGGGCAAATACTTTATATTCCAGCTGTGTTTTCTTTTGATTAAGAGAGGTCCATAACCTCTTGGCTGCATAATCTTAGTCAAATCATTCACTTTGGTGCTTAGTAAGGACAACTAAGCACAGCTGTCTAAATTAGTAGGTCTCATTTCTCTTACTGAGAAGGAAGGAGGAATAGGAAGAATGAAAGCTGTTTTGCTCTACCTTTACTGTTGAAGGCAAAACAGGAGAGTCAGGCAGGGTTTTGTGGGTCTGTGCATATCTGTTTAGAAAACATATATATATATATATAGAAAAGGATTTGTTGTTTCCCTTTGTTTATTTATCTCATACTGGGTACCTTTATATTGCTTGCACATATACAAGCCCTACAGAAACACATTTTGCTGAAGTGTGGATCCCATATCTCTCTAAACCAGGTGATATTCTGGTTTTACTGAATGGAAACCTCCCCTGACACATCTGGGCCCGCGCTCCACCTGGGAGTTCACCTTGTTCATGCTATAAGTGAACTCCAAAGGATGGAGATAAGCATTTGAAAGGAGCTGTGATAAATATCAGCCGTGTGAAGTGAGCAGAAATACCCTGTGTCATGTTCCGCTCATCTGCTGTTCACGGCGCACGCAGGTATATCGCACGCTGATCTGAGCCCCCTTATCTGCACGCACTGTGTGTGTGCCTGCTGCAGCCTTTCCCTGGATAACTGATATCAAGCTCAAAAAATGCTGCCCCTGTATTTTGTCAGGCCCTGAAACATTAATCATGAGGAGGCGAAAAAAAAAATAGTCTCAGTCAACAGTATTGCAAGAGGTTTGTTCAGCGGGCTCAGGTCGCGGGTTTTCTGCAGCTTGGGAGACCTGTGCGGTATGAACAGAGTGAAATCCAAGGAGTAACCTGTTCTCATCAGGGCTGGTGAGCAGTGCCAGGCTCTGGCTGGGAAGCTTACCACCTTTAGCTGTTCCTAAACCCATGCCTCAAGGACGTGGGCTGTCACTGGTGTATATTGCCATTCGTCTCTCTTATCACCCTTTCCTTAGTGACTGCTTTTTTTCTGTTAGTTTTCTAAGGCCAGGAAGGCAAGTCTGGTAGACATCATCTCCAGTTGTTGGGGAGCGAGAGGAGTTATTTCCATTGACCAGCTGGGAATTTGGCCCACTAAAGCCTAGGTGCCACATAAATGTCCCTCACAGGTTTCTGAAATTAGGAGGAGGAGCAGATTGTGGCTGCATCAAAAGGTGGCCTCTTGTCTCTTGACCACATAAAAGTCTTTTCTTAATGCCCTTGCTCAGGAAGGGAGGAGAAAACTGACAGTTCTTCCTGTGGGGCTTTTCTTTTTGAGGTCATAGAATCATAGAATGGTTTGGGTTGGGAGGAACCTTAAAGCTCATCTAGTTCCACCCCTCTGCCAGTGGGCAGGGACACCTTCCACTGGATCAGGTTGCTCAAAGCCCTATCCAGCCTGGCACTGAACCCTTCCAGGGATGGGGCATTCACAGCTTCTCTGGGAAACCTGTGCCTGGGCCTCACCACCCTCAGGTGTAGGGTTGTCTTTGGTATTTTTCTGCCTTTGATAACGCTGCTTTCCTGGTTTTGAAATGTGCTTACTCTTCCTGGTGTCTGTGTGAGTTTTGGAGGGGCAGTGCAGTTCCTGTGTGTGCCGTAGGTGCAGGCACGTGGCTCTGGCTTCCTCCGTAATCCCTGCTCCCTGCGTGCAGCACTGCTATAATGACTATGAGGGATTGGTGTCTTCAAAAGTGCTTAAACTCCTTCCTGCCATAAATAACAAAAAAAGCGCAACTACTTAATATCAATTTCTACGCCTGTTAAAGATTTTCTTCAGGTGGCTCACGTTGTGATCTGACCCTTGCAAAAGAGTCTGGTGCAAAAAATAAACCTTGTCAAAACCTTCTTTTTGTTTTGTTTTGTTTGTTTACCTAATACATTGAACTAAGAGATAACTACAATTTAAAATGCTCTTTTGAAAGACAAGATGTACCTCAGGGTGCACTGGTGTGGGCTCGTTCTCCCAGCTGCGGCTCAGCAGGTCGTGCCTCTCTCAGCACGACCTGGGTGTTCAGGTGGGACCGATGGGTTTCAGCTTTGCTGCTCTTCAGTGTTTCACATCTGTCATTTAAATCTCAGGAGTGAGGGTGAAGGAAGTGGGCTTTCAGGTTTGTATTTGTGGTGGAGGTTCCTGATTGCCTGTAGAAAGGGGTTGTGCATTTCTGCCAGGGCACTTTAAATTGTTTGGGATAATGAGTACCCGTACAACATCCTGGCTGATTCATAAGCTGTGTGGGGATGTTATTTGTTGTGCCCTTAGCTGATGCTAAAGGGTATTAGAGCTGTAGCAAAAGAGGGACTTCACGATCCCAGAGCATCTGCTACACCCTCAGAACACCCTTACTGCTACCAGGTCTGCACATCCAGTGAAACATGCAGCCGCTTCAGCTGGATTTTCCTTTCATCTCCGCAAAGGTGCGCTTAGGAAGTGATACCTCTGTGCCTCACCTGTTTTACTAGTAAGATCTTTTGCCCATTTCCTGCGTACTGAGAATCCTCCCTGATGTCAGCTGGTGATGCAGTGGAAA
Source organism: Pseudotriccus pelzelni (assembly GCA_035584735.1). Taxonomy (NCBI): domain Eukaryota; kingdom Metazoa; phylum Chordata; class Aves; order Passeriformes; family Tyrannidae; genus Pseudotriccus; species Pseudotriccus pelzelni. Next base: position 14,989,257 of record JAWMRA010000020.1, read on the forward strand.
GAGCAAGAGTCATCTCCCATGTTCAGGCTGGGCCTTTTCCTGTGCAAGGTCTCTCTCACTTCCAGGAAGGCAGCTGTAACTTTAAAAAAGATTTTGCAAAGCCTCCACCTCCAGTAGCTCGGCTGAAATAAGAGTGTCTCGTGAGTTTAATGGATCAAACAGCGGTGATGGGTTTTATGGCTCTTTTTCACTTTAGGGCTAAGGGAAGAGAGAGCAGGGCAGGTTGGTTTTAAATTCAAGGATTTATGTTGTTAATCCTCCTGGCTAATTATAATTTATGGGATCCTGATAAATTAATATGCAGTTGCTATTCAAACACAGAGAATAGTGTAAGGCAGGCATAAACAAGTCTTGTTCATTCCTAATTTATTTTCACCAATGGAGAATGTTAAATAAAATAACACTGGGGCATTTCATGGGAAGTTTCATTTTCATTATTCATCTTCGGATTTATGGACTTCATATAACAATTTTCCAAACATTTTTCCCTCTATTGAAAATCATGTCATGACTTTGAGGGTACTGAACACCCTGCAGAAGCAATAGTTGTAGTGTTCTTTTTTAACACGGATTTCAGGCTTTCTGCAGGAGTGGGGATGGCAAAGAAACCCCCTTGATTGGTTATTTTTAATGCTGTGAATTTAAGCATGTATTAAAGTGAGAGGCTGACATCAATAGCATTGTGTGCATTTCTCTTTGAAGCTCTTGAGTATGTTTAAGCCCTGCTTGGCACTTTACCAGCCCTGGGCTCTCTCTGGCAGAAATTGCGACAATCATGAAGAGGGTGAGTGTTTGTAAAATTATTTTTGTAGAGTGAGGAAATCGTGGAGTTATGAGATGGTTCTGGAGCACAGATTGTTAGACACCCAGGAATACGAACATCGCCCAAAATTTGTCTTAATCATAAATAGCATCTGTACTGTCTGTAATTACAGGGTCAGACAAAGTAAGTAGGATCTAAAGCGGTGACAAATATCTCAGGCAGATTGGGTAAATAACAGCTATTGTGTAAGGGGAAAAATATGATGAATCAGCATCTCCCATTTAGGATACAGAGAAAAATACCTGAGTCAGGACTGAACACATGCTCCTGCTCTCTGTGCTGCTGTGCCCTCCCCCCATTTGGGCAGGTACAAAGCTTTTGGGAGATCCCACCGGTGCAACAAGGACTTACTGTACAGAAAGGTTGATAAGTGGGGAACACACAGGGTACGGGGCACTGCCACTCTGGTTTTAAAGCAAAGGTTAAATCTTCACACTGTTAGTCTTTCCCGGCCTTTTTTTACTTTTGTTGCTTCCATGAGCCTGCAGTGTCCTCATTAGCACTGAGTAAATCTGACCATGTCTAGTCCCAGAATACATGTGGTTTCCCCATCAATTGTGGCTCTGTCTTCTGCCAAATAGAAAATGGAGGCTGCTGGACTATTATTAAAATTGTTGTTAATTTTAAGTAGTAAAAACTGTAATAAATGCTCTGGAGATCAAACTGGAATCTGGAGAAAAATAGTGGTTTGGCCTTTTAAAATCTTTGACTTCTCTTAGGTGATGTGTAGCTCACCTGGTCCCACTGGATCTTCCCAGGAGGAAAACAAATAATACAACAAATAAGTATATTTCTTGTTTGGATCTTGTTTGCATTTTTTCAAAGCATTTTATTAAGCAATTTGCATTGATCTTACTCTCTTGGAAAATTTCCTAGAGCACAAAAATACCTTACTGTCAGGTGTGACTTAGACTAAATATTAGACTGTACAAAAGGTTCTGGTGCAATAATTTGCAGGTCTGGCTGCTTGTAAAAGCAAGCCCTTTTGCTTTCTAACAATTAAAAAAAAAGGACTTTAAGGAGTTCCTTAACTTGTACAAGCACTTTTCCGCAGGATGTTTATATATATATATATTGGGATTTTTGATGGCAGAGATATGTTGAAAGAATCATGTCCAAAGACTATTTTGTTGCACTGACATAAATTCCTAGTGCAGAGCTATTTTTAGGCCTTGAGGACCAGGGTCCTTATTTTTAGTAGCAAGATATAGGCTTCTACATGACTTTAGTGCTTTTGAAAACATTGCTTATCTTGTAATCCATTCCTGTAGTTCTGAGATATAGTTTTACTTCTCAATTTACCATCTAATTACTTTCCAATTTTCCATCTAATTACCGATATTTTAAAAAAAAAGAGATGTTTTCTAAATTCATAACCTGACTTCCAGCTTGGCAAATTTACCAGTTCCCAAGATCTCTGCAATTTTATTTTCCATAGGGAAAATCTGGCAGTGCAGCAAATAGTGTTTTGCAATTAGTCTGCTTCATCCAACATTTTTCAGGCAGCAAAGGCTTCTGTCCAAGTATTAGATGACCATATAATGGCATCAGAGGCTTCTGGTTTACAAATGTCTTGGTAATCAGTTCTAATTTTACATTTCCTGGGTATGTTTGGCATTGCCAGATTCAGCATCTCTTGAGGGTTTTGATTAGAGTCATAGAAAAATTTAGACTGGAGGGGACCTCTAGAGGTCACCTCGTCCCCCCTCCTACTCAGAGCAGAGCCAGATTCCTCTCTGTGCAATCCCAACGGCAGCAAGGAAAGTATTGAAAGAAAAGAAAAGAAAAGAAAACCACACCTACCCACTATACCTCAGTAGAATTTGGGGAAAGGAGGAATGCTAGATTTGTGCTTTTCTTCACCCTTTGACCCCATCCTCAGTCATCAGTACTTAAAATTATACTCAGCCTGTCCCAGCCTCTGCTCGTCAGTTTTTGTTTTCTGCTAACAGAGAGGGAATTACCACTTAGGACAGGCAGTGTCCTGTGACTCCAAAACTAAAATGGTGCAAGTGTGCATTTGCTTTACTGATTTAATTGAGTCTTCTTTTTTCTCCACTAACTTGACTTGTATGGCCAACAAGACCTGAATTTGTTTCCATTTTTGTTAAGCCTGTGCTGCAGGTTCGGTGTGAGATGTGGATTTGCCCACTGCATAAATCATCCTGATTATGATTTCTCATTGAGTTAGATAGTGGTGTATGAACTTGTTCAGCTCCATTAAAATCAGAGTGACAGGAGAGAGCTAAGGCTCAAATTAACACACATCTGCCATGCCCTCACAACAAAACTGTGATAGGATAGTAAGGAAATAACAAGTAACTTTTAAAAACATATTCACCGCCTCCATTAAAAGGGATAAGTCCTAACAAAAGGTGCCATGGGATTCTGAACAGTTGAGTGGATTTTTCCTGGGGGTTGTCATCGAGGTGAGGAGGAGTGGGAAATTTGGTGAGTCAGGAAGGCTGCTTTGCCATCATGGGCTGGAGCAACAAGATTTGCCTTTTTCCCCTCTTCCCTGTAATATGTAACGTGCATAATATTCAGGCAGAGTATGGTAATTCTCAAAATAGAACTGCACTTATTTAATTAAGTACTTAGCTTTTTTTTCAGTCGCTATAAATATACTGTGCACTATGACAGAAATAGGAAAATCTTCTTGGAAGAACGACTGAGCAAAGTTGGTGAAGACACTGGGCATAGAAAGCAAAAAATGCCATTAATCCTCTGCTGCAGTCTGTCTGCATCAAGAAGAGGGTACCCAACACAGATAAACAGGACTAGGAGGCTGCTGAGGTTGGCCGGTTCTCAGTTACAAGGAAAATTAGCCATGAGTGGCTGTGACCAATGTAGCTTTGGCTTAAGAGCCATTTTGCTGCTGAACAATTCCAGCTCAGTGGAACAAAGTTAAGCAACTGAACTGTGGGATACGAAAAGATTATGTTGGAGATATTGCTGGGAAAATTAATCTTAAGGCAAAATGTTTGCACCGGTTTTTGGTGTTGTACTTACTTGCTCAATTTTCAGACTGAATTTTCCAGTTAAGTAAATATGTATGGAGAAACCTGGGATGGTATTTCCCCAGTGGTTTGGGGGGGATAAGTGGTGGATTTCAAGACAAAAGCCTTTCATGCTTACCAGGTCAGAAAACAAGGTTTAACACAATGTCTTTTGGCACTGTAGAAGAACACAGCGTTAGCATTGTGTTTTTCTGTTGCTTTTGGATTTTGGTCCATCAGATTTTGGAAAAACTGTTGATTCAGAGAAACTACCAAACCCAAATTCTAGTGCCCTCCAAAATGCCAGAAATATGGCAGGTCTTTGTGGTTTTACCTCAGAATTTTTCACTTGGGTGCCTGACTTTGGGGAAATATGTGTGTTTTAATGAATTAATGCCAGAGCTGATTTTCCTCCTCTTCTTTTCAGCTTTCCTCTCTAGTCCCCACCATTATAATGAGCAGGACTCATGTTGCTGAATTCCATTATAAGTTACACAAAATGGGCAAATCTAATATGATTCCTCCCCTGTAGAATTAACATGAAAATCTATAGTAAATGGTTAATGTGGCATAACTCATGCATGAATAGAGTTCTGTGCTGCCTAAACTCTGTAAGCAAATACTGCAGTTGGAATTGAATGACATTTAAATAATATCACATTTTTAAAGGGCTTTTTTTTTTTTTTAATCTTCCGACATGAATAGTGTATACTGAGAAAATGGTGATGGGGGGGAGGAACTACGAGGGCTTATTTCCAGCAAGTGCTGAAACTGTAAGGTAGAGTTCGGTGGGGAAAAGTAGGTTAAAGCTCGAGAAAGCCAGTTACTCACCAAAGCAGCGCCCCACTTTAATAATAAATAATATTGAATGTTGGGGATATTAAAACAATTCATTCTTGCCAAAGTGCAGGGAGGTTTTATTCCACACCCCCCCCACCAGCAACCCCGGCTCGAACAAAAATACCGCGTATAAGCCGCGGATTTTAATACCGTGTCGTGTTCCTACAGGTATAATAAAAAAAAAACATGTTAAGAGTATTAATTCCCTTTAAAATAAAGGGGGGGGGGGAGTGTGATTAGTCCCAGATGTGGGGGGGGAGCGCCGAGCAGGGTGCAGGTGCTGACGGGGCTGCTGTGCCGCGCCGCGCACGTTCCCGGAGCGCAGCTGCTCCGCAAATCCTCCCTCCGCCAGTTGCTCCGAACCCTCTCTGAAGCTGTACTGCCTCTGGGCACAATTAAAAGCTGTATACTACAGTTTCGTGAGGTGGTGTTAGAAATTTAGGCCGAGCCAGAACGGAGAGGTGAGGGGGAGGGGAGGGGGGGGGAGAGCCCCCTTGTTAAAGAGGAATTAACCTCTTTACCTTTGCTATTGGAACAATAAAGCTTCCAAATGTCACGTAAAACTTCATATATTGAGATAAAAGATGCCACGTGAAGCTGCAAAACAAATACTGTTTTTATTTAATATTGATTTTCATTAATGCTCTAATACTAATATTTAATATTAATAATTAATATTGCCCAGCTTCCTCCCACTCCCTGTTTCTTGTTTCTTCTTGAAAAACATATTTGCTGGTGTATGTGAAAAATAGCTCTGACACAAGACTACACGTGTCTCAAAAATGCTAAGAGTGCAAAATATTCTGAAGCTAAAATGTATGGCAAAATAATTTGAATTTCTGCTGCCTTTCCCCTTAGTAGAGCCTCACAAGTTGGGTGTGTGAACCGGAAGCGTCTTGAAAATTTTTAGTTTATTTATATTTGTGTACAAAATACTACCAACTGCTTTAGAAATCCCTTTAAATAATCATACAGGGCCCATTTCTGGGAACTCCTTTTGGCAGTAGTCTGATGGACGTTGTCGTGCAGTTCACCCACTCTGCAGATTTGGAAAGGGCTCATGGGTCAAAGGCTAAACCCTCCGTGTCTCACATCTGGTGTCTTCTGCTCAGTGCGTGGCAGGATCTCACTCTGAGCTTGGATGCAGGATGCACAGCAGACTCTGACTTAGCTGGCTGCAGTAGAATTCAGAGATTTTCACTGAATATTGGAAAAAAGGGAGACAAAAACATATTTTAAGTATCCAAGAAGCGTGTCTTTGTGCATTATAACTGTGTATAAGCATGCTTTGCTCAGGAAGAATTTCTTCATTGGTTTCTGTATGATATGTGTCAACCCCAGGTTGTACAAGTGTCTTTCTGAAGCGAACTTACGGCATTAAAGGAAAATAGAGGATATTCTATAATGAAAAGAATTAAGGAAAAAAAAAATCTCTGTCTAGACAAACTTAATGGTAGTTGCAAAGATTTTCTGATTCTGCAGCCTAGTACTTGTTAGGTAGGGTAATAAAACATAAAATGAATGTTGTGATATATAACCATAGGCTATTGACAAGAATAAAGCAACAGGAAACTCTTGAGCATAAGTGAAGCAATAACATGATCTGCCACCCTTTGCCATTGGGGATGTGCACAAAGGATTTGAACTTAGAGAAATGACAAGATTTCACTGACAGAACTTTAAAAAAGAGAATAGTTGGAGTAAATTCTGGCATCATTGAATATGTATGTCCTTGGGCTCTAGTTCAGGAGTGTGCTTACCTTTAATCCATCCAAAACCTAAACTTGTGTTTAAATCCCACTGAAATCAATGGGCCTTGATGGGATTTTTTTCATTTTGATGACTTGGAATGGCTTACTTCCATATCCATGGTTGAACTTCACTGATTCACAGCTTTATTGGCATGGCAAGAGCTTAGAACATTACTATTTATTGTGTTATGTGTTTATTATCCCTTTAAATTACTGTACTGTAATGTGATTTTTCAGTGAATAATATTAGCCAGTTGGATTAGAAATCACAGCTATGAGGGAATATAAATGCTCCACAGTTAAAATAATGCATATGCATTTAGTTTGTTCGGTTCCTGTAAAATCTATATCCATTTGTCCAGTCCAAAGAATTCAGATACTCTTTGATTAGGGAAGTAAGTAAAGTGCAATTGATATAGTGCCACACAAGTAATGAACCAGGCACTCTGAAAGTGTTTGATTAAAGTAATGTAAATGTTGCATCAAGTTGTGAAAATATGTATGCCATAAATTATAGGGAGATGTGACTCTGGAAAGCAGAGGTGAATAAACTCTTGTAGCTGAGATTGTCTTGTTAGATTACTTATCTGTCACTTAATTTCACATTTAATGTCTTGCAGTTATGGTATGCTTCAGTCTCAGCTTGATTTTATAAACTTTGGCTGGAAAACTAAGTAGGGCAGTTTTGTAGCCTGTAGGACACCCACATATTTCTGGTTTTGATCTCAACTATTGTGAATCAGAGCCTTTAACCAGAATTATACCAGAATAAAAATCCAAAAATCAGAACAAACCCGTTACTCAATTGTTAGATTATATTTCTTTCCAGGAGAGGTCAGAAAGGAAAGAAACTAAGAACAGACAGTTGACTTCTGTTTCCACTTGCTCCATAAAATGTTAACTTTAATAAGCTATGGCAGTCCTTGTTTCTTTTCCAGTCTATTCTGAGTTGGTTGAAAGTTATGGCAAAGTCATTTTTTAAAGATAATTATGCTTTGTAAATGCTAACTTGATTTCATAGCAGTAAACACTCCTTCTGGTTACGCAGGAAACAAATTAGGAACATATGTCATCTACCAAAAGCCAGCTTAGCTGCATGTGGTGGCGGCGTTGATTGCAGATACCTCCTGTACATATTGAAAGGTCCAGAAAATGTAGGCTTATTTCTGTCTGCTCATGCACAGTAAGACATGTATGAAGTCCTCCCTTCCATTACAGAAGCTTTTTGTGGGCATCGGTTCTGAAATGTCTGTTAGAGCCTGTGGATGGATAGGAGGGATCTGCCACTGAACCTTCAGGTCTGACTACGCTGCTCTGGGTAGAAGTCTTGGTACTGGTTTTCTTAATGGCACACGTGGCAGTCTTGGATATATATGGTACTTTCCAACTGCTTTTTGATATCTTTGGAGAAAGGCCTTATAAAAATACAATAATATATTTGGGTTTTACTAGTCCTTTGCTGGTTTGGGGAAAAACTCACTCCTCTACTCATATTATTGTCAGATCTGATCATCTCGCTGTTCAGGGTTAGATCAGCAACCTGATCTAGTGAATGGCATCTCTGCCCACCATGGCAAGGGGTTAGAACTAGATGATCTTTAAGGTCCGTTCCAACCAAAACCATTCTATAATTCTAGGATTCTGTCTCCCTTCTTTCTCTCCCCGGTTGTTATTTTTATCAGAAAACAGTGATATAAGTTGATTTGGGGAATATGGACTTTTCTTTAAAGCCTAAGCTATGGTCATAAAAATGAAAAAGTGTGTCTGTGGACACATACTTACCCCTGGCCTGTAAACCCAAGACATCCATTGACTTTTATAAACTACTTCTGGTGTCAGCTGTGTGTGACCAGTACACAGTCTCAGGCCTCACTAATTGCCTTGTTGATGTCAAACGCTATAATAAAACTTTAAAATGTTGCAAGACCTTTAATAATGTTATATAAAGGCTTATATATAAAGGCATTTACAGACTTCAGTGCAGCCAGTCAGTTATTCTGGCGTGTTTTGAAATTAATGTCTTCTGCAAGCTGAAAGACCAATACCTGGGGAAAAGCTGCATCTTTGATGCTGTTCTCTATATTTGTACATGATCCAGGACTTATGACATTAGATTTGTACAACATTATAGGCAGAGCATCAAATGCGTGAACTGTTAGCGAGCTTCCTCATAATCAGTCTGACAATGTTTCTTCTTTGCAGTTGGAAAGTCAAAAGATTAGCTTTGAAGGAAAAAAAAAAATCAATATGTGGCAAGTGTATATTGAATGCAAAGGCTGGAACAAATTCTCCAATGGCCACCATGTACAGGAGAAGGTCTTGATTTTTCAGAAGTTGTAGTTTCACAGTGTAGCAAAGGTGTAGCTGGCTGCCTTGCTTTTGGCTCAGGAATTTATTTTGATTGTGAACAGAATTATTTATTTTTTTTGCCTGAAGGTGACTGGTTATATATCCTGTGGCAGTTTATATATTCAGGTGACCGATGTTTTTTCACGCAATCCCCAAGCCTGATGTGTTGATCAGACGCAGCGATACAGGTACGCAAGGTATCAGGCTCTAGTTAGAGCTGTGCATTCACTTACAGCTTGCTGAACTGTTTTGCTATTCTGAACTACATGAAACAAGCAGCCCAGTGCTTTGCTATTATCAAAGCAGCATTAAGAATGCTGGGATAGGACTGTCTGTGAGAGAGGTTAAAACTTCCCTACAGTAAAACTCTAAAACTACTTGGAATTCAATAGGGTTAAGTCCTAGGCAAATACTTGCATAGCAAGCTGAGGCAGAACAAGTGGCTGTTATCAGTCATTGCCCATGTGCTTTGCTGGAGAAACCAAATGTTCACAGTTTCTTCTGGCAATGGGAGCAAAGGATAGACTTGAATCTCCTTTAATGATGTTCATTGAACTGGTTAATTACTTATAAATGTAATTCCTTTCCCTGTCTCACAGATAAAGATATAAATATCAAACACATGCAACATAAGGACTGACCTAGCATGCTGTTGATTTAGATTTGTCTGCAAGTCCAGTGCAGGAATATTAATTATAGTATTATGTAATTAAAATATAATCTTACTGAAGTTGTGCATCCTACCTGAGCCCATTGGAATGGTCCTGATAGGAAATTCAATGGTTGCACTTAGAAGCCAGCATGTGGAAAAACAGAATGGTGGTGTTAAGAGACTGTTGTATTGAAGCTAAGGAAGGAGCAGCATTGGTCTGTTTTCATGGTGTGCTGTAAGGAAATATTAATTGAAAAGACGAGATTAATTTATATTTTTTGTTTAAAACCATCCGATACACAGAGTTTGGCTTGGTTCTCCCACAGCGGCTTTGAGTGTCTTTTGTGCCGTGATTGTGCATTCATTTGAACCTGAAGTTCAAAGTGAACTTGTGGGGTCGAGGTGTGAAACCACATGGGACTGAAAGTGAAAGGAGCCATTCACACAACCCCCCCCAAGCCAACAGGGCCGGGCTTGCCAAGGCTCTGCCGGGGGGAGCCCCGGTGCGCGCAGACCGCGCCACGAGGAGCACTCCTGGGCAAGCAGGTAACCCCCACGGGGGAAAGAAAAGAGAAAAAGAGGTTGTGTTCAGCGCTCAGATTTACAGCTTGGGTCCTGGAGTGCTCGAGCAGCTGTGTTTTCTATTGATTTAATTGGATCATAGGTTTTCAGCTCAGGAACGGACCCGTAATATTCACTCTGCCCTTGTGTGTTATCATCTTTCCCGTGTTATGGCCTGCTGCAGCTCAGAGCCGCAGCTTTAGCTATTTGTAAATTCACGTTACATGCCCATAAGGCCTGCACCTGCAACGAATAAAGCTTAGAAAATTACTATTCTAATATCTGTTTTCAAATGTTAAAAGGTTTGTAACTTTTGCTCTCTGTAGTTTGATTGAATGTGGGCACAGAAATGTTTAGGATGTCAGGTATGGCTGGTTTTTCTTGCGTGGTGCACAAAAAGGCAATTCAGTGAAAGCTTTTAAAGCTATATCCTTCACTTTGTGTTAGCAGAACAAGCATTTTGTTTCTGGGGTTTTCCTTCTTGTGTTTTGTAGTCAAAAGAAATCTTTGGATAGTGAGTGATAATGAGTATCAGTTAGCGGACAGGAGAAGCAAGGAAAAAGTTCTGGCATTTTGTATATTTTGTTTTAGAATGCGAACTGAGTAAGCCAGAAAGTGTGAAGGTTATTATTAAATTGTGGGAGCAGTAAATCCTGGCTCCATGGCCTTACACGGGCTGCACAAAGCAGCATTGTTATGCTGTGTGGGGAGAACTGAGGTTCCACACAAAGGTCAGAGTGACACTGCTGGATGGGGAATGGTGTTTTGCATTCGCAGATAAACAAGGTTAACATCTCACCGGCCTGACCAAGGAACCCTCACGTGTGTTACACCAAAGTGCTGCGAGCGAGGATCCCACACTTTTTCTCACGTGAAGCACTGATGCCATTTTGTGTTTTAGCAGTGATTCTTATCCCAAGATTTAACCTTCAGAGGTGATGAGAAGATTGTTGGTAGGGTTAATACAGTGTAAAGTGGGGGTTGTTGTTTTGCTGTTGTTCTGCCTTGCACTGTGTATCAGGTTCTTTTGAATAAAAAGTGATGAGTAGAGTGTGGGATCTACAATGAGAAAGTTTGCTGTTTAAACCTCTAAGCTCTAGTACTCATATAAATATGCTTTGCATGCATTCATTAAAATAAGAAAGTAGTGCCACTTAGTAGACTCAGCTTTCTTTGAGTGTAGGAGTTGGAGAAAGGGAGAATAGTATTAAGTGGAGAATATTTTAGTCTACACCAGCTCAGGGATATTGCCACCAGCAGAAAATCCACAAGGGGTAGAGTTGTAATGATGCAAAGCTGCTGCTATTTTCATTTTCTTATGTCTTGCTGATTCAGAGCATCCCAACAGGAATTGCTATTAATATGGTCTTCTCAGTCCCCTAAGGGCAACCATTAGCGAAAGTAGGTATTGCTACGTGTTGTGGTGTAGGGCAGTAAAACGTACTTTTTGGTGGCTACCTGGCTGAGCCTGGGCTTGTGTGCGGAGCTGACTCAGGGGTGGTCAAAGACAGAAGCAAGGGTTGGCAAGGACAGCTGAAGATGGGGTTGGACATTAAGAAGGGAGATCTGCACACCCATGTCATGCTGAGAAGCGAGTGGCCCTGATGTCCTGTCCTGCTGCTGTGGTTCCCCCTCTGTAGGCAGGGGAGGGTCTGGTGTATTCAGCCACTGCTGCACTGACCCAAGAGAGCTTTTTCTTTATAATTTGGGCTACCTGACCTTGAAAATTAAAAATGCTGTAATCATGTGCATCTCTTTTCCTATCCAAAGCTGCTGACACATTAGGATGTCATTAAAAAACAAAAGAAAATGAAAAAAAAAAGGAAGAAAAAGTTAAAAACTGTGATTTTGTGAGGTTTGTTGAGTCTCTATGCAGACTGAGATAGCAGTCAAGGGGACCTTTCAAAGTATTCTCTCATTTGGAAACAGCACTAATCGTCAGTTTTTAGTGATGTCACATCACTTCATCACATCTCACCAGACTCAAACTTAGTGAATTCTGAGGAGAGCTTAGTAATGGGGTGAGCACATGGTGTCAGTGCTATTGAAATGAAATGCTATTTCACTGTCACAAGACAGGGATGGTCTGAGGAACAAATATTAACTTAAACTGGCAAAAGCTACATTTTATTTTTTCAATCCAATATGTAAACCCTAAAATAGTGAATGGGGAAATGGATCAACAGAACATGCATCTGTAGAGAACTGCACTTAAGGGGGAAGATAATTTTGAACTTATTTTACTGGGGGTAACACTATTGAGTTTTTCTTCTTAAAAAGTTTTAAGGATTTGTTTCCAGTGTTGCCCAAGCAAATTGGAAAGTATTGGGAAAGAGAGACCCACCCCCTCCTCCAAGGCCATAAATCAATTCTTCAGTGAGGGTATATTAAATGATAACCTTGCCATGTTTAATGTCATGGCAGAAGGAGCTGCAGGGGCACTGTTCCTTCCAGCTGTATCTGTGCAGGTGAATTAACCAAGTGAACACGGATCTGAACTAATGAGAGGGATCTTGCAAGAACGTGGCAATGTTTTTCTCTGCTGGTGTCTCCTGAGGCGTCACCACCCTATTTAAGGTGTACTTTTTTCCCCTAGATTTCATCATCCCTGCTGATGTAGTTCGAGTAAATGATAGCTTTTTCAGTCACTGGGTTTGCGAGGGGAGTTTCTTTACAAATGGAATAATGCAGTCTTTTATCAAGAAATAGTTTCTTTGCCTGAGAAAAATAGCCCCCACTACAGTTCTCTTCTTGAGATCATTTTAAATCAAGCTTTTTCTGCCTTGTGTGGGAACAGGATCGATCCCTGAAAGGCTTATATTTCCTTTGAGAAAAGCTGCTGTTAAGCTCTGAAATAGTTAAGCAAATTCAAGGCTCCGCGAGCCAAAATTCACTTTTCAATGCGCTTGTTGTACTTAAAACGTCAATCCATTTGAAAAGGAGAGTGTCCCAATTATTTAGGTGGCCAAAAGAAACAGCTTCGATTCTTTATCACATAAATACACTTAAAAGCGTGATTTAAAACAGATGAAGAGAGAACTGAATTAGTGTTTTGGTTGCTCGGCCGAGCCAAGTGTAGGCCCCCTTGGCACGGGCTGAGGCCGCTCCAGAGCTGCGGTGCCGGAGCAGCCCCGAGTTGTTTGAAGGCGGTGAGCGGCCCTGGCAGCCGCATAGCGGAGGGGGCTCCGCTCCCACCCCGCCAGCCCTCCTCGCTCTCACCCCTCTGGAAACGGCCCCGTGCGCGGGTGAAACCGCGCGAGCCGACTGGGAGCGGGTCGGAGCCCCCTGCACCTTCGCCGTAGCCGGCGTTAATTTGGGATGGCACGCTCTGAAGTTCCTTTCCAGCTAATTTGTTCGTATAATTAAGTTAGCGAAATCGTATGTTTTATTAATCTAATAAAATGCATTTCATGGTTTAGGCTGTCTTTAATCCTTTGACCTTTGAAGTCACTCTTTATAGTCTTCAGATTGCGGTAATTTATTTTGGTTGTTTCTGTTGGGAAAACAGTTTAACAATCTGCTTTCGTTCCAGTTTTACATTTTTTTCCCTTAAAGGTAAATGGGATTAGTAAACATCTGCTTCTCTTGAATATTTACAAACTTCACAATCAAGATTTAACAATGCCAACAACATTAGTAGTTTAAATGCTTATAAATATTCACAGACAAATAAATATGGCATTGAGGCACACTGGGCAGGTGTTTCTAATTTCTGAGAGTTTAAGAGTAGCTGTTAGAACATGGCATATCTTTTATGCAACTCAAAATATATTTGGTGACATGCTACATGTGCTTTTCACATTGTAAGTAACTCAGCTAACCTACTCTCTCTACCTCCCAGGGCACTTTCAGGAGGAAAACATTTGCTCAATTGTATTAAATGCTACAGAGAGTTTTGCCTGTCAGTATAATTTTAACTAAAACACACTAGCTCACTAACTCTATGTGTAATTAAATATATGGAGTTAAAGATGAAGTGATGTGAGGTTTTATTTGCCTGGCTTTTGACTGAGGTTTAGCCTGACGTCAAACTTGGGAAAGCAGGAGTCAAGGCAGGAGACTGGTGCTTGCTTAAATGCTTTTCAGCTCCCTAAGACCAGTGGATAATACTAGTGCAGTTATTTCCAGTATTTCTTGTCCCAGAGGTCAGTGTTAAACACAAGGGGATTTGCTCCTGATACCCTTCAAAGATTTTACTTTCAAAGTATCTTTTGTTTGCTAACCCAGTGTAAAATCCCTCTGTGCCCAGGCTGTCCCCAGAAACAGCAGTTCTTCTCAAAAGCTAAGTCCTAGTTTAGCTTGGGAGAAATACAAAACTGAACTGCTCCCAGAAGAAGCAGGAATCGATGACAACTCATCAGAGCAGTCATTTGGCCCCTGCTCCCCTGCCCCCTGAGGTTTACCTCCTACCAGATCGGGTGGCTTTGCTCTTTTTGGCCATACGTGGGGTGTTAGGAGAGACCTCAGCCCCCTCTCGCTCTGTGTTCCCATTACTCCTCATACGCACATGGGAAGGAAACACTTCACTGCAACACTTTGCACTCGTGCTCGGTGCCCAGACAAGGTGCTATGTGTCGACAGGGTTATGTGCTGCAAAGAAAGAAAATTTGTAAAAATGAATGGAGCTTCACAGGGCAGATCATCTGTGTGTGTGTGTGTGTGTGTGGAGCAGCGAGGAAAATGTTCTCTTCCTCTCTTAATTTTCAAAGTCTTTGTAAGGCTTCAGGAATGAAATCCCTTTGTATTTCAGATTTATTTACACTTCCAGGGGACAACCGTATCAGTTGCAACCTTGATTTGTCTCTTTGCCTTACAACAAGTTCTGCTCTGGTTCATCCGTTATCACTTTTTCACGGTGCTTCCAGAAGTGGCTGCAGATGGTCTTAGCCCTGAAACTTGTGCTTTTAACAATTAGTTCTTTAAGTTATAATAATAATGAAATCATGCTTAAGAGGCAAACGTTCCTCTCTCACCCCATTCAGCCATCTGGCTTTGCTAGGGAAGAATTACTCCCAGCAAAGCTACCCTGTTACCAGGCTTAGGGCATGGGATTCGTTTAGTCTTTTCTTCGTGTTCAAACTCAAAAAGGCTTTTCCCCGACACGCTGAAACCCTCCAGAGCTCTCGGCGATGGGTGGGACGGTGAGGGTGGCGTAAAAACCCCGCAGCCAAGCAGAGGGAAGAGCCCGTGGTACTGCCTGTTTTCTGAGGAAAAAAACAGCAAACCCCATGTCTAGCTTTGCACCTGGACAAACAAGGTTTATCACAGTCTTCCCCCACCTGCCTCCGAGTGCCAAAAGTCTGTCGCTGTTTACCTGGAAGTGACCCCGGAGCGCTGGCTAGACAGGCGCTTAGAGCCCAGACTGGTTTTTTTTTTCATCCTGTATTTGCTGTTTTGAGGGTGATCCCCTGGCACTGCTGGGACCGCAGGGAGAAGAGGTTGGAGCCTTGGGAGGGCAGATGAGGATGGATGGGGTCTAACCATAGGGAGTGGGAGATGAGCCCCTCTGTCCTCCCGTGGGGTAAAGCCACGATCCAGGTGTTTTCTGCACCATACACAGCCCTGGGGTTGAATCTGGGAGGATGCAAAACCAACCCTTGTTTTCCTGTGTGACACTGTGTGGTGCCCTTCAACCGGTTTGATGCCCCAAACTTCTTAAAATGGTTCTTTGCTCTGGGTGACAAGGACCCACCTCAGTTAGATGGTTGGGTTTAGTTTCACATGTGTGAGTTGCAGGTTAATTAGTTGGGTTTTTTTTTTTTGCATGCCATGGCAGGCACCGTACCAGCCTTTTGGGGGCTCCAGTCAGATCTCAGCTGTTTTAAGAGGAATCAAAGGCCTGCTTGCTCTGTGAATGGAGAAATCGGGATTTTATGCTAAAAAAAGGAATCGAGTTGTTCATATAAAAAACACACATGAGCCAAATGTGGCAGCAGTGCTCTGGTGCTCCTTGTTAAAATCAGTAGGATTTCCAAAAAAAGATTCTGTCTTGCAAGTACTGAAGTTGAGCTCAGCAGCCATCTCTTCTTTCCTTTACTACACAGTGTTGGGGGAACTGTGCCTGGCTTGAAACAAGACACACAGAGTAGGAAAAGCAAATTTTGTAGACTTATATACATAAGCTAGAAAGGGTGAACAAAGCATTTTGTGACAAAGCCAATTTAAAGATATAAATAGTTCAAAAACTAACACCTCTGAAGTGAAATTGTTGTGTTTTGCCTTTTCAGTTATCTACTTATCACACAAAAATAGCAACAATTTTAGCTCCCATTCTGTTTTCTCAAGACAGCCTGCCCACAGATTTTCTAGAAAATGTGGTTACCAGCTGGTATGGCAGTTCACAGTGCAATTTCTGTTTTGCTTCCAACAATCTGGCATCTCGTATCTATATCAAGTCACAATTTACCAGGAAATATATATATATATGTATATATGTATGTATGTATGTAAAAAGGAGTTTTAAATCATATTAGCATTTTTGGTTTTCAAAAAAGAAATCAAAACAAGCCATGGAATTAAGCCTAAATTTCAAGAGAATGACGCTGTGGAAGAATAAAGATTTGATTTTGTTTCAAACTCAAGTAAAGATTTTTGAGTGAACATGATCAAGAAAAGAAAAAAACACCCCTGTGCATTTTAAAGTTAAATATTTGCATACTTAAATATACCTGAAAGATTTTACATTATTCTTTGGGAACTTTCTGGTCTGTTATGAGGTTTCTGTCTTTCTGTATCTCAGCCTGACATAATTGGCCTGTGACCCTACCCTGGAGCAGTACTGCAGAGTTCTTTATAATGTGTTTGTTTGCAGTTTGACTTCTTATTTTGAACACTTTTGGCTCAAGGTTACCCTAATAGAAAGAGGGTGTCAACACTGAGGAGGGGGGAGGATGGAGCCTTCCACACCCCCCCCACAAGATTTGAAATGCAGGTCCTTAATGGCTTCCAGGTGTACCTCGATGTTGCACATATTTGGCTGTGATCCTGTAGACACTGGGGTTTTTGCCTTTAAAAATACAGCAGAAAACAAGCTTTGAAGTTTTGAGGATTAAATTGGTAAAAATAAACTTGAGAGCAAGTCGGCTCTTCTTGCATTCCAGGAAGGGGAAATGGTTTCGGCAGGCTGTTTCTACGGGACTCTGTATTAGTGTTGGAAAAGTGTTAGTGCCACTAAATGTTCTGCTGGAAATTTGAAGGCAGATATTTCTCTCAACTTGATAAATTCTGCAGCAAGAAACACAACTTGAGTGAATCCCTTAACAGCACTGCAAGCATCTTCAGATACTCTAGAACTGGGGTTTTTTTTTTTGGATGCCTCCACATTTTTAAAGCCTTACGTTGCTTTCAAGGAGTCAGTTAAAGTCCATAAAATTTGATTGAGTAAAGACTGTGGACTCTGTTCGTAATATGTAACCTGTGAGCTGCAAGGTATGTCTCACGGTTTACAAGCCTACAAAGGCTTCCTGATTGCTCATGAACCCCACCTCTCCAATGCATGGGGGGACTTTTCTCACCCCATGGTTATGAGCCACAAAATGAATAGAGGCATGAACTTGGGCTTTGAAGGCCAAGGAGGGTGGACTGGCAATGAACGTCTGATTTACTTCAGATTCAGTGAGTTCCTACACTGTGGCTGTAAGTGGAAGATCTCTTGGGTAGATCTGAATTAGAAATAGGCAGTGACTTCTCAGTGTGGCAGTACAGCTAATAAAATACTGTCTCAACAGTTGTGAAATAGCACTGCTGGACTGCACAGATGCACAGGAGAGACAAATTATCACTGAATCACAAAATACCTTAGGCTGGAAGGATGTGGAATCGCTAGCTGAGGGCTTATTTGCCTTTTTGGGTCTCGGCATGTGTTCCCTGGTGACTGCTGCTGCCTTTTCCTGGTCACAAGCTGCGTGGGTGACCTCCAGCCTCAAACACAGGCTCTCTGATCCCCTTGACCTCCTCTTGTTAGGACTATGACCACTAAGACAACATTTCCAAGAAATGTCTTGTATCTCTTCTAATCCTCTACTGATCAGGTGGATGTTATGTTCTTAAGTTTATGTCTGTTTGCTGTAATTTGTGTCTCCTGTTCCTGCTTGCATATCTTTGAAAAACAGCATGATGGACACAAGGGCCCAGACTAGTGTTCTTAATCTGCTTTGCACCACTCTGCTGGCAGAAAAGAGGTGCAAATCCACCTCAGCTGGCCTTTTGCAGTGGTTCATGTCTTCAGAGTAGTGCAGAAGGGCCGTAGCATTGCTGATATATCCCCTCTGAGAGCTGGCTTTGTGAATAACAGACCTGGATGCTGCTGGATGCACCTGGGTGTGGCCTGATGTGGTGGAGGAGAGGAGAGGGGATAAGAACCCTGTCGCACCAACCTCAGATTACCATCTTCTATATCAACACTGATGTAAGGAAGACTAAGAATGTCCACCCTGATGACAATGATAAAATAACATAGTGTGTTCATTAACAGAAGTTAGAACTATCTGTATTTCTGTGTTTTGATCAAAAATCACTGTTGGCATCAGAGCTGTTGGCAGGTCTTTTGTTCATGAGGAACTGTGGTCAGAAGATGACTTTGGAGAGAAGGGAAGGGGGTCAAGTAACAAATGATGAGCCAAAAAAAAAGTTCTTGCCAGAGGGGCAGAGCTGTGAATGCCACAGGAATGGGGGCTGGAGTAGCTGACAGTCAGGAGGGAGATAATCCAGTGAACAGTTTCACTGCTGGATGGTGAGCAGTGAGTTTTCCTCTTTACTTCCTCCAATTAAAAATTTGTGGCCGGCTTTTAACACTGAGTGGACCTGTCTGGGATTTTATTTGCTTCCCATTTAGGGGCAACATCAGTCTTGCTTCTTTATACTTCTCAGTGGGAAAAAAAAAACCTGCTTAGTTTCCAATTGCAGCTTTTTATTATCACAGACCAAGAAGAGGGGAAATGAAAAATCATCTTAATTAAAAAACACTAAAGTCTCATGAAATACATGGTTCTTGTTTTTGAAGTGCTTTGTCAGGAACTGTCCACAGCCATTATTTTTAATTAGCTTATCTTTTAAATTAAAAATGGGTTATTTGCATTTTTTTAATGGGGAGTTTGCTTGATCGTTCAGTTCCCCTGTATTTTCATGTTCTAAGACAAGCAAGTTATGTAAAAGAAAAAGAGTCCAGGCAATTTGATTAAAAATACATTGTATCTTTTTATTCTTCTTTCTTACTTCTTTATATAAATTCTATGAACTTGTACAGCTATCATTCTCCAAAAGAGTGTCTTACCATTTTACAGTTATTGAGAGAAGACAGAAAAAAAAAAATTAGGCCCTGTAAGTAATGTGGTCATTTATAAAATAGCTTCTCTTTCAAATCATAATTAGAGGTTAAAAGGCTAGAACAGAAGAAAAAAAAACTAAAAAGATTGAAATTGAAAAATTTGGAAAGATTCACATTTTCACTTCACGCTGTATAAAGCAATACCCCTTCTCAGTACCAGAATCAGTGTTTTTTACAGAAAATGGATATTAAAGTCAAAATTTAAAAAATAGTATTTTCTAAAAGAATAATAAAAAAGAGGTTGGCTTTCACTCATTTGTACTTTGTAATACACAAATCCTTCTGTTTCAAGAAGTTCCCTGAGATGGTTTGGTATATTCGGAGGTGCTGAACCCCAGAAAAACCCCACTGGCTTCAGCTTGGACTCCATAGGTAGAGTCAGCACCACGACAGTCCAAACCCCCTGTGAATGCACTGGGATAAAGTCACTCTCACCAACAATGCAAAACATTCACGTTGACCCTGAAAAGAGTCAGTTAACAGTGCACAACAGCCCTCCCGAGCTTTTGAAATGTGATGGGAGCAATACCGTAGTCAGTGGAAACATCCAGACCTAGGGGGGGTTTCTGAGCTGGACTTTCCCCAGGACAAAAGTGTCTACACCCTTGTGCTTAAGAAATTAACCTTGAGACTCTTAACAACCACCAGGAATTATTTCTCACTGTTTATCTTGAGATGATGGGTACTTCCAGCTGTACCTTGCTTCTTGGAACAGGTGGCTTATCAATTTTTTCTCTCGTTTCTGAACTCTACACGGTCATTTGTACTGAGTAAGAAAATGTCATTCCCAAGTTCCTGCAGTATGTACTGAGGTCTGACTTTAACACCGAAATAAAAGCATCATGTGAAGGTAGATCAGGAATCTGTGATAGCATTTATTTACATTGTCTTGGCTTTTCTTTCCTTTTCACAACAGCACATAATCATGCCAACAGCTCTTTGTGGATTTGCAGTCTTTCTGCCACATTTCCTTATAATTATGTTATTGAAGTTTTATTATAATTCATGGCGTCTTTGTGGTACAATGTACTCAGTTTTGGGTTAAATTAAAATCCTGACACCTGGACAATAATGTCATCTTTCTCAAAATTATGATCTTTAGTTAGGGACCTATAAGTGAGAGATAACACTTCCTGGATTCTGGTTATGTTAGTGTATTAAAAAGGAGTTAGGAATTGCAGGGTGAAAGGAAGGCATTGGTGACCAAATATAGAAATATTTAATAAATGTTGTCAAATGTGTTGCATGCCAATATTCACAGGCCATGTCTTCATCCCTTCATGATAGCAGTGCCAGAGCTCACCTTAAAGGGACGCTTAGATCAAATTCAGGCTCCTAATTATATTGTTCGGGTGAGAATGATTTAGGAAAGAAAAAAAAAAAAAGGTGAATATACTTAAAGCAAGTATTTTATAGTTGTTTTAAGTGATAAAACAAATGCTCAAACAAGCTTTAGCTCCATAATAGCCTTAAGCCAACCTTCCTGTTTCTGCCTTTTTGCTGCCAAGTTGCATCACGAGGTAACATGTCATGAACTCACCATTCATTATTGTTATTGTTTTTGGAGAGACAGAGACTGGAGTTGTGGTTGTGGTAGGAGGAGAAGTACATTATTGAAATCACTTACAGTAAAACCCCAGTTTTGAATATCATTTCACTTCCTAAACAGGAAGTGTCCTACGAAAAACAACAACAGAAAAAACGCAAGTGGAAGAGGACCTCAACCCATCAGCTTTTGAATAAGGGCCGTTGCAGAAAACTAGACATGGTTTCTTACAGATGAGATTGCTTTTCAGCTTGAATTGGGAAGACCTATTTAAACTTCTTTTCAGCAGCTTTATAAGGATGTCTCTTACGTAGCTATCAATGGAATATCAGCTGCATTCAGCAGCTCTTCGCTTGTTCCTGCCTTGGCAATAAAAACCCTCCAGTCCTGAGCACGTCTGATGACTTTGAACTCAATTTTCTAGCGTGAAGTTAATCAGTTCCTGCCTTTTCACCCTTCTTATACAAGTCTTTGTGGCCATCTATTTCTGTTCAGGATTGTGGTAGTAATTTTGGTAATTATTGATGATTTTTCATATGTAGGGTCAGCCCATAATCTGACCAGCAACTTTACACACTGCAGTGATCCAGATTCAATTCTGACTGACTGCTGGAGTATTGTAATTTGTAACTCAGAATGGATTAAGCCTACAGGGTTAGGCAAACATCCCAAAGATTCAAATCTCATCTTGATGACTAAGAATAACCAGCTTCTGGCTCTTAGAAGGTTTTACATATCAACAAAGCTGTGCATTTGCATTAACGGCTATCACACCACAGGGGCCTGCTCGTGTTTATCTTGGGAACAACCAGAAGCTGAACATTTAGTTTAAATTTGTTTAAATGTGACTCCTGTTGAAATCGGTGGCAAGCTGTGTGCACATATGTGACTAGAGCGGTGCCTAAGGACTGCATTTCCCCCAGTTTTTCATATCAAGAGTTATGTCTTAGAGAAATGTCACATGATAGATCAGAAAATTGCACCTATTAGTATCAAAAATTCAGTTGGAACATACTTTTTCTGGGTCTCTGTTATGTACTATGAGTGAGAGGCAGACTTACCATTTTGCTGGCAACTTGTGGCTGTGTTTAAAGGTTGCCTTCCAATTGAAATCAGTGGCCCAAAAAGTGTGCCCATGAGGAGGACAGTCCATTTTACCCACTACTAAAACCTGAGAAAATGGTTGAGGGGGAATGCCTCAGTTTTTGACGTGGTCAAAATTATTTGGATGTTAGCATCTAAGTTTTGAATTCAGTTTTTGTGTTGGGATGACTCTCTTTTGGCCTCACCTATATTTTTACACATGCATTCCATGGGTGAACCAGCTGCCATTTAACATTTGAAGAACAAGTCTCTCTTAACAAGCTGAAAAGCAAAGTCTTTAAGAAATAGAATTACAAAAACTGTAGGGCTTCCAAAAGAAGTTTTTTCTTAAAAACAGCTTTTGAGAGCGCAGTGGGGTATTGGATCAGCTGCACCAAAACCAGGTCATCCCATTTAACCTGGGGGTTAAATGGGCCTCAATTTTATCTGCCCAGGAAGTTACTTGATAAAATCACATCCCTCCCTTGCATCACCACCACCTGCTATTGTGAGTCTTTCAGGGAGACAAGGGCTTTAAATTAAAAGAGAGTAGTTTAGATTGGATATTAGGAATAAATTCTTGACTGTGAGGGTGGTGAGGCACTGGCATGGGTTGCCCAGAGAAGCTGTGGCTGCCCCATCCCTGAAAGTGTTCAAGGGCAGGCTGGACAGGACTTGAAGCAACCTGGTCTAGTGGAAGGTGTCCCTGCCCATGGCAGGGGGATTGAAACTAGGTGGTCTTTAAGGTCCCTTCCAACCCAAACCGTTCTATGATTCCTGCAAACACATCACTCGCTGTAACACTTGATGCACCGTTTAATTCTGTGTTTATTGTGCTCACTTTCTCTTTGATGCAAAGGAATTTCCACATCTTACCTTCTGTTTACAGAAATGATAGATCCGGGAAGCAAAAACATACGGGTGAATGTGTATATTTTTCCGCTATGTTAGTAACTGGAGGAAGTGGGAAGGTGTTTTGAATTTGCTCTAAATACCTGTTTTAGTTTTTCAATAAAAACATTATACATGTGACTACCTTGACAGCTAAGGCAGAAACAGTCCTGGCTCTGTTTGTTTATGAGTCTTGCGATTTCTTCTGTTTCAGCTTTCAAAATATTGAGAGCTGAATGTCCCAAAGATAAACAAGAAATACTGAGGCGTGAAAATACGTCTAGCTTAGCCATTCTGGTACTGAAACTCCTCTGAATGAGGAGCAACACCTTTATTTTGAGTGGAGCACTGTTGTTATAAGTACAAAAGCCTTTTCAGCCAACTTTCTTGTCTCGAGTTGCCGCAGACCTAGAAGTAAACACGTTTTCGAAGATCATGCTCTGGACACAGAGACCAGGCCTGAGAGTTTGGCCTGTCATCTTTCACTTAACTTTCATGTATTTTTTTTTGCCTCACCACTCATACCTTTAACTCAGGCATCAGTATTTTTTATTGTTTTGCCTCAGCAAGTGAAGGAATCAGCCCCCTCTGTGGAGCTCGTAGCTTTGATCTGGTGTGTCTGCCCTCCCCTTTTGTCTGTTTGGGCTGTGCCTCTGCTTGCCTTTGTTGCTGATTTTTTTTTCCAAGCCATGAAATATTGAGATAAAATGACTGAATCAAGTCAGGAGTCTTTAAGGGCAAACCCAATAAATTGTCTACATTATGGGAAAGCACTTCAAGGACCTGGCAACTTATTAATCGTAAAGGGGAAGACTCTGAGTGCAGCTTCTCCTCATTTACAGAGGTTTGCTCTCTAATAGCATTTAGAAGTTTGTTTTACCCTGTCTCGGTGAGAAGAAAAGGCAGCTTTAACAATTCTGTCTCTCTCAGCAGTGCATTTGAATTTTTGTTGCCTCCCTTCGGCGTGCTGGTCAGAGGTCAGGGAGAGCAGGATTAGTTGACCTGTGTTGACAGAGCGGGTGATGGATGAGCGGAGTACAATGCAGAGCCTGTTTGTGCCACGGTGGCAGCGATTCACACACAGCCTTACACCTGCGCTGAGCAGGGACAGAGCATCCCCTCTGTACTGGTTGGCTAAACCACCGCTGGTTTATAAAGACTTGCACATTGTCCTGTTCTTGTTCCAGAGAGTAAGAGGCTAGCCATTTGCTTTTTTACTACCAGGATTTAGGAAACACTGAGGCTTGACATGCTAAGGTCAAATGGTTCAAATTTTGAGTAATGACAGCAGATTCTAAAACTATATTAAGGAGCGCATCTTGTGTGAAGAATTGGACTTTACGCCCGCCAAAACTTCCACACTTGGTTATTCTTCTTTTGCTTATAATGATTTTCTTGATACTGGTGATGCTTTTTTCAGGGGTAGGAGGGGCAGTAGAAGTAGCCCTGCAGGTCCACTGCTGTGACTGATGAAGCAAATACACCATCCTGCAGTTTATGTATACAGCTTCTTTCCAAGTGCAAAAAAAAAAGACAGTTTGGTGCTTAAAATGGACACAGAGGCATAGCTTAAACTTTGTGGAAACCCCTGTTTTGGAGAATCTACGTGACCACTAATCCAGTTCAGACTTCTTTTCAAGTGCATAGGCGCCGGCCGAGCTGTCAGTCAGGACAGGCTGTTGGAAGGGAACCAACGCGCACTCAGTTTCTCTTTCTCCTCCTCATTAGCAGTGAAAATCATCCATCATAACCAGCAGCGTGGAAGCAGCAGTGGCAAATCTTGTGGGAGTAGCTGCATCCTCTGAGTGGGGCAGGCAGGTTACACACCGGGTCAAGGGGTGGGTTGAGCTTGGGCCAGTAGAGGCTTCCAGTGTAGATATGCAAGTTTATGCAGGTCCACTGGCCACAAACCGCTGTGTTGGGGCTTCACAGCAATTGCAGCCTTGATTACAGCCCATTAGTGAGAGTCATAACCCTGAAAGATATGTCAGGCTGGGGTAAAGTCAGACCTGGCAGGGCTCAATGCATCGGGCTAGCTGGGTTGATCTCAGCGGTTACAAGGCAGGGATTTGACACCGATGGCACAAAAATTAGTTTGGGAATCAATATTCCAATTAAAATTAAACAACCTCAGAAATTAAAAGAGCTAGATTTTTGTGAGCTACAAGAGTTGCTGGGGTTCCCCAAGCAGATGTAAGAGAGTTTGTTTCTTTACTTTTGATTGCATTATTCGTTCTGTGTATCCACCAGTTTTACTGAGGCAGCCACTCACTTTGCATTCAAGTGTACTCTTCAAGGGAGGGGGAAGTTGCAGTGGGACCTGCATGGATAGAGTGAGCCTGGCAGTCACTTGATGAACGTACAAAAATGGCAGTGTGTAAAAATACCCTGCAACATGTCTTCGTGTGCAGTAGGGCTGGGTGGTCCAGACTGCTCTTGTGTGACTGAGTCAGGAGAATTAGTTCAACCAACACATGGATTCCTCCTAGAACTTCATGAATGTCCAGACATAACACCAGACCGCAAAGCAAAGCTGCCAACCTGGTGTGGACACCAGCAACTAACGCAGAACACTATTTAAGGGTGGTTCCTTAATGCAGTCGTGTCTATTGTGTTGACTTTTGCTAAATATGTCCCCTTTTCAACAGCCAGAATGTCACATCATACTCATCATTAATTTGACATCTCTGAGCTGCTAAATCACTGTTAGAAATGAAACTCAAGGTTCTTAATCCAACTGCTGACAATACTTTCTTTTGCCACCTCTTAGTAACTGAGATATCACCATGCTTTTTTTGAGTGTGAAAAATAACAGCTGCTTTGTCACTACCAGTTAAATACTGGTGGGGACGGAACAATACATGGATTACATTTAAAAATACCATTTCTGCTTCCATATACGTGTTATTTTGTGTGAGAACATTATTTAAATTAGAAGATGTTGTTAGGAAACAGGAAAAGCATTGTGGTGGGATCTGTGAAAAGGGAGAACTGGCCTGGCTAGTAACTGGGGAAGAGCAATTTCCAAACTCCAACACAATTTACACAGCTATTTTTCCAAGTCAAGGGTCTATAATCAAAACTTCCTTGTAGGTGATACTCCCACTGTCTAATTTAAACAACTCTAGATTCATAATTCAGATGCAATTCAGAAGACCAGAGTGAGTTTAAAGTCACGTTATTCAGCCTTGGCGATGGTTTAGTTGCTTTTTCTGAGTGTTGGCTTGAATCAGCTCCATCAGCCAAAGTTCTACAGGAGATGTTTATTTTTTTCATGTGTCACAGTACCGTGGCTGCTGCCCTGAGAGAGTCTGCATGGGCTGGGATGGGGTGGCTCATCTGGAGTCAAGACAACACGTGTGTCCCAGCCTGCGAAGGCCGTCCTATAGCCGTATTTTGTAGCCATTAATCCGTTGCTAAGGGTGGATAATTAACGTGGCTTTAACCATTTTCTGAAGAAGAAGAAAATTATTTCCCATTAACGCTTTTGATCTTGTCCTGGAAACCTGATGTGGCTTTGACCCACATAATTCTTGCCCCTGCGTTTTGGATATGCAGTGATTGCTATCCAGCTCTTATGCAGTCATCTTTAATACCCCATTTGAATAAGATAGTTTTAAAGGCCATTTTCTACTTGGCAACAAGTAATATAAAATCCTAGGCTACAGACCCTTGGATATACGTGCATGTAGGTGCGTACACAGCTGCACATTTAGTAACCTCGGATGAAATCGCAGCTTCACACAAGCAAATTCATGTTGCCTTTCCTGGAACCCAAATTTCACCTTTTATAGGAGGTAATTAAAATCGAAGGCTACTTAGTGAAACACAAGCTTGACCTTACATGGTTTCCCAGTGCGAATGATAAGAAACAATGACCATAGTTCCACATCAGTGCACATTATTAGAACTCACAGAGGAAGCCTTTAAGGTGTAGTTAAGTTAAAACTGAACATGAATGCCAACTTACCTTGATGCAAATGTGGACACTGTATAAGTAGAAGTGAACAAAGCTACTCATATTTAAAAGATTGAAGTGCTTATTCTAATAATGACCACTTTCACTCCTGAAGATGTAGTGTTATCATATCCTCAAAAGACCCAACTTTATTACCAGAAATTCAAAAGAAGTTAAAATAATAAATAAATTGATCTACTCGAGAGTTATTACCTTTTTTTTTTCATAGACCCAACTTCTTATTAATAGGAGCTCTGCCAGCCTTTTTGTTAAGTCTTATGTATTTTTTTGCAACAGTTTTTCTTTTTGTAGGCTACCTCTCTATTAATAAAACCTGTAGTGGATCTCATCTGAAGGGGTATGATTCATGACTGAGGGAGACACCAGGGGACATAAGTTCCTGGAAAAATTGGATGGGTTTTCCTGCTTCTCACGCTTGTGAGTGGCTAATGGCTATTTAGATTCTGTCACGTCTGTAGTTGCCAGCATAAATAATCTCTGTTTCCAAGAAGTAAATTTCGTGATACACTTTCATCTTTAGAAGGTCCAGGGTACAAGTTGCATTTTTTTAGAGGCAGAGCTCCTGTTATACATATATCATTTGTTTTAGAGAAAACAGTATTCCCTCTGATGTTTGTAAGGTATCATCGTGCCGTGTCATCAGATCATCAGCTTCATATATTATCTTCCCTGGTGAAAATAATGTATCTATCCAAATGCCAGTGACCACTCCCACGAGAAAAATATATAAAAATAAATGCCAGAACTGACCATTCTGGGGAAAGTCTGGAGTATAAGAACCAGTTTTCAAAGGACTTCCTAAATCAAAGCTGCTAAATCTGTGAATACACTGAATATTATGCATTTTTTTTCACGGGGACATTTTAGCAGCGTTTCATCCTCCACAAAGTTCAAGAGAAAGCTTAGTTCTGGAGACCTCAGAGTGGATTTACTCTTTTTCAGTTCTCGTCAAGAACTTGCAGCTTAGTGGAAGGATTTTTTTTTTTTCATTAAATTAGTGGGGGTTTGTTTTGGTTGTAGTCCAAGGAGAGAAGGCGGCACTTCTGTACCACAGCTTATCTCACCTTGGAGTAAATGGCTACATGAGGTCAGATGAAGAGTTCTCAAAAAGTGCCTTTTTCTTCACTGATCATAAAGGAAGTCTGGATATTAGGGTGAGACACAGACTCATCTGAAAATAGGGGAGATGATGCTTACCCCACATTATTGTTCCCTCATGACCATGAGTGTGGCTTTTGCCGCCCTGAGGGACAGAAAACAGCCCCACAGTGTTGGGTGGAAATGTGGTCCCTGGGGAGCCAGGTGGACTTTAGCCACTGAGTCCAAATAATAGAATTTATTCTGATGTATCAAGACACTTGATGTGCCTCTGCATCCTGTTGATAATTCTTCGCATCTGTGGTGGTGGTATGGTGTGGAAATCCAGCAATAATTTTCCCTTCCAATTATCACAGTGAATAGCTGTTATAATTATCACCTGTAATTTGTTTGGCCTTCTTTGCCTTCAAGACGAAATTGTTGCTGTGGTTGCTGTATTTAATGCATTTGCTGATAATAGTTTGTTTCTCCCACATGTTGGGCCCATCTGTATCAGAATTTTATTTTACCACAGTAAGTGAGCAGAACCATTACTTACTGATGTCAGATCCCATTTCCAGTGCATCGTTTCACTTCGGCCACCATGGATTTTATATCCATATTATATGAACAGTCTATAAAGTAGTTTATCCTTTTCTTGAGTGATCAGGACCTCAGGAAAAAGTCAACACTGTTCTGACTTGTCCTTTTCAACAATACTTCCTGAAATGGTTTACCATGTGATTCAGATCTGTTTTCAGTAATGATATGCATTTTAATTCCTTTTTTCTACATTATAAGCACACATCTGTTCAAAAAAGGAAACACATTAAACATCCCTCCTAGCATTAGACATATTGATTGAAAATTTGTTCTGAGTTGGCTTAAGTGTCAGTAATCTTGACAAGTTTTCCAAGAACTGATAAAACGAGTCCTTGTACTGCTGAAATGAATTTTGTGTGGATAGATGTTTATGCTTTTAACATTAAGATAGCTGCAAGCTGTTCCTGGATAGACAAAGGATAAACAAATCTTCTAGGGATTTTGAGTTTATTTGGCTATTGGAACTACCTGGGTATTAACCTTCTAACCTGAAGACACAGTGTCCATAGTTGTTATACAGAAATCTTAGGAATTATTTTCAGTATTAATCACAACAAAATCGCGACTTGATTTTCTTTCTTTGATATAATGTACCAAACTGGGGCACGCCACACCTCAGCAGTGACCTCTGATTCTAGCCCTAAGCTGCGTGAAATGAGAGTGAGCTGACTCTTTCCTCGGGGTCCCCTCCTGCTTCTCAGATGCTGAGTTTAAGCACTGATTATACAGGTAAATAATTACACAGCGAATTGTGATGCTTGAAACAAATGGGGTCATTCTGTCTAAAGTTGTGCGTAAGGATGGATGAACAAAAAGTGGGGGGGATCTGCTGTGACACAAATGGAGCCTCTGCCCGCAGCTGACTACACCCACAGCATCCTGATTGTTCAGCTGACTGTGCTAGAACGAGAGGTTCACCATTGAACTCCAGCTCCCGAGGTATTTTCCAGATAGAGCTGCAGTAAACACATGCAAATATATAGGCAGAGTGAGGTTATGGGGGTTTTTTGTGTGTACCAAACCCCCTACTCCAATCCCATCATCGTGATACTGGGTGTGTTTGAGTTTGCACGTTTGGGGGGTGGTATATTTGGTTTTTTAGTGATAAAGGGGGTTTGTTTCAGAAGTGTGCTGTGGAGGCAGTGGGCTGCCGAATTAAAGCAGGAATTCATAAAGGGGTGCAAAATAAGGACAAAGGACCAAAAAGAGAATGAGCTCTTCTTAGCTTGGTATTTCTTTAATTTCACGTAAATTTCACTAAGTAAATATGCCTTAAAAGTGAATAAAATTTTATTTCACTTTAACAAGAGAGTATAAAAGTTAAAAAGGTCACTGTAGTAATAGACTAATCTCAATTACCAGGGCAGCCGGTGAAACCCACAACTCCCACCTAATCTCATTCGGTGCACACGCAGTGCACCGTTTGATTTCCAACACGGCTAAATGAAATTATAAAGCAGTGTTAAATTTATTAATCATTTAATTAGCTAAATGTTCCTGCAACTACTCGTGAGATGAATGGCATGTCATTTTCTAATGCAATTTGCCTCTCAGCCAGGCAGGGTCAGGAGGGAAGCTACTGGCATCTTAAATGATCTTTTTTATATTGCACCTTCTATTAAGGGACAGTGTGATATCGCTGATTATATTTGAGTCTTGTACACAAGGCCAGGGAGTTTGCTTGTTATAATAACAGGTTATATCCAAACCAAAATAGAAATGGTAAGATCCAAGGAGCGAACAATTAACCCATCTGTGACTGTATTTCTCACTGCGGCTTTGCAAGGCAAATCTTTTTCATATTTAACAAGCCAGTGAACAGTGTGGGAAACTACACCAGCAGGTATTAAAGCGATGCTCAATCTAGTTTTATTTCTTTAAATTTACTCAGTTGTGAAGGAATTTGTGGACTGAAAATTCTCACAATGCCAGGTTAGTGTAAGCCATCTCATTGACTCAGAATTTATTTGCACTTTCCCTATTATTGTAGGGGAATCAAAGCCTCTCCTAGTCTGTGCATTCAACAATTGCTCATTTTTGTGAGTTTCTCAGCTGGGATTTTTGGCATGTTTATGTGTGCATGTCACACCAGGTTGATAGGATTATATTTTTTTTTTCCCCTGATGTTTTGTTCTATAATTATTTTTCCACTGCAAAAATTAGTGACAAGTAGGATTCAGCAAATCTGTTTGGATTGCCACCAGGAGGTGAGCCATGCTGCTTGGAGTGAAGTGTTCCTCAGAAACCTGCAAGCGTGTTGTGCTTGTGTAAAGCTGAAGGTGCCCAGTTACAACACATAGAAAACAATGATGTTTTAAGGTACTTAATTTTCCAGGTTTATAATAAATACTTTTTTTTATGCATTGGAGATTAGCTTTCAGATCCTGGAGCATGTCCTGTGTATAGCAAGCACCTATGGTGAGCTCCAAGCCAACGAGGAGATGCATTCAGCTTTGTGGATGCTGAGCCCAAAACGGCAGCAAGGTGTCAAAGTATTTGTCTCTACCAAAGTTAAATGACGCAGCTAAAAATAAAGCAAGAGGGCCTAAAGCAGGAAGCAGCGGGAGATAATCTTAGCATAAATGGCAAAAAAGGGCCGTCACTTATTATTTATAGCACAGAAGCATGTGTAGACCTCTTGGAAGCAGAGCCATGTTGGCTGTGAACTTCACGTGCAGCTGATAAATAACTGTCCAAACCCAGATCCACAAAACTTAATCACAACTTCTAAGATACAAGTTGTCACCCTTGGTGTTGCACTCAGATCCAGGGCAGAGCTTACCACCAAGGGGTCGTTCAGCTCAACTTCTCACTCAGCCTCTGAAAGTGTTGTCCAACTCCACTTCAAGAGGAGGACAAGAGCAACCACCTTTGCTGAAAGGTTGTTTTTTAGGTGCCTAATGTTGGGTGGGGTAACCCTGGTGTATGCTGTTAACCATTTAGGTGTGTTTGAGACAAGTGAATTAGAGGAAAAACATTTCATTTTTGATGGGAAGCTCTGATCTCATGTTGGAAACAGCCAGTGAGTGAGATATTTTCATTTTTTTAGTCTGAAATCCCACAGCACAACCCAGCATGTTTGGGAAAACTGTGAAACTTGAGTGGGCTCTTAGCCTTTTTCTGAGCCCTGTGTACTTTTGTTTTCCCGTGAGCTTCGCAGACAGTGATTTATTTGTGCGTTATCTGGGAGACACAGAGTGCACCCCCTTGCAGGGAAAGAGCAAAAGACCAAATGTTGAGGCACAACTTGGGCAGGAGAATGTGCTGGAGAGCTGCTATGCACAGCTTTTCCCCTGGTACCCTGCACCTGCTCTTCATTAGTGCTAATGAATCCAGAAAGTAAAACATTTTGTACTAGTGAGTCATATTGTTCTCTCTTGGCTGTGACTTCACTGTGGATCAAATTAAGTAAAAAAAAAAAAGACACACAATATTTTTGCAAAAGCTTTAATTTCTTTTCCTGGGACACGTTGTGTCTTGGGATAGGTCACTTAGCACCTATGGGATGTGGGATGGTATCCCATTAACTTTGTTCTCATTAGCAAATCTCCTTTTGATTTAAGCTGGGAGACGTGGGGCTTCCCTGAGAGCTTTAATTCCCAGCCCATGTGCAATTTATATGTTTTTCACTTCCCTGTTTGTAGAAGATGTATAATCATGCTGGGGAAAGTGTTGTGTAGCTAAATCTCCAGTGCTTGTACAGCACCGTAGGAACCCGGGGAAGAAACAGAGCTTGTGGGTCAAAATTGTTATTTGACTTTACTTAGAAATTAGAAGTGTTGTCACACAGAAACAAGAAAATTTGGAATATGTATAGTTTTTTTTGGTTTTTTTTTTTTTGCATGTTTTTCTTTTTCTACTAATTTAGGTCAACTACACTCTTGGTCACACATTTTTGGGCTGCCCATGGTAAATTTGTATCCGTTTTTCTCCCTGCTGTGCACTGCAAAAACCAAAAGATTCAATGGAGAGCTGGCCATGTTTTAAAATAGTCTCTGTTTTCATGAAGGCAAGGTTCCTTAAGGCCAGCACTTTATTACAGGGCTTATTTCATGTGTATATTACCAGGCCGTATGTGTGTGTGTGTATGTGTGCATGCAGAGCTGTGAATACACACAGCAGCTCTGCATTTGAGCATCTTTAAAAAACCCACCTCTGATCCATACACTGTGCAGGCCACAGTATGTGGACATTACCTATTACCCACTGCATGTTTATAAAGAGCTTCATTTTCTAAATATTTGGCAAAAAGATCTAGTTAGTCACTTTGCTGGGAGCAAAACACAAAACAATATTCTTCTCCTTGTCTGAGTTCAGTGCAGATAAATAACAGGCTGCTGGGGCTTCCTCCATTGGGTTTCCATTCACATTTTTTAACATGTTAAATATTTCTGGTTAACCAGTTAAAACGGTGAGATGAACATGATTGCTTTTAGATTGCAGCTATAACATCAAGTGAATTTTATAATAAGAAGCTTTTTTTTTTTTTTTTTTTTTTTTTCCCCCTGCCGAGCTGCCCTTGTGGCTGCCGGTCTGACTTTGAGGTCCTCATTATTGTGGGTTTAAATGAAGGATGTTCATCCAGGCAGGGCGGGGGAGGCCAATAGACATCGGTGCCGTTATCTGGTCCTTCTATCAGGCCAAGTGACAGGCTTCTCAGGGAAGAATGCAAAGCTCATGGTGGAGACCTCAGCCTGACACAGAAGGTGACTCCCCTGACTCTAACCTTGAAAGGAAAAAGTTCCCACTTTATTAAAATGAATTTCGAAAGGGCCGCTCTGACAGCTGCATAATTAAATATTGGAGTGTCAGCGATAATTTATTCTGCTCGCATTTGGTGGTCAGAGCCTGCTCACTGTAGGGTCAGCAAGCACAGTGACAGAGCCAAGGATACACTGCATTACGGGGCCCTTTACCCGCGCCGGGGAAAGGAGAGGCTGTAATTTTTGTTTAAATAGAGAAAACAAAGCAGCAAGGAGATGAGCGGGCTGTGAAGCGCTCTTAGCAGCTGCCTGATAAAAAAATTGTTAGGTGTAACGTCGGAACTTGTGCTGAAACTGCTTTGTCTGGCTGCAGGAGCCGTGATTATTCCCAGCCTTGCCTCTTCTGGGATCCAGCTCGCCTGCTAGGGCCAGTTCTTGCTTTCTTCTCTAAGATACATGTTAGGAATAAACCCAGCAACAGTCAATACAGTGTGCATCTTCACTCATAAACATTTCTTTATAAAATTATGTAAATAGCCATGAATATGTATGAAACAAGTTGGAGTCAGAGGGTGTAGGGAGTTCGCATTGATCCTGTTAGCATTCCAAGTGAAACGCCAGCCATGAATATTCTTTTCAGAGGGCAGTGGCTGCTGGAAATCAACATCTAACAAGCAGTTTTCCCAGAACAAGTTTAAATAAAATGGCTATGTGCCCTTATGCCCAGTCAGAAAGCAAGAAAGGTCACGCCGGGAGCAGGGCTTTCGGCTGATGGGCATCTCCTTTGGAGGAGGTTGTTGGGACAAGGCTGTCGCTTTTCACTCTTAGATTGCTGGTAATTGAAGCTGACATACCAAAAATATACCCCTTTTTGCGCACACCGGTCTTTGAACAAGAGCACATTGCTCACACAAACAAAACAATTTGCAAAGGCATTTTGTTTTTCTCCCGCTTGCCTCAGCTGTGCAACACCTATTTTCCACATTTTCTTTGGAGCCAGCTTGAGTGGATGTGTTACTAGAGCTCAGGTTTACTAGTTTTCATCTTAATGTCATGTAGCTTTCAGCATTGGCTTTTACAGAAGAATTTACTGAGTTCCTTCAGCACCTTCATAGTTACTGAATGAAAAGCTGACCTTATTATGAAGGATGAATGCTGGTTTTGTGGCTCAAACACTGGATGTGAACCCAGTGTCCTCAGCTTAGCTTTTAAACCACCTTTAAACTATGAGCCAGAAGGTCTTTCTGTGACTCAGTTCCTCATCTGTAAAATGGGAATAACAGTGTGTTTCATGGGATTGCTGTGAGAATAAATACTTCGGTGTTTATACTCAGTTTTTATCTTGCTGAGCATAAAAGAAAATCCCTACTTGTGTTTCTGCTTTCTTGTTTGAAGAAAGACCATGAAAGCATCTTTGTCTGCTTGATGTCAAGATACAGACTCTTAAAATGACACTTGAGCATCTTTAATGTAATTCTTTTTGGACTCCAGACAGTCGTGTTTCCGTTGCTTAGATCTCTGTACTCACCTATACCTCCTCTAGTTACCTTTGCTGTATGTTTGTAATGGGAAATGTTCTCTCCCCACATGGGAAAGTTGTGTTTGTTGTATGACATTTTGCTCCTATTAAGCAGGCACGTTCAGATAGGTTCTGAAGTGGTTTGTTGAAAATAAGATGGTCAGGGGGAGAGGGAGAGAGAACATTTAACGTTCACAGTTAGAAGTAGCAAACAAATACCCATGCTGGCATGCAAGGACACATATATAGTCATATCCGGTGTTAGATTTATGTTTTTCTGTGTTTTTTTTTTCCAAACCTGGTTTGTCTGGAAATCTCTAACTCTGCCCCAGTGCTGCAGTGCACACTGCAATTATACAGAGCTGGGTTTGTAATACAAGATTTGGGTGGTTTTTTTTTTTAAAGCAATTGCTTATGGGCAGAGTTTTGCACCAATACCTGCAGCTGGAGCCTGTTATGGACAGGTGTCAGAGTGCCCAGCTGACCCACCTGCAGGGGAGAGGGGTGTAGCTGGTCCCAGCACGGGGAAGAGCTGCTGCAGGGATGGGAATTCAGCCGGCGAGGCTTGACAAACACGCTGGGCATATGTCATTGTCAGTCGAGTCAGGCTGGGGACAGGGCTGTGGTTTAAAAATGATAACCAAGCTCCATAAATCAGAATGCTCCCGCTGCAGTCAAACTTCCTTGGAAAGTCTTTGAATTTGGGCAGTGCATACTAATAAATTAGCGCTGGCTCTGACTAAATGCACCAGCCGGAGCTGCGCGAGCGGAGGCCGCTCGCCCCGGCAGAGCTCCCTCAAGGATGGATGAGCAGGGAGACGGCGGCGGTGACTAAAGCAAGCTGTCCCTCAGAAGAAAAGGGAAAAAGTCAGAGTGATTACAAGTTGACCTAATATTTTTTGGCTTTCAAGATAAACTTTATGGGCCTGATTACCCAGAAAGTATTAGGCTGTGGCACGGAGCCTAAGCCAGGGGGTGAACTCCTGGTGCTGTTGGAGTCAGTGGCAAAACTCCCATCAGTTCAGCAGGATGAGGATTTCATCCAGAGTTCACGGTGGGATAATTAGTGTCAGCTCAGTAAGGGTGAAACACAAGTAAAGTTCTCCTGCTTTTAGCCTGCAAACTTCTACAAACAGCTAAAGGCTTGGCTGGAGTTGTTTTTATTTTACTTTGAGAGATAAACCTTCAGCGGCAGAACTTTAAAGTGCAAGCCCATTATTGCTTTCATACCGTGAACATTTGCTCTGAGTGTGGGAAATTTCCTCTGGATCCACTGACCTTCAAAACAACAGGAGGAATGATATTAAAAACGTGGTGTTAAAGATGGTAACTGTGAATTAACATCCCCAAACTCCATTTCAGCGTTGCTGTTTTGAGCTTTGTGTAGCATGTAGGCGGCTGCTCGGCTCACACAATATCCCAGGGATTTCACTGGGACTCTGCATGTCAACAGTAATCTATCTTCATGCTACATGACTCAGGTTCAGGTCATTAGTTTATACTTAGAATTAAATATTCAGTTTGATTTTAGCTCTGTGAAATGAGAGCCGAATATATAACACCTGATTTCAGAGAGCCTTGTAGTTTTACAAGTCTCTAAAATCCATGAACACACAGAAAGTGCTTTTGCTCCTCTGCCCCTGAAATGATTATAGTTGGAATGTTATTGAGATTATAGTTTTCTTTAGATGTCTTGGATTATGTTCTAAATCCATTTCTAACCCCATTTCTCCGTGGCGCTTAAATAAATGAGAAGAAATGAAAGATTTTTAATTTCTGAGAGAAAATGCAAAATTATTTCCTAAGCGCCTCCTTTCATCCTCTCAGATTTCCTCAGAAAAAGAATATGATGACATCCTGATAGCTATGAAACCAAAAGAGCTCTGATTTGTACTTTGTAGGGAAATATGCTCTGAAATTACATGTCTAATGTGTAGCAATTTTTAGCTGAATATCTATGCCTGGTTTCCTAGTAAAGCAGAGTTTGCGTTGGACACACACAGACTGAACTGAGTAATTTTAATTTAATTGAATCTTTTATGTAGGCATTTTCCTTCTAGGGAACCTTGGCCAGTTATTCGTTTGTGAAACTTGCAATAAAATAGCAAGACAGCTCGTCAGGGATGGAAGGAAAGGGGTAATATTTAAATTGTGCTGACTTTGAAGACATTGCTTTTGATCCATTCCTTGATTTTAAAAAAAAATATATATTTTGGTGTTTAGCATTTGAAGATTCCTTTCTGTGACTATTTTTTCCTCAAAGCACTTAGTTCTGTAGATGCCTGGTAGATAATCATATCTTATCCAGTTTACTGGTGGGTACAAGAATGCCAAGTGTAACAATTAGAATTGTGTCTGCTTACCTTCTTTGTCTGATTTGTGTAATTGTTTGGGGTGCTTTTTTTTCCCTGTAAAGGGAGGTCACCTAAAATATCTTTAAATAATAGCCGTTAATCTAGTGCAAGAAGGCAATCACAACACTTGTGCATTCAGGCCTTTATCTGAATCAGTTTCTAAAAAAATAATCCCCCCATTCTGGGAGATAAAAAAAGCCTTCCTGAACTTATCACGGGGCGGAAATGTGATGGGTTAAAAAGCAACACCAGAGCTATGTGGTTGGGTGAGCGGGCAAATCAAGACACATT
This sequence comes from Pseudotriccus pelzelni, assembly GCA_035584735.1. NCBI lineage: Eukaryota > Metazoa > Chordata > Aves > Passeriformes > Tyrannidae > Pseudotriccus > Pseudotriccus pelzelni. The sequence continues at coordinate 15,026,603 of JAWMRA010000020.1, forward strand.
TTGTCTGGAGCTTAATTCAAAGGGATGCAGATCCTCTGCTCTGAAACGCGAAAGTTTCCATCCTTAAAAGTTTGGTGGTTTTTTTTTTTTTTAATTATTTTTAATTTTCCTGATTTCAGAAGAAACCCGTAACAGAAAGTGTCTGCCAGCAGAAAATTACCATATTGAGCTGAGGGCAGCACACAGTTCATCATCCCTCGCCTGACCCTGCCCTGTTTACTCTGCTGGGGTAGGAGCGGTGGCCGGCCAAGCTCTGCTAGTCAGAGTGTATTACCCTGTCAGGGAGAGGCTGGGCTGCTCGGATTCACCCTGAACAAATTACATACCTCACTACATCTCCGAGCAAGGTAGCAGGGTTATAACTCAGTCTAAGCACCATTCACTCTTCTATTACCTTCATAACCAAGGTCATACTAATCAACTCAATTACCAGTCCTCTTGGACATTTTCATAATGTTTTCTGCTAGTTGCTCTCCTGTGAAAATCTCCCGGTCTAAGCAAATTAATGCCATTTTTATAACTATCTGCATTTCAGGTACAGTGATCATCTTTCAAAAGGCTGCTTCATGGCAACAAATACCAGCCAAATGTTAGAACAACAAAGGTGTTCAGCTATATTCCTCTCTTGACCTCCTTTATTGACAAAACGAGCTTAAATAATATCTGAAAATAATGCTGTATGTGTCAGAAATGAAGGATAAACTACGTTGGTGTAGCTTCTAAGAATAGGCGGCTTCCCTAGGAAGGCTGATCCGGAAGCCTGGTCTGATGTGTTGCTTAATTTTTGGACAATCCTTTAAATTTCGCATTTAGTGTTTCAAATGCAAAGAAAGACTATCTCTCTGTAAATGCCTCTTCCATGTAATCCTATCTCCCTAATCTCTTTCTTTCTCTGAATGTTATTCTTTAAAATTCTCCCCATGCAAGATTTCAGTGAAAATATTAAGGCCTCAGTATTTAATTTGGAAATTCCTAATATTTGCACAGCCACATCTTTTAAAACCTCCAGAAAGTGTTATGGCATCAGGCAAAACAATCAGGGTGCGCTAATTTTTTAATAATTTAAATTTCTTCAGGGCTAAATTGTTCCCTTAGGCAGATTTTCCCACTGGAAAAATTAATTTGGTCCCTCTTCAGGACTATGGTGTTCAGTGGAATAAACAAGAGACTTTTAGTTTCTCCTAATTCTCAGTGGGAATCTATTGAGACCCAGCTCTGAAGTCTCGCCCTCGTGTGATTCCTGTGGGTATTTCATTTCCCTTAGCCCCAAGTCTCCTATAACTCCCCACAAAAATGCTTTCAGTTGACTCTGGTTCCTACTAACTTATTTTAAAATAAGCTCATCGAATTTGTAGGTGATGTGTGTTATTTCTAGCCATGTCCTGTCTTGCTTTCACCACCTCAGGAGCACCTATGACTCCCCAGGCTACCTTGATGCATCCTGGGGCAAGAAAGGGGCTAAATATGACAGAGCTGATGGCCCTGACCCTGCACTTGGAAAGGGTCTTGTCCACCCTCATCGGGCTGAACCCATTTTTTTGGGAAAACAATTTGGCTGTTTCGCAACGCTCTGAAAGTTTAAGGCAGCAAACTGACTTTGCTGCGCTCCCTAATCTCAAAAAAGCACAGTCGTAACTGGCATTTGTCACCTCTGTGAAACAAGACCTGCCTTAAAAATTGAAGTGTTTAAAATTGGCATTTCTGAGCCCTTAGCTGAAAGCAGCCCTTCTGCAGAAGCATGACAAAATGCATCATTTTCATAGTGAGGGCAAGGGGAGAGACTGCCAGGTGGTTTGTATAACGTGGCTGCCCTGGCCCAGCAGCAAGAAGAGTTATAGCTACTTGAAATTTTGATATATATGATGTCCCATGCACTGAACTATGAAGCCCAATGGTTCCTGGAATATTAAATTGATATTGTAGCAGCTTGAAAACTGACCTGCAATAAATATGTTGTTGTTCTGCATTTGTGCTGTTGCTGTTGGCGTTTAGCAAGGTGACCGACTCCAGGAAAATGGAAAAGTTCTTTCCTAGAGAGCAGCGTGGAACTAGAAATGTTGTCAAGAAGTGTTTAAAATATGAGCCCACAGGTGCCTGAATTAATCAAGGCTCCTCTGCACGTAGGTAACTTTTAAGCACCTGGTTCTGGATACATGAGTGTTTGCTGGGTGCTTTACTGAAAGTTTTGTAGAAAGTAATAATATTGAATCAAAACTTGTTCAGAGCTGGGTCTTGAGGTGTGATAATCATATGGACAAAAAAAAGGGGGTTCTAACCCCTTCTCTCTCACATATTGGTAGTGCTTGTCCCTCCTAAATGCTTTCTCTGTTTTTCTGCCTCACTTTTTCTCTCTCTTCAGCAGTGTCCATGCTTTAATTCAAATGTGAACTTTCATTACTATCTGTGCCCCAGAGGAGGTGTTCGCTGTTGTTAATAATGCAGAAGATTTTAATTTATGCTTCATCCAGTGTAAAAAATCACAGCACCCCTGCTGCTGAGAGCCCTTTTCTGTCCCCTCATACAAACTGGTTGTTCTGTATTTAATATTGGTAATACTCTTCCAGCTTTCCTAAGTATTTTGATACAGCTGATCAGAAGTCATTTTAGTTTTGTAGCCATTATACTGATGTATAATTCTCTTTTATTGATCAGTCCTCGATGTATGACTATGATTATATTGAGTGCAATAAGCAATATTATGAGGGATTTTGCTTCTTCATCCTGTTTGTTTGAAGTCTTAACTGTAGGGCCGATTTTCACATTCTTTAAAGAAAGAATTGCTAAAATAAATTCAATCACAGAAGCTTTTAAAATTTGAAATCCCAGGAAGCTAATTAGCATTTCCTTTTAAGAGTGCTTCCTGCTTTTTTATGTACATATAGATTTGGACCTCAGATGGGCCTAGCACCTCTCCAACATCAAGATCATGTGATTTTATTTTTTTTTTAATATTTTTTTTTAGTTTGCCCTGTAGAACATCAAGCTTTCGCAGAGCATCATGACAATTAAGGAAACAAAAAGGAAAAAAAAAGAAAGGGGAAACAGTCCGTCATTATTGCCCTTTTACCCCAGGTACACAGTGATCATGTATTAATATGGTACTTTAAAATTTGTGGTGTGTTGTTTTGCTTCATACCAAAAACACATTTGGCCATACCAAAAACACAGTGATGTTGTGCAATCTTCCAAATGCAGCATTTGGAAATAAATATTTTTATAATCCATGCACACTATAATGCACCAAGGTGCTCATTTATTTATGGGCTGGCTGGTAAACGTTGCAGTTGGGTAAGATACTTGCAGCATAAAATGCTGTGTACAACTGCTATGTGACTAAATCTACATACTGGCAGCATGATCTCTTAATAAATCTTTGCACAGCACATGTCCAAAGAGCTGCCAAGTAAAAAGGGATTTTTGGTCATGTAACTAATGAGAGATCCATATATTTCCTTCCCAAATCTGTATATTCAAACAAGGGCCTAGGTGGAATGTTAATACCAGTCATACTCACAGTGTAAAGTCAGTTTGCATGGTGTTTTTTCTTTCTTTCTGGTAAGATCCACATTATGCTCTGCATCAAGCTTTTGCACTCGTGCACATTTTTATTTTTAAAGGAAACATAGTGGCCTGTGAGCTGATGGGGAGCAGGGGGGATAAGGGAATAATGATGCAGGTTTTAATAAAGAAATTTTTCCCACGAGGGAGGAGATGAGATGACTGTGGCTTTAATAAAAGAGAAAAAAAGTCTGCCAGCATCAAGAAATAAAAAAAAAAAATAATTAGGAGTTCAACATGTACACGTGAGATGCTTCCAAAGAGAAGTGCTTGCAACCTTTGAAGAAAATGTGACTTTTTCGGTATTTACTAAAGATCTTTGGAGTAAAGAAAGGGGGGCTTTGTTTAGTCAGATCCCCTGTAGTTACTCAGTGGGACAGGAAGGTAAAACAGCAAGTTCCTGCGTTGTATCATAGTCCAAAGTTTAAATAGGATAAACTTCAATACCAGAAACCAGGCCAAGGTTCTATGCTACACAGGATTCACAGTTATTTTTTAAGAGTATCTATGACAGGATGCTGATAAATATGTGTCTTATTAATGAGTCATGGTTCATGTTAGCCAGATCTTTGGTGATATTTTTGCTCGTAGATACTCAAGTACTGGTGGGAAAAGAGCTGATGATTGTCACGTTTAGGTAAACTTTCCATTTGCTTCTCTGTTCTAAATCATTAGTCATGTAGTATTTATAAACCTGTGCTCAGCAATTACGGTACTTTTCTTGAGATGAAACTTTCATTTGATACTCCCCAAGTCAGGGTGCTCTTCTGACTTTGTGTTTTATCTTCTTCCACTCTTCCCGAAGGCAACTCGAAAGAACCAACTTGTGTGATATAAAACCTGTGGCACTGAGTTTCCCAGTACTTTCCTATGTGAACATTACTCAGGTCAGAGATAATGCCTGTGGCGGGTTCACATGTGTGATGCCACGTCAGTAAATCATACTGTGGCTCCATTAGTGGGGAGGGATTATTTTAAGGACTGAAGGATTTTTAATCTCCGTCCATTTTTCCTTTCAATGGCAAGTTGCAGTCGCTGGTATCAATGTCAGCACCTAAGCTGGGGTAGCTGCTGTATGTGATTGAAACTGATGCTGCTTATTCTGTCCTCACCCAAAGGAAAATAAAGTAGCTGTAACAAAGAACAGACATTGTTCTGCCATCCCAGAAAAAAAACGTTTCATTCTTCTTTGTCAGAGCTGGTCGAAACAGAACATTTCTGTGCAGTAGTGATGGTCTTCACCAAACTTGAAGCTGACTCAGAGCACTGTAGGAGAGCAAAGCAATGCACATTTTAATATCTTTTTGACCTCCTGGTTCCCTATGTCCTTTTCTTTTCCTTTTTCTTTTCGCTTTCAACGGATTTTCACAGTATTTCTCACACAAATTTAGAGAGTTGTGAGAGGTTGATAACCCCACACTGAAGTTTTGGGTGCTGCTAGATGCTCTGCAACTGGTCACTTTGAGCCTGGTTTTCCTTGTTTTAAGATTTTTAGGAACATCAAGAATTCTTTCTGTAAACGTGGCTTTTTTTTTTTTTTTCCTGCAGTTTATCTTTCTGCCATGACTGTGGTTCCAGGTAGAGGGTCATAACAGGGGGTGTCCTCTGGCATTGCTCATTTGGCAAGGGACAAAAGCATCTGAATGATGCTTTTCACACGCAGTACCTGCCTTTGGAGCTGCCGGCTCTGTGGGACTGCTCTGGGTTGAACCCCTCCACAACTGTTGTTTGCTGCGTGTATCAGATTTTTAGGTGACGCGTTATCAGTTATGCATGAAGTGATGGATTTCTGCTTAATTCTGGTAGGCTCTCAGCAGCAGAGCCCCTTCATGCCCTTCATTTGCCTCAACGAGGGGAGTCACTGCGGTCATATGCAAATCTTGCCATAATTACCCATGATTTTCTCACTTCCACACTGACTGGCTGCACCAGAGCTTCCACTCCAGGTCTGCTAGGAAACTTCACCCATGAGTTTATCCCCTACCTAGAAGTATTTCCTTTCCTTTGCTCTCCAAAATTAACACTGATTTTGTTCTGAAGTGGCTCTAAGCCCTGGTTTGGTCTGACAGCACAAAATCTTCTTTATTTTGCAAGCTACAGACCAGACCAGCTGGTTTTCTAGAGCTGATAATTTTATTTTCAGTAATGCAAGTCTAGAGACACTCAGCTTGTTGACCAGCAGAACGATGGTATGTCTCTACCCAAAACAGAGGAGTTAATTTGTGATGGGATAATTTGATGTCTTAGTGGAGAGGTGAGTGTGTGAGGCTTGTGTCAGAGTAGAACTGTGCCTGCAAATAGGCATTCCTGGTGGCTAATATAGTCCCTTCAATGTACACTCACCCAGACTGGACACTGTAAGCCAAAAGTTATGCTGTTTTAATGAGAGCTTTGTAATTAGGTTGTTCATTTGCTGGGTGAAATTGTCATTAGTAGAGGAAGGTTTTATTAATTCACCTTTTTATATAAAGAACATAATGAAGCACTAACATTCTTATAGATACAGACCACGATTATTTCTGCTTCCTGCCTTGCAAACATCTTGTTTCAAATTAGGTTTATCTGCTGTCTAAAACTAAATACAATGAATAGATGTATAATAAAATCTTTTAATTGTCTTAGCATATGTTGCTTTTATTAGGTGAGAATAATTGCATTCATGGGATCACCTACAAAGTCCTTTAGAATATAAAATTGAAATGGCTTCACACTGAGTGCACAAGTCCTTCTGAGCCGTGCCATTTTCCCCTTCACTGCCTCTTGTCCCCCTTTCGCTGTAAAGTTCACATTGAAGTGTGACAAGAGACACTTGACAACTGACACATGCTGGATCTTATCAGCAGTGAGTGCAGTCATGGGCCCTGACTGAAGAGCGATTGTCATTTCTACACCATTTATTCCTCTCCTAGCCTCATTGCTTGCTTCCTTTCTGAGGAAATTTTCCCTGTTAAAGTACTGTACTTGTCGTTCTTTTTTGGTGCATGTCTGTGGGGGTTTTTTTCTTTTTTTTTTTTTCTTTTTTTTTCCCCTCACGAAAGGATTTTGTTATGCATTCATCCCATAGGCAAGCCTCTAACAGACTTCCTCTAACCTCTTAGTGTCAGGACTGCTCTAAGCTGATTCAGGCTAATAAAAGCAACCCAACAAAGCTTTGATGGTGTCATTACATCTTCCTTAAATCCCCTTCCTTGCTAACATCCAATAATTCTATTACCTCTAATCAATTCACAGGCTATTTTATTTGAAAGGAAGAGAAATCAACTTCAAACCATGCCGGTGCAGTTTGCCCAGCATTCACAGAAGGTGATGATGTTTCTGCCATGGCTTCAATTGACTCTTTAAGTGAGTTCTGGGCTATTGAGCAGTCTGAACTTTTATCTGTGCTCTGCCAGCCCAAGCCAACAACAGCAGAAAATAGACCGTTGTTGCCTGTTGGAAGCTCCTCCACTTCTACGTAGCACGGTGTGTCATTTCTGTAGTGTGGAGAGCGTAAGCAACTGATAAATTGAGAGTCCTGAGGATGAGGCATCAACTTATTACAGGAGTTCTTAAATGCAGGAGTTTGGCCACTTTGTTTTAAATTAACTATTCCTGTAATTCTTTGTACTGGATCTCCCTGGTTTTTCCCTTTTTTTTTTTTTTCTTTTTTTAGCAAGAATTTTGCCCCTATTGTTTTAACTTGCCAGAGCTTTCACGCGTGCTCAATCCCACCAGGGTGATTGTTGGATTTTGTCATTAATACTGCAGAAATGTCTGAGCAAGCTCTCAGGCTACGTTCATGCATCGTTGTCTGACGGGGGCTGTGTCTGCCAAAGAGCTTTTTGCCCCCCGGCTCACGTCAAGCTGCGCGTCACGATCGCTCTGACAGAACTACTGCCACCATTGCCCTAACACAGTTCTTGCAAAATAAGCCTGGTATCTTCAGCAGCTTAAATAATAATAGGTCTCTGCTAAGGCAGCCTTTAACTGAAACATCCAAGTGATTAGGGGAGCACCTGGGGCTGCAGGTAGTGCAGGGCCGTACCTGCTGGAAGGCAGGGAATGATGAGCAGCGGAATGTGGGGCAGAGGTTCCAACATCTCTAAGTCACATGGAAGGAGCCAGTAAAGGACTTTGGAACATGCTCTACGTCATCGAACTTGGCTCCCCAAAGCAATTGCAGCCAGATCATCTATCCACAGAAACATACCATTGTTAGTTGGTGGCGATTATTCCTGGTTACGTGGCAGCATGAAGCATAAATGTACATTAGATATCAAGATGCCCCCAGAGCTTGATGTTGAACAGATGGATGACACCCCGGCCCTTACCCCAACAAAACTAGGGTGTAGTTAGGAGAATACCCTCTCCGTATTTTGCTGCTGAGAAGAGTCTTCATGTTCAGAACTAGCCAAATTTTATCTGGGTCAAGGCTCTACCACGTTTCTAATAGAGTTTTTAAGAGTGTGTTGCTGTTGCCACTTTTCTTAATGAGAAACATGCAGCATTTCATCATGCTTTGGTTTCCTCCTTTATCTCTTCGTCTATACAAAAGGCAGAGTAGTGGGCATCCTGTTTTCTCCCACGCTGTCGTAGTTGTTGCTTTCAGAATAAGTTGAATTTAAGCTCTGAACTGAGGAAGAATTCATTGCTGTCCTCGTGTTGGTTAGCAGTTACTCACGCAGAGCCCCTGGGATGACTCAGCTAAGCGTGGGCGGCAAACCAACACAAGTCAGGATTGCCTGCGCTCTGTACCCAACATCTATTTTGCTTGTTAAACTGTGGCCTGGATTGTTTGGAAATATGAGGGCTTTGTTTTCTACCCCATGTGCTCGTACTGTAAGAATACAGCATGTCCTTTCTGTAAACATCTGTCAATCAGTTAAAAATTACAGGAGCTTTTCGAAGCGTGGTTTGGCGACGTTGCTTGTAATTTCAGTTGTCACGCGCAGTACACCTTGTACAGCAGGATTTCTTCGCTCTCAATTGCCAAGAGAGATTTCTGAGCGTACGTGACATGTGAACGGCACTGGTGTCACTGCACATCAGGCTGTGGTTACGCCTGTGTCTGTTCCCGTGCGTGCTGCCTCTGAACCTGCACGTCGCAGGAGCTCACAGCTCGGCTGAGCACCGCGCGCTCCGGCCCTGTGTCCCGGCTGGGACCGGCAGCTCGGCCGGCCAGGCTGGCCCCCAAGCCCGGGCTGTGGGATGGATCACGATGCTGAACGATCTCCCTGCAGCAGCAGCTGATGGCAGGGGCTGGGGGCAGCCTATGGGCGCCCACGGCAGCAGCGCCATCCCCTGATGTTCCTTCTCCGGTGCTGAGGGAGAGGCCAGGGGTGGCAAGGGGAATAATTGATTCTGATGGAAGTGAAATTAAAATTTAGAACCTGGGTAGCGGCGGTGATTTACGACACTGTAACTGAACTGTAGGTTTTAATAATGTATTTTAGCTCCTACAAAGATGGAAGAAATGTACCAACTTCTATTATCCTAAAAGGGAGAGGCAGCTTTGCATGGAGGTGCTTGTTCCAAAATGGAAAGTTCATATGAATTTCTCTTTTTGATCATCCCAGGAAACAAGAAAGGTTTAAATGTACTTTTTGTGCATGTGAATGGCCATCCTGTTAATGTCTCTGGTCATGAGAATTTAAGTTCAGTTTTTCACATTACCATTTTTTTAACTCCTCCAGTACACTATCAGGCAAAAAGTACCTAGAGAAGGTATTTAAAGTCAGTCAGAATAAAAAAAAGTTTAGTCTGTTGAATTAAACTCTTTGTAGCGGAATCTCTGGACTTCCAGTTAAATATTCTTTTTGTATCATGATTTATGAACTCAGTTGTGACAAAATTCTGCCCTTCAATTTCAGCATTCAGGGAGAAAAGAGGTAGACAGGCAATTTACAGGTTAATATTTTCTTTAGGTCTGTGTGCCACTTGTTTATTTGGAGATAATTTGAATCAGCAAGTAAAGAATATGCAAGAATGGGGTTTGTTAGTAGTGTTTCTACATCAATCATAATTTGATTACTGGAAGTCCATCCTGTTATCAAATATATTTCTCATCAAATATTAGTATAGACATGGACAATACTGTGGAACTTCATCACTCTGTCACAATGTTCAAGCAAATGTCATTCTCTTTGCATTTTAACATAGATTTTTGATTTATTGAATTGAAGTGTTGGAGTCTATTTTCTTTAAAATAAGTTTTCAAATAGTTTTTTGATTACCAAAACATTGAAAACAGACCCCAACTTCTGCATTTCGTAGCCAAAAGCTGGAGAAGTACAAATCAGGAATCCGTTTCTGGAATTAGGCTTGATGAGATCATGGGAGAGAGGAGCGTTAGAAAGACTAGAGAAAATGGGAACAGAAAGGAAAGGGCTGAGGGAAGCTTGACAAAGTGGATCTGTTAATTAGTTAAATCACCCGTGGGATCAGAAACCAGAGCTGCCCATGGCCTGCAGTCAACAAGGGGATTTCTTACCTTTCTCAGCCTCTGAGGTCAACAGCAGGTATAAGAGAGAAAAACATTTTGAACATAAGATTCAAAAAGCCTGCCCAGCAAGATGAGGTGGATTTAAACCACCACGATAATTCCAAAACCAGTTTGATTTCCTGATTCTCTGTGTTGCGGTATCAGAGATTCCCGAGCAGAGAAGTGGTTGGTTTGGAACAGATGGACTGGAAGGAAAGGAGATATAAGCAAGGGAATGCATGGGAAGAGAAAAAGAGTGAAGCTCAGGATGAAAGACTTATGGGAAACTGGTCTGTTTTAGGATGTAAGTGGGATGATAATTTATTTTGTTCCTGGCACAATGGAACTGTTTAGAGGGAGAAGTTATTAGCTCTTCTTGATCATTAAACCAAATGGGGAATTTGGAATGCAGACAGCTGGGAAAACAGAGGTTTTGAGGAAGAGGCTGACTTTTATTAGTACTATCTGCACCCGATGTAATTGCCATCTCAGTTCTGGAATAGCAAGTTATGGTTTTGCAGAAGCAAGGAATATAAAACAGTTTTCTGGCCTTCAGAGTGGTGAAGTGTAAATATCTGCAGCATAAGCAGCAGTTGCGGTTGTGCTTGCTGTGGAGCATCTGAAGAGGATGTTGTGCAGACAACACCGCCACTGTGGCAGAAACACCATGTTCAGAGGGCCACGTTTGACACTGTGGTGGCACTCGGTGCTAGAACTGTTTCGGGCTGGCTGATCACTGGTAAAGGGGGAAGAAAAACTTGTCGCTGTTCTGGAAAATGTTGAGGACAGATTGCTTTCACATTCAGTAAAGCAGGATAAAAACCCCGTGCCCGTCATCAGCCTCCTGTTTTGCCTCTTACTTCTTTTGCAAAATGATAGGAAAGAGTCATCTGAGACACATGTCTAAGCATTAATCAGGCCAAACCCATCAATTCAACAGTGATGCTCTATTTTATCCAGACTACACTCTGTAGCAAGAAACCACATTATTTCTGCATTAATTCTTCTCCCTTTTCCTGTATATTTTTGCCTTTCCGCCTTCTGACTGGTATTTGCTGAAGATATCTATGCACAAAGAGCCTTTTTCTCTTGTGCCCTTCCTGCCCACATATTACAATTGAGCCCGAGTAACACGACAAGCGGTTGCTGTAGAAGTTACTGAGATATAAACAGAGAGACGCAGCCTTTGTTATCTAGACATGAAGGAGGAAATGGAGAGTGGGGAGGGCTGGGTAGATTTTTATTAACTTGCAGTTGGAAGGGATTCGAGCTGCAACATCAGTGGAAAGGTATATATTTACCTTTAAGTGCCTCGCTTAGTTTTGTGTGTTCATACAAGTCCCCTTTTACGGTGTGCAATTTCTTCCACGGATTCCAGAATTCCCCCCCTTCACAGGACTCTCCCAAGGCAGCAAAGCTGTGCCATCTTAGCAGAGAAAATTACAAATTACTAATTTAAGTGCTTCTTAGAATAATTTTCTTTTTTGTTTTGTATAATTTCCACGCTTATAAAATCAAACTTTCAGTTAAATGTTTATACAGTAATTCAGCCGGTTTAAGCCATCTGCTAGCGTGGCATCTGCAGAGCTGTTTTGATGCATCCTCGGTATTGTTTCCTTCACACGTCTTGTAGCCTTGTATTTTGGTTGCAAAAGGATCTTTTTTTTTTTTTCAATTCAACACAAAAGAAGTGCTGTTTATATCCCTGGATCTAATTGTCAGCTTTATTTCCAAACTCAACTTCAAATCAACTTCTTATGCCTCTAAAAACCTTATTCTGATTGACGTCTACTTTTCAAAACCTATATTCAGTCTTATCTTGCTCCTTTATTATACCTGCCTTTATATCAGTATTCCAAAAAATCCTTATCATTTGTGAGGAGTATAGGTGGGCTTGGAGCATTAGTATTCATACTTGCATGTTAACAACTGTTATAACGCGTACCAGAGGGAAAATATTATTTCTTGTAAATGCTCAATAATTACAGTCTTTATTGCATCAAAACCTGTGTTTTGACAGATAGTGGAAAGCTTTAAAAGCTTGTGTGGGATGGATGACAGATAGCTGCAGGTGGAAAATATTTTTTTAGGTATTGGGTTTTCTATCGCCAGTACTGTAAATATTCTTCCAAAATAACATTAACCTTCCAAACAGGGCTGGTAGTCTTCAATGATAATATGTGTATTAGCAAAAAGATACCCGGGAAGTAATTCTTAATCATTCCATCTAATTAATCCATGGTTGGGACATTAACGTCTCTTTTCATTAAGTTGGGAAGTATGAAAGACTAGAAAATTACTGCTGTGCTGGATTTAGTGCTTTAGGTATAATTTGAATGGATGTGCTAAATTCTTGGTCATAACTTGCACTAGCACCTAGTCCAAGACAAATTAAAAGGGATGCTTGTCTTCTGTTGCGCTTTACAAGAATACTTGGATGCTTTTAAGGCATTTGCAGTGTATGCCTTCGTGAAGGAATTTGTTAATACGTTTTATGACACGTTCTCCAGTCATTTTCAGCACATGTGATATCTCAGGTTGTGTAGACACTGACGCAGAAAATGAAGCTGGATGATCACTTTTTCTGTATTGGTTTTCTTTTGGTTTATTTTTTTTTTTAAGTGTGCTCTATTACTGGATAAACATTTGCATTTGCAATGAAGTTGTATCAACCGGTAGCCCACTCCACTGCAAATGAGGTCATGAGGAGTCTGAGAAAGTTCATCTGAACTTGCAGTTCTTTTGTTTGGAGTGTTAGATATTCTGATCAAGTTTGTGCTATAGTCAACTGGACCTAACACCATGATTTGTGCTGAAAGCTTAACTCATGTGTTTTAAGAGTTTAACGAGCACAATAGCAATGCTGCCACCTCATTTGGACACATCCTGGGTTTTGTGTGAAATGCCTGAGCCTCTGCAGTTTCAAGTGTCTCCTGAGTATTAAGATACCTTGATAACCTAATAGGATTTTAGGTTTTCAATGAGTTTGAGGGTTATCCAGTTGTGTTTATTCCATCTTGAGCACTATGTTTGTAATGTTTGGTCTATTGAAGTCAATGACAAGGCTCCCACTGACTTTAATGGGATCAGAATTGCCAACCTGGAGAGAAAAGGCAGCGGGATGTAAGATTTCTGTCAACTGCCTTTAATATTGCGTCTAAATTGAGAAGGCCACTTCTCTTACTTCGAGGTTGTGGGGAAGCTAAAGTGTACTTGACAGATGTCTTGCCAAGGGTTCAAGCTGATTGCTGAGAAGTAGCTCTCAGCAGTCCCCTCGCAGGCCGATAGCGAATGCAAGTTGGGCTTGAGCATCACTCCATTCAGACTGATTAAACAAGGCAGAGACAAACTATCTGACATCAAAGCGCTGCCACGTTTTATTAGCCCCGTACATCACGCAGAAGGCCAGGAGGCACCAGCCAGATACGTGGGCAGATATAAGATGTTCAGATTCCAGCTTTGCTTAACTGATAATACTCCCAAAAAACAAATTAACTGTGTCTGGCTGCTGCAAGGGTTCAAATCTGACCTTTTATCCTTTTTTTCCCATGATTAGATGGATCAGCCAAAACTGTAGACTACAGTGCCATTTCAGATCCCCAGCCACTTTCTGAGGAAGAATCCTTTTCCAAGAAAAAGTCCAAAGAGCTGAGACAAAGGGTTTAATTTTGTACCTGAACCGTTTGTTTCACAAATGGGACTCCCTATGGAATGTCATTCCTTGAGAAGTCAGCAGGGGTCACTTAAGTTCATTATTTTGCAGCAAATTCACTTTTGGACTTGCCAGGAAGTAAGAGCTAAATATCCTTTAGGTATTTATCATTTATGCCACTGAGTGATTTTCCCTTCTATGATCTAACTGGACTGAAAAAAGGGATCAGAAGTGTGTAAGGAGAGTTAGATAGCAGAGCTCCAACACAGCAGTTGGACAGACCATATATTTCACATGTTGCCAACTGAAAAAGATTATGCCACTTAAGAGCATAGTGCAGTTTAATAGAAATTTATTGTCAAAAGAGTATCCTCCTAGCAGGATATGGCATTGTGGCAAAATAGGGGATAGAGATCTTGTTATAGACCATCATTTTTAGTTGTGTGAAGGAAATGGAAAAATACTGAGGTAGAGTCAACTAACTGGTATCAACAGGAAAGGATCTTCTGTGCATTTGCTGCGAAAGCAGACACATTTCCATTCCTCCTGTTGGAGAAAGAAGGAGAGACATATATCCTGTCAAAATGATGCATTTCTCTCTTCGAGTGACAGCACATGTGCCCACTCACACTGTGGAGGTACACGCAGCTCCAGCTCTCCATCCCAGGTGCTCCCCAGGCTCAGCAAATGCATGTCCCCCTTCCCTCCTGCTGTTGGGCAGGAGGGAGACACTATGCTCAGTCCCCTCCTCTGCCCTGGCCTCTGGATGGAACATCTTAGGTCTTCCACCAGGAAAACTTTGTCTGCATTTTTGGAAAGGGGTGCAGGTCCGAATACTGCAAAAGCTAAATTTCCAACGCTGGTTGCCTCTTAAAGGTCTGTTAAGGAGATAATTTAAAAGGAAGTCCTATGAAATCCTTGTGGACTCTGGCAGAAATCCTGGAATTTTCTGTAAGTTTGGTTTGTATTTCAAAATTTTTCAGGTAGGACAAACCATTTATTGAAATTCCAATGGAATTCCCTCCTCAGTTTTCAGGATGGGTTCATCAGAGTCTATCTTGAATATCAGCCAGAGATTAGCTCAGAGAAAGCTTTGTGGTGAGCAGGATAGGAAGAGCCTCAAATTGTTTTTGAAGCACTGAGTGTCATGTGTTGGCTTGGAGTTGGAGTTCCTTTAATCCTGAGTTGGTACCAGCTAGAACTGACTGTTTCATAAATGTCATACAAATTGATCAGAATTGCCTGGGTTTCCACCTGCATGATCCCGAAGACCTCTGCATCCATATATTACATACCCAGAGCAGTTTGGGATTTTTTTTTTTTAAACTACATGCTTTACTTGATCAGGAGATGCTGTTTTCTTGGAGTGCCTTGGTATTGCAGGTTCCTGCTTTTCAGTTAGTGCCAGGACACTGAGCTGAGCAGCAGGGCTCTCTGAGCTCCTGTGTCTCAGCCCCCTCTTCTCTTGCACTGCAGTTTTTGTAGCTGGATTGAGTGAGAGCTGCAAGAAAAGGAAGCTAATGGTTCTCTCAGATTGGACTATCTTTTGCCAAAAGAGTTTAAGAGGTGCATGTCTTAGTACAGCAGCATTGGCATCGTTAGTACTGCAGCAGAGGATGCTGTCCAAGGAGCCTGGCTGAGGCTGGAAAGAGGTGCTGCAGACAAATGAAGAGGACAGCATAAACCCTCTAATCCTTCCAGAGATAAAGCACTGAGGGAGCTAATCAGGGACACATAAATTATCAGCACAGCAGATGTAAGACAGAGCGCTGCCCAGAGAAGAAAATAGAGTTTAGTGGAATATAGGTCTGACCAGATGTACAAACATACACTCAAGCTGATAGGAATAGGAACTAGGAATATGTAGTCTTCAGCAATATTTAGGATGACCCAGTAATGTTGTTCCTGGCTTTACCTCTACACTGTGCAACTATCCCTTGATTTTCTTATTTTCTTTGCTCTCTTTGTTCTGCTATTGATTAGCCTTGGTACGGATGTTCTGTTTTTACATTTCTTTTTTATTTGCTGCTTGGTTTGTTGCAGTTTATTCACTGTGTGATTGTCTTAAAAAAGAGTAAAGGGAATTTAACATGGCAACTGGAACCACAGAGATGAAAAGGTGCTTCACAGTCTGATGAGGTCAAAAAGTATCGTTAGCTCAATGCACAAAACTGCTACTAAATGTGGATATGATTTGTGTGTGATAGTCTCCATGGGCAATAACAAACAATTGCATGAAAAACAGCTGTAGGAGCTCAGATACTTTACAAGTGTTCACTTGATATTTTAAATGAGCAATATATATATATATATGTAAATATAAACATGCACATTTGAATTTCAGCATTAGAGAAAGATAACCTGCCAGTGGGCACTATCAGTTAACTGCATCTGTAGAATTATTGTTGGACATGTACTGATTTCCTAATAATAGTCAAAGTGATCATTCAACCTACAGTTAGCATGCCTGGATTTAAAATGCAAAACAGCAACATACTTCATGCAAATGTCAACTCTGCCTATGTTCTAGGGTGCATGTCCAGAGGAGGAAACAATAAGTTTATTCTTCTCCTCAATTAGACTTTTGTGAAAGGCTCAGTTATGTCTCCAACTATCACATTGAACACGCACTAAAGCAGCACATTAATGTGCCTTTTAATGCTTCTTAGGAGTAGATCAAAAGAAATGTCAGGTGCACTTTACATTCCTCCCGTGATGTGTCTGAGGCTGTTAGTGCATCACCTCTGCAAGGGCCGTTGTTCCCAGCCTGCCATGCTCAGGCCGTGGGTGCTCTGCTGGGACACTGGCCTCCTAAAATGCTCAGGGAATTTACCTCTGCCCCACTACACCTCGTGTCTCGGCTCCACAGCTGGATGAAGCTGGTCAGAGTGGTGCTTTTGGCCTTTGCTTTTCAGTGGGAGAAAGAGTTGTTGAAATCAGTCTGGGAGAAAACGTCTTAAAACTCAAGGTGCTGGAAAATGGAACTTAATTAATGGGAGCAAACTTGCAAACCTCCACAGCAAACTGTTATTATTTTGTTTGCTTGCTTGAGGGAATATGTCAGAGCAGTGTTTACCTTTTCTCAGTACAAGCTTGGCTGTTCTACCCATCATTTATTTTTACGTGATTAGCAGGTGAACTTGTAGCTCTGTCACTCTGAACGCAGGATGCTTAAAACATGCAAGACACAACTTTCCTTAACAAGGACAGCACCGTCATTTCACCGGCCCTGCATCGCTTGGCTCTGCAACAGAGTGGTGACTGAGGCAGGACATTGCTGCCACATGGCTCCCCTTGGAGTATGGGGCTAATAGTGGCCTAAAGATTGCAGTTAACTTGTGAGATGCAGCCAGGATATCCCAGGCACCCATCGCTGTGATGGACACTGTGAGAACAGAGCTGAGCCTCTCAGCTTTGCAGAGCTGAGTGCATATAGCATAGAAATGGAAGATGAACAGCAAAGGAAAGGTCCCCAGTGTCAGATATCGGGGCAAAAGTGCAGGAGACAAGGCTAAGGAAAATATTTGAGGAGGAGAGGAGAAGCAGGAAAACAGAAACGCTGCAGTTTTCCTCTCCATGGAGGAGGACAAGAAGCTGGAATTAATGCAGAAGTGGGGAGGCAGTGAGAAGGGTTCAAGTTTTGTAACGAAGTTCATTTCTATATGTTTTCCTCTTTCAAATGGATGCTTTGAATAAATAGTACTTTCATTTCCCGTGAGGCAGAGGTGAATAATAAGTACCTCATCTGGGGACGCCGATCTCCCCAACATCAGTCATCTGCTTGCAGCCTTACACTCCGGCAGCGCTTTGGCTGAGCAAATTAGCCTGAAGTGTTGTGCCCTTGGCTGGCAAATCCTTTCAACCCGGTTGAACGGACAAAATGAATACCCAGATTGTTCCTACGTCTGTTATTCTCTCGTGTTTATCTGGCTGAGCTGTCAGTCAGGCCATTATAACTGTGGTGCACACTCAAATGACTTGTCCACTCACAAAAGCAGAGTCTGTTGATGATAAGCTAAACAAAACTGGAGAGCGACTGTTGACAGAGTTGGGGGATCTTGCAAATGTCTCAGGTAAAAGCTGAAATGCAATTTGGGAAGGTGCAGAAGGAGCTTTTCTTACGCGTGTGTAGTTTTAAAGTGTTCACTGGGACTTGTCGGCAGACGATAAATGGGCGTTTGTAATGAATTGGGTTCCTCTCTACTTTAAAGAAATTAAGCGGCACGGAGAAGATTTTTGAAACTCGAACGTAAGGGTATATCGCATTTACTGGAATTAATTATCCTGAAAAGACATAATTTACTCAAGCGGGCTTTGGCAGGACGGAGCGTGGCTGTGCTCAGCCATGTGCTGCCCTGTCCCCGCGCGGGCGGGAGGAGTGGCAAACACCCACAGTGCATCGGGTGGGCTGTGCTGGGGGAGCTCGGCCAAGCCTTCGCACAGGGCTCTGGACACGGTTAACCCCTGGGGTTTAATTACCCTGTTTCTGCTTTGCAGGACCTGTGGGTTTGAACGTGGCGGTTGCTTGCTCCTTCCCAGGCAGGGAGGATGTTTGCATGAGGGGAGCTCATCAGTTTTACTCAGGAAAGGAACTGGTCTTCCTAAATATCCAGCAAAGCAGTGAATGACACAAGTGAAGTGTTGTATGAAGCTTTATTTTCTGAACTTTTCTGTAAGGATCCTGAGTTAGAAGTAGGACTCGAGTAACTCCTGAAACTAATTTGATTGCATGACATTAAATAATGCGGTGCCTTTCTGCTGAATGTGGATGTAGCCAAAGCCTTCTGGGTCCTTTAGTCTCACGTTTGTGATCATAATTAACAAGCTTAAATTTTACATGTTGTGAATGGTGAACAGCCTCAGAGGTTTGAACGGTGCTGAGCCATACAACAGAAAGTGTCTCCTCCAGCTTCTTTCCAGAGAGAAAAGCCTAGCATCTTACTCTCTGCAGTGGAAAGAGAAAAGACAAGACAGAGTAAGGCTGCAATGGTTTAAATCCTCATAAGTGTCATGAAGAGGCAGAGGAAAACTTAAGAAGGTCCTATGTCTTGCTGAGAGTTTGTTACAATGCACAGTGAGGGAGGGAGATGCTGCTGAGACCGTGGCACAGCACGGCAACAACTCTTTTATCAGCAGCTGGTGCCTTCAAAATCCCAACCCCAGTAGCCTTGTTGGCGGTGATGATAACTGTAACGGATGGAACAGCTATTTTTCATCAAATGCTTGTTAGTCAATTTATTAGATTCCTAATATACTAATGCACTCATTTGGCAGGCATCTCAGCAAACGAGACTTGCAGTGGCGTGTACTCATTCAAAGTCACGGTAACTCGCAGGTTGCTGATTTCTCATCAGCACTCAGAAGATAATTTGCAAATGTGCCATTTATCATTATGAGCTTTGTAGAAGCAGATCTCGTGAATGGGATAAACAGATAAGAGTCTAATAATGAACATTTCCTTCCCAAACAGCACTGCCAGCTTCTAGAGCATTATGTTTTACATACATTGCACAAACGGCACCTCTATGTGCTTCTGAGCTTGCCTGTGCTAGTGAAGTAGCTGGGGACACAGTTTTTTGAGGATGGGCTAATGCACTTACCCATCTCTCTGCTGAAGGATCACAGATTTGAACTAGGTGAGACATGGTCTACTGAAAGACATGAGGCTTTTATTTGTTGCAGTTTAAAAGCCATGGGCATGTGGGGACTTCTTCACCATGAAAAGCTTCCACTTACTTTCCGGCTTCCCTTTTCTCACTGGAAACACAAGCACCTATGAAAAGCCACTGTTAAAGCCAGGAAAAGGATTATTCGGAGGCAGGATGGCGAGGATTACATGGCGGAGGTTGCTGAAGGAGCACTTTTTCCCACAGCAAAGACAACAGGCTGTATGTGTGGATGCTCTGACCTGTACTGTGTCTGACTTTGCATCGCTGGCTGCTTTTTATCCGCTTGGTCACTTTTTACTGGGAAGAAGTCTCAAGCAACGGCAGCCGGGCGATCGGCCTGCAAATGTGGTTCCTGTCTCCCTTTGTGACATTCAGGGTGGAGGCCCTGCATACAAATCATTGCTACTCATTTTTGCTTCTGCAGATGCGATTTTATTAAATGAAAGGTGTAACAAGGAGCCCAGCACAGGAAGGAGCCCTTCTGCCAAATGGCTCTGTGTGTTTAGCTCTGTGACTGCTCTCCAGCAGAGCTGGGAAACCATGCAAAGATATTGATAATTGATTCCGTTTTATATAAGTTAAAAACTAGCTTTTCCCTCCTAGTGTGAAGGTAATGGGTTTTGTCTGTAGAAAGATAATAATTCTATGAACCATTTCTACGCCCTCTACTAAAAGAACAGTACAGCCTGCACTCGAATGTAATGCCCATGTCAGCTCAGCTTTTTAAACATTCATCTTAAAAGAGTTTTCAAGGTCTGGAAAGAGATCTTCCCCAGACACCAAGATAAGTTTGAGGAACTTAAAAAGTCATGAAGATCCTGTCAATTAATGTGTTTATTCTCATACATCTGCTCTGGAAAAAACGTCTTCAGACATGAAAGCTGTTTTCTTTCAATTAAAAAGTTGTCATTGCATTTAGTTTCCATAAATAATGCAAAGGGGATTTATTTTTTTCCTCCCCTCTATTGGGGTATAAATGCATCTCTTTTTGCTTCTTACCCTTTTGCTCAGAGAAATCTTCATTAATTTCAGGAACAAAAAAAAAAAGAAAAAGAAGAAAGGTAAATTGAAACCTTGTCTCCAAATTTGTATGCAGGAGGTGACTTGATTTAGAAGCTTTAGGTAATTTCTTTTTTGTTCACACTTCTACAGTTGAAAGGCTCCCACAAACAGTGTTACAGCACTGAAGGGAAGAGATGGAGAAATTTATCAAGCTATTTATCAAACTATTTTCACAGTCTGTCAAAGTCATAAGCACGCTGGAAGAGAAACATAAAGAGCATATTCAAACAGAGGAGCACGTCTGACTGAGCAGCCAGACTGCAGCACAACCAGACGTGGGGGCTGCTCTTCACTCTGGCAGCATCTGCCCTCAAACCCAGTCCTGGCACTGGTGGGTTTAGATACTGGCTTGATGGATTGAGAAAACCAAGTAGAAATCGTCAAACTTGGTCTAGTGGAATATATCCCTGGGAGTTGGAACCAGATGGTCTTTAAAGGTTCCTTTAAAACATGAACCATTCTATGGTTCTGTGATTCTGTGATCATGAAACAGAGGGAGAGGTCAGAACTAAGGGGAGAGGCTTCCCCCCTCTCGGAGTCTCTGCTGAGATTTGCAAACGGGGATGGTGTTGAATCTAAATGTTCCACATCCCTCGGCTGGGGATTGAATCATATCCTGAGATGGGACCCCTGTGCTTTGGAGGAAACAGCCTTGGAATACGCACCCTTGGTGGCAGGTCTTGGGAGACAACACTGGCAAAGCAGGGGAAAAAAATAAACAAAAAAGCAACTGAGATTGAAGGAACCAGACTAGTAAGAAATCTTTAATTTCTAATGAGCTTTAAAGGATTTGAGAGAGTTGATTTTTTTTTTTTAAACAAACCAGTTCAAGTACATGCCTTCAGATTATAAAAGTACCTGAAATTGCCTAGAATATCAGCATGCATAGCTTGTTAATATTTACATATATTTACATGGGAAAACAAGAGAAAGATCTACAGTTATTTACAGTCTACATAGAAGAAGAGAAAGGCAGCATAATTGTATTTCCTAAAATACAGTAGTTGAATAGTCAGCACATGCATATTAAGATATATTTGCATGATAGAACGCAAATGTTTTAAGACATACCTTTTTAACTCCCTATGCTAAGGTATAGCATAATAAAGGTAATTATTTTTTTTTTTTGTGTTTTGTTTCTAGTCTATTTGCATCAAGTGCTTTAAAATGTTCACTAACACAGCGGCGGCATTATTTACCCTGGCAATTAAAGCAACAGTACACACGATAATTTCCTACTAACTAGCAACAAGCTGCTGGTGAATGAAATATCTATTGTTTCTCATTATCCATCGACCAACATACAGGGATCTCTCCTTGTGAAGGCAGTGCCTAAGCTATCACCATTAATTATAGAAGTAATATAAATGAGACTCTACAGTATGTACTAAATGAAATATTAACAAGGCCAGTGTCTTTGAGCCTGAAAGATGCACTAACAGGGCACACTTTACAGCAGGCTATCTATGAAAATCACACATACATAATACAGGAGTGCCTGGCTTACAGCTCTAAGCCTAGACTTTAGAGGCCTGTTTGCTAGATCTGTATTATTGCAAAATACATTCCCTTAATTAGTTTCTGGAAGACAGAGTTAGTAGCTACTTTCTTACCATGGTACTTCCCCATCATAACACCCTGTGGTTTTTCAATGCATTGTATTATTGAACTGTGTGTGTATCAGTGTTTGTATGCGCATATGGGTGTGTATCAAGAGATGAAAACCAGTCTTTTATCTTTAAAACCTAAACAAACAGCTTGTTAAATATCTGTCCCAAAAGGTCGCTTGCTTAAAAAGCATTGTTTTGTGGGGGGGGGTTTTTTCCCACTCGTGTCTGAAATAGAAATCAGTCTAAAAAACTATCTGTGCATGAAGGAGGAAGCCAAATGTCAGCATTGCAGTGGCATTCTTTGCAATATGAAAAAGTCTAAATTAGAACTAGTAATAGTATTAAAAAGCTATATAAATATATACAGCATATACAGTCCCATTTGTATACATACATTTATATAAAGTATATATATAATTAAAGTTAGGTACATTAAAAACATAAAACATTTCAGTTCAGCATAAGTTAATAACAGAAATGATTTTAGTGAACTCCCATCTACGTATGCCCAAACACCAGCCAGACCAATTCTGATGATTTAGTTGTAGCAGCAATATCTAATCTCTCTTTTTGGCAGGATATGTTTGTTGTCAACAACCTGTTTGCTCAACTCTTCAAATTACCCCTGCCTGGAAGAATCCTCCCACAGCTGGCAGGTTATGTGTCTCAGGAGGATTTCCAACATCCTCTGTAGGATTTCCATTTTGACAGTGGCCAGCAAGTTGTGATAGGACTCGTGTTTGTATAAATGCGCATCCCAAAAGCTCAGAAAGTGAACTGGAGTGGATTTTCAGGTATGAGCAGCCCCCAGCAGAGCTGCTGAGATGCCCAAGGACTGTCCCTTGCATGCACTTTGCTTCCTGCTGCCCTGGCCAGTGTTGGCACACAGGGCAGGGAGCAAGGAATGGACAGCAGCATCATATGGTCAGCCTGATCTCACCCTTACCCCGTTAAACTCCGAAAATGAGGACTGATTGTTTTCCTCAGGGAATTTTCTCAAATCTAGAAATGAGCAGAAGCGTGCAGTATCGCACCGCCGCTCCATACCGGCCCGGGAGAAGAAAAGATCATAGAAATTTGCATGCAGTATTCAAAACTGCCACTTAAAGTGGAGCAGTGGTGTCTGAAAAGTGTAAATCAGGTGTGAACAGGAGTTCAGTGGGCAGGACAAGGACACGCAGCAGTGATCTGCGTGGAAATGTGGTGCGGGTAAAGAGGCCAGGGCCAGCAGCCTGCGAGGTGTGCTGCTGCTCCTGCCCCGAAATGCTGGTGGAGCAAGAGAAAGCCACGGGCTTCATTACAGCTTTGGGAGCTTAAGATAGCTCTGTGTCAGCCTTGACACAATTTTCAGAAGCTGATTGTGGACTTTAATAAGATACGGGAGGAGAAAGTAATACGGTGCTGCCTGTGGGAACCAGCTCCCTCCCCGATGCTGTGGTGAAAGCATTTACATTGCACAGCCTGCTGTTGTCTTAACCATTGTATGGTTTGAGCTGAGATATCTGTGAGGGGCTGGCAGATACAATACCGGACCTATGGGAAATATGTGCCCTTCTGAGAGACAGCTGTGGAGCACGTGGGATATCCTAAGGCAGCTCAGATGTCTTAAGATCCATGTTAGGCAACTGAATCCCACTCCTGGTATGCCATGATGGCTCTGCCTAGGATATGCAAAGGGTAGGAGAGATGAATGCCCTTTTAGGGACCGGTTCCCTCTAAAGTATCCATTTTTTGATAACTCCATGGTGTTTTGGCTAGTAAGAGTCTTACCAAGTTCTCTGTGAGTTGGGCAAAATGAAACATGGCGAGAGAGGAAAGAGACTGGAACAGGGTCTGGAGGAGCAGACAGCTTCACAGGTTAAAGAATTAAGTTTATACAATAGAGGAAAATAGGCATGATTTTAAAAGGTAATTACATTTTTGTCAGCTCTTTTGCCAACCTTGTTGTACATCTTCTACACATTTTAACAATGGTTTATAATATAACACTTTATACTTACACAGTGCTTTTCCACAGTAAGCATGAAAGCACTCCATAAATGTGAACTACTCCTCACAACAGCCCTGTGAGGTGGGTAAATAAGAGTATTCTCCCCATTTTACAGCTGGGAAAAGTGAGGTACAGGGAGTTGAAGTGACTTGTCCAAGCTCACTAGGGAAGGAAAAGTCAAAAAGATAAAATCAACCCAGTTCTTCTGACTTCATGTCCTGTATTGTGGTGTTTTTTTTTTTCCTCCTGTGGAGTGATTGCAGACAATCTGTTTGACACTGGATGTTGGAGGTTGGAAGTTTTCAAGCTCTGTCACTGCTGTAATTGAGAACATACGGGGTGTTGCATAACACAAACAACACGGTGCATTATCAAAATACATTTATTACAATGGACACAATTTCTTTTGCAAAGTTAAAACCCAGAATGTAAGTTAAATATAGCTGCATGTACTGAATAGTTGAAATAATCACTAGGTCTTAATGCCTCAGCAGTTGAAAACAAATCCTCTTTCGTGAACTACTGCAGTTTCCTTACTCAAAGAACATAGCACACTTATCTCCTATAATGTATGTAAAGAATACTGTAAATGTGTAAGGGTTTTAATGGCACTAAGAGAAGTTACAGCTTGAAACCAACTGTGCTTTGCAAGTAGAGAAGCCGATGGAGTTTTGAGTCTTTGTGGTTGGGAATTAGTTGAAAAAGGAATACATCGGAGGAAAAAAAGCAGACCTTATAGATTTTGGTTTATCCGTTGTATTATCTTCTAAGAGATGCTTTGCCGGTTTAAATGTGGTGATGGGGGAAGGGGAGGTGGTTGAGAACCTCTGGTTTAGATGTGGTTCGGTGAGACCTTTGAAAAGACTGTAAATACAGCATCAGTTCAGGTCATGTTTTGCTGCTGGCACTTGGGTGGAAATAGGACCTGAAGTCAACTGAGCCTGATTTGGGGTTTTAGATCATATTTGGCAGCTCCCAAGTTTTATTTTTTTTAGCTGCAGATACGATTTCAGCTTCACACTCACCCAAAATGGCAAGGGCAGGTCTCAGTTTCGTATTTCCTGGCTGAAAAAGCAATCAAGGAACCCTGTTTTCTTACAGAACACTAATGCATGCATATTCTGAGTGTTCAGGGTGCTTTAAAGAGGTGCAGAGAAGGTATGGGAGACCCCAATGGTTTCATGATCTGGAATATGTTCATACTACCTTGGTTATTAGGTTAGGTTTGTGGTTGGACTCAATGGTCTTTTCCAACCTTAATAATTCTATGATTCTGTCTCATCTTCACACTACTGTGTAACGAGCTATTTAGCTACAAATGGTATGCTCACAGTGCCTTTGTGTGGATCTGATATATTTGTTTTAGGGTTGTGTTGGCTTTGTCTAATAGTTCTGATATGAATAACAGGAACAGCCTGAAGAGTTTTAAGGAAGCGCTTGCCTTTTTATTTAGCTTGAGCTGCTTGCTTTGAGTCTGGCCCTTGTCACAAATACTTGCCTCTCATGTCATTTTGAAGTCACCTCTTTCCATTGGCCACCTTTTAAAATGCTCTGTGCTTAACCTTAACCTTAAGCTACCAAGATAACTGGCCTTTATCCTTAATTTTTCATAAGAAAATAAACCCTTCCTTTTCAAATGAGCTGATCCCACCTCCCTGGTAGGCAATGTTGAATGTCATGTGTTCTTAACAGAGTTTAGAGCAGCTCCTATTCATTCATAGTTGATAAATATACAGACAAATTATGGCTTTGTTTCTATTATTTATATGCTTGGTATGTAAACTTGCTTCAGAACAGGCGTCTAATTTTAGAAAATAAACATGCATTTGAAAGTAGACAAATGTAATAACTAAACATTAACTGTGTAATATGTTTTCTTCTCAGGAACATAAATGGTATCCCAGAATAGTAACAGATGTATTAGCTACATTAATGAGTGTTTTACCATATACTGTATCTCAAGAGCCCCTTTTCTTTTGCTGCTAAGATATTCAATATCAGTTTGTATTCAGTGCCATCAGTTACAAATAGACAGCTAGCAGTTATGAAATAAATGCCTATGAACTAGTATCTACTTAGTATTTTCAACTCAACAAAGGATTTTAGAGGGATGGATAATTTAGATCCTTGAGCCTCAACTATAAATAAACAGCAACTGCTGTATAAATCCCACCCTGCTGCAGAGGAAGATTGTATTACAAAACTGACAAATGATTTGCGGAAGAGAATGATGAACCCTTATTACTAAGACACTCTTCAACTTAATCCAAAACAAGATTCCTGGGTAATTTTACGTACGCTGGGAAGATTGATGGCGTGGTGCTTGCCTAGCAGCTTTCAAATGTTTGACTGGATCGGAAATGGCATTGAGGCATGATTAAAGATTCAGTTGGGCTTCTCACAAATTCTTTATCCTGTGTATTCATTATTGCAACCCGCTGCCTTTGTTGCAGGTTAAAGAAGGCTGACCCCAGCTCTGGTGATTAGCACCCTGTACAACTGACGGACCTATGGAAAAAAAAATGTTTAGGTTGCCCTGCGCTTTTAGCATTGTTTATCAGCTGAAATTGTTGGGGGGAGGGCTTAATCACAATGGATCAGGGAGAGTCTGTGACAACTGACAGGCTCATTGTTTAAGACATTTTTTAACGAAGTTGTTAACATTAATTCTTTTATATAGTACTCTAATCTTCTTCAAATTATGTTCTGACATGGCACAAACCGCTTGGCATTGAAAGTCATTCAACAGTGATTAAAGTGCTCTTTTTATCGGTTTAAGAATGTTTCATCTTGTATCAGCAGTATGGAATTGTTTACTAATTAGATTCCCTAACATCCTCTGCTGTCGTATGCTGATGATATGTGAACAGGAAAGCTGATGAGCAAAAAATTAAAACTTGTTACTAAACTGTCATAAGGCCCAGCATATAAAGATGTCATTCAAAGGGCTGTGTCCGTGAGGGATAAGCAGTATTTACTGAGAAGCAGAGCGGTTTCTCAGCCCGGCAAGGCATGGCTGGCAGTGCAGGCAGTTTGCAGGTATCTGCGGCTCTGGCTCTTTACAGAGGTTTGTGGGATCTGAGTTGGAGATGCAAAGGAGGAATTTATCCCTTGAGGAGCTTGCTGTTCAGCATGGCATATGTGGGGCTTCTGGGCATTTCACTTCAGGCAGGAGGTCGGGCTAGAGACCTCTTGATACTCCTCCCAACCCAAAGGGGGATTTGATTCCTGTGACTCTGTGACACTCCTTCCCTTCTGTCCTTGGACAAGTCACTTAGGGAGATTCTCAAGTGTCTGAATGCAACTGCCTCACATTCACCGAAGGAAATGAGGTGCTTAACTGGCTTTGAGAATCTGGGATTCACCTTCTCTTATGTAGTTTTGCTGTCTGAAGGATTCTCCTAGGCTTGATGAGTTCATGTCTGTCCGTTATTGTGAGATACTGAAGCTTTACCCCCTGTCAACAAAGGGATAAACTCGACTGCACTTCCCTTAAGTAATAAGAAAGGTACTTTTCTCTCAATGATAGAACCGTTGAATTTTCTTCTTCCCAAACAGCCAACACGATTGAAACATTTAGAAAGAAGTAAAGATACACACAGCCAAAAAGCAAATGGCACATTGCTTACATCCAGTTCTCAGCAAAACACTGGAGGCATCACAAGATAAAGTGCTTTGGGCTTCCAGCCACATAATCTTTTATCGCTTAAAGTAAATATCCAGTGCTCACACAGGGAAAACTATTCCCTTCTTTTGGAGTCTAGCTTGCATCAGTGTTCAAGGTATAAAGCTCTGCTGTTGTGCTCTGGGACTTTTTTTTTCTGTTTGCTGAGAATTTTGCTTAAACGCCATCAAATTTGACTCATTCGAAAAAATATAAATTATTGTTTGGGTTGGATTTTAAACTGCTCTGATAAACTTCCATTTTATGAATTAGCTGAATTCTATTAGAGATAGCCTGAGTTTAGCTTGGCTGGACAGATGCTTTTCAGCAATAGCTTAAGGGCTCTCGCTCCGCATTAGAGCAATTTAGTTTAATTTTACCTTTCTAATAAAAGTCCAGTTGAATTGCTTGCAAAAAACTAATAATACTCTTTAGGGGCTTTGAATCATTCTAAACAGCTGAATACAGTGATCATAGCTATACGTTATAGGATAGCTGAAATGAGCATAGAAATTTTATTGTTCTCTATTAATATTATTATTTTTAGTAGAACTCTCTTCCATTTCTGCTACCACCTTTAAGATACTTTCTCTTTTTTTCAAAAAAGATATTGGTTTAATAAGAGGATTACTATGTATTATACTAACTTTAAAAATATTTTGGTCTGTTGATAAATACACGCCTTTCAAAATACTTAATACAGACAGTTTTGGTTTACCTTGTGGTGGGAGATCATCTCTAAGCTGTGGAGTCATCATTATCAGTTTAATCCCATCTGCTGAGGAAAATGCATGTCTTGCAAACAAATGTGCATTTCTTTGCTGCTAAAAGATTGAGATGCCTCAAATAAGGAGAGTTGGGGCTTTTAAAACTGCTTCCTGTCCTTGAAGGATGAGAATGCAAAGTAGAGGTCTTCTGCAGGTTGGCCCCCTAGCAGCACCCTGAGTTTCCTTGGTTGTGTCAGTGAAAGCCCCCCAAAAAAAAGGACTGAAGGAAGAATCTCAAGAGATTAAAGCCTATTCTCTTTTCCCATTAAATTATCTTAATGCGGCAACAACTAATTTCTCTTCGTTTACTTTTTCAATTGCACTTGGCAGCCTCTTTATTCTGATTCCTATCAGCTCATAATTAGTTACCACAGAAAGGACTAAGATGTACATAAATAATCATAAGATGCCAGATAAACTCTATCGGTTTTAAATTAGT
Organism: Pseudotriccus pelzelni; assembly: GCA_035584735.1. Classification (NCBI taxonomy): domain Eukaryota; kingdom Metazoa; phylum Chordata; class Aves; order Passeriformes; family Tyrannidae; genus Pseudotriccus; species Pseudotriccus pelzelni. Next base: position 15,055,474 of record JAWMRA010000020.1, read on the forward strand.
GTTGTGTTTTGCTGTGAGCTCTCACCTATTATTTTTAATTATAGTTTACAAAGCAAACTAGCTTCTTGCCCTCTCTCCAGCTGTTCTGGCACTTCATTTTTGATCTGTGCCAGGGAGTAGCCCATTGCCTGTGCCAGGTGGCCTCCATTTCCAGGTTTCTGTTAGAGAAATTCAGAGAAACCCGTTCTTTCTGTTCACTTGGTATTTAAAAAAAAAAAAAAAAAAAAAAAAAGGGAAAGGAGAGGAATAAAACAGAAAAATTTTAAAAAGCAAGAAAAAATAATAATAATAAAAAAACTTCTGATCCACAAAAGCCTCTAATCTACCCACTCTATTTCTTAAAGCATTATGAGGAATGGTTGTTAGAGAACAAAACTCCACTGGAAAGCCTCGCGTCTTTGCAAAATCAGCCCCTGCAGAATCAGCCCCTGTCTCTGCCTGCAGCAGACAAACACTCCTCCATGGCAGCAGTGACAACTGCCACGGTGAAACTGTTGATCAAAGATCCACGGCAGGTTTGGCACCAGTCCCGACTGCACTTTACATGATAGGCCTTAATTGGAGTGCCCAGGTTAATTTTGTACAAGAGGTTTAAAAAACCCAAACAAACGAAATCCATCCATCAGCCGGCGCTGCGGGTCGGGACTGGGCAGTGGGGGTGCCCAGACACACAGCAAGTGCTTTCTGTGTTGCAAAGGGAAGTTCTGAGGTGCTGCTTTTAGACGCAGCTCAGCAGTTGTGGTGCCAAACACAGCCTGGGCATCCCCTGCTGCCAGTCCAGGTTTTCACTGAAAAGGCAAAAGGCGAAAGACCTGATCCTGGAGCTGTGGTTGAGGAGTGGTTTTTTTTTCCTTTTCTTTTGCTCTAAGAGGAAAAGAAAAGGAAAAAAAAACAAACAAACAAACAAACAAAAAAGCCTCACTGAGGTGGTTGGTAAAAAAGTGTCCAAGAGGCAGGCAGTGCCTTGAGCAGGGCTCCAGCCTCGTTACCAGGCAGGTTAACTTGTCAGGCGCGATGTTTTCGTAAGACACAGCTTCAAAAAGCACTGCAGCCAGAATTACAATGATAAAACATCTCCCTATATATTTATAAAGGGGTTTTTTTCTCTCTCTCTCTTTCTCTTTTTTTTTTTTTTTTTTACATTCCAGCAACAAGGAGCTGCCACGACCGTCTACTGTGCCACGGCGGCGGAGCTGGAGGGCCTGGGCGGGATGTACTTCAACAACTGCTGCCGCTGCCTGCCCTCGCAGGAGGCACAGAGCGACGCCACGGCCACGGCCCTCTGGGAGCTGAGCGAGAGGCTGATCCAAGAACGAATTGGCAGGCAGGCCAAATAGCAGGGAGCTCCTGGAAGGATCAAAACACACGGGGGTGTGTGTGTGTGCGCGCGCTCGGAAACTGCCAACGCTGGAACCTGTCCAATCTTATCATCTAGAGGGTTTCCATATACCTCAGATACAGATTAACCAGTGTTAAATGAAATAATAGCAGTCACAACATAGTGAAAAATGTTAAGTACTAATGGGAAATGGGGAATACTGCGGGTTAAAGGGACAATGCGGCTTCCTGGGGCTTAGTTGGTCTCGGTTCTCTTTCTTTTGATTATAGCCTGTTCAAAGTGTAACCCAAGGAGGCATCTTTTGTCTTATTTTAGAAAAGCAATGCTGCAGATAATTTCTGTTGTGTTGATTAATGGGTAGGTATGTAGCCCAATATGGGATTTCCTCCTTATTTTGATAATTACTGTCTGTTAGGCTTTAGGTATTGATTGGGAGATGGTAGTTGTGTTGATTCTTTTTCCCTACAAGGATTTTATTGGGTGTGGCAAATCAAAAGATTATTAAGGAAAGAAATCTTCTCTGCCCTTGACTGCTGGCTGCAAATACATCTGCGCTGTCTAGAAAAAAGAAGGTGCAAGAAGACATCTGAACAGAAATGGTAAAGTCACAGCTAATTAAATATTTCTGGTTTTGTCTTAAAAGATTACAATAAAAGATATGTTGTAAACCATTCCCTAAATACTGTCAAGTTAGCAAAGATGATGATGTCTCCTTTAGAACACACAGAGTGTAATCAGGGTTTAAATGGTATTTCCATCCGTTTCTCAGTTCACAGTTTTAAGGAGTTTTTTTCTCTTTGAAAGTTCACAGTTTCTCAGTTCTCCTGATACTGTATCCCATTCCAAATCTGTCTCTTTTTTTTCCTTTCCATTTAAATTCAATAAAACAACATGCTTGCTTGAATATTGTCACCTGAAGAGAAAGTTTGTCTCATTTCTGCAAATGTCTTAGTTCCACTTTTTTTTTTTTTTTTTTTTAGAAAAGAAAACTTGAGGAAAAATAAAGAGCTTCTTGTTGGTGCCAAGAAAACGCTGTTTTTTTCTCGTTTCTTTCTGAGTTCATTTTTTTGTATTTTGTGCTTTGTAGCTGTCTTCGTGCCAGAAGGTTGTTCTAAGCCATCCTCAGTCCAGCATCACATTTTCTGTAGACAGAATATAAACAAATAAATAGAAGGACATATTGTTAATAGAAGTTTATTTGATCCCCTTATTATTTACGCTTTATTGTTAACAATCTGCCTTCCATGACTGTGGTTGTTTGCAACCACAGTGCATTGGATTAGTTGTTGAACAGGAGTTAAGGCTTCAGCCTCAGGTGCTCCCTACTTGTCTGCTTCCTTACCTGATGCCACAGCCTTTCCTAAAGCAGAAGTAGAGAATATATGGCCCATTTTTAGCCCTGCTGTGCCACCTCTGCCTTCAGCAGATAAGCAATCCTGCCCACATGTCTTCCTCTCCTATCTGCAGCCCCTTCCCCAAGGCCAGCACGTCCTTAGGAGCTTTCTCCTGCACTTAAACGCTTGGTGGAATTATAAAAAAAAAAAAAACACGGGCTATTCCAGACTCTTTTCGGCCTTTTGACGAATAATAAAAGGCCTTTCTTGTCTCCGAGAAGTTTTCTCTGGTCTGTGCTACACAGACCAGATGCTGGTGTAGTGTAATGTCTGAAAATTCATGGAATGGGGAGAACAGTTTGAAAGTTGAAGCGATGGTTACAGTCAAATTCCTTGTATTGTCTGGAGTTTATCTGGGGAGAAAAGTGATCAACTTCTGTCACCTGTGCAACAGCCTTCACAAGCACATTATTTTTCCTTTCCACAGCCAAACAGAATTACTCTCCTATAATACAGGGAGTGTACGACAGCAGAGCTTTGCGTTGGAGCTTGGCATTGCTGGGTTAAGAAGAGGCAGTAATTAAGTGATGCTGGGAGCTCTGCACTCCCCCGAAAGGCCTGGGCCTTATGCTCCATTTAGGCAAACATTAATAACCAATAATGAACACCCTGTCATTCCTTATTGCTGAAATATTGCCTGCTTTTATGAGAATTCAGTACTCAGGGAGATTGCCTGCCTTCCTTCAAAGGGTATCTGGAAGGCAGACAATGTTTTTCCTCTGTACATGGCTCCCCATTTCAGTGTTACAAGGTAAGAGCACTTTTAATGTTAGCATAGTTTTGCACAAGTACGGAGTAAGTTAACCCCAAACTTCACTTACTTGCTTGGGTTCCTCTGCTCCCTATTTCTGGTTAATAAATATTTCTTGCCACCAGTGTATTGCCCTGTCTAGAATTTCAATGTCACCATTTTCTCCAATGTAGATAAAATTACTTGTTCTCTGTTTCTTTCTCCTTTACTTTTTTATTTCACTCTTATTCTCTCTTTCTCTTTTTTCTCTGTTTTTTTTCTCCATTTTCCTTCTTCCTCTCTCTGTTCTCCTCTTTGTCTCTCACACTTCTGTGTTGAGATAACCAGTATAAGAAAAGGCTTTCTCCAAATGAAAGAAAAAGCACAAAGCTATAAAGCATTTATTTCTATTAGAAACACTTGTGAAAATAATTTTTCTTGCATCTCAGCTTGATTTCAGCACAGGAGGGATGTGCAGGGGACGTTAAAAGGAAAAGCAATTGAAAAGAAACAGATTCCAAACCCTCCATTTTAATATCCTAGATGTGGCTAAGACATTGGCTTTCAAATATATTTTGGTGTAAAATTTGGCACATTTACAGCCAGTCAGATTTATTTATTTGACTGGCTTACATTTTTCCGGTTGATTTACCTGAGGCAATGTCTGTGTGAATTACTCCACAATGCATTGACTCCAGTGTTCATTAAAGGTAGTTAAGTGATCCTGTGTCTAATATTAAAGCAAACCCCATTAACCTTAACTAGTATCATATCAGCAAAACAAAAAGAACTGAATAAAGCAAAATAGATCGGGTATTTATAGCTCTTGGAAAAGATCCAGCAAATTCACATCAAGCTTCTAATAGTCCTAATAAGCACTTGCTAGTTATCCCCATAAAAAAGGAGGAGGCTGGGTAAGGGCTGTGTCTCTGATGAACAGCTCAGGCCCCACAGGACTTTTTCTGAAGGGGAGGTCTTGGGAGGTGTTGGCAGGCGACGCCGCGGAGCATTTCCCACCCACACCCTGCAGGGCGTTGCTCGACCCTTTCCCCCCCTGCTTTCCTTCCAAAGTCAACATCTCCCACTTTAATGGCGATTTTTGGACCCTGAATTGGTGCCCTGTATCTGCAAGTCCGTGTAGGTGAGTGAGCAAACTCCCTTGCTGAGACTGAAGAGCCACCAGGAGCTCTTAGGGGAGTGGATGTGCCATTTCAGTCAGTGACAGCTTCTACTGCTGTCCACGGAGCAGATGTTGCCCGTGGTCTGCCCAGACAGTAAAACTGACTGCTGGGGCCTCTACTTGCAAAACTAGATACAGGGGAACTGGCAGAAACCCATGACAAGTCTTGGGGTTTTTTGGTTGGTGGTTTTTTTGTTTTTTTTTTCCTCTCCCTGCTTTCTCTTTTGACATCTAGAAGACAAATTTCAGATATTCTCAGCCCAGGTAGAGATTTTTGCTAGAGAAAGTCTTTCCAGCAACATTGCAATAATTTGACTTATATCAAGGTTGAATAACTCCTTTTCAGGTCTTAAGCTCATGACCTTTCAAGCCAAACACACTTATACTAACCAGTTTACCATTGGAATGATCAATATCTTATAAGTGAGAAAGTCTAGACAGATCTTATTTTGTCCTTTGGTATCACTTGTGGCTTTGGAATTGATCATTATATGTGGCTGGGGAAAAATTGCCTATACATTTCATGCTCTGTATTTATCTTGACAAGGTTCTCTAGGATTATATTTTCATAATCTGAATGGCAGTGGAACAGCTGCTCAGACTGTGCAAGCCCTTCTTATCGGGCTGAATTTAAGCTACGGTAATTACTCTTTCTCCTTATGTATTTCTTTTTTAAACAAGCGTGTACTATACATTAAAATGTATGGCTGGGGCGGCAGGGGGCATGCTGAGAAGCTTGGAAAATGCTGCTAAAATGTATTGCTTTCCATCTACAGTGGCTGCTGTAGGGTTGTGTTTTATTCTAAATGTAAGACCATGCCTGAGCGTCTGTGGGCTCTGCGGCAGGGTCCCAACACACAAAGGGAAAACACTGTTTTATTAACAAATCTTTTAGAGCCAAGATTCCCCAAGACTGGAGGCGGTTTAGGAAAACTGGAATAGCCAGTAGAAAAGACATGACTGACCAAAGCCTTCAGCTGGTCCCTTTGCAAAGAGGTTCCGTGCCTGGGAAGCAGCCAAAGCATCACCAGGAGCACGGAACCCAGACAGAGACCTGCCCTGCTACCCTGTCTACCTGCTCCAGCCTGCTGACAGCGGGCTCTGGAGGTGCCTGAGTGACACAGTGATGGGAACATCGAAATACACCAGACAGATGCCTGTTTGCTGGTGTCCTTCAGCGTGGGACAGAGGAAATGGGTAAATAGAGAGGTATCTTGGAGAGAAAGAATGTGCTGCTTTTCTCCTGATTCCCCCCCCCCTACACTTCTAACTGTTATTTACTAGATGCCTTTTCTGGGCTGTGCTTTTTGTTCTCTCCCCCACCCCTGTTGCTTTTGCAGAGTCCTTTCCAAGGGGTGTTCCGTGAATTAGCTTCATGCTTTAAAAGAGAAGATTGCTCTGGCAGAGAACAGCATAGTTGTAAAAGTGTCAAGGTGTTATGAATGTCCTGATGATAGAGCCCAGTTGTTATCTGCTGGGTAGTGAGGGAGGATAGCTAATGATGTGCAGCATGTAAACCGTTTGTTGCTCTAATCCATCTGTGTGGAGAGGAGTGAAAAAGAGGGGCGAAATCCTGGGAAAATTACTTGGACAGCTGGAGATAAAGTGTGTACTGATGGAGTCATCCAGAGGTAGCTGTCAACATGAGCTGTGTTTGCATATAATCCAAGCGATGCACAATGATTCCTTTTGGTACTTTTTTTTTTATGGGGGTTCATGTGTCTGTGCACAGACCTTAATTACTATCCAGTATCTCTTACCAACTGGGCTCCAGTTTTAAGTGAGGAATGTGATTTTAATCAATTCATGGCTGGGTGGTGGAGAGAAGTACTACAAACAGACCAAAGCAAGACATATGGATCCCTTTGGAGGACCTGAATTAAATGAGAAGCAGTCATTTTATTAATTCTGCTGTGTTTTATAGACCTTTTATATGGAACATTACCCATACAACTTCACTATCTAATTAAAAAGGGCTCTTATCAATTTGCTGGGCAGTTGCTTATGCAGGGAGAAGGGAAAAAAAAAAAAAGAGAGAAAGAAATAATATATATTTTCTTTGAGTCACAGAAAATCATCTACCTCAAGGGTGTACCGAACAGATCACCAAACGTCTGGTGGAACTATTTTTACCGGTCATCTTCGCTCTTTTAAAAGAACTGTTGTAAAAAACTGATCATCAGCCAGTGCTTTTGGGACTGATCTGCACCGTGCACACTGTTCATGCAGAAACCTCACACGGGTGTGGTGCAGTGCCCACGGATATGTGAGCGCAGGCTAAATTACAGGGGTTGTACACTGGATTTCTCTGATCCCTCCTGGCAAAGTGGGCACCCTCTTCCGTGAGCTGGAGTTAGCCCTTTGGAGCAGCAGTTTGAGCAGCTCTGTAACGTTCCTAGCGGGGATTGAGGAGTGCGTGTGATGCTCGGGGGCGTGAAATGTGTAAGCTTTTTGCAAAGGGACGACAGAGAAAAGTGAGTGCATGGGAGCCATGCTGGTCCTGACTGATCATCACGTCGCCACGGAACTAATGGCTTTAAAATGGACTTTGCTTTCTGCAGGCAGCCTGAGAAGAAGGGCAGGAGAGACAGGGGAAGGTTATGGAAATGGGCAGTGCCTCTCCGTGTGCAGCCCTCTGTGACTTGGCCTGCTGCCTGTGTGGGATGGGACAAGGCTGGAGCCATCCCAAGCACCTGAAAAGCAGCATCACAAAAAAAAAAACAAGCAGAAGGGAAGGGGAAAAAAAAAAACAAAAAGTCTTCTAAACCCCTCACACCTCCATAAACCCTTACTTTATGTGGCGTATTGGATTTTACAAGCACAGAGTCTGCTGGGAGCTGTCTGCCGAGCGCACAGTTAGCAGTGATTGAACACCAGCGTTTTAGCATTTTGACTTAAATCCAGTGTAAACTTGTAAGTGAACTGCTGGCCTGGGCTGGGTCTCTGGTGGACAGCAGTCAGCCATGCATCACAGGCTGTGCAGCCACGGAGCGCCCGGCCAGTGGCTGCGGGTCACAGTTCAAAGGAAGCCTGAAATTTCGCTTCAATGGATGCTGAATTACCTCTCATCCGAGGGAAAGCTTTATTTCTCTTCCTCTCTTTCCTCCCAGCATTGAGCCAGCGTGGCTGGAGAAGAGAGGAGAAAGAGAGCTGGTACTGAGACCATCTCAAATCTACCTGGACTACAAACAAACCAGTATTTTCCTTCCAGCAAAGCTGTTCCTTTAATCTTTATGAGCAGGAGAAATTCATGCATTACAGAGGCACAAAAATGAGAAGGGAAAGGCGGGTGGGAATAGTTGCATTAGAATTAAGCCCTGTTTTTAATATGACACCTGTCAGACTTATTGTTAAAAATATGGAGAAAGGCTCCCTTCAGAAATAATAACATTGCAGCAAGGTTAGTTATACACAGTGAGTCCTGTCAACAGCCGCAATTAGAAGTTGTTTACCATCGAGCGAAATAGCTCAGCAGCATCGGGACTGCATGGACCATACGTGCTGCTTCAGCCCCAGCCAGGGGCTCTCTGATAATCCTCCCTGCCAACCCAGCCCGAAGCCGAGATGGGAGATTCTTCCCCGCAATCACATTACTTTCCTAATGACACTATCACCCAACCAGGGATTAAGTGCTGCTTCACAGTCAATGGCTGGTGTCACCAGGTTTAGGCTGCCGAACAATTAAAGGGTCAATTTACGGCGGGTTAGCGGGTGGGGGGTGAAGGGCAGGGGAAAGGGGATGACTGGCAAGGAGAGCCCCTGATAAACAAGAGCTGTCAGAGAGCCCTACCCTGCAGGGGCGACTATTTCTGTCAGCTGGCTATTAGAAGGAATTCCTCGCCGTCTCCGCTGGGGCCGGCGCTGCCGCGGCCACCCAGAGAAATCCCCTTGCGCGTCGGCTGCCAACTGCGCCGCGGTGTTCGCAAGTCACCCGGCACTGGTCCTTAAACCCAGACCACAGAATTAATTTCATTTATGCCTTCAGCCAGATTTCAGAGCAAGGCTCTGGAGACGCGGGAGAAATTAATTTATTAAAAAGCAATAGCTTGATAATGCACACGATGATAGAATAAATGAATCTGTTCAATATCTTATAAAACAGTTGGCAATCACATAATAGAGCATTCATTGTCAATTTAGTAGCTTGTCTCATTATACTCTGCAAATAGTAGTAAAATGGTGTATTATTCATGAACCAACATGCTTTAATTACTTTTAGTGCACATTTATTTTTTCAAATGTAATATGAGTTAGATTCATCTGTAGCTGTAACTCAGCTTGTGAATCTTGAAGCAGTAACACAAAACTGGAAGAGAAATTTTATGAGCACAAAAATCAGTTTCTGGGAAGTTTGTGGCATTTCTATATGCTATGAAAGCAGGTCTTACAGTGCCAACCTGAGATGTCATCCCAAAATTGATCATAGCTAGTAACACTTTAATAAATACAATATTATTATTTGATAATTTAATCCAATATAATTTCATGTTTCATCATTTGCTAGGGTTGGTTTGTGGGTTTTTTTCACCTGCCGTAAAGCAAATCCCTAAATCTAACATAGTTTATTTTTTGGCTTTACATACAGAAATTGTCTTGTTACCACTCCCTCCCTTCTTGGCTTTTCACCAGCTTAATTTGCTATGAAGGTCTCACATACATGCAGCCAAGGTCAGTGAAAGTCCACTGCTCATTTCAATTAAAATGTTTGCAAGGATTCATACATAATAAACTGATCTTGCCTATAATAACAGGTTTCCTTAAGTCAGTCTTGCCACTACTAAGGATAATGTTGCAGCATATTGTTGATTTCTATGTACATAGAAAAGAGAGCACTGTAAAATAAGATGACTCGAAAATGCAATTAAAGTGTAAATCTTTACACCCATTAACATTTAGGGTCCATTAGATTGCTTTGTCTTTTACAATATTAAATGCTAAAATGTTTTGCTTTTATTCTGTAACAGTATATTCTAGTTCTATTTATAATACAAATGTAATTTAGCTCCTAGTAAATCTTGGCTTTAATTGGTTATTAAATATGTGCTACTATGTCATAAATTTAGTCCACAGAATTTCTTTTTTTCCCCTTTCATCTCTGTAACTTCGTATTCTGGGGTCAGTTTACGGGGCTTTTGTACCATCGTAAATATTTAACCCATCTGAGCATCTCCCTCAAGAACGTGAATGGGGGTCACTGCCCTCACGCTGAGCCCTTCAGTAGGTGCCCTGGGACATCCAGGTGAACGAGTACTCCAGGCTTGAGGCTGAGCTCACCCAGGGACTTCTCTGCCTCTGTGCCCAAGGGCAAACGCTTTTGCAGGGTATCTGCTCTGTGCAGTGACTCGAGGTGTGAGTGGCTGACTCTGGCGTGGGGTCTGACTCTCACAGGCAAGAGATGACGTAGTGACCAATGCTGGAGCTTTTGCACCTAATAAAGTTTGCAGAGGGTATGAATCAGGGCTGAGTTTCACTGTTTTGCCCTTGATGTTATCTTCTGCTTTGAAAGGTGTCCAAACTCTGGCTGCACAATTATGACTCTTTTCCTCAGGCCTCAGTAAGCACAATTTAGACTTAGTTTTTATTGGTCACCGAGGATGAGTTTCTAAGGTTTTTTAGATTCAAGAACTGGGGTAATAGCATTGTGAGGGCATGGCCCAGTTTCCTTTGTAATCCTGATTTCAGTTCCCACTAGTAACCTGAAGCCATGACTGTTTAATCCTTAATTCCTACCACAATTAACATCTCATATTCAGGAGGACTTCTCTGCGATTTGGAAGGAAATCTGTCCCCAGCTAGGTCAGCCCTAGCCGGTCTCTTTACTGACTGGAAAGGGATCCTTTTCAGCTGGAGTCAAACACAGTAACACCTCATTTAATGGTGCAATAGAGCAGAGAATCTGTTCACCGGCTTCGCTCGGATGCAATGCGAATCAACAGCCTTGCAATTAGAGCTAGCGAGGAATGCAAGCACACAAACTCATAAGCTACTAATGAACTATTTGAGCAATTCTACAGGTATTTATATAAGGCTGAGACAGCATCCTCCGCTGCAGAGCTCCCCCCTACCCCCTGCCCCCCCATATTCCCAAGGAAGCTTTAACTGAAGTGAAATTTCTTTATGTAAATAGAGGCAATGCAGAGAGACCCACTTGTTCTGCCATCACCCCTGTGCTCATGGCTTTGGGTTGTGCTAGGGAACAAACCAGGCCTGTTCTGCAGTAACTTCGCTGCACATTAATCCACACAAAGGGAACTTTGCTACCTCCTCACCAAGATTTTCACACTTGTGAGTGCATCATCGCACCACCACAGACGAACCAGAGAACAGCTTTTTTATGCCTTTTCCACCTTTATGCCATCTTGCCCGGTTCACACTTATCCTGGATTTGCCCACCTTCATTTTCACAACTCCAGGCTAAATCCCAGCTGTCCATTCCCCTGTAGGATAATCTCAGAGAGCACCTCAGCTGAGTATGTCATCCCTTTCTGTAGGTCATAGGAGGCAGTTTCCAGGGCAAACCCCTCTTCACCAAGAGCCCAAGCACACCAAGTAGCGTCCAAGGGTATCTGAGGTACAGCAGCAATCCTACCTGCACCCCTATGGCAGCATTTCCCCTGCTCCTTCTCTGGGTCAGCGGAGCAAGGTGTAAGGGCAAAGCTGTGGGTTACACCACCACTTCTCTGACCTGGTCCCCAGCTGTTCTTGGGAGTTACCAACACCCTCTATGAACTATTTATTACCTTGCTCTCATCTCTCTCTGCTTTACACTGGGTTGGCAAAGCCACCTAGAAGCTGAAACCAAGACGGTGACCTGTTTGTTGAAGTACTAAAACAGCTTAAGCGCCCAAAACCAGAGCTCAAAATGCCATTGCACAAATAGGTGCTCACACTTAAGCCCTGCAGAGCCCATCAAAGGTACCGACCATGCTCATCCCAGAATTCATGCACTGCTGGACTGATGTGCCATAGGGAGCTCTGAGCAAGGTTTAGGACTTAAAATAAGTCTTTACAAGAACTTATTATTTCACTGTGTAAATTTTACATGAAGCACTTGAAGCAGGCAGCCTTTAACAAACACAGAAAATAACAACCACAATTTGTTCTCAAAATAAATAAAGGAGTAAAAAACCCATCCAGGATGTTCAGCTGAACGACACTTCAAACTTTTACTGGCAAATTGGTCAGTCAGTCAGCTAAATATTTGGTTTACATCTATGAATGAGTAGAAATTACAAAAAAAATTAAAAGAAATCATTTTTTCCCAGAGCACAAGCCTCACTGGTCTTATTGGCTGAGCAATCCATATGTTTACTGCACTTAGAATGAAATACAATAGTTCCGTCTGAATGACCTGATTACTCCTAATTTCCTAATTTTTATATGAGTCCCCCGGTTTTTAAACCCTTTGGCAATTTACAAATACTCAAATGCTTTCTCAGTTGCAGAGCAGTTGCTCACATGGATGCCTTTACTCCTGAATGGGATGTTAATGACATCTTTTGTACAGATCCGTGTTCACAGACACAGCCCATGACACACACGGATCTACATGTACAAATATGTGTTCACATAAATGTCTCACACACATTCGTGTGTACATAGACACTTTAATATATGATTTGCTTTTAAATGCTTTTGTTTCCTCCCAGTTAAATGAAATCCCCTGGAATCTGAGTATTGCTGGATCACTTGAGCCATAACTCTGGGCCTGACCATGGCTGTTTCTTTTACTGCTTTCTCCTCTGCCTCACCATCATTATGCCCTCTATCTGAAGCCACTTTTGTCATCAGATGAGGAAAGAAATACAGTAAAGAAATACAGTTCTTCATCCTTTGTCCCCATGTGTTTTCCCACTAATATTTTTGTTAGATTCCTGCTTGCCTGATTAGTTATTTTATACATTAGATTTAGTATAGAACTTTATATTCTTTTATCACATATGCCTTTCAATTTGACAGGTTAGATGTATATCTCATGATCAGAACATCTAAAATACATTTCTTTGTGCAGTTTTCCAAGAAGTTCACTGTAACTAAGTCAAAAAGAACTTCAAAATTAGTGTAATCACAACAAGTGCAAATAAGGCTTTGGTCAGAACTTGGGATGAGCAGAGACCGGGTCAGAGGCTCAGTACTGAACCTGTTCCAGTTTGTTCTGAAGCATCCACTCATGTATGTGGGCTTGGCAGTAAAGTGCATACAAATGGATCTCCTAAAGGGCTCTTAAAACAAACCCCTAGCTAAATCTGCAACCACGGTTAGCTTTCTAAAATCACATTGGTGGCCATCACAAAACTTATTTGCACACTGCCTATAAGTGTGTGCCTTACTTATACCATTTACATTGTCACAGCTTATTAAAATACAAAATACAGACAGAAACTCCTGTAAAACACCACTAACCATTTGGAAAATAAGTTTCCTGGTTTTGTTGATTGCCCTAAGTCAAGAATGAATGATTTTAGCTTTCTAAGTTTTTGAAATCTGCAAAAAAATAGTAGGTGAAACAAACGGGCAAAATGCTCCATGATGTTAGAACCTGCCATGATTACTTTAAAATGTTCACTGAACTAACAAGAATATCTTCCAGTCCTCCTTAAAATTAGCTCTTGGCTATCAATATTTGTTAACATTTGATATACTTTCCCTGATGACCCTGGATGCATCTGGAGGTCGGTGCTCCAGAGTTCCTGGCTATCTTTATTGTCCCTAACTTTTGCTTTCACTCCAAGGCTCTTCCTCCTTGCCAAGAAAAATATTTCTAGTCGTTCTATCTTCAGCAGCTCCCTCTATCAATGCGTAACAGATGGACGGTCTTTTCTGCCGAAAAGCAGGACCAAGTGCTTTTGCTGGCTGACAAAGGGCTGGGTGAGGGTGCTGGAGTGACTGCAGACCAGGATAAACAAAAGGGTTTGCAGAGAACGGGAGAGCATCTTAAAACTGTTCATGGCAAGGGTTTGCAAGGTGGTTTTAATAAAAGAAGCAAGGGAGTAAACATTTACATATGAAGAGCCTCTCACACCTTGGGAAACAGAGAGTATTTTGTTAGATCAGATTTTTGTTTGCATTTTGCAGATGTCTCTGAGCATACTGCTGAGCCCCTCCCTCACCATTTCCCACCAGCAGCACCTCTGAAGCTCCAACAGAGCTTCCCTCAGACATGCTTGTTCTTGAATTTCACTCCTTGACATCTGTGGCTGCAATCTCATTCAGCTTTGCTGCTCCAAGGCCCTGGTGCCACCTCTTCTCACTGGGAAGGGTACTCAGTTTAACAGGGCAGACCCCAGGACATGCCACTGGCCACCAGCTCTTTCCTTCCTTTCTGCTGTCACTGCCCCTGAACCTGCCACTTCCTTCTAAACCCAAGCATATGCCATCAATGAACCTCTCATATTCATTGATCTTCCCGAGCACATCAACCTGTCTCTCTAAATCTGCACTCTGATTTTTCAAGTAATAGAAAGAATCCCTCTGGATAACCACATAATCATCTCCTTTTGGCTCCTGATCAGGCTGCCTCGCTCTTTCTTGCTCTCTCTCTCTTTTTTTCTGAATGAGGACGGTGATAAAAACGCTGCCTTCCCATTTGAGTCTTCTGCAAGGCTTCCTGGGTGCCCCACCAGACTCTCTCAGCTTCCAGCTCTTTGAAGATGAATGAATAATATTCCTCTGTGTTTCTATTATCTGCAAACTACCAATTAAACAGAACCAGCAAGCAGAGATAAAAGCAGAGCCTTGGTTAAATCCATGGCAAAACAGACACGGGAAGCTCAGGATATTTTCACACACGCAGTCAATGGAAAGTTAGAGATGCAGAGTGGGAGACAGGGGGCGATGCTGGGTATCACCACCCCTATCAGGGCTCAGATACCCATGGAATAACTCTGCAATTGCTGTGGGACTACAGGCTAATTATTATATAATTATATAATTATATGTAGTTATTTATATGAGGGGAAGAGGTCAAATTTAGTACATTATCATAAATTCACATATCAGGAGCTTTGTTTTAAAATCTTTGACTGCGTGGCCTTTGATCTTTGAACTGTTTGGTAACTTCAAGCATCATTACCCCATAATGTGCCAGAATGTGCAATTAGTGCAAGTACCATTATATACGGTATGATATTTGTATCATGTTTAATACAATTGGTCTGTGAATTTGTATGCTCTGAATAATAATGAAATCTAGGTTTAATTCTTGATCTTAAAAAACTATTTTAATATTCTGATACTGATGCAGCTAAATATCAAACAGTGTAAATATAACATGAAATTGTACAGCTGTTAGGCTAAAATGTGATATTACCCATCCATCTTTGCTTTTTCCATTGCACCTTCCAGTCTAGCATATAAGCGATATGACTTATTTATTTTGTTTATTTGGAGTTATATAATGATATAAAAAAAGGCTCCTGCACAAGGTTAAGGAAGCCCTGCCACACCATTAAAGGAGTGATGAGATCCCGGCCGCATTAGTGCAATCCTTTCGGTGGGAATTCGGCCAAAGAGTCACCTCCCAGAGCGCCCTCCCACCCCTCAGCTGAGCAGGGAGCGGCCCTGCAGCCCTCTCCAAACCAGATGTCTTTTGCAGCAGGGCTGGGAGAAGCTCAAGGGAAGGGTTATTTCTGCTCCAGACCAGTCCCCACCCCTGGAGGGGGTCACTGACAGCCACCTCTCCTTCCTCCAACAGCAGGGAAAGGGCTGGGCAGTGCTGCTCATCGCAGCAAAGGGGTCACGGATGGTCCAGGCTTCAGATCCACCATCCAGATTTCAAAGGAGTGGGCTGCAGGACTGCAAAACATCTGCTGACACCACAGAGCAAAGTGCTTCAGCGTGTGCCTAACCACGGGCACGGGAGGATACGCTCTGACTCTGGTTGTTCATGTGCTGAGCACATGGGAAGATGCTGCTCCAGCTTCCTGCCACAATGTTCATCATGTCTCACACTGAATTTGGTGTATAAGGAAAAGTGGATACCCTTATTTTTATCTCTTTGTCTAGGTATAAAATTGTCATCAGCTCTTCTTTTTTTTTTTTTTTGCTTTTTTTTTTTTTTTTAACTTTGGTATTTTACTGTTGTTTGTCACAGCCAGCAAGATAACTGAACAGATAACTTCTACTCAAGTGAAATGAAATGGAAATAGCATCTGTCTACAAAAATCAATTTAGAAACCACCTATATATTGTTGGGCTCAGACAATAGGTATTTCCAAAGCCATGCCTTCTAAAAAACCCTTTGAGTGTAAAAATAAGAAGAAAAATAATACCTGGATGTGAGCTATCATCCATCAATCAGGAAAGCTCACTCAGACTCAGATGCATGAGCCAAAATGAATTTCAGATTGGAATGGATGGGAGACAGGCAATGTTGTCTGATTTGCTTGGGGTACTTCATTATTAATCTCTTTGCTTCCATTTATTTTAATGATCAGAGCCAAGAAAGTCTCATTTATGAAGAACAATTTTTTTTTTTTAAGGACTACTTTACGTGTGCTTGACGCCTGCACTGCGCTCTATTTCTTCACAAGTGCCAAGAGTAGGGCTGCTCTGCTTACAACTGCTTACAATTGTCTCTGAAACACGTGTTGGTGCCTTGACCTGTGGAGGGCTGGACCTTGGCCCCACAGCATTTGCATTCAGGAGCCCAGTCCAGTCATGCATCCCTCTCCCAAGGGGGTTTCTCCCTGTGCTGTCCTAGCAGACAGTGAAAAATTCCAGGGTGGAAAAGGGAAAAGTTAAAAACCCAGAGTGTATTGGAATAGATGCTAATGGGTCTGGCCTTCATGTCTGAGATAGAGGATGAGAGGAACCAACTTCAAACTCGCTTTGTCTCATCGCTCTTGCTGCTCCTCCTGCACAGCCGCCGCCTTCTCCCGCTCTCCTGTCCCGTCCCCCCCCAGACAAAACTCAGGCAGCTGAGTGGGTTTTCCTAAATGAGATACACCTAATTAGTAGCTAGTCGTAGACTTGCTGATCAGACAGATTCTCAGCCCTTTGTTTATAACCTGGCATATGCATCCGTAGTGCATTTTTACAAGTAAATATACACATTTCATTAAAAGCACCATCTTCTCTGCTGCTTCCATCGCTTTGTTCTGTAAAAGGCTCTTGTAGCAGTGCTGTTTATTCCCTCAGCCCAAAAGAAAAAAAAATAAAATCACTTCCATTATTATATTAATGCAATTTCAATTAATTAATGAATGATTTTCCAGAGCTATATTTACAAACTGTGGTGAGTACACATAGCAGAAGGGCAAAGCACCATTCGCCTTGGAGCTCTTTGTGATCAGGGAGTGGGAATATTGTCCCGTTTGACTTGGTGTGGGGAGCCTAGTACAAGGCGAGTGTGGAAATTGGCACCACTGGTGTTGGAAGGAAATCTAATCTCGGGGAAAAAATGAAACCCTGTGAGTGGCTGGGGCTGGCAGGGGCTCTGGGAGGGAGGTGGACAGGAGGGCTGCAGTGCCTTGGGAGGGTATTGACTATGTGTGGGGCTGGGACTGTGGAAGTTTGCTCCAAGGGCAGCATGAAGGGAACTGGGGACTGGCAGGCAGACAGAAAGCCCGGGGGTGAACTCATCATCTCTTCCAGCTCACCCGGGGGGCAGGTGAGTCCTGTGGTACATGCTTTGCAGTCACACAAACTGAACGCTCACAGAAAAGCAAGGTAAATTTTTTGCTCAGAGTCACACCATAATTCACTAGCAGAGCCAGGATTAGACCCCTGGAGTTTTTTGTCCCAGTCTCTTTCTTCAAATGCCATAAATACTTCACTACAGTAGCAATATTTTGAGGTCTTGCAGGGCTCTGATGCCTGCAGATGTCTCAGTCCAAACACAGCACTGTGTGTCTTTAGAGTCTGCAAAATCAGGAACACATAAACATTGCTAATGCCTCTCTCAGAGGCAGAGGGTACTTCAACTTTGTTATATCTGCCCTCAAATTTGGTAGCTCGAGTTCAGAGACCTTTTCTTTCTCTAATCTTGCAGCTCCTACTACTTTCCCTTCCCACGACTGTAAAATTCCTTCAGTCCCTTAGGGATAACTGCAGAAGGAACATCTAACGAATTCCACCCTGTGTCCAGAAAGAAAGGCGAGACACGTGTGTGGTGCAATGCAATGGCTGATCTGAATCAAGGTCATTTAACACGAGACAGGTATCAGCCCTCACACTGCTAGCAGCAGCGACACGCTGCCGCCGCGATGGCTGGAGGCATCAGGCCTCCTCTTGTGAGCTCTCATTCACCCAGATGTGAAGCCCCCCGTTAACCTTCATGGCATCAGCCAACCTATTCTGCTTCTTAAGCCATCAAAAAGCCTCTTCACATAAATAGGCAAGGGTGTGCTTCCTTCCAGTGACCTTGTACTCTGGGTGCTCTGCAACCAGAGCAAAGGAAAGGGGAAAATGTTGTCAATGCAGTGCAAACTGGGTTAGGAAAAGGAAATAGCATCAAGTTACACTTCTATACAGTTTTATCATCTAGGATCATAAAACTGAGGATAAAGTGGTGCTTGCAGAGACAGAAGCATGAATTTCTTTAAACAGCACTATCTGGAGAATGTACATTAGTGTAATACATCTGGGCACGCTCCTGGTGAATCATATTCACATCCAGCCCTTCCACACCAGGACAAGATGGGCAGGATTTGGGCAGCATGGGAACTGCTAAATTCCTTCTGCTGAGGAAACCCCTGGAGCCCATGGGCTCACTAAAGCCATCACAGTGGGGACAGTCCTGCCTGTCCTGTGCATGTAAGGAAATAAAAGCTTCTTCCTGGGAGCAGTTGCAGTGCAGAGGGAATTGGTGGGGCAGGATCCGTCAGCAACGGGAATTTTCTGCCTTTGGGGGTGGAGGGCTCCTGTCATTTTGCCAGGATGAAAAGGAAGCAGCAGATTTATGGTTGGCTGTTGAAAGGCACAAACAGCTTTCGCAGGGAGAAGCAGCACAGGAAAGGTAGTCCCATGGCGATGGATCACTGCGTGCAGGGCGAAGGAGATGACCAACATATGGGTGAAAGAGCTAAAGGTGAGGAATAAATGCAATTTATCACGTGCTTCAGCCATTAGTTCTGCAGCTGATCATATGGCTGCTATAACTATGTGTCTGCATGTCTGCATGGATAAAGGAGGTGCTGAAGGGTTGGTCAAATTCTAAGCTTTAAAGAAACCCAAGACTTGGTCATGTTTCAATTATGATAGATATAAATATTTAGCTGAATGTTCTAGTAACTTTACAGACTGGTCTTTTTTTCTTTTTTTTTTTTCCTTTTTTTATGTGAATATCATGGGTTCAGCAAAGCCTTTGCAACAGAGCCTTCGTCTAAGAAAATCCCCAGCCTGCCTAGCATACCTCACATACACTGCACAGAGTCTTACAACATAAGATTTACAAGCTCCCAGAAAGGGAGAGGCTCATTTAAGATCAGGCCATTACACACAAACATCAGGAAAAGCTGGTGGAAGAGGAGAAATAGTTTGTTTTAAGTATTGCTAAGCACCATCCTTGATTATGAAGGAAGTGCCTACAAGCAGGCAGCTGAAATTGCAGCTCCACCATTTGGTGCTCAGTTTTGTAGATTTTAACTGAGCGTTAACAATCATTGTGTAATTGAACACCTCGTTCAGTTCATTAGCTGATGGCGGTGCAGTGCTGTCAATGTGCAAAGTGCAAGCCAGGTGCTAAGTGTTATAATTATTTGTTTCCTCCCCGGATTTTAAACCCTTGGTGATTCCTGACTGCTGAGGATGGAAGCAGTTTGCTTTGCATGGGAATGATGAGGACAGATATGAAAACAAGAGGAGCATCACACGTGGCCCAGACCATTCCTCACTTGCTGGCCAATGTGGTTGTTGCTCTTTGCCCTCCTCTAAGAGAAGAGACCCCCCCACCCCGCCTCAATACTCTCCTCCAACTCTTGCCTGGTACTGCTTGTCCCCCTCTCCCCCTGACAGTTTTCTAGTTGGAAATCTCAGCTAACTGCATTGGTTTTGCACTCCCCAGACCACCCCTCTGTCTCCTGTGGCAGGATCTGGTGGTGTTTATTGCAGTTCGACCTGCCTAGACCTCTCCTGCCCACCAAATGCTTTGCAGGAGAAGTCCAGGAGGCTCAACTGGTGGAAGGGTGCTGAGTACAAGGGAAAAGTCCATCCAGCCTGGGCTAGGCCCTGTCCCATGAGCAGCTGAGCACCATGTTGAACATAGAGAAGGTCATGTTTCCCTCTTGGAAATGCTGAAAACTGCTGCTCCTATGTCCCGTCACTCATTCCCCACATACTACCTCCAAGTGCAGCAAGAAGCTATGAAATCTGTGCCCTGCTCTTCCCCAGACCTGCTCAGTACAGATCAGGGCTTCAAAGGCTTCAGCTCTAGAAAGCTGCAGGCTGAGTCATTTTTGAGGCCCTGATTGCCAAAGCTGGAGGCTCAGCTCTGACCTGCCCCCACTGCACGGTTGGTGCTCACCCAGCACCTCAAAACACCTCCCCATCAGTGCCAGCTCAGCCTTCTGCTGGTGGCTTGATGACCACTCGCTTTGCAGGGAGCATCCAAAATATGCAGATCTTGGAGTTTTCCTCTATGTCTTTATTTAACTCAGATGCTGACCCACAGAGTGCTAATTAGGCAGACTCAAAACCAGGCTTAAAAAATTATAATGAGTTTACTGATTATCAGGTATGAAAATAAGGTCAGTCAAAAAACATATCAGTGCTTTAATTAAACCTCAGTGAACTTCACAGAGCGAGATGGAATGACTATTAATGACTCCTGCTTTTGCTAAACTTCCCTTCTGTGGCCTGATACTTCAAGGTAGGGACTGTCCCCGTTTGTCACACTTCCGCTCATGTAAATGGGCTGAGCGAGACCAGTACTCGCTCACCAAAAACCTCTGTAGGATGGAGGGAAGGCAATAAGTACGTTCCTTGTGCCCACAGACAGACCTACTTTTTATTTCAGGGCAGATTGTTGTCAGTGAGCAGCGTGTCTTTGATTTTGTAGCTCCTGCACGCTGATTTACTTTGCATACACAACGGCTCGCTCCGTGTGTTTCTGTCCAAGCTGCATTCTCAGACTGACACGTGTGCACTTCTGTGCAGGCAAACTTAAGACCACGGGAGCTGCAAGAGTGGATCAGACTAACAGTTCATCCAGTCCGGCTGATGGTTTCTGACTGGCCATGTACAAACCCCTGGGAGGATATGGAAGGAGGAGGGACAAGGAGCAATGCTCAAGGGAGCAGCTCTGCCTCAAAAGGAAGCGCATCACAAAGACTGAATTTAACATCCTGCATGAATTTCATCTATTCATTTTTGAACTTGTATATACTGCTGGTTTCTGTGACTATCTGTGCCAATGCAGGGGTTAAAAAAACTTCCTCTTTTTCTTTTTTTTTTTTTTTCTTTCTAGTGAGAATGCAACATACACACCAGGAATAAAACAAATTAGTTTGGGGGTTTGGTTTTGGTTTACTTTCAGTTCCTCTTCTAATAACTCTGTAGCTCCAGTGGAAGGTCTGGCACTGGCAGCTCTTGGTTTTCCTCTAAACTTGGAGGCAGGGGCAGGATAAGAGTGAATGGATTCAAACTGAAAGACAGCACATTTAAATTAGATATTAGGAAAAAACTCTTCTGTGAGGGTAGTGAGGTAGTGAGGCACTGGAGCAGGTTGTCAAGAGAAGTCATGGGTGTTCCATTCCTGGAAGTGTTCAAGGCCAGGCTGGATAGAGCTCTGAGCAACCTGGTAAAGGTTGTCCCTGTCCAAGCAAGGGAGTAGGAACTAGGTAATCTTTAAGGTCCATTCTAACCCAAACTATCCTGTGATTCTATGAAAAGGAATGCTCCCTGGAGAACTGAGCCCTTTTCCCAGAGTTGCCACTGCAGTATCTTGGAGTGTTTCTAAGTGTCTTTCATTTGTCCTGCCTTCTGCCTATTGGTGGGAGAGTCCTTCAGGATGACACAACAGTAATTTGCCCACACTTGCAAAACGCTCGTGCCCTGCCTGCAGATGGCAAGCCACAAGCAGCTGGCTGAGACCACCAGCTCAGAGATCACTAGTGGGGAACTGACTGACATGTAAAGGGTGGCTCTATATGGTTTCAAGAGCTGTGCATGCCATGCCAGGTCAACAGAATGGGGCTATTTTGGTAGAGCTGTGGCATTTTGCAGCTGTTTTCCTGCAATGTGTGGCCATTCTCATGAAGCAGTGCCCTTGTGGAGGGTGGAAGTAGCCAAGCCCAGCTCCCTGGCTCTGGGGACAGGGAACCAGGAGCCCACCAGTGACGCCCTGCCCTTTGCCATCTGCCAAGGGTGATGCCAAGCTCTGAGAAAACAGAGTGAGTGACTTAGGTGTCTCAGACTGGGCACCAGAAGTAAATGGAAACTTTTGACCTTCACTGCTACGTGCCTCATTTCCCCATCTCTACGTTTCCTCCTCTTGTCAGAACATGAAATGTGTTCATTCGTGTCTGCGGAGCCCGTGCACGAAGGGGAGAGGGCAGGGCAGTGATGCCAAGGAGGAAACACATCATGCAGAGATCACTGCAGCATCTGAGACCTTTCTATATAAGGTCTGGGACTACTTGTTGAGGGATAAGGATGAAAAGAACTAGTGAGTGTCTACATATGCCCCACATGAAATACCGAACCTGTGACTGGTGATGATGCAAACACAGATTGACGCACACAAGAAAGACAACTTACAGTCCTGCAAGAAAGCAAAGCTCAGGCATTTAAGCCCTTCATCTTTCAACACTGATGTTCTTTTGAAATATTTGGGTTTAGGTTTTTGTTTCAGTTCAGATACTCTGTCATAGATGAAATTGGTGCAGATTTGTTAAGGGCAAGGGGATCTTATGGATACCATCTCATCTCCACATCCATCCCAGTACTGCAGACAGGAGACTTTGGCTTTGCAGTTCCTGCATGCAATCCACAAAGTCTTTGTGACCTGTAGTAGTTTTTTGGTAAATTAGGGTAGAGTCCTTGTACAATCTTTATAGGATGGGAGAGCCCATCCCTTGGTAACTTAACCCACTGGAGACTGGCTTCTTTATTGAAAATCAGCTCCTTGTTTTTATTGCGAACTTGCCTGCTTTCCCTTTTCCGGCTAAACCAAAGAGTATTAGATCTCCTGGCAGCTATAACAGGTGAACATGAACAGGGTAACCTTCCTAGAGCCTGGGAGTGAGCCTATGAAGTATTAAGTGCCTTCAAGGTCCACTAAAATCAATGGGCTTGAAGAATGCCATATCCTTGAAGGGCTGAGCCCCAAGGGGTGGCTGCTTCTGGGACACACTGATTCTGAAGACAGGCAAAATAAAATATTTAAAGCAACCTGACAGGCATAGGCTACATTCTTTTCCTTTTCTGCTGAAACATAATTTTTTTAATATGCCCTGAGCATGCTGTGAAAGCAATCTTTCTACATGTGTCCATAGTGGGGAGTGTTTGCTCTCTGTACTCACCAGTCACAAACTCTGTGACTGATATGGCCCCAAAGCATCAGGAAAGTTTAAGTTCTACAGTACAACATTTTTTAAAATAAAACATAACTGTTTGTAGAAGATACCTATGATGGGAAAGGGTTACTGCAGGGACATACATCAGCAGTATGTACTTTACATTCTTAGTCCATTGGTTTCTACAGCAGTTCTTGTTCACAGTAATGTGAGGCAGTTAATATGGGATCTGAACACCACTGGACTGATAAGCCTTCGTACTGACTTGCAAAAGTAATTTGCAGTAATCTTTGAGGGGAAAAATTGCATTTAGTGGGGAAAAAAAAAGAAAAAAAAAGCTAAGCCATTCGTGCATCCTATTTTATTGAGTATGCAAGTAATAGACTATGCAGAAATTGAACTTTTGATCCATTAGGCTGTGCAGAGGGACAAACCACTGCTGAGTTACTGTCAGAAAGTTACACTTCCAAATAGAAAAGTTTCGCAGTATTTTTCCAGAAATTGTTTGAAAATGAGATGCCACTATAACCGTTAAAATGCAAAGTACCATCAGAAGGGCTTGGAACAATGTTCCCAGTCCAAGGCTCTCCTTTCACGTATCACACTCCCAGCATTGCAATTAGTCATTCTTAAACTAAATTTTTTTTTTTTTGTGACTATTGTGCAAGGCAGTGGTAACATCCTTTCCTAAAAGTTTAATGAAGAGAACTTCTCCATGTACACTTTGCTCCAAAGATTGCTTCATACCCTGAGCCAGGCCAGGCCAAACAGATAACTTCCAAACCATTTTAATTTTCTTGACAGAAAGATGGTTCAGTTCCCATCCAGGCCTAATCACCATATATTTCTTCTAAATCCCCAGCCATCATGCATCCAGTACAACCACGTACCATTATTTGAGGCTGTTTATTGCCACAGCCTTTCACCTAACAAAAGTTTCTCGGATTTGGATGACTGTCATGATAAAAGCTTTCCTTTGGCTAGAGGTGGACTTTGCAAGGTCAAGTTTAAAAAAATACCATCAGGAGAGACAGGGGTGAACCTCACTGGCTCTTGTGCATATGCTGAAATCACAGATTTCAGGGAGCAGAGGGACAGATTGATGGGGTTCATTATATAACTCAACACATAAGTGGGTAGGTAGCTGCCACCCAATACAGACTCCACACCCAAGCTGATGGGCTTCACAGACACCATATGAAGAGAGCAAGATCCCTGAGGAAAGAGTTGCCAGAAAACACTGAAAAGTGGCCAGAATGACCTGTCTTGCTCTGCTAAAGAAGGCTAGGAGAGGTTCTTATTTGAAATAACAGTGGCAGTGGGCTCCCCAGCATCCCTGCAGAGCCACAGCCCCTCCCAGGGCAGCGTCCATCCCCATCAAAGCCCCAGGTGACCTCACATCAACTTCGCACGCCCCAAAACCACCCACGTGGCTCTTTTATATCTCACAGCCGTGAGGCTGCAGATCCCATGCAAGGACCTCACCACACTGCACCTCACCCCCCCCCCCACCTCCTGCCCAGGGCCTCAGGCACCCCCTCCTCAGCTTCTCCCCCACACAGAGTCTGGAAACTCGTCACTGAGCTGTGGCTGCAGCCCGAGGGCACTCAGGACTGTTTGTTATTATTCTTGGCATTTGCGTCTAAACACTTCAGACTCGTGAGCCCAGTAGTGCAACTGTAATAACAGCAACGCCTAAATCTCTTTAAAACCTGTCAAGGGGCAGCAGATGGGGAGGACACCGAGGGAAGGAGTGGTTGGACAAGCTTGGAAAGGGCTGGGGCAGGAAGGAGGCTATGCTGGTAAATGCTGAAGGAGCATCCTAGAGAGGCCAAGGCTCTCCAGAAGGGCAGCACTGGAGAAAACACACAGACTAAGACATGGGCTACAGCTGCAGAAATTGCCCCCACTGTGCCAAACACCAACCTGGAACGGGAAAGGATCTGAAAAACACAGAAAACTCTGGCTTTGCATATTAGAAATAAGTCATTATTCAGGCTTTCCAGCTCCCAATCTCTCAGAATTCTACTCAAAGAAAAACCTTTGCGCTAATCCTCCTCCTCCATCATTATGCAATATTGCTTAGGGTAAGGGAAGTTTCTTTGCTCTTCTCTAAATATACATTTCTGCGGTTAGAAAATTAGAGAAATGACACGGCCGACCTTCCTAAATGTGAAGAGCTCGTTTGGGGAAGCACACAAGTCATCTGCTGCAGCAGCCCCTTATCACTTTGTGGTAGGTGATTGCAAAATGCCTTTCTTAGCCAGAGTCACATTGGGTTTAAATTGAGCTAGACAAGGGAACCACAGAAAGGGCTTGTGGGCAGCTGGGCTGCTAAAAGCACGGGGCCTGGCACTGGAGCACCGTTAGTTAAAACAGCAATTTGTCATGGAAAAAGGAGTGGAGCAGCCTGCAATGCCAATGTCATGTGTGGTTTTTCAAGCACGAGGCTTTGCACTGAGGGTGAAGAAAACACTTGGTGACCACTTTAAACTCCCAGTGCAGCAGGAGTTAACGCAGTGTCAGACTTTCCATTAATGCTTCTGTTTTTGCAGGGGCTGTAAAAATATGCTCGAGGCAAAACCTTGTGATTCAGTGGCTCAGCTGAAGAGTTAACTTTTCTTTTTATATGCATCCATTTTCAGAGCAGCGATTTATAATAATTTTTTGTACAGATCTATATATGGTTCTGCTGTGGTGATAGAGAGAGCTGAGGAGGGAGTTGATGCACAGCTTTGTGCCCAGCTGCCTGACATTTCTGTTAGAGAGAGGATGGGCAAGAGTTCTGGGGTCTTCACGTGGCTGATGAACGCAGGACTTAGCATCCTCAGGGCCAGGGGCACCCTTACCCAGGGGAAAAGATGCCAAATATGAGCTTCTTTTCTATTTAGATGGCAGCCTTCTTCTTGCATGAAGAACCAGGAATAGTGTCCTTTTGCCCTAGGGAGTGGTCCACCTGCCTACACCTAATGTGCATTGTCTTCACATATGTAGGAGAAGGACAAAAAACGGCTACAATTATTTTCCCAACTGATTTCTCTCCTGATTTGCACCTGCCTCAGGCAGAGCCACACAAAAATTCTCCATAATGAACCCCTGGAGGTAAATGGAAGGTCTTGAAATGTGGGATCACACAAAGGATCCGTTCTTGGCCTTGCAATGACCAATTCACAAAAGATCAGTCAGCCCTGCCATCCTGCTATATAACCACACACTCCGCATACATCAGGTGGGACAGCTGAGCAACTCCTCCTGTTACCCCTTGGATTATGGACCTGCTGCTGGGCAAAATGGTCTCTGATTTCTGGTGAATCTCTGACTGTCTGTACAGCCTCTCTGGGCCACAGGTAGCCTGGGACACCTCAAGCAGCTTGGTGTTGCTTTATATAGTTTCCTCTGTAAGATTACACTGTTTTATACAACAGCTCCACTAATTACTGCAGCCAAGTGCCAGCAACCAGACAGATTTACAAGGACATAGTATTGCCACTCTCCTCCCTTGTCCATATCTTAGAAGTTGAATCTCGTGTCCTTTCCCTAAATAGCACGTTAGCCCACGTTGTTCCAAATTACCTGAGGTTATTTTCCTTCAAAATATTTTCCATACAAAGAAAAATACAGTTATTTCTATCCATTTTCAGAAAATGTTTCCTTTCTTCCTTGCTCTTTCAGGAAAATAGGCTCCTAGCAGGTATTTATCATGATAGCTAAATTAGCCGGTACCTTTAATACTTGCAGCACAGAAAATCACTTCATCAGCTCTACAATTTGAGCCTACCGGAGAAGACTTTTAAGAAAGAATGAGAATGAAACCTAGAATAACCATTTCTTTCCCCCTTGTCCCTTCGAGGCATCACAGTTCAAGGTATTTTTTTTCCTTTCCTCGTACACTGAGAAATCCTCGATGGTGGTTAATTGAGCGCTAAAAGCCCATGCGACTGCAGTTTCACTAAGATGCTGCATGATTTTTTTACTTCCAATCCTAAGCTGCCATGAGGCGAAACAGGACAGCAGCAACTGCACTTGGGCGATGGGAGAGGTGATTCTGTACTGAAAGTAGCAGTGCTGAAAGAAAAGAGGAGTGCGATCACACAGTCAGGCTCCTCCGCAGTCCCTGGTGCCAAAATTACTGAGCAAAGGCTGAGGAACAATCTAACCCTGCAAGGGCACCATGCAAGGCCACCATAAAGGGGTGCATGTTGACTTTTCTTGGGTGAACATTACCAGGAGGAGGAGCTGGCAGGTGTCTTTGCAGCTCCTCAGATTTTGCCTTTGGAGGGAAGAGTCTACAAGCCTGTTCAGAAGCTGCCCTCGGTAGCAGCTCAGACCTGTTCTGCCATCCACACTCGGCAGGAAGAAAGGCAGCTTTCATCAAACCACGTTTACTATCATTACCGGGTCAGGCTTTCCGTGAATGCCCATCCAGGATGTGAGCCAGCCAGCGAGGGTGTTGCTCTCAGAAGTGGTGGAGGTGACAACTGGAATGAGTGGTGATGGAGGTGACAGTGGACACATGCAGCTCCACAAGGGAGAGGGGTGAATACGGCCAAGACACAGATGTCCATCCCTGGCAAACCTCTGCTGCCAGTGAAAAAATAAAAATTTTACGTTGGTACACTGGTTTAAAGACATAAATACATATGGAGTGAAAAACACTGTCTGTGGAAGTCCCTTACAGAACACCACTTGATTTCTCTGAGAGGATGATCTCGCAGCTTAAAAATATTTGTTAGCATGAAAGTTGCTCACAAAGTCAAGTTTTTAAGATGCCTTTTGCTGCCCTCTTCCAAGAACCAACATGGGTGCAAATCCAAATGTCCCTGTGCATGCGCTGCACATGGTCAATCAGTTGTAGGTCGAGATGTCAGATATGAGTGAAATAATGATTAATTAATAAACAGTGAAAATATTTTCAAAACTTTCCCATCTCCCTTTTTTTAATCTACTTTTCTCACAAATAAGTCAGTAGTTGAATACTGTAACAACGATTTTTTTCGTCAAGGATCTCTGATTACCTCCTTTGTGTTTTTCTAGCAGGTTGATTTAACTGACTCTGGCTCTAGAAGACAGCACAGCCTTTGATCATCTCAGTTCCCTCACTTTTACCTGAGGGAGCCATCAGGAACTCTCTCTCATGTCCAAAAATTATCTAGCCTATCTTCTTGGATTTCTTTATTCAGTGAATTAGTTTTCAGAATTATTCATATTTATTAAGAAGAATCACTGGCACTACATGGTTACGTTTCCCCTGAGCTGTGTCAGCTTACAACCTTGCAAGGTGTTCAAAATGTGCATCTCCTGCTGTGTAACACATCAGAGATGAAAGGCCCTGGTGTCCCTTGCACTTAGAGAGAATCAAGTAATAACCCAAAGTGGTGCATTTTGGCTCCTTGGATGACGGATGGAACGTGACAAGGTAAGATATTTGGTTCCTCTATCCCTTCAACTCATCCACCTGGCACTTCAGGCAGCTCCAGATCTCCTGCAAAGGTTCCTGAAATGGATTCTCTTAGTATGGCTGTGGCACTTCACTCAACACAGGTTTGTTATTTCCTGGGGGCACAGCCTACAGGCCTGAGCACCAGCGGGCACAGCCAGCTCCTCACAAAAACATTGCTGCAGTGGTACAAATCATATTAGAGCCAAGGACAGCAAAGGGTGGGTGAAAAGAAGTGATTCCCCCTCCTCAACTCCACCTTTGAGACTCCACCTGGAGTACTGCACCCAGGTTTGGGGTCCTCAGCACAAGAAAGACATGGACCTATTGGAATGAGGCCAGAGGAGGCCACAAAGGTGCTCAGAGAGCTGGAGCACCTCTGCTATGAGAACAACCTGACAGAGCTGTGGTTGTTCAGCCTGGAGAAAAGAAGGCTCTGGAAAGGCTTAAAAAGGGTGTTATAAAAAAAAAAAAAAAAAAGAAGAGCAACATTCTGCATGGGCAGAGAGCGGTAGGTTAAGGGGAAATGGTCTTAAGCTAAAAGAAGAGAGTTTTAGATTAGATATTAAGATGAAATCCTTTGTTGTGAGGGTGGTGAAGCACTGGCACAGGTTGCCCAGAGAAGCTATGGATGTACCATCCCTGAAAGTGTTTAAGAGCAGATTGGACAGGACTTGGGGCAGCCTGGTCTCATGGGTGGCATCCCTGCTCATGGCAGGAGAGTTGGACCTAGATGATCTTTAAGGTCCCTGCCAACCCAAGCCTTTCTATCATTCTATGATTCTATGATTATTGGATACTTGTTCTATTGCCCATCCTCACCTTTTCTCTTGAGTACCCGGGTTCAAAAGTCACTTTCAGCAGGGTGACACAGGAGACCCGTGTTTGTTTTCTAACCCTAACAGACATCCTGTTTGCCCTTGGGTCATGCAGCCACTTTCAGCTTCCTCCTGTTTACAGCAGCATAATACATGATTTGTTCCACTTTGCCTGCTGCCTTGAAGCCTCTCTCTGGCTCTCCTTGGTACCCTTCCACCCCTTTCCCTCTCTCCTTTGTAACCTGACTTCCATGCACCCGACAAACTGCAAGGGTTTGGGCTTCCTGAAGCTCCCAAGATATAAATAAATAATAATAAAAAAAGACAATGAGTTGATATATGGCTGAGCAAAGGCAGTTTTGCTTCTCAGCAGGTTTGTGTGAGCTGTTTCTGGTTTCAGTTCACATGGGTTATTTCACCTTCTGAGTTTCTCTTTGACATTCAGGTTTCTGCCTTTTTTTTCCACCTGAAGCCAAGCGAAAAAAAAAAGGCAGAAAAAAAAAGTGCCAGGTTTGATCAAAAGCCACACCAATTTTTTAGAGCTCTTAATTCTAGAATAGGTCTTCTTCCAACTTGGCAGTTTCTTGTTTGTCCGATACTCAATGTCCTGATACTGGGCTGTTCCTGTTATAAGCAGTTACGCTCAGAGCACAAGGACGTACCTGCCTGTCATCAACCACCTTGGCTTCTGGAAGAAAACAGGAACAGGTATGAAAATAGAGGCACCAAAATTCATCCTCAAAATGAAACAATTACAGGGGAGAGTCCAGAAGTTTGTGATGGAGTTCCTTTAGGCCTTTCATGGGATAGATTTCATTATCTTAATAAGGAGGGAGCTGACATCAGTACAGACATCTACCTTCTAGTTCTGTTTTGGCACAACTGCTGTCTTTGGTGTGGCTTAATTTTATTTTGATTTCATACCAATGTTCAATGCTGCTGCTACTGTTCTGCATATAGTTAAGTGTTAGGTACAAATTATGAAGAATAATTAATTGCCCATTAGCAAGTTTTTGCAGAGGATTGGACTCTAAATGCTAATCGGTGTTTCAGAAAGAATGCCAAATAATATCCATACTACATACCTGCTTCTCCCTGATTTCTGTCCCTTCTGTCGGGATTGGAAGAATTTGGCTTTAATGTTAATTAATGCCTTCAATTAGAGCTCACAACATATACTAAGCCTCGGCCATTTCAATTTTGTGATGAACCCATACACACAATTTGCTGATTCTACGGTTTAGTGAGAACAGTCTGTATAGACTAAATTTCCATTCGTTTTCCACAGCGAAATAAACCTGTTCCCAGAACTGAGCCTTCTAAACCTTTGCATCTACATGGCTATTGCATTTGTCTGTCGTCTTTTCCGATCAACAAAGCAACCAAAACAGCAACCCAACGCACCGGCAGACAGCGCACCGGTGAGCAGAGGTGTGAAACCGCAGAAGGAAACAGGCACAAACAGATGAGTGGGGGGCAGATGCTGGGCATGTTGCTCCCTCTCCCTTGGTGCAGCGACAGGGGCGGGACAGGCAGAGCGAGATGGCAAAGCGCGCAACTGAACAAATTTGGTCTCTTGAAAGACGCCTTTGCCTATTCCCCCACGTTCGGATCAGAGATGCCGCACAACACCCAAGCCAGCCTGCTGAGAGAGCCTTGCCTACGTGACAGAGGCTTTGTGCTGAAGAGACTCTGCTCAGGTACCAGCCAAGGACAGAAGGGAAACACTCAAACTGGACCCAGTCCTTCGGGCAGCATCTTAGTTTATTCCCAAAGAATGCTCGTGTTTGCTCAGGCCCTCGCTGCCCTTGCCCTCAGCCATACCTCTGAGATCACCTTTTCTCACCTTCTCTTTGTGAGAGAGTTTGTGTGTGAGACAGAGCATCTGCAAAACAGTGTACAAACAGGTCCTGACAGCCCAGGTTCTGCCCTGCTCCTGCAGCCACGGTACGTGTGAATCCAGCTGTGGTCTCAGCACCTCTTTGTCTGGGCACTTTGTGCACATTCCCAGCTGCTGCCCAGCACTGCTACCTCAGGCTCTTCTTGCAAGTCATCTTCTCAATTTATGTTGAGCGCTGTTGGCTGAGAAGTTTACAATCTGAGTATCTAGACCTATCAGTAGAGCATTTTGCCAAATTATTTATTTTGCTTGTGTTTTGTTTGGCTCTCCTCCCCAGTGAGATCAGAGATGAAGCTTATTTACTAGTTGCTGCTTGCCCTGGACAGCTGAGGAGCTGGACTGGAGTGAAAGCAGCTGTTCCTGAGCAGTGTGCGTGGCTTGTGCTCATTCTCAATTCCCAGTGAGCAGGATCCTTCAGCAGTGATGGAGTAGCTCCGAGTTTCAGTCTATCTGTCACTGCTCGACTGTTTTACTGTGCACACAATGCACTGATGGGCGACATCACTCAACTGCAACAAGTCCAGCTACAAAAGCAAGTAGCAGCAATTTGTAGCCTCAATGCATCCATTTAATCATCCCCAACACTTCCCTGGTTGCCACTTTGGATAAACTAACTTGAGAATTAAGAACAAATATTTGACTCTCCCCCCTCCCCATAATTTTACACAGCCCTGTTTAGACTGTATGGTACTTAACAGGAGACCTTTGCCCTTTAGTTAAAAGCTGTGACCAGGAAATCCCACCTCCTCTTAATGAGCTTTTTTGTTCAGCTTACAGGGAGGGATTTGCACTCCACTCTTGCACTACAAATGCTTTGTCTGCTTGGCTTTTTTATTCAGCTGATGAATAAAAAAAGCAAACGCCAAACTCTACACATGTTTCAGTCTCCATTAAGACAACAAAGAGCTCTGAATGCACGTCCTAGCAACGGCAACATTTTTTTTTAAAAGAGTAAGAAGAGAGAATACATGGTCATTTAAGCTGTGGTACTTTCCATAGTTATTCCTTAATTCTTTTGTAATTCTTTTTGTTATACTTTTGACTATCAAAATATACAGCTCTAGGTAAGAGGACAGATAGTGTTTTGGGAATCAATATTATGCTCTTTCTACTGTGAAACAATCATACCAGCAGCCCAAGCAGTGCCCTTTGTCAAACTTTTTACTTGCTTATGTCTTTCGACCACATGCTGAGACCTCTCATACTACAGTGGCCTTGAAAGTGTTTTCCCTTTTTCTTTTTTTTCCTGTGTGCTTCAGATAGCTCTCGGCTTCCTCTAATCTCTTGTTCTTTCCTTCTAATCACTACATACACTTAATAACAACAGTCTACAGACAGCAGCATGGAATTATGAACGGACAGAAACGCACAGGATTAAACGCAGTCACAACAAGAAACGGTTCTGCGGGAATCTCAAGATATTTGAAGCAGATGGAACAAAACATACTCCAGTGGAGAGAGCCTCACTTTCCAGAGAGCAAGACTAAACCCTGTCTGTGTCTGTCTGTGCACAGGAGTTGAGCAGGAATAATTCTGCAGCCCATTACACAGCCACGCACTGGCTGTACTCTGGTGGTTTGCTAGGCTGGTTAAAACAAATCTGGCAAAATGGACAGGGAGACTCAGTTATCAGGGAGCATATAATAGGGTCTATTAAGCAAAACTCTGCTGCAGGAGAGGGATAATAGACCCTTTTGATGCTGGGCCTTCTGGTAGTGCAGAGGTTTACAACTTCGAAAAATCAGACATTTGCAAAATCCCTCCTTGCAAGAATTCCCAGGCCTTTTGGACTAGTTAGTGACTTATCAACCCTTACTGCCTCTAACAGGCCACCAGGCATCCATAGTGTTTCCCTCCTCACGTGAAAGCCCCAAAAAACAGTGCCAGTTATAGAATCATAGAATATCCCGAGTTGGAAGGGACCAAGGAACACCGAGTCCAGTTGAGTTGAGGTGATCTCACAAGGGTCATTGAATCCAACTGAGTTGGCAGATACCATGGCATCAGTGCTCAGACCACGTGGATGTGGGAGAGCCAAAGCAAGTCTTGTCCTAAGCCAGGGTGTCTGGGATGCAGGAAGCAGCTTGTGGGATCATCACAGATAACATGGGGAAAGCCTGTGTCGATGCAGTATGGCAGAATAAGGGGAGATCAATTCAATGAGCCTCAGCTCATGCTTAAATGTGATGAACTAAACTGAAAAATACGAAACTGCTTTAGGAAACTACCAGGTAGAAAGAACTTTTTTGATCCATTACAGGTGCCAGATGTGCCTGTATGGCAAATGTAAGCTGTTCTGCAAAAGGGCTTGTCTGTATGTTTTAGGTACCAGCACATCTTTTCCCAGACGTGTTCTCCTAAAATTGTTTCAGATTCAAAATTAGTTTTTCTTGTTGCATTCCCTGCAGTGCCAAGCCAGATCTTCAAATATGAATCTAACACAACTGACCTGACATCAAAATAAGCATATCCAAAGGATTTTAGAATGCTCTACATCAGCATCTTTTTATAAAAAAGAAAATCAAGAAATTGTTTCTTCACTGTGGCTAGAAAAACCTGGATGAAAACCTACCATTTATTCTAATGAGGGATTTCTGGCTGCAGGTGTTATTTCAGGGTCCTGAACAGTATTTGCTCTGTGTATGTGATCAGAGCTGCTAAAGAAGGAAATCTTCAGGGAGGAGGGGTGAGAGAAGGACATAAATATTTCAGTGGTGAAGGTTTCCCCCCACACGTTTTGGGTTGCTTCTGAACTGATGGCTGTTTGCAGTTGCCAAAACCTTTGAACTTCTCGTGGGAGGAGGAGACCATTCCAGCAGGAGTGCTGAGGGGTGTCACGGGAGTGCTTTGCCTGTCCCTGTACTATCAGTCCCCGGAGACATTCCCTGTAACCCTCAGGCTGCAGAAAATCTTTGACCTCAGACTAAATATATAAAAAAAGAAAAGATGAAGAGGCTCAGTGCTACACATTGTCATGTCGAGCTTTTACTCCCTGAAATCAGAGGCTGGAGTCAAGCCCCCAGGCTCACACACAGTGCCTTGGGAGACCTGGAATCCAAACCTGCTCAACACAAGCAGCCACTTTAGAGAAGCTGAAGGCTGCATTTTGCTTTTACTTAGCTGGGCTGCACCTCTTCAGTTCAGGCTTTATATCCCTAACCATCACTGCGAGGTAGGAACACACAAGCCTTCAAAACACATCAAACAGCAACAGCAGAAGCTGCTCCCTTGCTTTCTCCTGACCGTGAGAAAACTCACCAGCATGTGGTGCTGTGTTTGGTTGTCTTTTCTGCTACTGGGCAGAAAACAACGTGCCTCTTATTGGAGAACAATCTGACTTAAAAGAAGACAGACTTAAAATTCACATTGTAATCGGACCTACATCTGCCCTGCCAAAACGAACTGCACGCAGTGGGTGATCACCCAGAACCTACTCAGGGTTGTCTGGTCCAAGATCTGGCAGCAGTCGAGCACTTTTTCAGATAAGAGTTTGGAAGATGAAGCTCCACTAGGCCTCGCATAATGTTTTTGGTGCCCCTCAATTAGAAACACTTCCTCACATACCTCCTTCCATAAAATCACCAGCGTCCGCAGCTCTGGCAGAAAGTTTTGTAATGAATTCTTTTTTTTTTTTTTTAAAATATATTTTCAGCTGTAAACAGCAGAAAACCCCCTTCAGGCACTTCACTAGACCTTTTATCCGTACGCAGGAAAAAGAATTGATTGATTTTGAAGTTAAACGTTGGCATCTGCTGTTATTCAAAACCAGGACCTTGGATACACTCATCCGCCATGCTTTCAGCTCAGCCACCAGTGTGCTGCAAATGAAGACAAGCTGTTGTCAAATGAGAAATGCAAAATAGTCAATCTGTTTGTCTGTTTAATGTAACTGGGAACATAAGCTGCTAAAAATGCTACCATTCTGCACTGTCAGATGGGAGACACTCTCCAACAAACGAAAGCCTAATGACCCATTTTACTCAGGCGCTCTGGAGTTCCTCCTAATGGTATTTTCCATATGCACTTCAACATGCTTTTAACTGAAACTGCAAATGGTACTATTTTCTATCTAACACAAGCGTGTAATCTGTGTAGCATTTTTTTTTTTTTTTCCTCTGGCACCATGAAGGAATGCTGATGTTCAAGGCGTCTTGAAACAGTGAGCATATTGCTCAAGCATCTGATGCTCATCCTCTCTTTACACCTGTCATTGTACTGTATTAAAGGAAAAAAATCAAGTCATTAACCATGATAGATATGTTTTTAATAAGAAAGTGTTGCGCCTCACCAGGCAGATAAATAGCAAGTCTTAAGATATCTTCAGAGCCCAAGCACACAATTACAGAATAAAGTTAAATATGCTGGGGACTCTTCAAAGACTGCTATAACTTGTAAAGATTAGGTCCCTATCAATTACCCAAGCTGCACTTCTTCAAGAATTTTCTAGCATTAAAATTGCTAATTTGACTTTTTCTCTGAAAGTTCCCCATTCCCCACAGATAATTATGTGTGAAATGTTGCCTAAACAAAACTGTGATTTGGCCAAGAAAACAAGCATGGTCCATTTTCAAGTCAAAGAACAGCGAAGATAATGCTGGTATTGCCAGAGCAGGGCAGGAAGAAACTCTGGAGATCCGTTTAATTTTGTTAAATATTCTTGGGGTTTGTATAGCAGGAATTTCACGGGTCTGATTTCAAACCCCACAGAATTAGGGAGGTTTTTTTTGCAAAAAGTTATAGCATTTAGTCTCTCTCCAGAAGCAGGATAATGCCAGGCAGTCAGTACTTGTTTTGCTTTCTCCTGACAAAGCACAGCAGCCCCACAGTCTGTTGGCATTCTTGCAGGGTGTGCTCCTTTAAGCCATTATAGTCTTAGACCCGGCTTTATCTCCACCCCTGCTGTTATCACATTGATATGTTTGTTAATTATTGACACAAGAAATGCTCAGTCATTGACTGCAGATCCCTGGCAGTGCCCTGCTGGGCTGAGCCTAGCGGCAGCGCTGAGAGGGTGCCTGCTCCCTCCTGGCTCCCTTGCCCTCGGGGTGCTGCCATCATTGATTAGCAAACACCCCAAAAGCCCTGAACATCTTCAGGCACTCACTTTTTCCCTGCAGAAAATAAGAACCTACTCATCCAGATTCCTCTCCAAGCCCCAAAGTAAATTTTTTTTTTTTTTCCCCAGGAGGTTGTTTGCAGCCCGATGCACCGCTGGTAGGGCAAAGCAAAGGCACCAAAAGTGCCCCTGGGGAGGTCTGCCCAGGGATGCTGCTGCGGGTGAAAGCCTGTGCCCCGACCATCACAGATGGGCCCACTGCATTGTCAGCACCAGCTTCGCAGGGTACCACCTGACTGCTCTGCACACCAAATTCAACACTGCTTAACCTTTTGGAGAAGTGTTAGAAAACATAAAAGGGATAATTATAGCTTAAAATAGTGGGGACTAGCAGTCTGTGACGACGTGTCAATGCTTGGGATTTGTGTGCTCAGGAGAGAGAGAAAGAACAGAGAAGAAGCAGGTGCAAAAGTGAAAGACAGAGGAAGAGGGTATTTAGTACAGGGGTTAATGCAGTGACCAGTCATCTCCAGGATTATAAAGAAATTTAATATTATAGATAAATTATTTAATATTATAGAGAAATTTAATATGATCTTGGAATTATCCACTCAGTAACCAAGTAGATATTAGTGCATCCAAAGAACCAGGTCTGCTTTATTATAAAAAGTCTAGTACCTAACAGAGAGATTCAGGCTAGGAGGGAAAAAATCTATTCCTCTTTGCTTGCTCTGTGCCTCCCCACTGCATAAATAAAGCCCCCAAACTTAACATAAAACCAAAGCCCGGCTTTTCCATCACAGATCAAAAGTCAGGCAAGTAGTGTTGCATTGCAGCTGCCTGAATTATACTTGGCCTCTGAATAATAAATAGGGAATTTCTCGAACCACAGGCTCATTAATGAGCACTAATTCAGAACTGATGGCACAATGTTCAGTAATTTAAGCAATGTAGACAATGAAGGTTCTCAACTCTGGTACAAAGAGTGACCTACAGAATCTTGCGGAATGAGTAATTACAGCTAATATCCATTTCAGCTTCTATTAGAACATCCAATAAAACAAGGTCATGACAACAGGCAAGGATCACATCCCGGCAAGCATCGCAGTGGGGAGAGATGGAGTCACCCTGGAGCAGGTGGATGGTTCCCATTAGTTGGGCTCCTCAATGAATAAGGCTGCTGACAGCTCCCGGAGGACCGCGGGCGGCGGGCGGTGCTGCAGCGGCCGCGCAGGCAGCTCAGGGAATACGGGAACGGTTTTCAAGAGCACAAAGGTTAGGTTGGGATGAGGTTTGTTTTTGCCCATAACTAACAAAGACTCGAAGGACAGACCATGCACGACTGGCTTTTTTTTTTTTTTTCCCCACCCCCAGCCTTTTAGATAGTTTGGTATTAACGTATATAGAGGGAATGATTCAGTGATTTATTAACTGAGGATGGACCCTCGACAAGTTGTAACAAAGGAAAAAGTTGATAGGTAGAAACTGGATGGCAATGGGCACCTGTAGTGTGAAAACCACTCAGGTGAGAGCAGAATGAACTGCCTGGAGAGTTTTCTATTTTGTGCAGATGAGCCTTATTGGTTCCTAAGAGAGAATGGAGAATATGGCCAAGAAAGGAAATAAAGAAATTATCTACATTTTGGGGTGGTTTTTTTTTGGTACCATAGGTAGGAAGGTGGTTGGCTGTTAAAAATAGCTTCTGATAATCCCTGCAAGACTTAACACTTTTAAAAAAATGAAGGAAGACTCATTTGCTTCCCCTCAATTGTGCTAAAATTTTACTCTTACTTGCAGAAAGTTTTTCAGTGATATCATTTGACTTTTTAAGAAAACACTCAGACAACACAGGGTATTCAAAGTGATCCTCTCCCAAAAAAATCATAGGCTGGAAATTTTTGCTTGCAACCATCCCTGCGATACAGAGAAGCCTCGAGGGGGTTGCAACCAGAATTGCCTACAAATAAAATTCACAACAAATAGTTTGATAGACTCATTAAAAAAAAAATCAACTCAGCTGACTGAATCTTTGACCCTCGTGAGAGTTCACTGCGTAGCTCAAGCGATGCAGCGTGGACGTGTCACGAGCTCTGCTGTGAGAGGAATATTTTCCTGCACTCTGGGAAATAGCTTAGTGGGAAAATGCTGGACCAGAAACGCTGGGGCTCGGTCTCTACTGCTCCATATGGCTACAAACAGACAGAAAATGCTCAGCGTGGCTCTGAACTGCAGTTGTGGCTCTTGAAGTTCTGAGATAGCAATCACTGCGGGTACCCTCCCCTTCAAGTTTGATTACGTCCTGCTCTGTATGTGGGTTTGGAGCTATAGGGAGGTCCCGTGGAGGAGGCCAGGACACAGTGGGGACTGCCAGCTGTGAAATGCCTTGGAGACATGCAGAACGTGGCTCAATTCCCACAGGGACCGCAAGGCCTGGGACAAAATGAGAGGAAAGGACGTATTTTCCCCCAAGAATTGAGAGTTATGTGTCCCTTGAGTGGATGTGACAAAGTACATTTTTTTATTTCGTGAAACCAGAACAAAAGAGAGACTTTCTTTCTTTTACACCATACCTAATATGTTTTGTTAATGGTGCTCTGCTGGTAGAAGCAGAGTTTGGACAAAAGACTTGAACTCCCTAGAGGATTGTTAAATGCTGGGGTTTGGCAGCTTAAAATGCACTTTGGTGCTCAAGTGCCCGTAAGGGCTGACCATAAGCACTTCTTGCACTACATAAACCTCAGCTACAAAATCCACTTAAAGAATGTATTCCCACACACCTACTCATGCCCCATGAAGCCCAGACACCAGTCTTCATCTAGAAACCATTTCATCTCCAGCTGTGAAACAACTGCCCTGACTTTCTGGTGGGTACAGCAAAGAAAACAACCCTCAGTCACCAAACTGCCTGGAAAAACCCTTCTGTCCAGACACTTTTTCTCACGTGAGGAATCTGCCTCCTGGAAATCTGCTGGAGGACATAGCACGTGGGCAAATAATTAGACTTTTGCAGGAGGAGAAAACCACATTTAACACAGCTGGAAGCGGGAAGAGCAGGGGAACCAGGGCAGAAACAGGACCATGGTGGAGGCAGCAGCCCCCACCTGCCCCACTGTGCCTTCCTGCTGCAGTGTGTGTTGAATTGTGTTGACTTTAGTAATATTAATTGAAGTAGGGTTGCCAGGATTGGTCCCAGGGTTGCTGTAGCATCAAATGAATGCCAAAAATTTAGATTACCTGCAGCTATACTAATTTCCATACTGGCTCGAGGAATTTTTCCTACATCACTTGAGAAAAGTACCTTTAAAAGCTATGCCTTTTTTTTTTTTTTTTTGTATACTATCTACTAAGGACTTCTGCTTTCTGTTAAAATGTGCTGATAGATATTTCTTTTCTGTTTAACTTTAAGAGACCTTGGTGAATACTTTAAGGTTTACAGCTCGAATGGTTGTTTAGTAAGTAAACCTCTTTTCCTCCAAATTTTGGTGAAAAACTACAGAGTTAAAATATTTTATTTGGATTCATACCTCATTTCAGAGTGGTTCTTATAATACCTGACAGGAGCTGAACTTAAGTTAGCTATTTCTCCTTTTTTTTTTCCTCCCTTTTGGAGGAAAACAAGCAGTCGAACATAGCTTCTGACACATTAAGCATGACTACTGGGAAATTAAAACAAATGCTGGTACAATTCACGGGGGAAAAAGAACTTAAAGTTTGTTTATAAATTTGTTCCCAGCTCCAAATGCATGTCATAAATTAATAGGTCATCAACATACTGTATTTAGCTGGCAGCCAGTAATTTGCTGTGAAGATATGAGACAGAATATAGCCAGAGTAGCAAATTGGCTGAAAGCGAAGCATTTTGAATGCTTTGTAAAATTCGTAAGAGACAACTCGAAGCCTCAGCGAAATGGAAAAATCTTTTCTGTGTCCGTCCTTAACTCCAAGGGTTTAGAGAACTGACTAATAATGCAAATACCCAGAGGTTAATAGCCTGGTGGCATAGCTGGAACGCACACCCAGCTCACAGGAGATCCATCATGCCTGTGTCCGGACCGTTGGGGAACGCGGGGCTATGGACAGGGATGCTCTGAACACCGTCAGTGCCAACATACTCAAATCAGGAAAACTTGTTTCAAAGCAACGGGAATCCTGACCTTGTACCTCATTTGGGCTGGATTCTGCCAGCCTGATGCAGATGGGACCAATCCTTTTGCTAACAGTCCTTCTGTTAAATATTCTGTGGTCCCAAAGTGTTTCTCACAACTCGGAAAGTCTGGCATTCAGCTGGGTGGGAAGTGGTGGGGGGGTGGATCAGGCCCCTGCAGCCTCGTCACAAAGTCCAATGTTCACGTTTTGAGACAGATTTTCTCCAAGATTTGGGTAACTAATCGCCTCAACTTAAGTACAAAGGGAAATTTCAAAATTGCCCTCTACAAATATGTCCACACGCAGTGCAAACTCAGAGCAGAGTAACCTTTGGAGGATATCAAGACCTGGTGTTAATTAAACACATTGCTCTGGTTTCTGCTCTAGAGTTGCCTTTTTCAGCCTGTAAGATGCAAGTCTCCTGGAGGTGTGAACAGCACATGAGGCACAGAGCAACCTTCAGCCCTGGGAGCTTCTTCCCAAGGTGATGTCGGAATGGATTAATGAGGAATTAAAGCAAGACATGGCCTAGAGAGCCGCTGGCTTGGCTCTGAAGACAAAAAGCCTCAGCCAGTCCACTTGCAGCACAAGCCTCTTTTCGGCTGTCCTGGGTGGAGTACAGTGGGAGAGAACAGCTCCAAGGCCAGGCAGGTGGAGGGGGTATCAGCAGACACACTTGCTCTGGGCTTCACTACCAGCCTTTTGTTTTCCACAATGTTAAATCCCACCATTTAATATCCATATATATATGTGTGCATGTGTGTGTGTGCTCATGACTTAAAATTCTTTCAGAGATGGGATGAGGCAACATTATCTTTGAGAAAACACAGATCCCAACTTAGCCTCCCAAAAGGAAAATTACTGACTTGAGCAATTCCTGGTAGTTATCCAAATAGCCTTGTCAAATTATTTAAATACCGCATTGTGATATTATTGAAGTTGGTACCAAGTTACTCTTGGCAGAAACAAGTGTTCACTGGCAGGTGCTGAGTAGATGAGCTGTTACTGCTCCAGCTCTCTGTGTCAGCAGCACGGCTCGCTGCTGCCAGGGATTTTAACCAGGGAGCTCAGCAAAACGCCCTCCAAAGGGGGTTACCTTTCCTAAGGGGCTCTTGGGGTGGTTTGCTTTTACCTCTCCGAGCCTGGTTGCTTATCTGCTGTTACACTGGGGCTGTGGAGGGTTTTTTGAGAGGTAGACAGGATGGAGGTGTTGTATAGGCACATTCAGCACAAACCCACACACTACAGAAGAGCCTGCTCTTCGGTCTTAAAAAAAGAAAAAATTAGTATGGAAATCTCCAGGGAAGAAAATGGAATTTAGGAATTTACCTGCTCTGTATTAAAAGCAAGAGAGGGGAAAAAAAAAAGACTAAGGCTTATGCATTTTTCATTATTCGGGACCCACTCTACCAATACCTGCTTAATGCTTTCGTTTCTGCTGTAATTTCAGTTGGAGAGTTGCTTAAAATGCAAGAGTCTAGCAGTGACTCACTCATGCAGTTTCAGAAAGAAAATTTCACAGCACGGGATGTACAAAACTCTGTCTGTCCAGCCACAGTGTGAGGAGGGACAGGAGGAGAAGGAGAGACAGCAGTGGAGGAAGCTTCTTGAGCTTTGAAATTCATGTCTCAGCTCTGGAAGAACCCAGATTTCTTACACAGCAGGGGATTATCCACCTTTCCAACCCCAGGGCAGCAGTCCCATGGAGTTCCTCTGTCTCCCCATTCCCGCAGGAAGTGGGGGGAGATGCAGAAATCCAGGGGTTACACACGGACCTGCTGCTTCCACAGTGTTCCCAAGCAAATCCCAGACAATTGCTGAAACATCCTGCTGTGTCAGGATGTGTGGAGGTACGAGGCCGGGCCCTGCAAGCTTGGCCAGGCTGCTGTGAGGTAGGACCTGTTAGATCATTCAGCCCCCCCATCCTTTAAGAAAACTCCCCCCTCTCCCCCCAAATATCTTTTCAAAGGTTTTGTCCAGTTGGGCTGCAAGTTGCCTCAAGTGATGGTTTTACCATAACTTCCCTTGGGAAACTCTGCCTTCCTGTAACAACCTTCATCTACAGACCATCTCCTGCTATTCAGCCAACATTTGCTTTGGCTCAGTTTCATCCCATTGCTCTCACTTATGTCTTCACATACCCTCTGACGTGTTTAATGTCATCCAAAATTTTTGAGAGTTAAAAATTTGTATTACCAAGACAAGTAAAGGGAAGTAAAGAGAAGACCTTTTTTTTTTTCTGGGGATATTGCTTTCTATGGAGTTGGGTTTTCTAGTTGCTTTCTATGCAGAACAAAGCCATGCTCAAGGAAAGAATTAGTAAACAGACAAACTCTAATGACAATTTTGTCATTTTCAGTTAAACCAGGATGACAAGATTGTCACTTTTCTTCTGTCCACCTTTAGCCTTAGGGTATTTATTTTAGTGTCGCTGTGCAATAGATTTCACTGTAGGCTCCTGGAAAACTGCTACGGAATAAATTCTCTGCTGGACCAAATGGCTACAATTCCATAGACTTCTATATTTTCTAGCCAAAAATTTTCCTCTCCATTTCTATCCAAGGATGCCTGCTAGGTTACAGTCGACAGAACCTCTGCTCCTCTTGGAGCAGTGTACCAGCTCCCAGCTCCAGGACTTTCTCTTGTCACGCAAATTAATTATTTCCACCCTTCAAAGTCCAAAAGTCTGAAATCCATATAATGCATTTAAATGTAATTCTGCTGAAAGGGTCCAAATCCCTCTGCCAGAAAATGCTTTCTTTTTCTCCAGAAGCTCATAGAGAACATGCCTAGATTGTGCTTTAGTGAGGTGAATGCAGAGACAGACTTAAATTAATATGTCTGGGAATAAATTATTTCTAGAGTGTTTTGAGCCAGCATCACATGAGTAGATTACCATGAAGCACTATGGGAAGCAATAATTCATCTGAAAATCATAGTTTAAAACAGGCAAAAATCTATGAAAGCTGAGGATAACTATCCAGCCTCTTATTGTCAGTGGTGCCCAGAGCTTTGCGATCTGTAAAGCACCTCAGAAGCCCTCTGTCTTCACGAGATCCTGGTTTATTTTATTTGGCTGGTGGCATTGACAACTCACAGCAGCTCACCAGCAGCAAACACCCCCTAACAGGCTGGTAGGGCCAGAAATATCCATAACCATTCCGCACGGTGAGGGAAACGAAAGGTACCCCACACCAGCTCTACTTCCAGCACTGGGAAAGTCACATTGTGGTTTTGTGTTCGATGGCCAAAAGCAGCTTTCCCGGGTTGGGTCTTCCCCCGAGGCTTAGGCAGACCCCAGGAGGTGTGAACGGTGCTGCCTCCAAATTCACGGGGTGAAATCGCACCAGCTGTACCCTTCTACATGTTTCTTGGCCTTTGAAGGGAAGCAGCAGGGTTGATGCCATGCCCACTTCTCTCTAAAATGTGTGCCAAGCTCTGTTAAACCAGCTCAGACATTTTAACCACAGCCAAGAGACTTTTCAGATTGTGTTATAGGGGGAAATAAACCACCAATGTTTCACTTCTGCTGGCCCAATACCATTTATATTTAAGAAGCCATTATACGACTGTTGTCACTGAATAAACAGCATAATTTTCTTCTAATTCAACACAATAAACTAAAGAGCTGAACGGGTCATGGTGAGAGAAGAGATAATTCTCTGCTGACTAAAGAAAAAATGGACTCTTGTAGCCTACCCAGTGCCTTACATTTTCTCACTTGGAAGCACATAGCTGAGACTACAGAGGGATTTCATATTGTACATCAGCCCAGAGGTTTTATATTTAGCATTCTGCACTCTCATCTCACTATGCCTCTGTAAAAGTCTCTTTAAACCGTAGAATAAAAAATAAATAAATTATGTTTAAGGTTCTGCACCTTGATTATACTTATTTCTTTCTTCTACACCCCCCTCTCCATTTTTATCTAATTTGCCCACAGCTGTGAAACTTGAAAAGTGCCTTTTTCCTTTGCCCCCAGCACAGTGACATGGCTCAGCAAACGTGAGCAGAGCCTTGGGAGCTGGAAGGCACCATCCTGCACTCCCAAGGTCATCAGGGCAGCAACACCA
This sequence comes from Pseudotriccus pelzelni, assembly GCA_035584735.1. Lineage (NCBI taxonomy): Eukaryota > Metazoa > Chordata > Aves > Passeriformes > Tyrannidae > Pseudotriccus > Pseudotriccus pelzelni. The sequence goes on from JAWMRA010000020.1 coordinate 15,100,002, forward strand.
ACATTCTTAACACCTCACCTGGAAAGTCCATCACAAAATCCTCATTACCCAACGCACAAATTGGACGGGACAACAGCCGGCTCTGTGGCGAGGATGGCCAAGGTGGGGCATTGCAGAGACACAAAACCAGCAGTGACAAAGCTCGGCCACCTACACACAGCGATTTGAACTCCCCGGGGTGTGAGGGGACGGCAGAGTGATCGTGTGGTTGGTGTGTGGTTAGCCTGTGGTTGCCCTCGGTCGGAGCGGCACGGGGGGAGCAGAGCGGCGCGTCTGCGGCACCTCTCCCCTTGCAGCAGTGGTCACACTCCACCAAGCAGGGGAAGACACTCCTTCCCCGGGTCTGAGGGCACCCTGGATGTGCCTTTGGGAGGGGAGATGGCAATACGTATGGCACACCGACTGTTTCTCCTGTGCCGGCTTTGTTAGCCATCATGGAAAAGGCGTCAGCAACGCGGCCTTCAGCGAGGGATGAACAAGCTCTCTGGAGGCCCTGGTGACATTCTTCTGTTGTCAGCCTGGGCTGAAGCTCATTTCACTGCATCCTGATTGTGACTGGAACAACGGCACCAAAGCAATCTGGAGTGCATCTCCAGGTGGCTGACAATACATCCCTGCTTGCAGCACAGACACGCACACAGAAAGAAGCCTTATCTGGTCTCATTCTGTCATCCCAAATCTGACCCTCTCTCAGCAGCCAGAACTGACAAAACGAAATCTGACTTAGGTACCTGTATTCAGAGTTAAGTTTGGCACCTCAATTCCTTTGAGATACAGAACTCAGGTATTTGGAAATGAGCCTAGGAAAATCAGCTGCTTTCTCCTAAGTGCCTACCAGGCACTAAGAAGACATTTTCCTTGTGTTTAAGGAAAAGATACAGAATTCATGCTGAAAACAAGCTATGGAAAAAAAAAATCCTCCAAACCAAAACGCAGACGTTTTTTACACACTGCACTTAGTCAGCAGGTCACTTTATACACCTGCAGACAAGGTCCAGCTCTGTGAAGATATCTAGAAGGTGTCTAGAGCTTCAAAATCCACTTAGTTTACTAAGACTTCTTCAGTGGGTTTGGAAAGACATCTGTGCATCTGTCTGCATTAAATAGTCTAGCACTTGGAGAAATCTGTCCAAAGGTCCTGTTGCTGCTGCACTTGCTATAACATTTAGTGGTGCTTTCCACATATAAATACAAAATCCTAGTACTTTCTACACAGTCCAGTACTACAGTACTCTGGAAATTACTCAAGATTATTCTAGGGAAGACATGATGCCATATGTTGCTGTATTAAATACCTGTGCTTTGTCATAGGAAATGTTTTCATACACTACTTTTACAGGGTTTCTGCAGCACTTCAGCTAATTTTCCCTATTCAACAAAAATAAAGTCCAAACAATATGATATCACTCTCTCACAGCTGTAATCATAACCTCGTGCAACTTCAGTCTGAAGCAGTTTTTCCACTACAAGATTTTTCTATTTTATTTCTGTAGTCCTTTTTAAGGATATAGGACTTGTTTTAATATTATGTAAAGAACCAAGCAACTGTTTGCTCAGCTATGGCAACAAGAAATAAGAAGATACGTATGTCCAAAAAGATAATAGCTGACTATCAAACCAGTCCCAGAAATTAGTTGTGAAATGAAGTGGAATATGTGAATGGTTATGAAAAACAACTAAATTAATTTACATGGGTAAAATAAATGGTACATGAGAGACAACTGCCACAGCAGAGTTATTCTCCTTATTCAGAATAAATGGGATTGGATATGCACATGCATGTGTGCATTTATGGGTATTTATGTGAGAGATTTATTAAAATGTTTAATGATATTGCCATGGTTGTATCACGTTACACACCGTGGTTTGCAGGCCTAATCCTGCTCACGTTAAAGTCAAGAACAGTTGACTAATTATCCCTCTGTAAGGCTCCAGAATATCCATTTTGAATTCTAACAAATTACTAGAACCTCAGGGAAAGAAACAATGCTAATTAAGATGAACTTTAGGTGTAGGACCTAATTAATATGATCTTTACGTGAAACGTGTTCCAAATGAAGCAACTTTAAAAGTTATACGAATAAATGCCTTGGGCTGTGTAGCACTAAATAAGTCAAAAAATAAACAAACACGTTCCTTAAAATCAGCAAGTAGCAAATCAAGATATTCACATGGGTGTGATGTGGCTGCAGGACTTTGCTTCAGCAAAGATCTTCATTTGCTTTAGCTCTGAACGCCACTGCTGGTGAAATGACAGATGCATTCACAGACTGGACCAACCCTTATTTCTTACCGTCCTCCTGTGTTCCCAATCTGGGGCTAAAAGCTGAAACTGTTGTGGAGATCAGAGCAGAGCTCCAGACATCTCCTACAGCACCTACAGGCCACATGGACCCAACCCCCTGGCTGGAATCCAGAATCTAGGGATGAATCCTCATCCCACTGAAACCACTGGCAAGAGTCCCATGGTTCCAGTAAGGTCACCCTTTGCTCTTTGCTCCAGCAGAGCTTTGGGGAGATCCTTCCATACAGGAAATTTATTTTTTCTGAATGAAACTTAGTGAAGAGAGTACTGACTTGTCCAACTTAAAACAAAGATGGCAGCAATGGAGTAAAAAAATTAGCCTGTGGGGAAACAAAATCAGAATTTATAATTGCTTTGTTCTGATCAGATATAATAAAAATATCAGGTGCAAAATATGGATATACATTAGTGTTTTGGCTTTGTCTGCTACACTGGAATTCCTCACATGCTGACCTCTTGCCCTCCTCCTACTTCTATTTTTCTCTTTCACTGCTCCATGAGAAAAAGAGGGGAGAGGAGAAAGTGACAGAGACACAGAGAGAGAAGGAAAAGAAATGGGGAAGAGAAAGCAGATTTAAGTAAAGACAGCAAAAGAAACAGAAGGAGTGAAAGAAGAAAAAATGAAAGAGAGAGAAACAGAACAAAAGCTAATGAGTGAACAGGAGAAAAAAAAAAGAAAAAAAGAGGGAAATCAATGCACTGCCAGTTGTTTTTTTTAGGGTTTGTGAAAGTTATGGGGCCCTACATGAAGAAGGCATTACATTTTTTGATCTGCAGCCAGTTCCTTAATGAAATAGGAGGGCAGGAGGGAGGCTAATGTGATTCAGCATCTAAAAGCAAGCAGTTGCATCAATAATCTTTAGCACTGGCACTTGTGCTAAGACAAAACGTAACAGAGTTTAGAAGACAAGTTGTCAGTGTGATTTGGGGGCCTTTCAGTTATTCAATATAACTCCATTAGGTTTTGGAAGCGTAAACAGGTAGCAGGGTTTTGTGCAAGTAATACTCTTAAACCAGTCTGTAATTAAAACTGAGCTCTGTGGAGAATAATTCTACTATATATTACTAGAGGTGACCTCTATTTTATCAATCTCCAGTGAATAGCATTATTTGTTTTACCTTTACCCACGTTCAGTCTAACAAACATAACCAGAAAGCAACAGCCTGAAGAACTGAGCAGGGCACACTTGAGCTGGGGTGTCCGTGCTCTGTGCCAAGCTCTCATCTCTCTGCTAAAGCAGCTTTAGGAGAGGAATGCACTCACTTCCCCTGCTGCCCAACTTCTGCCTCACTTCTCTGCAGAAGTTGTTTTTAAATTAAAAAATTTTATGCAGAAGTTTTTTTACATGAATTTTTTTCTTTTTTTTTTTTTATGTGCAAAACTTTGTGGTAAATTAGGTTAAAGGAAAGGTTTCTTTTCCTCCCTTCAGATAGAATAGTACATAAAACTTAGACTGACCTTTAAGGCTAAGCTTTGCAAATCTGTCAGTGCAAGGAATTTGGGGAGGATGAATTTCCCACCAATGAAGATGTCTCACTTCAAGTTAGTCTATGCATGACTTGATTCCCACTTAAATCCCTCACACAGAGCTCAAGAGCACTGGAGGTGTACATAGAGAGCCTTGTGAGGGTATCCTGCAGCAGAGAAGCTCACTCTGAGGGCTCTGACTGATGCAGAACACCGAGACAAAAGGTCATAGCCTTCAAGAAGGTGCTCGGGAGTACAAACTGTTAGACCATGAGCCAATTATATTGGTTTTGCAAAAACCTTTGACGTTAGATACTGAGCTTAAACACCTATGACCGCTGGTCACTGGGCAAAATGGGCTTTCCAATGAGAGCGTCCCAAAAATCAGCACCTTTTCACTGCAGAAGAAACATAGGTATGAAGAGGACCTGGCCCATAAACACTAGAATTTGAGAGAGAAACTTAGTCCGAGCTGGGCAAATTATCCACAGGGGAGATGCCAAAAGAAGAACAAGTGCTGGAGTCACAGCATCATGAATCTTGGTTTCCCACTTAACCACATGAGTCAGTGTAGTCCCTTGGAAAGGAGCTCCTAACACCAATCTAGGGCCAGCACTTCCCACAGGCCAGCTCTCAGGCACACAGCTGAAGTCTGCTATGTATAATTTTGCTTTTATTTTACCTCTTCAGATCTCAGGACATTTTCTTGCTCATGATGCAAACCACTCATATGTAAAAGTGACTCCATGGTTAAGACAATAATTCATTTTGCTGAACTGATATAGAAAGATCTGGGAAAGGGAATGGTGAGAACCACCAGAAAAAGCCAATTTTGCACCATTTTTTATTTTCCCCATTTGCCTTAAATAAATAATTTTATTCACTGCCCTACATCCCTACTTATATTAAAATAACATAATAAGCTAATTCTAAATTAAAGGTAAAAAAATCAGCTAGTGAGACATTGAAAGGCAATGTGAATTGGTTTGCATCCCTCATCTCTAGCCATTCTATTTTATGACTCTCTCCATTTCTTACCATTAATGTAGTTTGAACTGTCTCCTGGTCTCCTAACATAGAACTGTTGTCTGCCTTCTTCATTAATCTTCATAAATTTCAAGAAATACGATGGCCTGGCCTCCGCCCTCCAGGGCAGGGGCAATCTGAGAGGGCAAATGTTTTGGGGAGTCAGTTCGAATGCCTGACCCGTGTCTTACTGCACTGTGGAAGAGCCCTGGGTAGTGGTGGGAGGGCAGGGGTTCTTTTAACCCTCCCTTCTGCTTTGTCTTTTTAAACTGTACTATTTTTTTCAAGTGCTTTTAAGGGCCCAGAGATGGCTAAATAATTTCGGCTGTGCAAGGGAAAAGGATGCAGGGATTCACACATAATATTTGGATAAGGAAGGGTGTCGCCATCGGATGTCTGTCAGTACCTATTTGGTGCAATGCACCTGCACCTCCAGCTCTCTTCAAGCTCCTGGCCAGGGGCACGAGGAAAGCACTGCAAAAAAGTTTCAGAGATCTTCAGACTTTGCAATTCGAGGCTTTTATCTTAGGAAAAAAAAAAGAAAGAAAGAAAGAAAGAGGAAAAAAAGGCACAGCTTGCAGCTTGTTACTACTGGAGAAAATTATACAGCAATTAATAACAATTCACAAGGCAGCACAGAGTGTGCAAATAGGTATAAGGAGCAGTGTAAACAAGTATGGAAATCATCACAAATTGAGCAAAAATTTCCACAGTGCAGTGCTCAATGTCCCTAAATAAATAAGTTTCTTCCATATTTCATCTGGAAAAATACCCTCCCATAAAAAAAGACCACATGAGTTAAGGTGCATGGTCCAAGACCTAAACAGAAAATAACCAAACTCTGTCCCTGGGTTTATCAGGACAAGCTTTAGGGGTCTCTTCCCTGGCCATTGGATGAAGTTCCCTTCTGGACCACTTCTTTCCATTTGGGTGATGCCACTCAATATAAGGAAAACAAAGAGAATTGAGTTTAAGCTTGTGGAAAGCTGACTCTCTTTGGAGGGAGCCAAAGTGGTAATAAAAACTGTTCTAATGATTTGATCAGCAAAACAAACTAAAAGCAAAGTTTGGAATTAATGAGAGCTCTGGATCAAAACTGTGGATGATTTTCCTCTCATTAGCGGTTTTTATCATCAGATGTTAGCATTGTTTGAATGAAATTCATTCAAAGACCTCAAATAAAAGCAGTATTTGGTAAAAGAAACTGTGATTTGGGTCTATTAACAAACAGAACATCTTGCTAAATAATTCCTTTATGCACTATTCAGTAATGATGTAAAGCTGGTGCCTTTCTGCTGCCTCAGTGAAACAGCCTTCAGAAAGATCATTAAACCGGCTTTTTGTGAGACAAGCTAAAGAGAACGACTGAAGCGTCTGTTATAAGTTTATATTTGTATTCAACTCAATTAGGCCTTAGGACACAGATGAAAGCACAGAGCAGTTCCCTCCGAGGCCGTTTCCAACAGTTAACTTTTCCGAAGGAGCTCCTCTGAAAACTCCTTCGGATGGAGGGCCGCAGCTTTCCAAGAAGCGTTGCATCACCGGGGCCTGGATCTCGACGGATGGGTGGGAGGGGGAGACGCTCGTAAAAATATCAAACAGCTGATCCCCGTGGATCGCGGCCAGAGCTGCCGCCGGAGCCGCGCAGCTCATCGTGGAAGGAATTTCGGCACGAACGAAGCCACCGCAAATAACAACAAACCCTCCTCCTCCTCCTCTCCCTTCTCTGCAGCTCAGGAATCCTCCTCCTGGCTTTATTTTATCACTTTCCAGCAGGGCCCCATGCCGGGGCCCTTGCCAGCTGGCTGTGGCCTGACAAAGCCGCTCCAGAGCGGCATCGCCACCGCTCCGCAGGGCTCTCTCCTGGGACAGATGCCTGGCGGGCACGGCCCAGGCAGCCCAGTTGCCTCCAGTCCCAGCTGCACTGCTGGATTCCTGAGGAGGTTCTTCTGGGCAAAAAAGACTGATTCTATACCTGCTCCTGGGGGTGGATGGCTGGGAGAGGTTTTATCTCTCGCAAGACATCTCTGGAAGGAGCCAGGGATGGTGGCAGTGGGCTGTGGAGGAGCCCAGGCTCATGTGGGCACCCCTGGCATCACAGAGTGCTCCATCCCCAACAACTTCTCCCATCTGCCTTTCGTTCCAGCCCCATAGCTGGCATCACCAAAAGAATTTTTTGTGTCATACTGGAAACCCCCTCAAACTGATCCAGTTCAACCTCTTCCAAGAGAAACATGTTCTGTCAGAAACGTTTCACCTGCTCACTAAGTACATCCACTACACAGGGCCTTTTTATAATGTGCTAATTTATTTTTAGAAACAGCTTTATATCGCAGAGCACCCTGAGTGCCTTTGGCAACTTCAGGTACTTCAGAAATAAATGTATTATTATTCCTCTTTAGAGATTTAAACTGTATGTTAAGTGGTTAAAAGTAGCCATTACATGGTTGGTGGCTTTTCCTTTTATTGGTTTTCCCAATGGCAATTTTAATCCTGAATTTTATTATTTTTTATTAATTTTATTATTTATTTATATTACAGCACTCAGACTCTTAATTTAGGAAGAATCACTTCCAAAAAGAGGAGCTGGGTGCCTGACTAGCAAATGAGGTGCCTAAGGCCAAAGCTGGGAGCCTGAAAGCTCCTGAGCTCTCCAGGCATTAAAATAATTTTCTGATCTAACTCTTCCTAGTCATCCCCAGTTCTCCCGCTCCTACCTGAAAGACCCTCAGACCTCTCATTGCCTGAGTTTCCAGAGGAGCTTAATCTGCATGGCATTTTTAAAATTGTACTTGATATATCCATCAAGTCACAAACAAACTACTATTTCCTTCTCCTCAACGAAGGCTTGTAGTGCCCCAAACCGTGGTCAGAAGTTTCATGTGGTATGTAGGCAGGCCAGATTCATCACCCCACTTTGGAAGAAAATGGCCCACGTCTCACAAAGGCACTCTCTACACCACATCCTGGCTTTGCTGGGTGGCTTCTCTGTGTGAAGAATTCAAGATTCATTAACCCAAAACCAAAGCCCCAGAAAACACTGCTCTTGCAGATCAGTGGCTGAAGAGGGGAAGCCAAAGCACAGGCTCTAGGATCAAAGATCCTCGTTTGCTGGGGAAAGACAAGATACTGTCCCGTCAGCACTGGGAATGAATGACATCCCTGAAACTTTCAGAAAGGCACCTACACCCTGGAGACATCAAGAGGTGAAAACCTACTCTATTTTTGTGATTTTCTTCTAGGTGAAACTCCAGCTAACTGCTGATGGTGTCTTCAAGTGGCTCCTCTTCGAAGTGCACCTGGGCTCAGATCCCCTTTTGCTCTGTGCCCCTTGATGCTAAGGCAGCCCAACTTCAGGTTTTCAATTTCCATCCCAGGAGCCAGGCTTGTAAAACGTGTGCCTCACTTTACAGTATTTAGCTTTGTGGACCAAAGAAGTTTTCATGGTGTTTGAAAGGCAGTTTGGAAAAGGCTTCTGTCTGGCAAGGACTGAGCAAACCTTCTCAACTCAGGCATCTGGCACTGAATTTTGCAGCTCCTGGGTCTGTCCAGTCCCTCAAGCCCAATAAGAAAACAAAGGTCACATGGCAACTTAGCACATGCTCTGCTGGAATTGCTGTGGTGGTTTAGGTGAAAGATTTCTTCATGTAACTTCAGAGGAGCGAGTGACTCAGATTGTGAAGAGTGACCATCATGCTAGTTTTTCACGCGATAAGGTAAACCTTTCTCTTCTTTTGAGCCCAAGATCTATCTGCTATTATTTAACATGCTCTTCAGTTTTAAAAGTTACCAATTACTAACTTTCCTCATGAAACCATCAGTCAGTGTGAATGGAAAAACAGCCAGCGGATCGGATCTGATGGACTGCTGCATGGAGATCTAGTCCGTGTCACTAAAATGCCTGTTCATCCAATCAACCAAATTACTAAAGAGAACTCCAGCCAAGAGCAACACTTGGTGGGCTGCCACTGCCAAAAGGCCAGTGCGCCAGAGACACAGTCTCTGCAAAGCTGGGAGTTTCTTCTGAGTGAGTCTCTTTGAAGAGTGTGAAAAGATGTGCTTCCTACTTGCTCACAGAGCAGTACTTCAACCTGAGTTCAGTACACGTAGGTAAGATATATACATATATATATTTTTTTTATCTGCAGTCATGTACTCTAGTGGCAAATAAGGCTGATGAGCAAAGTCTGTTATCATATTTCTCATTATAAACTGTTATAATTGCATTAGGATAATTAAAGGATAAATGACAAGATTCACAAGAAGGTAGACAGAGAGAAACAGAAGACACTTTCCCAAAACCATGGTCAGCTGCTCCACACTGCAGGCTGAGAAAGCCCCTGAGCACTGACAGGAGAGGCAACAAGAAATCAGATCAGCCAAACAGGAAGCAGGGAACAAAAAGGTCTCAAGATTGGCCTCATCAGTGATCATAAAAAATCAACAGTAGTCTCTCCACTGGTTTGGACAGGTGCTGGCTGGGATGTTATATGTAAAGTCCCTGGCACTCCATTAAGACAAAAACTTAATTCCATTCAAAGCTTTATTAGCATCAAAATTTCATAAAGACTACAGAATTTTATCTGAAAAGTTTAATTCGTTGAAAATCTGGCAGCCTGGATAGAAATTCTGGGCACCTGGCTTGAGAGTTGCTCAGTTTTCTCCAGTTTCATCCACGGTGCCATTATTTATTTAGTTCTGCAAGTTTTTAGAGGAATGCTGCAATGTGAAACATATCACTTGCAGAGAGCCCCAGTTTTGGCAGCCCTAACAAAACTAATGCCAACTCAATGCAAATCTCTCTCTGCTTGTTTGCATGTATTATAACAGCAAGAAATACATTTTCTTAGAGGCATAATGAAAAAAAAAAAAAGACCAACATCAATGTCCCTATACAGAAAATGTGATGGCTGCGTTTGTTTTTTTCCCCATGTTATTTCAGACAATTATTTGTAAAGTGGCTGTCAACGTTGTCTGCTCAAGGCGGTGCCAGCAATGCTGAGTTATCCAGTAGGAATTACCTGCTTGATTTTTTAAATGTCATTAAATACACGTGCCCTCCATCAGGTTTGGTATGTTCTTTGAAAAAAACCAAACCGTTCTTTCAAACATTCAGCGTGTTAGAAAGCAAAGAGTGCATCACTGCACGGCTTTAACAACCTGAAGACGTCAAATGCATTTTCGAAGCTGCAACGAGAAAGGACCGGGGTGGTCCCGAAGCAGAGGGGTTCTCACAGCCCTGCAAGCTGTTAAATCTTTGAGGCGATCCAGTTTCTCCAGCAGGTTTCTACATCTGGCCTGGCTTTGTTTTTGTTAACCACCAGTTCAGCTAAACGAGAGTGTCCCACCAAGTCCTCAGTCGGATGCTGCCTCAGCGTGGGGCTCTGGCCACGCTCTGCAGGGGAGCGCAGGAGGCCACTGCCTGCGCCTGCTGAGCAGGTGGACGCGCCAAGGTTTAAGCTTTGCAAGCAGCTGAATTTTGCACAGGAAGGTAAAAATGCAAACTCATGCCTGAAAGCTCAGGAAGGCACCAGTTCCACCAGGGACTGACTGCCAGATCCAGCCACCCGAGGACTGAACGGCATTCAATTATTCTGGCTCAGGGTCGCCCTACAGCTACATCTGGTGCTAAACGTGTGCTTTCTAATATCCATGGGTTCCTGCGGTCTAGATAAAAACAAAACGTTGACATGCTCTTGACTGCTCCGTACAACAGCATTAATGTTATTAAACACCACGTCTCATCCTATAAACAGTAGGGATTAATTTATTTTATATCCCCTGAGTGTTTATTAAATTTATCTGTCTCCAAAGCACAGCCACTTACCACAAATCACCACAGCCATGCAACAAATTCCAGCTATGTACCCAATATACGTTATTCCTGAACATCACTGCAAACCAAGTATTGCCTGCATGCAATTAATGGACATGGAAGGTAAATAGTATGTGTTCACAGACATAGATCAAAATTAGGTGCCAGCCCCTAAGAACCTATTCCCTAAGCGAGCACCCTTGGGGTTTAAGTTTCTGATGCGTTGAATCAGGGAGAACTTGCAAGTTTTTGGAAGGTGGGTCCCCCTTGGAGCATGTTACCTTTTCACCTCTACCATGAGCTGCTGGATGAATTCCAAAATACGAACAGAATATCGAAATCAGAACAGGAATCTCAGCTTCACTGATCACAAGCCCTTTTGCTTATTTTTTTGCCAGTTTTCAGTTTACCTCAAGACACAAACAGACCTACAGGCAACTCTGGTAATGAGGGTTTGAGGTTCTGCACTTGACTCAATTAGTGACTCATGGAGCATCCCTGTGCATCAGCTTACGCCTCTCCAGACTGTGTTAAAGCAGACGTGGCTGTTTTGAGGGCTATTATGAACGTTAATTTATATTTCTAAGGTTAAAACAAGTATCTATGTAATTTTTTTTTTGGTTTCACTGATGCATCATACACTCAGACATTGGGCAAAATCACTTATTATTAAAAGGCTTCTCACAGCTGCTTAAAAAAATCCCACCAAGCACCATTGCTGCTTTATATTTAAACAAAAGGAAAAAAATTCAATTTTTTTCTCCCCCAAATATGACCCTGGTTATTTCTCAGCTAAAATAGTTGACCAGAAATCCGCTATGAAGTCCGATCCCATGTCACTAGAGCAAACAGGAGCACTGCCATCCGCTCCAGCACAAACAAGAGATCACTTTGTGCTTCTGCAAGGGATCTGGAGGAGCATCAGACCCTGCAAGCCCTAATGGAAGTTATTTATTACCCGGATTCCAGTGACTAGGACCAAAGTTGTTTGCTCCCTGAGGAGAAGGATGGGAGAGAGAGACACGGCAGGTACCCGAACAAGGGGAAGGTGGGTGAAACGCCTGGCAGCTGCTCCGAGGGTTCTCCGAGTCTGCTTGGAAAGCGGAGGGGGCAGAGAAGGGAAAAGTGCTTTGTCTCCCTGCTCCACCGCTGTTATCTGCGAGTGCAAGCTGCTCGCTGGAAGCCGACAGCGCTGGATTTCCCCGCTCCTGGGGAGCCACGGCCCTTCCCCGTGCTCCCGTTCAGCTCAAGTCCTGCTCTCAGTGCTTCTCCCCCACGAGTCCGCATCTCACCTAAACCCATGAACTGCTGTGGCTTTTCCCACAGGGACATCACGGGGGAGCTCTCTGCCCCCCTGCAAAAAGTGAGAGTCCCTGCAGCGGGAAGGGCTGCAGAGTTACACACATGCCCAGACACACACCAGTGCCAAAGGCTGTCAGAAAGAGAATTACTTCTGATTAATGGGAAAGGAAAGTTAATTGTCATTTGGTATAAATGTCAGAGTGGAAACTCAGGGAAGATAAAACATCACTTTTCAACAAAAAGGAAGGGATGATTTCCATGGCGCAGCCTAAAGCTTACTGCTTAATGCGGATGAAAAAAATATTATTCAGATCAGCTCCTTGGGAGATCAGGCTATTTTAGCTTTTACTATCTCAGGGACTCGCCGTGTAACTCCCCGATGCACAAGGCTCACTGAGTTGTTCACATTTCTCTGGGCTGGATCCGCAGCTGGTGTAAATCACTGCGACGGCTCTGACTTCGGTGGCATCCTGCCAGCTTACTCCAGTGAAGGATTTGGTGCACAAATGTTTCCCAGTGTATAAACTTCTGGTTATGATAGACAGTTTCTGGGCTTCAGCAGGGATTGGTGATCTGAAAAGGGGGTTATGGGAATTGGCAAGATATGAAATGGTGTGGGAGAGCTGCAAATATTTAATTTCCTGTGAAATAATTCTCTGGTGGCTATATATATATATATATATACACACACACACATGAATGTGTGCATGTGTGTTTTTCAGCAAGTTACAGCCTAAAATTAACAGATTCCCTATTTCCCATGAACCACTCCTGGCAACAATTGTCTGCCCAGGAGTGTCAGCAGGCAGCTGAACTCTGCTCCGTTTGCCCTAATACAACATCTTCAAGTCCAAATTGACTCCTGAGACAGTTTCCAGCTCCTTGGCTGCAAAGCCAGTTATGTGTTTAAGGAGGAAATATGCCGGGGAGGAGCTGGACCAGTTCAACGCCTGCAGAGAGATTCCAGACTTGTGCACCTGCCTCTCCTCATGCCCGTAGCCAAATTTAAATGCCACGGCCCCTCCATGGAGAGAGGGGCACAAGTTAGGGCCACGGCTGTTCCCGGGCTATAAAAATAGAGACAGATGCTTGCCTGCGAGGAGGAAGAATGTGAGGCTTCTTTGAAAGCTGAGTGTGAGCAAGTCCTGACACCTCCCAGCTCTTCACCTCGTTGGAAAAAGTTCTTGTGCTTTTGGCATGCACGTGCATGGGGACACACATGCACCCAGCACGGAAAACAAAAGCTACTGAGAGAGCTACAGAGATGCTTCTAGCAGGGCTCAAAGAGCAGGGATGGGGGGAAAGCTTGCAGTCAGCGTTGTTTGTTTTCAGCTCAGTTTGATTAAAAATCCCCAAACCAACCGTCCAAAATAAACCCCACCCCCAATTCCCCTTCAGAATTGATTGGGAGCAGGAGGAAAACCGCGTTATGTGCCTGTCGCCTCCTTGCCCCTCGCTCCCTCTCGCAGAGCACTGGCAGGGGGGAAATCTGTCGGGCTGCCTGTTTTCCACCCAGGTGGACAAACATACAGACAGGAGGAGGGTGAATGCAATTTGCTGTTTCAGAGAAAAGCGAGGTCCAGAAACGGAGTGAAAGTGCTGATCCCAGGCCAGAGGGAGCCCTCCCTCCCCCCTCCGCCAAACACACACACACGCTCTGGCGTGCCCACGTCCATACCCCTCCCCTCCCAGCTTTAATGAAGAAATTAAGGAAAATACAGTATTTTTGTATTGTCCTTTCAAGGAGATCTCTGTTTGCATAGTTGGATCCCCCTTCCTCCACACAGCACTAACATTAGTGTGACCTTTTCCTGCTAATTGGAAAATCTTACGGAAATAAAGCCTGTCAGAAAATGAGAAGTGTCTCCCCTTTAGGCTGGCCAAACGACCTCAGAGGGGGAAAAGAAGTTCTGAATTTCTGCTCCTTCTGCACACACTGCAAAATCTTTATTACTTCGGAGAGCCTTGAAACCCAGTAATGCCCCTCCAGTGCAAAGAGAAGTAAATAAATTTCTTCTTATGACCACTTTGGAGAAACACACAACCAGATTTACTCAGCAGGGATAGATACTGGACAAGATAATGAAGAGAGAATAAGAATATGATAGGGGTTTACAGCCTCTTCTGTCTCTTTAAAGTGTTTTAATCCTTCAGAAACAGGATATCGGGTCCATTTCCTTAAAGATACAGTATCCCTTCTGGGACAAGTAATGTTATAAAAACCTAAGATGTAACATCTATCTCACAATATTGATTGGCACTTTAGTGTGATAAAAGGGGTTGAACCTGAAGGGGAGAAAAAAAAAAAAAGAAAAAAGAAAAGAGAAAAAGGTAAACTGGGATTACTCTTAGAAGAATTGAATAAAAAAAAAAAGTCCCTATAACACCAGGTCAAACTTTCAAAATTTATTTTTTTTTTCGCATGGAATTGAACCAAATGCCATTTCAATGATTGTCTAGGCAATTCTCTTGATTTTTAAAGCATACAGATCCACGTTTGTAGCTTTATAACCAGCTGGTGCTGGAGCTAGCTCCAGCCCCAGCCCCAGCACAAAGCCTTGTGAATCCTTTCTATGCTCCAGCAAAGAAAAGACAAAAAAAAGGAAGGAGAAATTTCAAATAAAGTGATACCCTTTTGTTATTAACAGCAAACAAAGGAAACTCAACTTCAGATGACTGTCTGGTTCATTTATAAGATGCCCTTTTTAGACAGCATCACCTGTTTTTTCGGAAGAGCTTTGAATGAAAACATCGAAACAACTGCCATCATATGGATATATCTACAGTCATTCCTGAATTACTCAAAGTTAAAATAACAGAGACACAAAGGCTGCTAACAATTACTCATTTAAGGAGCTCTTACTCATATGGATAGTGTCATTGAAGCCTGTAGGTCTATTTCCATACCTTAGTGGGACTCAGCCTGTATTGTACAGAGAACCTGCACAGCCTGATGCGGACACAGAAAAGCTGCTCACCAACCACAGCCACCAAAGAAGGGTGAAGTCTTCACACATTTCATCCCTGCACATCTAACAGTGGAAGAAAGAGGATTAGGCAAGACCTTGTTCACCTTCAGACCTGTCCTAACCCAGCAGCTTTCTCACAATCTGCTCTCCCAAACCGTGGGGCACACACAGCCCCTCGGGTCTCCAGGCTGTGCCAGTCAGACCCAGCTCTGCACTGCGTGGGGATAAGCACGCAGGGGTGCTACACCTCAGGGTAGGAGTGTGGTTGCAGAACAAGACACAGGGCCTGCAAAACTTACAGTCCTGTCCTAACCAGAATTTTTTCTCCATTTTTTTCAGAAGCATTTGGAGCAGGCACGGGCTGCTGTGAAGATCTTCTACCAGCTTGGGGAGGCAGCATCCTCTTTGTCTGCTCCACTCCAGGACCTCCATCATTTCCCTGCCTGTGCAGAAGTCCACCTGAACTCCAGGGTGACCCAAGGACTCAGAACTGCTGGGAGAGACATGACCCAGTGCAGGAGCCCCAGTTAAGACTTACACAATAATGTGGGGTAGTTCTGATGTTGCATAGATCTGCTGGAGGTTTAAGTCCTGCCCTATAACTCCCTGAAGTCAACATTCTTTTCTGAAGGGGATGAAATGACAGGATCTTCCAAGACACATATGCACCATCTCAATGCTATTTTCAGACTGGATTTTAGTATAGAGCTCAAAATACACCCTCCAGTCATTGCTGTGCTCCTTTCAAAGGAACAGAGTGACACCATGCAGAACATCCCACCCATTAAGACATGCTCTGACTACAAGTTAAACACTGGCTATGAAATTATCCTGATGCACTTTGGGGATGTGTTTTTGCTGGAATGAGGAACAACAACATGTCCTGCATCCTGGAGCTCTTTGGTGGCTAACAACCTGCAGAAAGCTGCAGTTTGACCATCGTGCTGCTGGCTCCAAACAAAAGATGGTCAGCAGAGGTGGGACACCAGTGCAAACCACAGAGATCACAACAGCTGCAGGAGCTGGATGTAAAAAGTGCACAAAGGTTTCTGTCAACAAAACAAACTGTCTTTATATCTTGCCACTTTGGCCATCTCACTTCACCCTAGAAGTCCTCATGCAAGATTATAAAGTAACGATATACACATTCAAGCCTCCCCAGACCACTTGTGTGAGCAGCACCATCCCTTTGTCGGGGACATATGGACACCCTGCCCACATGAACAAGGTACTTGCCCAGAGGGCCTCGACTTTAGTGAATTCTTTATGGGCCTTGAATTATTCAAGCCTTGACCTTTAGCAAATCTCTCAGTCAATGCTAGTTAATGTCCTTTAAAGTCATTGACCTCAGGTCAGGGACCAAGGGGGTGCTTCATCAAGGAAGACACAGAGGTTCAAAACTGAGAGAGGTTTTGAGGTGAGTTTTTAAGTACCCTAGAAGACGGCTGCTGATCACACACACAGAGGGATCACCAGGGCCACAAGACACAACAGAATGAGCAAAAGGCTCCCAAATGCCCTCCTAGGATCCATGGAAGACCAAGGGCTCCTCTGAACATCTAGCTCTGCGTTTGGGATATGTCTGGACCAGGGACCATGGTTCAGTACACAGCAGGGAAGAAGGTCAACCACAGCATCTGCAGTCAGATCTCCAACACCCCTGTACAGGGAAGGGAGATGGAGTGGGGAGGGAAACAGCTCTGAAAACATTTGCAGGAGTCTAGTACGTGCTGTTGTGTGGTACCAAGCCCAGCAAGCACATTTTGTAGGCAATTACTATGTATATGCCCAAAATTTTTTTGAGCGACTTTCACCTCCCAAAACAAGCAGACTTGTTGCTCATCTCTTGCTGAAGTTGAAGGAGGCTTGACAATTAAAGATTTCTTCCTCTCTTTCACTTTCTCTTGACAAGATTACCTCTTACAAAATTATTTCAACACCATTTGGAAATGAGCACTAGCTCTATAACAAGCCTATCCTTCTGGATGCAGTTTTGTAGATGTGAGTGTGTGTGCTTTGAGACAGGTGCTGATGTTATTTTCTGAATATTTCACCATGCTCATTAACAATAAAGTTGTCTCCATTGCTGTAAGCAGCAAAAGTTCTCGTTCAAACCTTCACGCAAGCTCAGCACTTTTTATCTTGGTCTTGAAATTGGTTCATGGCATTAGGTGAAAAGCCAGTCTGGGGCAGTTGTCCGCTTTCTTCAAATTGTAAAAATGTCAATGGGAGTCATGAGGTTAGACTTATTGGGAAGGCTTCTGCCCTGATTCTAGCTAGGGGAATTATACATTATGAATTAACCACATGACTAATTTTACCTCATTTTCTGTTCTTGAAGTGTCTGCGAGCAAATTAAAATACCCTGAAATTATTCATTACCTAAAAGCACTTTCAGTGGGAGGGATTTATTTCACCTTACTTTAGTCACCTAAAAGTTAGGTGTTTACCTAAACTACTTTCCTAGGTTTACTTGTAGTTTAGGTGGTGAGAAGACAACTCATCCAATCCCAAAGGCAGAAACTGAAATTAGATGGGATGATTCACCCTCTAGAGATCCTGCTTTCCTTTGCTGTAGAGGTAGCCCAGGTGAATAGCTTAGATGGGACACTTGATTTTTCCATGGCCAAAATTAGTTGAAATTAATCCTAACCCACATCACTGATCACAATGTAAGTGCAGAGGTAAGCTTTTCCACAAAAGTTCTCTTGAATGTTCCAGAGCAAGCAGTTTTTCAGGGACCAGGCAGATCCTGCTTTTGAAAGTGCCTGCACACCTAGCAGACACTGGAAACATTAATGGTTAAGGACCTAAATACCTTAAAAGATGGGCCCACATGTCTTATTGAATGTTTCTGTTCTCTGAATGGATGAGTTCAATTCACTGAATCAGGCTTCAGGGACAGATCATCACCACTGGTGACTGCTCTTGTGTTTCACTTCCTCTGTCAAACTCCTCGGGTTAAGCATTGGCAGAAAACGAATGGGAAAGGGGTATGATGAATACAGCTGTAATGGTACAAATTTGTTTCTGAGCAAAGAAGGAGAAGCCAAGCTTTTTAACAACTGAAATGTTGAGCTGGACTTCTAAATTTGGCCTGGCTTTCAGAAACAGGCAACAGTCTCTATATCAAATGGGTACCTGCAAAGCACTGTTCTGTAGCTTTGAAAAACTAGAAAATTAGACAGAAGCCAATTGTAACTCCATTACAGGACTCACAGCTCCATGAAAGAGGCTGTAACCACCTTAACTCACCTGGAAAACCTGCCCTGTGCGTTGGTGGCAGAGGAGCCTCACGGTCACGCTGAGTGCCCTCAAGAGAGGTATTTTCTCACCTTTAGGTGTGATGCTTTCAAACCATCCCCATTTTTAACTGCAACAGGATGTGAGAGCACTACCTGCTCACAGGAGTTAGTTACATGGCCAGGGCAGACTCATACTACTTCAAAAACATGAGGGCAGCTCCTGTAACTGGTTTCGGAGACGTGGCAGTGAACACTGCCAAGCTCAAAATCCTGCAGAAAGGTGCAGGAAGGCTCTAACAATGTGGAGACACGTTTTTAATCCCAGCTCTGGCTGTGCTCTGCCAGGAGAGACTGATTTACCTCCCCACCGCGCCTCTACAAGCCCTCAAGTACAGCCTTTTTCCAAGGCTACCCTAGCCAAAAAAAAAAAATCTCCTTTCTGTATCAAAGCTTCGGGAAGAGCAGCGCAAGGACCCATCCCACGCAGCAACATCCTGCAATTCCTTCTCTGAGCGGGTTCGCTGCACTCACAGGGGGGTTGCTGAGGCAGTCGGAGCCGATGCTGTTTTATAGGTTCTACTAACAATTTGCTGAGACCCCGTGAGCCGAACAAACAGAAGCGCTCCTCGGCGTCCGTGCCATTTGCTGGCGCTGGCAGCTGCCCTGCCATCGCCGGCTTTTCCGGCGGTGAAACTCCTCTCTGCTGCCGCAGCCCAGCGGGACCCGTTTGGACCGAGTACAGGGAAGTGCAGCAGTGTCTGTTTGACACCACATGAGGGAATGTGAATTGTCAATTTGTTGACAGTGTCATGTTGCCGCTACCAGCTTTCCCTGCGTTATTTGGAAGGAGCTCAAGTCAGTCTATTTCCCGGGCTGAGCTTCCTCACGTTACAGCTCTGCACACCCAGAAACGAGATGCAACCAGAGCAGAGTTTGCTTTTCAGCAGACAGAGCAGCCGTTTCTTTTAAAAATACTGTCACTGTTTTTAGGGCTGGGAAGACTGAGGGAAACTTGCCCCAGGACTGAGAATCCCCCCACCCTGTGCTGTTCACCCTCCCCACACCACCACTGGGCTCGGTAAGCTCAGGAGAAGTCCAGGAGAGTTTCATCTTTTTATAGTTTTCAACATGCTCCTGCGATGCTGTCATGTCCAAGCAGGATACAGAAATCACAAGGGCACAGGGCTGGGATAACTTCCCCTCCCAGCTGATGATTTCCACTGGAGCTGGGATTGTTCACTAAGGGCCATGCCCTCTGAGCTACAGTACACACCTGGCTGGCAAACCTGCAGTTAGGAATAGGATTTAAAAGCACCTATGTCTGTACACACACTTGCACACAAATACACAGGGATGTACTTGCAGTCCCTTCTGGGGAAAACTGAGTCCAGACACGGAGCTGACAAACAGATTTATGTGCTATGTACAAAACCCCACCCTCCCCATGTGATTCCTCCAAACCTAGGGCTGTTGTCTGGAACAGCTCCAAAAGCCACTTCAGGAGAGGAAAAATGGGGCTGGGAGGTGGCAGTGATGGCCTGAGCCACAGTCTTCCTCCTGCCTGCAGTGATAGGTAAGGCAGCCTAGGAGATAAGGTGCTTGCAGAGATAAAATTTCTAGGTGGCAACATAGTCAAGATAACCTAGTTCTGCTTTATGAACTCTGAACCATTTAGTAATGGGAAGACATTTTTAGCTCATCCCTGCCAGAAGCACCAGGCACCGCGCAGCACCCGCAGCCCGAACTGGCTGCCCTGGGCACGCTGCTGGTACAGATTTCCAACCTGCTAAGGAGACTCACAGGTCCTAGATAGATGCTGGAGCACGTTTCAGGCCACCATTACACCACGCACTTGCAAACTGCCTGCAGTCACTGCTTCTGCTTTAGTGACTGGGTACTGGAGCCTTTCCACCATCAGCATGTCCAGCTACGATGCATTTCACAGCCTGCTAAATTACCGACTTCAGCTCTCCCACAGGCTGCCAATACAGAATGCATTCTAGATTTCAAATATAAAGAAACAAAATGGATAAAATTCATTTAATTCTGAAAAGCTGAGACATCCTTGTCATCTATGTATGGTGGCTTTTTTTCTGGCTTTCCCTGTGATAGCAGAAGGAGGAAGAGAACCACTCCATGAAACCAGTATTTCTCCTGTGCACAACAAGCTGCCATTTCAGGACCGGTATTGCTAACATTCTTTCTGCTGAGTCCCACTAATTTCTCAGTGGCACTGTCAATACAGTGGGACTTCCACTTACTGGAAGAGAAATTACTGTCCTTACTTGGAAATACACGCTCTACTTGACGATAATCCCATCTCTTTTTTTTTTTTAATCTTTAAATTAAACAAAAAAAAAACCACATGAGAAATCTAAGCAATCACAAATGAGATGAGTGTTGCTCTTAACTATGAAAGCCCAAACCCTCTGCCTTAGCCACCATCAGAGACAGCTTCTGGATTGATGCACGTGGAGGTCAGAAGTGACAACAGCAGATGGATGGCACAGCACTAGTTACAGAGCCGAGTACCCAGGTTTCTGTGGAGTTACAAGGTGTCTCTAAAGCCTCTGCATTTGTTAAGGAATTAAATGGCAAACATGCAGCTTATGGGAATTGCCCCTGTGCCTCCTGTTCACCACCCTGGGAATGTAGTGAACGCAGCCCACTTAAAACCCCCTTTAAACAGACATGCATCTTTTAAACCAGAGCCCCCTTTCCACAGACATGCATCAAGCTGATGGAGCACATTTGTAGGAAACTGCTTTTACACCTGGAAGACTGAAAGAATAAATCTCTTTAATAAGCTCTTAGGTTTTCCTAGTGATGCAGATTGAAGTAATATTATAAAAATGTGTATAGTTGTCAGTAATTTTACAGGAACGAATAGAAAATGCCAGGAGGGCTCATTGGTGAAATGGGAACATTTTGTGTGATTTTTGTGTGTGTGTGTGTGTGTGTGAAAAGATTCTTGCAAGGACAAAGGGGCTGCATTCCTATCACACTGATCTGTGCAATAATTACAGACTTCCTGGGATTTCCTTTAACATAACCCTGGCTAGGCTGCTCTTGGCATATCATACGTGCATGGGATGTCATAGCAATGCAATTAGCACCGAAGCAATCGGTTATAACGTTTACAGAGCTGTGGAATGATGCTTTTTTGTGAGCTAAAATCCCAACAATGCAGACTGGCCCCCCAAAAAAGTCCCTTTAAACTTGGAAAACTGGGAAAGAACATTATAAGAGAAGTAGAGCGCTTATGCCAAAGGTACTGCAACTATATTGGGTGCAAAACTCCCATTTATTGGTGGCTGTTTATCATGGCAGTGTGACTGCAAATAAAACAGACATCATCATTGTCTCTTTTAAAGAGCAGTATTTTTTGGAGATGCAGTAGCAGCAGGAGTGCCTGGCTTGACTAATGCTGTGGGTATCAGCCCCTAGGGAGTGCAGATGCCAGGAAATAGCTTTGGAGGGTTGTGACTAGTAATGATCACACTGGATATTTTAGGCACATTAGTGGGCACTGCTCAGTGTAATTCTGGATTAACTCTTTTACTTACCATTAGTATAAATTAGGGGATCGATGGAATTTGTGTTGATGTGTTAATTATAATGACACACAGTCTAATGTTGGTTGGAAATTTGACTGATAATATACACAAAGAGACTTGTCAGATGACCTGGCCACAGTGCAGAAAACCATCCCTGCAAATAGTGCATGTCACAGGTTCAGGGCAAGCAACTGAATGACAGTACCAACATTTCTGTATGTCCCTCTTCCTATGTAAAACCAACCTGGAAACTGGGCCTGTCTTCTTCCAGTGGGGCATTTTATATGAAATCAAAGCAGATTTTGGCCCTCAGACCCCTCTGGTTCTCATGATATAATAAACACAGAGGCAACCTCCACTGAAATAAATCAAAGTGCTTTTGCCAACAGAGAATTTTTGGAAGTATTTCTAAAGTCTAGCTTGAGCTCTTTTCTCAATCCTACATGAACAATAACAGCTTCTATAGCATGCAAAATCAAGTTTCTCAGCTGAAGTCTTTCACAGGAAGAAAAAAATTTCTTTAGATAAAGCAGATAACATCCTCACCCCTCATCCTGCCCCAGTGCCTGCTGCCAGAGACAGGAGGTATCTACTGAGGATCCTCTTCCTTGCCCTGATTTTCCCTTGTAGAATTTGTCAGGTTTGGCTGGCATGGGCCAGAGGGTTTGAAAGCCATCAGGGGAGAAGAGGGTTGGTGGAGTGAGCAGCCACCTGAGCCTCATTTCATTAGGAAACCAGGTTAAAAATCTGCTGATGGAGGCTGGGACAAAAGTAGACATGATGTCAGGATCTGTAGTGTCTGGATTTTGATATGCAGTAGGTGTCTGTCCAGTATAGTTTGTACAAACGATCACTGTTCCACTCCATTAAGTCCTCATTAGAGCAGCACACTGCACCTTAAAGGTATCTTAACCTTAAATTACCAGTATCCAAGCAAAAGAAGGAAAAAAGAGCACACCAGTACCTAGCCAAAGAGATCCAGCACATGCCAATTAAGACAACAGCCAGCATGTTTTAAGCCACAGCTTCTCAGAAGAGCATCAATGTGTACCAGGATGCTGGAGCTTTAATAATTCACCATTTCCTTATTGAGGTTTGATGATGCTAAAATAAGGTGTTGAAGCTTGATTAGTAGTAGGAACATAGCAGCTTAACCTCTAACATTTAGCCTTCTCTCCTCTGGATCGAATTACTGATCTTTATCTTGTTGAGCTGTGCTAGCAGTTGGCTTGGGAACATTACACCTTTCTAAAAGCTGTCAATCTTTGTCAGTGTCTTTGCACAATGGATTGGAAGAGCTATTTTTAAAGGACTATGTCACCTTTTTGTAGGGATGGGGTTTTTATAGTATATCAAGTTGTTTTTTTTTAATACACATTGCCACATGCTCAATATCACCTATAGGCCTGACTAAGAATAACTTCCATTAATTTTATTATGATTTCTAGTGAATGGGTGCGAAGACATGCAGAGTCATTGGAGGAAGGGAGAAGAAATCACAACTTAAATTATTCATTAAGGTGATTATTTTTTGCTTTCATTTAAATTTATTTATTTTGTTAAAAGGTCAGGTTATATTTTTATGTAGAATGGATTTCTTCAACATTAGATTGAGATGTATTTCCCCAGCACTGTGTCATTAACACAGTCTTATTTTTAAAGTATTATTCTAGTTAAGAGTAGTAACAAAGTGGTGCAAACATACAACAGGAAAAAATTACTAAGATTTATGTAAGTTTTCTATAGAAATACTGAAAGACAACAGTATTAAAGAAAGGCCTTTGCAAATGATGCAAATGTTCTTCTCTTGCCTTTACAAAACTGATCCCTGTGTTTTTGTAAGGATGAAAAAAGCCTCACACGGGGGGTTTTTTTCCAGCACATCCCAAAAATCCATCTATAGACTTCTGGCTAGACATGAAAGAGCACCAGCTTGTCCTTTTAAATCAGTTTGCAATAAACAATAAAATAACATGCAAAATTCACGTCAGCTCCTCTATAAACACTCCCCTTTAGGATGAAGGGATGAAGATAGACCACGTTTGTTCATTCTCTTCTTCTCAGGGGATGGTGGACGAGATGTGGTCAATCACACACATGAACAACTGTTAATGTTTCCCTTCGTACTGGTTGTAGTATCTCAACACCAGCTTTCAGCAGATTCTGAAACTCCCTCTGAGGCACATTCCCATTGCTATTCACCCTATTAATTTTATTTTTTTTTTGTCTTAAACTGTTAGGTCTTTTATGGAGTGGCAAACAAGATTGTTTGCCTGTAGCTGCAGCAACACTGGAGAAGGACAAGCTATTTTCAAACCAGCTATTCAACAATTCAACTACAAGAGCTACCTCACTCCTACTCAGTTGTGCAACCAGCCATAATGTCATTCAAAGTACAGTAACCTAATCTATAAGAAAATGGGGGATTTGTCTCTCATTTAAACATGCTTACTCCAAGTTTACATCACGCAGAATTTGGCCCAGAAAGTCCATTTGAAATCATGTATTTATTCCCATCTGTTTCTGCTGCTGCTCTTAATATATATATGCTTGCCATGAAAAGTACTTTAAAACTCAAAAACCATTATACTAAAACAGGGTAAAATGTTTTTATAGTAACAATATCTCTCACTGCTATGGGACCTTTCATGCTGAAGTACCCCAAAGCTCTTTATAAATGTAGCAAACTGATATTCACATGCTCCATCTACAGAGATCATTTCACCACACTGAATGGTGGGGACGTGCAGTAGCTTTTTTCATAGCTGGCAGCACCTTAAGGTAGCTGCCAAAACAAATCACAGGTTACACAGGTAAAAAAAAAAAAAGAGCATTTCAGTTTCAGGAAAACATTCACTTTTTCACTGAATAAAGATGTTCATTCTTTTAGCAGTTTAGGGAGCTCAAATTATATAATTGCAATCGCTTGGCTCCATAAAAATTCTTGAAATACATCTCCTTACTCCAAAAATAGATAACCCTTCCTGTTCTGAGCAAACATCAACATGCTGTCATGGAAAACGATATGAAAGGAAGTGGATGAAATCCTGGTGGGCCTCATACAGATTCAGTTACCCAAAGTGTGGTGAAGCACTTTGTTCCAGCCCTGCACACTCCTGCCAGGCCAGCAAAGCGCAGAGTGGAGCCTGAATCGGAGCTCCACTGAGCACTCAATTTTCCCAATGTGTCATCGTTACGGGAGCACTGGTACTAAATAACTTTGTGGTGCCTCACTGTGAAAATGAAGGTCACAATGGCCCTCTGCTTAATCTGTGGTGTGATGATCTCCTGGCTCAACAGCTGACCAGATGCCATGGGAACGGGGTTTCAAAGCTTTTCATAGCTGCTTTTGTGTGTTTGAGGGTTTATCTCTTGTTTTGTTGCTTTTCAGTGCAATGCTGATAAGGGAGGAAGACATTTTTTAACTGGATCTCTTCCCAAGGGATATGAGTAGGCAGAAACTGTCCCACATCTGGACTAGTTTTGTAGTACCAGGATGAAAGTCATATTTACAGGAATGCCAGACACTTGAAATGCTCTCAGCTCAGGAACCCCAAAAGTGCCCTCAAAAACCCCGCAGCTATCTTCTTCTTTCCTGAAAACCTGAGCTTTTGGCTGCAATGCTGAAAAGGGAATAAGGTTCTTCAAAGCAGAAGACCAGACACCCCAGAAGAAACTGTAATACAGGTACGTGACTCCCAGTCACCCAGCATTATTCCTTAGGGATTAACAGTACCTCTTGATTTCACTTTCAAAAAATAAAAAAATCAAATGTTGCGTGGGGGACACCTGCACACCCTGGGATGTCTCCAATTCTCTCAAAACAGCTAAGCACCTTTTTGCCCTTCCATTATTCTCCTTTCCCTGTTCTGCAGGGAGCAGCCCTGGCTAAGCTAACGGGGCACCATCAGCTGCATCCAGTGTTTACAACACTTCTGACCTGCCATGCCCTATTTCTCATTGCTGTATGAAATCCCAAAGAGGAATATGATCGCTGCGCTGTGTACCAGAGGTGGCTCATTCTCATTTAATGATGTGGCTCCTTTTAAATATAGAAGTATCAATGAAGAGAAAAAGAGGTCCCAGAGAAAGAATTTCTGCTTGCTTTGTTGTTCTTCTGAAAGACACAGCGCTGTGATATCATGGCATTGACTGCCAAGACGACTACTAGATTGACTAGTAAATATGTATTTTAGTGGAGCTCAGCAGAACAATATCCCCCATAACGTAAGTCATTCCATTAGTAAGACAGAGGTACTCGAGAATGTTATATCATCTTTATTCCTTCTGGAAGGGCTTCACTACCATTACTATAAAAAAGTGCTTCAGAGATTGTAAATACATTTAAGTAACTCTGACAAAACAATAGGATCTGACTAAAATGTGGGGTGTTTATCTCATCTGTCAGTCTGATATGGGATAAAAGCCACCGCAGCTATGACAGGCTCAAAAGCACCTCTCCCTGATGATTTTTTTTCCCCTCTGCTACAATGCTTTTTCTATTTACAATGTATGCTGCACCATCCAGGCCTTATCTGTGCTTCTTGAATAGTGAAAAGTTAATTACAGCAGGTGATTCTGCCTCCCCCATTAATTTAGCAGGTCTGTAGTACTGCTGAACCCAGAGTACAAGCCAGGTCCCATATATCCCTCCCTCAAAACAAAAGATAGTTGGCAGAATTGTGAGATGTTTTTAAATTAAATCATTTTTTTAAAAATAAAAGTTGTCTATTTTGCTGTTTCTAAGCTTCATTCTGCATCCAGGTTTTATCATGAATTACTTCTCAAAACCATAAAAACGTGCACGTCACCTTTAGGATGGAGTACATGCTTACACCACAGATCCGTTTTAAGAACGCATAAAAGACAGGTATAAATAGTTGAAGTGACTCCAGAAAGTAATTAAAAAATTCAGTTATCCAAGTTGAATTGATCTAGAATACTCTGGTCACCATCTAGGAAAACAGTCAAACTTTGGCTTTATTTCAAAAGCCTGCTTTGGTGGGATCCCTTTCAACACAGAATTCGCGCAATACCCAGCGGAGTGATGAGAGGATTCGCATTCAGGTCTTTGACCACACGCTTTGCTGAGTCAGTGTTTGTTTTCTAACACCACGGCACTGACAAAAATCTGAGGGTTTCATTAATGGTGACCTGTCATCAGAACAACCCCAGTTTTCTCCTTTACTTGGGACGGTGTCAGCGAGCTCCTCTCAGCAGGTTGGGTGAGCTCTCCTAGTCATCTACAGCAAATGTAACCTCCACCACGGTGGTACCACCTACAAGAAGTGATTAAACAAGTGGCCCATGTCACCAACATCTGTGGAATTTTTAGTGGCCAGGACACTCTTTTTTTTTTCTCACCTCCTCTGAGCAGTAAATACTGAAAATATTTGGCCAGTGTTTTAATACATATGTGACAGAAAAATTACTCTCTTAAAGCAATAACTGCAGCCACACCTTCACCCTGTCTGCATTTCCAATCCATGCTTATAGATTTAGATCAGCCTCATAAAAGACTGAAAATATATTGTTTTAAATCCCTTGAACATTATTAACAGTCAGTTAGTTAATTTATCTATATAGGAACGTCTGAGGATTCATCAGAAGTAATACATCCTACATTTCTGATTAGTGGAAAGGAGAAATACTGTACCAATCATCCAGTTAATTCACTGAGGTGCTTTATTATAGGTGCACATATTTGGTATCGAGATGTCATATTCTCATAATGAACACAATAAAGGATGAATGACTGGTAAAGCTTTCAGCTCACAATACCTATAAAATCTAAGTGTTCGCAAGGTGTTATATACAGATTAATTTATAGGTTCTTATTAACATACTCTGTGCTCTCCTTCATGTGGGTAGAGCTTCTCAGCCGTGGGAGATAACTGAGGTGTTACATGGCCGAAGTTATGACGTGCATCACTCCACACTGCTTGGGGTGGGTGGCTCCAAAATGGGAACCCTGCGTGGGGCAGATGCAAGGCCACCAACAAGAGGGACTGAGTGGGTGGAGATTTCACAAAATAGAAGAGCCCTCTTGCTAATAGAAACCCCTCCACTTTTGTCTCTGGCACGATATCTGGAGTTCACATATTCCTGGGGAACGTGGACACACACTCATGGTCCAACTGCACTTGGTGTAGAGCTGGATACCCAAGGGCAAAAGCAATGCCTGGCTTGCAGGTAAAAAAGAAAATCATAAAAAAAAAAAATCAAGCAATGCTCTTTCTTTTTTTTGGGGAAAAAATAAGTAGTTTTATTCTGGTCATCAAATTAATCCAACCCAGTACCTAAACAAACGATGGACAAAGATTTATTATTTTTTTTAATAACAGATGTTAAAACGTGAGTCCAAACAATGAGAACATACCTACAGAACGACTGCTCTGAGTATAATGTGTATCACTAACCATTATACGTGTCTGTTCTGAGACCAGAATTACAAAAGGCCGAATTTTCTTAAAAGCATGTTAAAATATTAATAGAATATCTGAAACAGTTTTATTGCACGGGCTGTCAGTCTCATGAACGATTACATCACACGGGGAAGGAGGGTAGGAAAAACCACCCAGACGCTGGTGACCTGCTGTGCTGAGCAGCATCATGAAAACCTAATGGGGGAGAGAGTGAGATTGAACATTATAGCTGGCAGCAAGTCTGGAGTGGGAGTGGAGGGGCTTTACTGGGAGTGCTGGCAGTAAATTCCATGACATCCAACCTGCTCATTCTGTAAGTCTAAGGAGGGCGTACTCGCGGTCCTACACATTTACAGACTCCAAACACCAGAACAGTGGAGTCACAGCAGGGGCAGAGACCTGTCATCCTTTTTCTTTTGGTCACAATCGTCACGAAATGACTTGATCACTTATGAAGACGAGCCACACTGAAGGTAGCTCAGAAGTCAGCCTCTTTCTCGAAATTACCCTTCCTCCATTGCTCACACTCACCAGGTTATTTTTGTGTGGTTACTTGTGAGTGCTAAGGCTGCTTTCATTAATTTTTAACTTGAATCAGCAAAGCCTCAAAGTACCTATTTGGGGGAGAGGAGATGCAACATATTACAGTTAGGAGAAGTAAAATGCAATAGTGGGTTTGGTGCTTTGCCCACGTTTTTCATTCAAAGGTTAGTCAATGACAACTGCAGGGCTCGGAGTGTAGACCCGTTTTGGGTGAACTTGGGCAAATCTAACTACAGACTTGATCACAAGTCCACTCACATGTATTAATCAAGTGCTGATTAAACAAAAAACCATCAACATCCTGACTCTGCTCCAATTAAACAGTTTTACTCTTCCATTTAAGGCAGAGCCACCCTCTCAGACTGCACACATCCTGATGAGACAGTCAAAGAAATTTCAGTCAGCTTTGAAACAGTTCTGCAAACTGAGTTTGAAAAGCTGCTGGCATGACTGTAGTCCTACTCCACCTGAAAAATATTCTGGAAAAATATCTGAGTTCAAGCTGGAATCCTGAGGTACCTTCTAGTCTCAGCCAGCTCTTGTGACTAGGTCAGAGAACTAAATTTTAATACTGTTCAAAAGGAAATATCCTATTATGCCTTAATTTTCTGCATTGCAGAGACCTGGTAAAGCAAATAGATCTGCCATTTCACCTTGGTTTTGCAGAGGATTGTCTGCATCCAAATGGCAGTGCCAGAGGAACAGCAGTAACCTTCCCCTGGCACCACTCACCAAAAGCCTCTCAGCCAAAAATCTCTCACCCAAATAAGCCAATTTTAGATAGGAGTATTTTAAAGCAGAGAGAGAACTAGTCCTGCACGGTTTATGCACTGCCTTTTCTTCTATTGGCTGAGAATATTCCAAGTCTGGATACATAATAGAACAAATAACCTATGCAGGCTTTCCAGCACTCATCTGCTTTGAACATGGAGACAACGTTAAAAGAAATTCATAGGAAAAGCATGAAACTCAGAGATACCAAGGAGTTCTGATTTTGAAAGCATATGGCAAGGTAGCATGGGAACCCTGAAGTCGTCCCTGCCTAAGGAAAGGTTTGGGATTATGCAAGAAAATCTTCAGCAGGAACTCATTCTGGATTAGACACCAGTCGGAAGACACACAGAATTCATTCTACTCCTTCCTGAGCTGCTTTTTTTTGGTTGTTTGTTTTTTTTTTTGTTTTGTTTTGTTTTGTTTTTTTTTGGTTTGGTTTTTTTTTTTTTTTTTTTTTAAATAACTTGCAATCACAACAGCTTACTGTTGTACAGACTGAAAAAGGCAGATCCACTCTGGCTGAGGAACCTGCTCAGGGCAAACCTGAGATGCTCTGGTGGTGGGCACCATGCATCCACCATCAGTGGAGGCACTGATCTACTGACCCTTTCTCACTTTTAGGGGCACAGTGATGGATGACTCAAAAGCACAAGAGAAGAGTCTGCCTCAAGCTGCAGTATTTAAATGTCAATATTTCCCTTGTCTTCCTCTCCTTAGCATGAATGGTTCTCAAATTACTTTTTAAAATAATTATTATTTTTGTGTGAAAACGCTTCCTCTCAACCACAGTCACTATAGTTATTTTATTATGTGTGTAGAATAATAATAATAATAAAATTAGTTCCAGTATTCCCTGGTGACACTTTAACCAATTCTAGCACCATATGTGCTAAATGGAGTCATCTGCTTTAAGTTTTGGCTCTGTTTCCAGGTTTGATAAGTAGGAGCTGCCCTGTGACTCCATATCAGATGGGCTGGGGCACTGAAGTTTGTCAGCACTAAAACCCCATGGTCTGCCTGGGTACAGGACACACTGAAAAATGGAGAGGCTTGTAAAACCATTATGGTCCATAGCCAGTCCACAGGAAACTCCCATTTAGGCTAGTCAAAACTTTAAGAAGACACTTAGATTGGCAAGGATAGAGAGCAGGGATAGCAATGTTCCAGCACTGCTGATGCAGAGAGGAGAGCGAGGAAGGGACCCCACACCTGAGTGCTAATCCAGGCATTTGATGCATCCATCCCAAACCTTCTATGAGCAAAGAGAATTCAGCTGCATCACAGAAAAAAAATTCATATTTTCTCCAAGTGTGACATAAAAATTCATTTTTTTATGGTTAGAACTGTTCTAAAGATGAAAAATCCCTTAATCTGCTCATTGCTTTCTTCGCTGACGTGATTGCAGCTGGCAAGGGGCAGCAGGAGAGATCCATGTACCTTCATGCTACAAGCAGGTTATGGATGAACCACGTGATTTCCTACTTTATCCATCCTTATTGGGCTCATGTTTCCTGTAAAGGGTTTTGACTAATTGTGGTTTTGACAAGAATGGCATCATGTGCTGCTTTGTGAACGAACAAGCTCAGGTCACTCAGTCAGACGGTCAGTCTGGAAAACAGATCCATATTCCTAATCCTTAAGGCTGATATAAAGCAGAGATAAGTGTGTTTGTGATGTGGAGGTTACTCTGGGTAAATATCATTTGAGAGAAAAGAACTCTCTCAAGAACTCTTGACAGAGAAGAACTGGAAGCAAAACGCCCTCTGAGTAACAAGGATTTCTACGAAGTGGATCATCTGATTTTTTTCTTCTTTAATACTTTCAGGCTTAAAAGCAACAATTTCATCTTTCAACTTATGCTCAGATTTATGGCCTTTGTGTTGAAAGAGGGATTTTTTTCTTTATTTATTCCTCTGGCCATTTCTCCACATAAAGCTGGAGCTGAGTAAGTTTCTAGGAGGAGCCACAGAAAGATTGATTCTCTGCTGCTTTTCTTGCCCGGCCTGTGAAAAGCCTCCAACCAAAGCAGAGGAATCTCCTGCCTTAGAAGAAATATCTTTCCAATTCAGCTTGTTATTCAAGCACAAAGTGGATAAGCTGTGTTTGAACTTGGAAACACCTGAACCTGAACTAAGCTTAGGAAGTTGCAAAGAGCTTGCATCTCACTAGTGTAACTCATGTTTGGCTCACACATTTTCCAATTAAGGCATCAAATACCATATGACACCATATAATCTATCTTTCAGGCATCTTCAGCAGCAGCACTCGCTAGTTCCTCTGCTTCCTCTGGTCATTTTAGACCTTAAGTACATCTTTCATCAAAGCACTTAATGGCAGAGAGATTTTCCAATAACTCACAACATGCAAACTCAAGACTCTTGTTCAAACAACTGCAGGCAGTTACAGCAGCCCAGTGATCATTCTGCAGCTATTAAAACTTCAGGTCTTATTGCCTGATTAGCAACAGAGGTGTTTCAACTCTGTTTTTATTTCTCTCATTTTCCCCTCTCATAATAAAACGTACATCCTGTTCAGCCACTCAACTTCATTATTAATATTGATCAGCTATAGGAAAGATTGATTTTTTAAAAAAATTTTATAATTTCAGCTGGTCCTTCTTGCTCCCAGTGCCTTGCCACCCCACCCACCTTAGTATCCCTGGTCTGGGATGTTGGGAAAGCCCTTCACAGCAGTGCCTTTGAACTGCAGAGCTACCTGCATCAGCATCCTGCTCCCAACCACCCTGGTACCCACAGCACCCACCACCACCATGAGCAAGAGCCCCACATAAACTATGCTGTTGTTTTCTTGCAGAAAAGCCTCCAAAACCTACTATGTGGGGGATGCTAAGGAATTATACAAAAAGGAAACTTTGAGTCAACAGTGAACCCTTTTGCAGCCAGCTTTGGTAATTCGGTTGTTCAGAGTTCCAGCAGTTCTGCCACCTTGACACTTCCTCATAGCAAATCAGACAGACCTAGGGAAAAGTCCCCCAAATACTGAATCAGCAGACCAGGTTTCTTCAGGGATCCATCTCTGCAACTAATTGAGCTCCCTAACTAACCCAAAGGGTCAGAGAAACCCAGGTTGGAGCATGGCTTTGGAGACAGCCAAGGGGACTTCCCCCAGATGGGATACCTGGATGCTGCGCTGGGCAGGGAGGCGTTAGAAGCGCAAACCACAGGGAAAATTAGTTGGAAGTAGCTGACAAAAAAAGAAAATTAATTGCACAGATCACATCCACAGCACACAGAATAGGTGTTATGAGCCTATTTGTACATGACTCAGGGGTGCATAGTCATGAGAGCCTCTGTAGGATTTAATCCTCCCCAGCAGTTTATAGAAACCCTGCAGAGCATCAGTCTCTGGCCTTGGGAACTTCAATATTCATTTTAGAAACACAGATTAGGTTTGTGAGCCTACAGACACCCGAGTCTGGCTTTGCAGCAGGTCAGGTTGCTGCTCAACCCCTCCTGCTTCTGCCACCCATCACACACTCTGCAGTTCCTCACATCAGAGTCACAGTGTCACCTGTCATCACACAGTTTCTGTAGAGGATAAATTATGTAAACACCAAACTTTCCCTTTATTCAGACAGTTTGAGTCCAAGAATTGCGGACATCCAAATGGTTGTTCCTAATGCAACTCAGGTTTAATTACTAAATGATTATTCAGCCTGTAGATTTTGTTCTTGTACAAAACACTACCTTCTACAACAGTTATAAGCTTTTTTTTGTAAAGCAACAACTAACTGCAGGCGTATAATTTATTAATAAGTGCTTTTCTAACCAGGCAGAGTTAATCCAGGTAATCAAGGCTCTCCCAGGGAAAAGCTCAACAGAACCAGAGGCACTTCCAAGCACAAGCCCCATTTATGTAAAGTATCACACAATATTATTTTATATTTCCAGTTTCAAAAGGCTGTGTACTTTTTCCCATTAGACTAACAAATTACAGCAATTGTGGTCAGCAGTGTGGAGGTTTCTCTGCAGAGCATTTGCCCCCTGGGAGGAAGGAAATCAGAGGGGTGTTAAAGCAATATTGTGCCTTCCACTCGGTGCGCTGAGTGGCCCGATAATGGTTAGCTAAGGGAAGCTGTAAAACTGCCATTACTGCCACCAGTGGGTGTTACTGTGTCTCAGTAACCCTTTTGCAAAGGGACAAGGGAAAAAGAAAGGTAATAAGAATACTAAAAAGAAAAAAAAGGAGGAACTAAGTGAAGAGCTAAGGCAAATTTAACACACCATTCCCTAGCTGAATTTGTTATTCCTATGGATGGTTTTAGATACACATTGCTGTGACTTTAAATTCAGGTGCTGCTGAATCCATTCAGCAGGAAACATTTTCCCAAGCTGTTCCTCACTGAGGTCCCAGGCAGATCCAAACCCTCCTGAGGAGGCTGAAGGGCGTTTTGTCTTTTGATTTTTTGGCTGGACTGCAGTGTAAGAGCCAAAACAGCATCAAGGGGATGCTCTCCTTGATTTTTCCAGGAATCACTAAAATCAAATAGCCAGAAGCTGGTGAGAAAGCCTGTTCTTATGAGACTGCTGGTTCCCTTTTCCAGATTCAGGGTACGATCTGGATAGCTTAAATATTAGCTCAAGAACAACCATACAAACACTTGTGTGTTGGTCCTAAGGTTTAGTTTCGGACCCTCATCTGTGTTTTGCCACACAGAGGCTTCACCTGTTATATTATAACAGGCCTGACCCATGGGCTGATCTCACCAGGTTTTCATTGCTCA
Source organism: Pseudotriccus pelzelni (assembly GCA_035584735.1). Taxonomy (NCBI): domain Eukaryota; kingdom Metazoa; phylum Chordata; class Aves; order Passeriformes; family Tyrannidae; genus Pseudotriccus; species Pseudotriccus pelzelni. The sequence goes on from JAWMRA010000020.1 coordinate 15,134,175, forward strand.
TCTGATTTTCCTTGTCTCCAAGGGTAGCAAGTCTCTTGTCCCTTCTCTGCAAAGACAAACATATCGCTCAAAGGGCTGTGGTAAAATTAATGTTTTTCCCTTTTTCTACTGCAACATGACATTTTTGCACCCCCCTGCCATAGACAGAAAAGCTTTGGAATTTTATACTGGGTAACACAGGGCTAAATGCACATGAGACATAATATTTTCTATATGTTATGTGTGGCACACAGCCCACAACACACATACACTGTATATAATCCCAGTATTGGTTACACCAGGTACCTGAATGTCTCAAAGACAGCACCTGCACAGCATCTGTCTGAACATTAGACAGCCTCAATTTCAAAGTGCTGCAAGTCTCAGGTGTATGCAGATGTGTGGTTTCTCTTCTGCTGGATCTCATTGCAAAGACAACGTTACAGAACAGGTGTGAATCAATAATATTATTGGATTGCCTCGAGTGTTAGAAAATGAGAGCATTCAAAATGACAGGAGTAAGCAGGACATTTTCATTACATGCCTCACTACGTGTTTCCTTGTTGGGCTATAAATTAAGCTTCGTAAACTTTTGTGTTGGGATTTGGTTTTTTTTTTACTGCACTGAATATGTAAAAAAAAAAAAAGTGCCTGCAGCAGTGAACCATTGCAGTCTCACACGTAAATGAGAGAACATGTTTTGAACACGTAAATTATCCTGCTATAATCCATATTTAGCAGAACTATTCCAAGCTTTTACATGAAATATGCATTACAAGTCCTTGCGAACACTTGCCCTTTAAGACATATCAAAGCATCATGTAACCACAGAAAGTTTCTTTTGAACAAAAAAGGTGTACTAAAATATACTTAGAATATACCAAAGTATACTGTCATATAGTCTGTAAGATATGCAGATCACAGGCAACCAAATTCATTGTATTACACAAACACAGAGAAAACTTCCATCCTGCACAGTGACTATTTCATGTAAAAATGTTGTCGGGACAAGCTTACTCACAGTGAGAACCTGGAATGGAATTCATAAAGGAAAGGTTGTTTTTAGACAATGTGGATAACGTTGGGAGTCTAATAAAACAGGAAAGGTCAGAAGCTGCAAACTTTGTTACCCTGGATGCTGTATGAAGGTTCACCTGGACCCCACTGCCTGCAGCCAAGACAGGCAGAGGAGAGAGAAAAACATCACTTTTTTCATTGTATTTCCCCAAGTCTTAGGTGTGTGCCTTCAAGCAACAGCCCCAGCCTAACACAGGGTACCTGAGATGCAGCCAGGAGCTAAACACACCTTTCCTGAACCCAGCTTAGCAGGGACTGTGCTACACACAGGCACGGATTGTGCTGCCGCTTTTGAAGCCCACGGAAACCCTCGCACAGACATCAGTAAGATCGTGACTTTACCTGTCACCTAGGGGTGGATGTCAGTTCTGGAAAAAAAAAAAAAAAAAAAGAAAACTAAGCATTGCCTCTCCTTTCAGTGCTACCCAGCAGATATGCTGGCTGGGCAGGAGGGATTCCCTCAGCCCGCTGACAGCAGCGAGGTTTTGCAATTCCAGCCTCTGCCTCATGAAACTTGCATTATAACCACACTTATTATTTGGCCAAATTCTGGCATTCTGAAACTCTGAAACTAAAAAATTGCTTTTTATCATCCAACGCTCACATGACAATGTGAAATGCCATTCATTACCTTAATCCCTTTTTTAACATGATCCACTTGATCTTTTCCTTTTTTGTCTGAACATAATGGAGAGCAATATTTTAAAGGATACGTCCAAATAGCGTGGTAAAAATTGTCAAAGTCAAAACATTTTAATGGACTGGGAATTTAAATGTCTGTACTTGAAAACCTGGTTTATTTTGACAATATTGCTTTTTCTCCATAGTTACCTCTGACCTCCAGTATTACTCTCAGTGGATTATTTTTTCACTGAGGGAGATGCTTAAGCATGGACCAGAGTAGATAAGTGATATGGTCAAATCGCTGCTGGCAAACCCTGGAATTACTGACCGCTTTAATAGCTCCTGCTGACCTTCAGATGAAACTTCACCTTTGGTTATTAACATGCCTCTCTACTTTTATGATTTTTTTGGAACATAATTTGTCACAGTTTTTATCTGCACAGAGCAAGCGTTAGGCTTTTAAAAATGTGAGTTATCTTTTTACAACTGCTAACAATTACACATCACAGAATAGACCAGCCCAAAAAACCAATTATGAAAAGACCTGTATGGGAAGTGCATTCGCTCTCGAAGTTGGAATTATAGATTTCTGAACTAAAACTGCGCTACAGCCACGTTCAGGAGCTGGGAACACGAAACCAAACTTTGAAAGGGCTTGTAAGATCAGCGAGATAAGATAAGGGCGTAGAAATTAATTGCCCTTGTTTTGATTAAAATCTGATAAAGGGCTGGCAACGCTGCTCAAGATCAGAGCGAACAGCAACGATGCATCTCCTGTCACAAATTGGCGGCTGCAATCACGCAGGCACCCGGCTCCACGTGCCAGAGCCCACTGGGCAGCATCCTGCACACACAGACCCTGCCAGGCAGCCAGGAGACCATCCGAGGCTCAGGAGCTCTCAGGGAGCCCTTCCCACAGACACCGGAGGGTTTGGCGCCGGCCCCAGTGATTCAGAGCGATGACATTTTGCAACCAGATTGTACAAGCACAAGCAGCTAAACCTGAGCCGGGGAAACGGTGCCAAAAGGCTTTCAGATGATCAGAGCAATATGCCAGTCAGTTAGAGGTCGATTGACCAATTAACAATTAGGTTTGGAGAGCGGGCACGTCATTTCGGATCGTTATTTGCCAAAAGATCAACTATGTGGGAAAAGTTTTAATTTAAAAGTGGTAATTTCTTTTTTTTTTTTTTTAAATATATCCTGGCACTTCTAACCCCAGCTTTGTACCAGTGTGGTGCTGGCAGCAGGTCACAACCCTGGGGACCGATTGCAGCTGGCAGTGTGACAGCAGCACTTGGACAAAGCCTCCAGGAAACCAGCCTGGGCTTCCAGTTTTGTTTGAACACCGCTCATGCCAGGCAAAAGGCACGAGAGCTAAATAGGAGCAGAGGAAGGTTTTGCAAAAGGATTGGGGATGAAGGCTTACAAGGTGAAAACTCACCTCACATTAGTGATGAGAGGCACCTCAGTGCAAGGTGTCTTTTCTAGAGATGCAAGATTCAAAGCAGATGGTGGGAATTTCCAACCTGGTCCATATCTAATTATAGCCAATTGCAAGAGAACTAAAATATCTCAACTCAAGCCTTGGAGACCTGCACTTGTTCAGTCTCCTGTAGCAGTCTTGTTGGATTGAACTCCCAAATGGGGCTTCTCTAGGCAGGACAAGCCATTTTCACCTGCCCTGCTGGACAGATGGAGGAGGATGGGACTGGCATCAGCTCAAGGTACCTAACAGCTTTCCCAACAAACCCTGGCTGCAGAGCAGCAAAGAGCTTTTCCCAAAGGCTTGGGTAACCCTCTGTTGTCTTCATGTGTGAGAGAAAACCAGTGCTCCGAAATAAAAATTTATGATAAAACCAAGTTGAGTTTCTAGAACGATATGCATCAATGTAACCACGACCTTGCTCAGAGTTAATTTGTGCAGGAGAAAAATGCTCTTAGCATTCAGGGCCATACAAATCAAGGGGAACATGGGATTTGACAGATTTGGTCACATCTGCAGTGGGGAGGGACTGCTTCTTTGTTTAGAAATATTATTCTATGGTACTCATGTGGTGCAAAGGCACCTCAAGTGATGCTGTGGTGAAATAACAAAGAAATGGTGCCACATGCAGTAACTCATAGCTGTAGCAGCTTTGTTTTTTGGTTTTTTGTTTGTTTGGTTTTTTTTCCCCAAAACTCTCCTGATTCAGGGCTGTACAAATTTCAGGAGAAACAGAGGGAAGAGGGCAAATATAACAAACACTCATGAAAGCAGTACATGTTTGAAACTGAAATTTGTGACTAACATCCCCTGAAAGTCTCTTACAGTGTTACATGCATTTTTGGTATGGTGGGAGAACACAAGCTGAACCCTGAAAGTCAGAGTTGTTTGGGATACCTTTTTTTCCTCCAGCTTAGACCCACCCCCAGCAAAGACAGCAACCTGGACCCTTCAGAGCACCGGAGCATCTCACTCTCCTACATAAAGTGAATGGCTCTGAAGATACAAGCCCCAGGGCTGCCAAAGCAAGGCGCTTCCCAAGGAAGCTTTGCACGTGGCCTGGCATCATTTTTGACTCTCTCTGCAGCAGACCCAGGCCACTGTGAACCAGAGAAGCAACCCAAGTCTTATCAGCAATCTGATCCTGTATATAGAGTACATCTTCTATCTGTTTTACAGTCCCGAAAAAGAAATAAAACAAAAAAATCGCCATGAAAAGCTACAGAACATAATGGAAACACAGTAATTTGCTTTAAAATATTTTAATTGTCCTGTTTACTTGGAGCTCCCTGACTTCTGACTGAACCTTGCTTCTGCCAGACGGTTAGGAACAGCCCTTCTGTGAAACAATTATACAACATGTGTACAGAGAATAATTTCTAGGAATTATATTAAATCATAATAAATCACAACAGGTTGTGACAGGCTAAGCTTGTAAGTGCCTGAACACTATTCATCCTGGACATTTATAGTCTCACACATGAGGTCTCACTAAGCCATACCAAGGCAATAACCTCCACTGCACTTCTCCAGGAGGTAAAATGCCAGTGTTAAATAAAAAGATATTTGAGACTGGTGCACGTGCTGCAGCACTGCCTTCTGGCACCCCAGCTGGCACAAAGTGTGGCCAGCAGCAGGCCAGGAGCCCAGGAAGTGTCGCTGTGCTTAAGTGGGTGGTAGTCTTTGTTTGAGTCAACACTGAAACCCTTGTGCTATCACCACACTGCGGAAGGTGTCATCTTGTGGATACAGAACTGACATCCTGACCACCTCTGGTCCTGAAAAGTTTCGTGTTTGAGGCTTTTTCCTCTTCAAGTGCACAGCTGCTTAACACAAGTTTTGATTTGGAGGGCACCACTTTCCCTGTGACCCTTCCTGGCACAATGTTGGATGTACAACATGCAGTTGGTCCCCATCCAGTGGGTTTTGCTTCTCTGTCCTGCCACGGTGTTTTTCCCTAGACAAGTTCGCACTCAGATATGAAGGAGCATGACTCCTGATGCCCTTCCAGCAGCTCAAACACTCTCTTGGTACAGACATTATTATTGCTGTGAGGGCAGATGTTGTCCCTTAATCCAATGACCTTCACATGAACAATTTCTGATATGCTGGGAAGCACCTTTATTAACAGGGTGGCCTCCAGATTTCAGTGACTTGCAAAGCCCTCCAAGAACTTCTTCCAGGACAAGGTTTTGGCAAGGGGCCCAGGCAGTCACTGCCACCAAGCCTTAGCAGTTTCCCACAAACATTCAGGAGTTTCAGTGCCTCTGCATCGCTGCTGCACAGCTTTGGCTTCTTTTCCAGAACAGTGATGGGACAAGGCAGAAAACCAAGACACAGGAGCAGAGGTGGGGCATTAAGGGAAAGCAATTGAAAAAGTACACACAGTTTAAATTTCATCTCTCCTTGCAGGCAAATGAAGGATTACTTAACCAATACATTTCTGTCTCACCACTGATGTCTCTCCAAGCCATTTTGAAATGGAAATCTTTGAGAAACTAATGTTCATGTTCACTTTTGAAGGCACTTAACACTTCTATGAGAAATCCTTGGCTTTGAGAAGGGAAAAAAAAAAAAGTCTTCAAGAACTGAACAGTCTGGTGGTGCAATAGAGGGAAATAAAAAAACGGTGTTATCTGTCATCAACAGCGTTATCAGAAACTTCACAGCAAGCTTTAGAGAGCAGTGATGGCCACCTGAGCCCACGTCACCATCAGTCTCTGCTGAAAACAGCCTCCCATCCTGGAGCAGGGAGCTCTGCCTGGGGAAGGGCAGCAGCACACACCTGAGGCCGGGATCTGGTCTGGTTTGCAGCTACGTAAATCAACGGGAGCTTCATCCACTTCAATGGAAGCCCTCTGGATTTACGCCAGAGCAACTGAAATTAGAAGCTTGCCCTAAGTGGGCGGGAGCTCATTATAAGACTAAATAAGGAGTGAGTCATTTTCAGAATTTTAAACTGAAAGGAGCCGCATTTGGCTGACCTCCTTTTTTTTTTTTTTTCCACACTGACAGCTTATTAGATTACAGCAGATAAGAACTGTGCTTTCTTACTGGTTTTTCATGGCGACGAGTCTGTGTCGCTGACAAAGGTGGAAACGCTGGTTCAAACAGAAAAATCCAAAGTAATATGTTTAAACAGCACGGTGCTTTTAACCGGGAGTTAATTTTGATATCTGAGGAGACAAACACTGGCTCAGCTTACTTGTAAATGTTCCCATTCCATACAGAATACATCAAGGGCCAAGTGACCCGAGAGGAGCCGAGCATGAAGAGACAGGAAATCTCTTAGTGGATTTGAGAGAAGCTGGTCAGTGATTGGGGGAATGATTGCCAGTCTTAATTATGAAGCTTGATAATTATTTCTTGTTAGTACCACTATTAGAAAGACACTTTTCTTAAAAAAAAAAAATTAGAAAGAAAGATGAACACAGCTAAGGCACCTACCCTGCCCAGTTCCAAAGCCCCATTCTGAGCCTACTCTGGTCTCCCAGATAATAAATTCTTCTGACTTCATCTTGCAACCCTTTCAGGGAGACTTTTTAGGCTCCCACTGCCCAGGCACTTTAAAAAGATGACTCTCACTGATGAGATTAGGCTTGAGCATGCCATAGCCCCCTAAATCACTTTTGGCCTTGCATCAGTCAGCAAATCAGACAGTAAAATTTCCAGGCAGAAAAGAATCCTGAGGTAACAATTCTGAGGCTGCTTAATTTGAGATTCCAGATCTGCTAAACCTTGTAATATTTGTCTGAAGACTCATTTACCCAGAGTGAAATTGTATTCAAAGTAGTGGCGAATGGAAGAGGTAATTACAGCTTCACCATGAGCAAAAACACCAAAGGCACATGAAGGAAGAGGGAAAGGCCAGAAAACTTCTCTTCATCAGATCAGAAGGATGGGGAAAAAAAAGGGTATATAAAGTTTGGTGGATCTTCTGAACCTTCTAATATATTTTTATACTAAGTCTTGAAATCAGTCATGATACAGAAAGCTATTGAATGGGATTGCTCTGTGTCAAGGGCTCATTTCCTGCAGTCATGATTGACACAACCTGATATTGGCTCTGAGGTGACCACAACCAGCAGCAATTTGGGGAGGCAGTGAGGACTATGGGGTTGTTCTCATTCGCTCTCATGACCACAACGCTAAACAGTTATTACATCTGGCCCTGGCCACCTTCTCACACTTCAAAGATTGTTCTGAAGACCTGAAAGCCTAGTTCCAGTCATTCAGCTCAAAGTTTAGGAGGCAATTTGCCGATGACCTAGAAGGACCTACTTGGGTAGATATTAGTGATACTCAACAAAGAAAAGCAGAAGACATCCCACAAGGCCCAATTTGTATAGAGTAGAAGTAAATAGTTTGTTATCGTGGTATAACAGGACTGGACACTGGCATGGAATGTCTTCTCTGCTATTATCTCCTCTGACACTACTCAGTGGCACATGGGTGTGTTTTATGGCTCCTACAAGGGCAGCCCAAGGGTCTCCTGGGTGGGCAGGGGAGCACCACAGGCAGCCCCAGCACAGGCTGACCTGGCTGCCTACAGAAACATCACAGGGCCAAGAGCAGACCCCAGGACCAGGCACAGGCCAAGAGGATTTTCTCAGGCAGCGAGGAATTCCCCTAACACCACGTTCAACTCTCTCACAGAAACTTTGGGACGCACCTCTAGAGGACATTCCAGTCACTTCCTAAAACACCCAGAGGTGGGTGGTTTAGGAATCTCCTCCTGGTTTCTATATATAACTGGTGGTGCAAGCATTGCCCAATCCTGGCGCTGGGGAAGAGGGAGCAGAGTGGGTGGGGAGAGCCATTCCTTGGAGATTTGGATTTCTTACAGCTGGCGCTTTCCAGGGAGCCTGGGGCTCTGTGGGGTGCAGAGCACATCTGAGGGAGAATGATGTCATCTCAAAGCCCCAGCCCTTCGTGGGTGTGCCACCTCCACGGGGCCATGGACCTGCTCCAGAACGATCCTTGGGTATCTCTAAGTGATCAGTAGACTTTGCCAAGGTATCAGGCAGCATCACAGGGGATCTCAGTCCTCTGCTCTTTCCCCAGTCTCCTTTCTACTAATTACACAATACTGATGTAAGAGGCAGCATTTTCTTGCCCCTACCTCCTCTGCAACAGGGGGTTGGACGGACTCTGCAATTTCCTATCTCTTGGTGTAAATGGAAAACTGCCTTTGATTACACAGAAACCAACATACTTTATGTCTCGTACCTGTAGCATCTAAAGCCTCTCATTTTTATTTTTTTTTTGATCTTTACAACAGGTCCAAAAAAAAAAAAAACCTCCCCTCCCCTGTGGCAGCATGTGGGGAGCCCGGGGTGCTGCTCACCAGCATCCCAGGGGACACAACACTGGTCCTCCCTGCACGGGCTCAGCCCTAGGAAGGTACTAGCTGGGCACAGTGGCTCAGCCACCCAGCTCAGCCCCATCTGAGGAACCTGCAGAACTTGCCTGGCTGCCAGAGGAGCGGCTGGAGACAAACTTTTTACCTCATGGCATCGCTGCTTTTGATTGGGGTTGGTTTTGTGAGCAAGCTTTGCTGCTGACTAATAGCCTTGGGCAACTGGCAGGGAAAACGAGACCTCACTGAATGGCAAGGTACGGCGAACCAAAATGACAAGATTATACTAGCAGTTCATTAAAGCAGATGAGAGAGATTAGAGTGCTTGTTACTATGATAAAGCCAAATTGCATGTGCATGAAACATGCCTAGACAGAGCTTTTTAAAAAAAATTAACATTACAAAATGCTACCTTTTTAATTGGTGAAAAAAAAATGCTGGTAGACATAGAATTTTGCCAAAAGAGAAGATTTCAGTACAAAATAAACCTGGAAAATAAGACAAGTTATAGAAGACATTTCTCTTTCAGCTTATGATTCTCCTCTAAAAAAGAAACCCTGGATGGGACAAAAAAACCAGACCTGTTTTCTCTCTCCTCTATTTTTTTCCAGAACTTATGTCTTATTCCAAAGAGAAGCCTCCACCATAAGTAGACTGAAACATGAAGGAATGCTTTCAGTTCCCCCTTCCACTGTGGTCATCCTCAAACCAACCCCCGGATGCTTCCCCCTATCCTCGTGCTTCTACTTTTATCCTCCTTTTACATTTCTATTCACTCCTGCAATAGGACATGGAAGTGCTGCTGTGGGTCAAGTGCTAATGTGTGAGACCCTGGGTCAGTGAGCCATCCATTAGAAAGGGTCAGGAGTTAGTGTAAGTTAACAAAAACTCCTTGTAACTCTCTAAAACATCCCACTGCCTTCACTCATAGGAAAACCAAGCATCAAACACAGCAAACACAATCATTTCCTAATAGAGATATCCAGTGACCATTTCTTGGATTTGAAAGTCCCAGACAAGGGTTCTGGCCTTTCCTTGTTATGATACAATTCCAGCTCAAATTTTCTGGAATTTAAGGGGTTTTTAAAACTTGGCTCAAACCTATAGCTGATCTTTGTGATGGAAACTGTCCTTCTTGTAGCAGAAGGTAAACTGTAAGGCACAACCAGTGCTTTGGGGAAGTTTGAACAGAGACTTGATTTCAGATCTGAACTTTGTCATCCAGGCCTATCTCTTCCCTTTCTTCTTTGCCTTTGTGCCTGCAACACGCACTGACTTTGTAGATCAATGCAGAAGGCTGTAAATGATGCATGAAATGAAAAATCCCTGTCCAGCCAGCACACAGAGAGAATACAGACAGTGCTATACTGTCATTGCTGTGGTATTTGCTGCAATATTCACAGCTAGAAAAGCCCACTAAGTCCCAGAACAATGCTGGACTATTTTAAAGTCTCAAGCTCTTTTGGAGGGAGGGAAAAGAGGAAGGGAAAAATTAACTCCCCCTTACACCCACCTACTTTCTCCCTTTGTTTCAGAGTTTTCACAAGAGCAAACTCTGCCCTCCCATATGAATCTTTCATTATTCCTCACCCCCCAAAAAAAAAATTCCTTCCTGTTCTCAAATGGGGGTGGCAAGAGATGAAAAAAGAGGAAAATAAAGAGATTATATCAAATAAATAAATGCTTTCATCAAGCCAGCTCAGAATGAATCATCAGCTCAGTGCTGCACTGAGAATGGGGCTTGTCCCTCCCGAGCAAAACACTCCTCAGCCCAGGCAGTGGTCATGGACCACCAGCCAAAGAGCCCCACCAGCTGGTCTCAGCTCCTTGCCCTGGAGCACTAGGGATGTTACAGCTTGACTCTGTGGTCTTAAAGGTCTTTTTTCAGCCTAAATGGTTCCGATTCCATAAAGGAGGACGGCCATGCTCAGAGGTGCTTGAGCTCTTCCCAAGCGTGCTCGGCCCATTCCTCGCACCTCTAATGTTCCTGTGCTGGCACTAGGGATGATGAGTGCTTGGCAGCACTATTCTTCATATGGAACATTAAGCTGAGGTCTTGCACACTCCTGAACATTAAATATCCCATGATAGCCATGAAGAAGAGCTACGGGTTTTATTAACCTCAGTGTCCTGGACACATTGCGGTAGGAAAGTCATCATTAACCTACCTTAAGAATACAGGCAGGGGCCCTCTTTGCAAACTATGCTCAAAGAGCTACAACCCTATGAAATACCTTTAATAATTTAAAGCAACTACTGAATGTTGCTATAAAGGATATAACCTCACCTCGACAAAGAAAATCTGTAAAGGTTTTGACACAGTAAAGTGTTCGCAGCGTTCACATCCAAATCTTGATTCTTTTGCTAGTCCTTGCTCAGCCATTGCACCCAAATACTAGTTCTTCCCTTCTCTCCTACCCTCTGCCAAAAGCTGGTTCATCTGGGTTTCGGGCATTTTTAAGATATAACTTTCAACAGTAACTGGGGTATGAACCATTAAAAGCATTTCAGCACAGGGGGAGAATTCTTCTGAGAAGGACCAAATCAGATCATCTTTCACAAGACAAATAAATACATAAGTCTTAAAAAAGGTCAGACAAGGGTTTTTCTTTTTTCTTTCTTTTAACAGAAAGAGTGAAGAAGAATTAGGTTTACTTGCTTGTGCAGTATTAAATACAACCTGATTTAACCCAGCAACAAATAATACTTGAGTGATAACAGATTTCACTTGACAAATGTTAGAGTCACGGTAACAGTGGTTGATGTATTTCTAATTTGTGCCTCTAACACCGAACTCCAATTTGCTGTCAGTGCACAGGAGAAATAAAATTACTGTAGGAAGTGGAAGTAAGGGAAAAAAAAGAGGCTGGTGTAGTACCAGCTCTGATAGCTCTGCTCAGCTTTCTTTGTGAACGAGCTTCTGCCAAGAAAAGTTTTAAAGAACAGCCACTTAGATGAGTGCTGCTTGCCTTGCCTGAGACGTACAGCTTCTCCACATCCCCAGCAGACCTGGGGTGTCACAGAGTGCTCGTCCCAGAGCAAGCAAAGCTTTGCTCTCATGACGCCCCACACACACACACCAAGCTCTGCAGGAGTGCACCCCCGTGTTTCCCTACTCAATCTCTTAGCTGAAAAAGGTGTATTAAAAAGTTATTCTTGGCACTGAAAGTCAGCAACTGTGACTGAATGGATGAGGGAGCAGAACTCAGGAGTAGAACTCAGGAGTAAGGAGGTCCCATTTGCAGAGATTCCCACCCGATCCCTTCCCGCCGAAGCACATCACACTTTTGAGCGCCATATTCTGTTTTTCCCTTCCCCTGCAGCAGACACTGAGGGTCTAACATTCACTGGCCACACACAGGCACCAGCTGGTCAGGGAGCATCTCTTATCCCTGTGCTCCAAACTGCAGCCACAGTCCAGTCACATCGGTGCTTAAGCAACAGATCCCACTGACATCAGCAGAGCCAGACACTGAGAAAGCACACTTGATTTCAGTCGATTGCCTTAAAATTTGCACTTCGAGGGGCACACCGAGGCAGAGTTTGCCTTTTCCCCTTTTGCAAAGTGCAAAGGTGAGATTTTTATGCTTACCAAGATAAAGAAATATTTTTTTTCCCACTCTCCCGCATTAATTTACTGCTGCTTAGAATGAAAGGGGGAAATCTGCGTTCTCTTACAGCCGCAAAGCATGCTCTGGACTCAGGGATGCAGGAGGGAGATCCAGGCTGGCAGATGAGCCCTGGACGCTTGGACAGGTCATTTCACCCCCTCACCAGCACAGCCAGATGCAGCAGTGAGGGGATGACCAACAACCTGAGAGCAATGGAAGTTGCATCTCTGGGCTTGGAGGGTGGGCCATAAGAAGAGAACAGGGTTACCTGCAAACCCCATTTCCCATCCCTGCCTCTCTGTATCCCAGCCGTGGGCTCCCTGCAGCACCCAGCAGCTGTTGGAGGGCTGATGAGGAGGGTCCCTTTGCAGACAGCACAGGAATGTGGTGAGAGCCCTCAATGCAGGCAGGGACAACATCCCCTCTGTGATAAAGCAGCAATGTTTCAGGCTGGAAGCGTTAGCACTTTGAAATGGTAAATCAGAGTGCCTCTGTTCAGTCCCTTCCCCACAGAGAATTATTGTAAAGTGCTGCCTGCATTTACATTCATTTTTTTTGTGTGTGCGGACGGGGTCACAAAGGGAAGAGAATGACAACAAAAGCAGAGATACATCATGGGGGGAAAACAATCCCAGCCTCGACCACTACATGTAACTGCAGAGCAAAGCCCGGTGACTTCACATGGGTTTCACTTGCTGCTGCTGGAACACTTCAGTTCCATTCATGAGCAGAGATCTAACAACCAGGCAGGATTATTAGACAATAAAGCTCCTTCCTGTGTCTCCTTTAATTTGCCCTGATAGATATGCAAAGCAGGGGAAGCAAAAGCTAACCAGGTCTCTTATTGAAGGAAGACAATTTCCAGACCATAACCCAGTTACCTTTCTTTTAAGCTGCCTGGGAGAAAAACACTTGTGCTGGGTTTGGAGGCAGGAGGAGGGAGATGGAGGCAGGTGGGGGAGATGGATGAAACCTGGGAGTACCTGAAGGTCTCCTTACAGTCTGTCAGCCTGTTGTCCTGTTGCGCCTGATACAAAGGAGAAGTTAACAAATGATAGTGCTTTTTAATTAATGCACAGGGAATTCTCCCCCTGCAATAGACATGTCAATGTAACACTAAGAAGGTATTAAAGAAAAAAAAAGGGAAAAGTAACAGCACCAGCCCCAGCCTTCCCCAGATACAGCTTCAACTCCAGGCACTGTAAACAGTGGGAGAAGTTTTTCAACTGATTTTTTTTTGTTGTTGTTTCAGGGGCTGTTGCTCACATCTGGTGAAGCTGTCCCTGGGCTACTGCCATATGTAAGGACACAAGGTTTTATGACTTCTTGTCTGTAAGATTTATGGAGATGATCTATGATCAGCAATTTTTCATATTCTTATATCCCAAGCAAACACTCAGAGGGCCATTCCCTGCAGAATAGGAAGGTGTAAACTGACACGGTCTCGGCACAGCAAGGCCACCAGCACAGATACCAAGCTCTGGGACCGTGGTAGCAGCAGGGATGGGCCAAGGCATACAGAGAGCATTTTGGTTTCCCTTCCTTTCCCAAGACAAACAAGGGGCAAGAAGAGAAGCAGGAAATTAAAGAATTAAGATGAGCTACTCCAGCTCTTTTGTGATATGTTAATGAAATTGTATTATCTACATTTATTAAGTTAAATTCCAGAGCATCTGCAGCACTTGTCCAGGAAACACACAAGTTTTGGTGCTAACAAAAAGCCCAGCAAGGCCAGGAGGCTCCTCCACATTTTCAGGGGAATCCCTGCAGGCTGGGGGGGGAAGCAGAGCTCCCCAGCCCATGGCTCTGGCACAGACTCCAAGAGATAGCCCTGCCTGAGCCCTTGTGCATTTTAAAGGAAGGAAATGTCTTATCACAATGTTTTGCTGATATGCTGCTCCGGTTCTCAGTGTCACAAGCCTTCACCTTTCACTTACATTGGAACCAGAATGAATAAGGAGATTTAGTGAAAACAATAAACAAGAGGAAGTGAAAAACCTGCCAAGAGTTTTGGTTGGGCTGCAGCCATCCATGTTGTCTTTGACAGGTAGCTTGGCTGTTAGCAAAGGACAAGGTCTTGTCAGTGTTAGGAGGGCATCACAGGAAGGAAATCACCTCCACTGACTGCTCTGCCTCTCTGTGCTCATCTGTCACCCTAGAGGTATTTTCCTCCACACACACATTTCCTATTTGCCTTTCAGGGAAAGAACCTTTCCTCTCCACCACCTCCCATCTTCTCTCTCAACCCCATCAATGCTAACTCATACCATCCCCTTCTTGGGACAGGAGGAGGATAACTAACAAACAAACAATAATAATAAATTATCAGACTCTTGCAAAGTACAAAATAAGCCTCAAGTCCACAGTCTCCACAGAAGCAAGTTCCAAAGTGGTGATATGCTGAAAGGAGCCTTATTCCACCCATCATTAATACAACACTGAAATCAATTGCCCAGTTGAGCTGTAACTTCATTCACAAATCCTTCTAAGTGCCACTGAATCCACCAGTGATTTACACCTGATAACAGCCCATCCCTCCACTTAGGCACCTGAACAACTATTTATTTTACAGGATCGTATTACGTGGACTTCCCTTGTGTGCAAACAAATCAACTCATTTTACAGATATAATCAATTCTCTGCAATCCAGACAGATTTGTTCCTTTCCCTTAAAAAAAAAAAAAAGAACAAAAAAATGGAGATGACACCAGTAAAAAGAAAATTAAAAAATTAGGAGACACAGATGCCAAAAGAATAGTATTAGCCCAGCAATGTACCTGCAGGTTTGGAAAACAATCTAGCACTGTGTGATCATTTTGACAGAGGCACTTGAAAGAAATCAATAAAATTGATCAGTCAGCTGCACCGTTTATAGATGTGGATCAGAGTTCTGGGATGGCCAGCAGAGTTATTTTTACATAAAAGTGTGTGAAAAATAAAAACGGCACAAGGGGAAACAGAACCTACTTGGGAAGCCGGGGTGGAAGAGAGCCTAGGATAAGCAGCAGGATCTGCCAGGCAGCCATGGGAGCAGGGCACTGCAGGAAGCTTCCCTGCAGAAAGAAATGGGTAATGAAAGGGAGACTTGTCCTGCCGAGGGAATCTCAGTGTGAAAGGTTGTGTCAAGCCCTGGAAGTGAAAGTCCTGAGTGGACACGTTAAACTTGCCAGATGAAGAGAAAACTCAAGGTTTGGGCCCTTTAATAAGAACAGAAATCGGTTCCCTAACTCTCAGAGGAGACTCTTTCAGAAGGAGTTCTCAACTTAATCTTTGTTGAAATCACAGTGTCCAGTTGATGTAAACTGATGCACTGACTTCAAGATGAGCTAAGCCAACCTGTACCCAGGGAGGGTCTTACCCATATTTTTTAATATTATATTTTATCTTTAGTGGATTAAGGCAGAGACTGTCTCACCCCTCCACATAACACCCTCATTTCTGGACCTTGCAAAATGATGCAGTTTCCGGGCAACTCCTCAAATTCTCTTTAGTCAGACCTAAATGCATATTATTAGTATTTCTGTAGTTATGATATCCAGTCATGCACATTACTTCAACTTCTGTTTCCCCCCCAAACCCAGGAATCAGAGGCATTTGAATGGAAAATAGCTAGGGAAAAAAAAAAATCGGAGAAATACTAACCATGTAATCTACTACACAGGACAGTCCCCTCCATGATCTTTGCTTACTCTATATCACCACAAAGCAAGGCAGTAATTCCTCTGTTCACATGCATCTGTCTTCTCCTCTGCACTCACTGTTCTGTGCACTACATGGGCTCCCTGCCCTTTATCAGCACCAAGGACTATATACATTTACCATCTACAACAGCAACATTTAATGCAGCAATGCCCCATTCCAACACCACGAAAGATTGCATCTGAACAGAAAAATGCACATTTGAAGCACAGCTCAGTTCATTCACTCCGGGTAACTGCCTACTACAATTATCAGGAAATGAAAAATATCACTTCCCAGCCTTCTCTTTTCACACGTTAAAAAAAACCCCAAACATATAAAGATCAGCACAAACACTACAGGGTCACTCATGCACGAGGCAACGCTTTGCACTGTTTCCATGACATGTCACTAAACAGACAAAAGTCTGGGGCTCTACAAACGTAGGAGAGAATTTCTAATAATCACACATTGTGCATACATGTCCACACACCCTTTCAAAGCAAACAGAGTGAACATAAAATCTATAACAGTAATAGTCTATCTTCTCTTTATGGCAGAGTTCTGGAAAGTTGGAAGCAGATACTGTCACCAAGTTGCTGTTTAAAAGACATTAAATGCAGAAAAAATAAGAAAAATCGTTATCCCTGCTGTGGATTCTCTTGGAATGAAAAAAATGATAACTGTGGGAGTCAATGCATTTAAAAGTGTTCACAGGGTACTATACAGTGTATATACAATGACCCACAAAGTGGGAGTACAGTTACTGAAAGAGGAGCGTAATACAGAATTATAAGAGGGGAGCATAAATAACACACAATGTAATAACCAAGGACTCAGTTCTAGGGAGTCTATATATAATCCTAGTTTCTTACCCCTCCACCCCAATGTTTTTAACATTGTTTTGACTTCAGCCTTCCTAGATAGACATTTAAACAGGAAAGGCTTCAGGTTTATTAAGTAGAAGTATTGAAATTGGCAAAATATCTGATTTGGTTCACCTTCTGTGCTTTATAACATTGTTAAGCTTCATTAGGATGCTGCAGCACTCGAATAAATGAAGACATATTTATTATTTCATAGGCTGCCACCCATTAAAACTAATACTTCCTCTGCTAAGAGGCACAGACAGCAGAACCCATAATGCTCAGCCTTTCTACCATAGGTATTGTGGGAAACATCTGGACACCAGAGTTACAGCCACCAAATTCCTGGAAAGATCTCCATTTTACACAGAGAATGAGAAAAACACACCAAGCCACTACGCAAGTTCAGGCTTCAATTTACACTGTTGGAAATCAGAATAACACTGAGGCAAAGGGAATCCTATCAGCACAAAGCTGGTGCAGGATCCAGCTCAGACTGAACGTCAGTCACACCACTAGAGTAACATCCACATGGGCTCCACCCTGGAGACCCCTTCCCACAGCCGTAACACCATTTTGCAGGGCTGGTCACAGTACAAAGCAGTTTAGTTGTCTTCATCCCCTCACAGCAAAAGAAGCAGCCAAAGATTGGCCTTACCCAGCAGTCTCTTGGCAGAGAGCATATAAGAACCTGGTCACCACAGCAGCTCTGGGACCTCCTTCCCTGCCACACATGACACCTGCCCTGGGAACACCAGCCCTGCCTTTCTAGCCATGCTGGATCTGCTGTGGCATCTCATACAGGACTAGGAGTCAATAAAACTTTCTTACCAAGGAACGGCTGGGAAGTCACCTTCCTCTTATTTGCATTTGGCACCTTTCTCTAGAACAGTCTAGCATCAAGTTTCAAGTGTCAGACCACTGGCTTTGGTATTCCCTCAGCCTCTTACCTTTCGAGGTGTGATTCTCAGTGGCATCTGTCCTTTCCTGGGAAGCTGCTGAGTCTGGACCTCCACGTCCTTCCCTCATCACCCCTAATGGGTGCTGAGCACTCTCTGGACCCCCCCTCTTCCACAGAGAGGGAACGGAGACTTCTGGTGCTCTTCATACAACACTAAAATCCAGAAGTATTTCTGTCCTGGTTGCCAGTGGGGAACTGCAAAGTTCTCCCAGTCCTTCAAACTGCTGACAGAAAGGCTCAGCTCTATCACCCAAACACAAGAAACCAGAGACCACTTAAAATCAGGTATATATAGAGATAGTACCAATAGGCATGAAGGCACCTCCCTACAGGGACCTGATGGAGAACAGGCAGCACCTGCACCAAACCATCCCACCCACTCACACCAGTTTCCTGCTTTACCAAAACTCACTTAATTGATGCAAAATGTGGTCAATTTGTGTTGGGCTTTAGCTGAACGTAGCCAATGCCACTCTAACCCACAGTGACTTGGGTTTTCTCTATTCACTGTTCTTTTCCGGCCTGCTACAGGAAAAATGTGGCCTTGCCGCAATTGACTTCGATTTAAAACCATTGACATATCTAACTCAATAAAAATCTTGCTAAAAAAAGGTGCATTGTACTCGTTCTCCTTACACATGGTAGGGAGGAAAATGGGCATGGACTTCTTCCACGGCTTTTAGTTAATTTGCTATCAATGCCCAGCTGCTTTAGAGTAAATACAGGAACAGGGTGTCATATGGGTATCCTGAAGCAAAAGAAGAGAGGTTTCCTATTTCTTTGTTAGCCAGCAAAGATGGTATGCATGTTATCCAAAGATAATACAGGGGAAGAAATCAATTCTCCGTGTTGTTACACATCCTTGCGTGCAAATGTAAACTCGGGAGGAAAAAAAAAAAGAAAAAAAAAAAGAAAGCACTATTCTATTATGCTGAGGTCATATGAAATCATTAGCGTGGGCTGATATGATCATCAGAAACTAACTAACTAACTAAATAAATAAGGCTTCTTCATGTGAGGAAAAGTGCATTAACTGGAAGTTTTGGCGGGTGAAGGGGTGAGGAGCTTGCTCTGTTCAGCCCAAGGAGAGACGGGATATTTGGGGACGAAGCACATGCTGTGCACGGTGGATTTAAGTTACACTTTGGGGTTTTGGAGCATTAAACCAGCTGATGGTCCTCGCTGCCACACTCGCTCCTTGCTGAGCTGAGCCTGGAACGGTCGAGCGGTGCGCCGAGGGCTCCTCGGTACCGCCGAGGCGAGGAGCACATCCCCTTGCCGCAGCTCCCTCGCAGGAGGAAATTCGGATTGTTATATAATGAGTCAACACAAATATCATTATCGCGGCCGCGATACCTGCTGGCAGAGGCAGGGCTGTGATACGGGCCGCCGGCCCTGGCACCAGCGCCCGGGTAATTGATGGAGCGCCGCGCTCTCCTCGGGCTGCCGCGCTCGGCTCTGCCGCCCCGTGGGGGTCCCGCTCTGCCAGGCCCCTCGCAGGAGGCGTCCTCTCTGAAGAGAGACTCCCTTCCCTGACGCAACAGGATTAAACAATTTGCTTTTAATTAGTACCGCAGTCGTTTCCACAGACTAAGCGGTGGAAAGAATAGGCAGCAGACTGTCTCTTTAAAGTTTAAGTGGATTCACTGCACACAGTGAATTTAGAGCCTGCTGTTGGAAAAGTTCAGCTTTCTGTCACCGGTACTGTGCTCTCTGCTAATTTTTACAAGAGTTCAAGTTGTATGCACCAGTTAGCAGAGACATTGCAGGGGGTACAATGAGAATAGAAAGCGTGACCCCTTGCTGACTCTGTTTATAGTGCCTAAATTATATCCAGACAATGCTCCGGGTTCCCTCCCTGGCTCTGCCAGAGTCCCCTGTGCAAAGCCCCTGTGCTGTTCCCCTCTGCTGCTGCCCAGGAAAAGGGGCCCTTGGCATTTTGTGAGTACCTGCCCCACATCCCCTGTAAAGAGCCATGGAGAGAGGAGGGGAAGAAAAGAAGAACTGGTGGAGAAGTGCAAATGCAATGGGAGAATGTGAAGAGTGATAACCCTGAAAAGAATTGGGGATCCCAAAACTGGACACCTCACTTTCAATGTCTTGTTCATCCAAGACCATCCCACAGATGGAACAGCAGCTGGGGCACTCCTGGCTCCCGACCTCACGTTGCAGACTCCTGGTGTGCACTGGGAGGAGGGAAGGAGGGAGGGAAGGAGATGCACCTTCATCTGCAAAACAGCTAACACGTATGAATAATTGAATACAAAATAAAACCCCCTTCCTAGCCAGGAGATGTACTTTTGACCACTGTTTTCCACTCTAAAGAACCTCCCTCATGATGAACAGCTACCCTTCAGTCTCTAAAGAGACAGCATGATTACCTGCTCCTTTGCCCCTGGCTGATCTCATTTGTGAGCTCCCTGCAACATCAGCACCGCTTCTTTCCAAACATGCCCTAGCAAGAACAGTCCAAACAGAGTGGAAGGAACCACTCCAAAAGTAATAGTCCATTCAAGCTCCCTCTCCATCTGTCCCACCTCCAGCCTCTGTCCTTCCACTGGGCAGCAAAGCATCTGTACATGCAGGAGCCACGGGGTTCTTCGTGGGACTCACATCAACCCGTCAAACCCATGGCTTGTGTGGCCCAAGCATCATGCAAAGCAAATGGGATTTTACTGCACATTTCTCAACGATGACGAGGACTGGTGCTGTCTGGATGATTACTATCTGGCATTCCTCTACCTTTAGCCACAGCTGGTTTAGATTTGAGCTACTGGTTCATTTAGATTTATGCTGTTGGTTCAATAAACAAACACAGTACAGAGTCCATCATGTTAACTGTATAATAAAGTTGCTTACCTACTTCCACACAAGTAGCTTTTATTCATCTGTTCCTCTTTCATTCTCCTCTTTCCCTCTTTTCTCCCTCATATCCAACCCAAGAAGGGTATTTGCTTTCTTTCCAAAACCAGACCCTACCAAAGATCAGATAACGCCTGAAGTCTCTCCAACAGCTCTTCAAACCACACTTTACAGCAGAATATTTCCAGAAGTTGTCTGAGAAATTACTGCAATTACTTCATCTTCCCAAAGGAAGCCAGGTTATAGTCCTACCCCAGGGCTCCCTGTGAAAAAGCCCCAGATTCCTCCCCCAGCTGCTCAGCCTTTGTGAGGGGCCGTTCACGCTGGAGTTCATGGGGGCTTTCAGGATCACTGGGGCACAACAAGAGGCCTGTTTCTTCCCGCTTCCACTTGTTGGAAGGAATAACCACGAGGCTGGGAAACAGTTAACCTGAGCATAAACCTTGATTTCAAGATGTGCCCGTTGTCGGCCAGCACCATCCACAAAGTCGCCGCTTTCATCCAGAAAGAAAAACACCCTGGGATTTTTTGCACAATCCTTTTAAGTTGTTCTAATGGTGGCAGCTCTGGCTCTGGCGAAGTGCTTTGTTATCAATGCCGTGCAAAGTGTTCATCTATTTCTCTCCTCCACTGTTTGCCTCCACTCACTCGCCTCTCTAATAAATTCGTTTGACCGCAAAGGGTGCTTTATGACTCTTGTTTAAAACAGCTTCCTAATGATGCTTGACAACATCTCCTGCCTTTGAAAGAGCCTGGCTATGCAAGGCTCTAATCCCACAAAAGGAGGGATTCTTGTTAACCTGTGCCTCAGTCCTTTCTGTTGAGTCACCACCTTTAATGAAGCACTGAAGGGGAACCAAAACGCAGCTGGGAAATGATGGCTTTACATGATCGTCTCTTGCTACAAGAAAATTATTGCCCAAGCCTTAATCCCGTGACTCAGCCCTCTCCTTGGACCCTCTTTAATTGTCAGAACCTGAGGAAATCCGGGCCGAGGTAAATAACACAGCAGCAGCAACAGAATAGATTCACTTTAGGCAATGAATTTTTAATGAGCTGAGACTGCAGAGGGAACAGGGCCGAGATCTGTGCTGCTTATCTGATGGGGAAGGTCAGGGTCTGAACGGAGGGAGGGCATGGATGAGAGAACAGATCTGACAGGGCTCTTCAGCTGAGATTTCAGCTTGTCACAGCCTGGCATACCTTAACATATTAGGACCTTCTCTTCAAAGGAGCAACTTACACATGCCCATGCTAACAGAAACGGCACAGTATTTTCCCCTGCTAAAGGCAACCCAGGGGTTGCACTCTCGCTTCCTAAAAAAAAAAAAATAAAAAGCATACAGAGTAAAAATAAAAAGAAACCAAACCAAGAAAGATCCATGCAGGTGGGTCATGCTCTTTATGGAAAATTAAGTAACTCTACAGATAACCTGGAAACAGAAATATGTGTAAGACTCTGAGCAGTCCATTAGCATAATATCACGTATTAATTAGGCAGACAGGCCCTACTGAAGTCATAACCATCAACACCAACTGGCTCAATAAATCTCAGCCATGGGGAATTTTATTTACTAAGCATTTAGACCTTATGCAACCTCCATCCAGCACAGGTCTACCTCAACCCACCAACAGGTCTCCTGTGGCATTGTTCAAGAGCAACACCTACACTTGCTGTTGGGACTGACTGATCCCAGACACTTTTTCCATCTCAGGAAACTCAAAAAAGGACTAAAACTCACCTGACTCCAGCCCTCCTGGGCTCACCCAACCCAGCATGGCCTCACTGCTGTCCCCTGCAATCCTCACACCCCTGGCAAGCACCGTTGGGTGGTCACAGAGCCAAATACTCTACTTCTGCCAAAGAGCTCCTGCCCAGCAGGGCGTGGAGCAGGTAGGCACAGTAAAGTCAATGTCCCGGGAGTTCATCTGCATCCCCAAGAAAGCTTTTGGCTTAGGCATGGATAGTAACACCGAACCTTTGAGCCAGAGATGTTACTGCTAAGCAGCCTTGGATCAGACCACACTTCTGATATTTCTTCAAAGCAATGAATGTTGTCAGAGAGTTGCTTTCGTGCACACTTAAAAATTTTCTAAGAGTTTGTTAGAAACAAAAAAACCACCAGGATATTTCTGCCCTCAGATCAAGTCTTTTTCATTTGCTAGGATTTTTGTTTCTTATAGAAAAAAGAAAGTGGGAAAACCCTTTTCTGGGGAAAGACTTTTTTTTTTTTGGGGGGGGGGGGTGTTTGAGGTGAGGGGGGCGGAGGGGAGGGGTGTAAAAAATAAACAAATAAAAATATTGAGCAGAAAATACCAGAACAGTCCAAGCTTGTATGGGAAATTACTGGAGGAAAACTATGGGGAAGGCTGATCCCATCGCCACACACAGGAGGACGGGAAAACTGATTGACAGACATTCCCAAACATCCCCCCAGCTTGTCATCTCCCTGAGGTTTTGGTCTGTATAAAGTGGGAAGGGGCCTGCTCTCGCTCCAGGGCTGCATGCCCTCAGGTGTGTCCACCACGTCATGGCCCCGTGACATGTGAACCGGGAGAGTTAAAGGACGTACCAGCAGGAGACAGGATAATTTATGGGGAGCCAGGTCAATGCAAATTTATTGTGAGTAATGGACAATGGAAGGGGGGAGAAATGCTCCCATAGGAACAAAGGCGAAAGGGTGCCGGCTCTCTGCTCCTCGCAGACAACCCAGCATGCTAATAAAAACCTTGGTGGACAAGGAAAAGCAAATACCAGTTCTGGGGAGATTTACCGCAGTGGTGGAACAGGTCAGTGCAGAGGGAAGTGGTCTGATCAGAAAGTCGATGAAATTCAGATGATAATTATGCTCAGTAAGAGGCAAAATAATCTTTTCATTTGCTGGGAGGTTTCAGTCATGCACTTTGACCTTCATCCTGGTGTTTCATTAATAGTTTATATTAACAATTAATGGTTACTTTCATTGGTGTTGTGTGCAACTAGCATTAGGGTTAATTTTCAAGTTGGATATAATAATACATAAGTCTCATGGGCTACTCCTATCATGTGACAGCACATTTATTTCAACCAGGAGCCAGGAGATGAAAATCAGGCCAAACACCAGTCTCGGGTGTTTATTACTTGTGTCCAGTCATCCCACAGAGAAGTGAGATGTTGCAGCAGCTTTCACTGCAAGGCCCTGATGGAAAGCTGCCCAGAACAACTGAAGTCCCTTGATCGTAAAGATAATTTGCCTTTGGGATGACTTTTGATGCATGGTTGGTCTGGTTTACTGAAGAATCATAAAAGAGCCTCTCAGCTTCAACTGTGGCAGTTACTTGCAGAGCCCCCAGAGCTGTGCTGGATAAAAGCTGTCCTTGATATACTTATTTTTAAGTGGGGTACATATCCCGGTTTAGTTTTAAGGATAGATCTGATGTTGTTCCTCTCCTTCCCCTATAAATTTATACTATTGAAACATTGGGATTGTAATATTTTTACACTTGACACAAAGAGAGAATTTGGTCTGTAATATTTGGCCCAAAAACTCAGCTAGCTCTTTGCTTCAGTAGTAGTGGTGGAAATGCAGCTGGAGGAAATGAATGGTGTTTTGTCTAAAAATACGTTGTTTGTGTTTTTTTTAAGTCGTGGCATCAAAACTCAATTATAATTATAATTACAAACTATACTTCATGCCACAGTTTGATGCGACAAAGTTTGTGGAGACACCATATATATCTGTTCTTATTTAAGGGACTTTAGATTTGGTGGTAGTTAAACTGTGAGGAAATAGGTGTTCAGCTCTCTTGAGTCTTCCCCTCCCAAAAGCTCAATTAAGGGACTAATTGAAGTGTAGAGATGTCCCCTGCAGGGTTGAAAAATGCCTATCTGGCGCGCTAATGTCATCCCTGGGAGTTTCCTTCACCAGGGACATAATTTTTGGAGGAGACCGGGACAAGAGCAGCAGTGCCCTGTGGAAGGCAGCTGGCTCTGCAGCAGCATCCCTGGGCATTCCCTGCTCCACGGCCAGGCTGCTCTCCCAGCCCTGCTGCTGGCCATGCCGAGCTGAGCTGAGCTGATCCACCTGGCAGTGCCCGTGAGAGGTAATTTTACAGAACAGTGATGAATCAAGTCATCAATCACTGTCACATCCAGTAGCGGGAGTGTGTGCTCCGAGCCCGGAAAAGCCTGTGCATGCTCAGGATTAGGTTGCAAGTAAACTCAGCAGTGCTAAAATGCTTCCCTAAGTAACCACTGGCAAAGTCCCTGCTGAAACGTGTCAGAGTTTGTGCACCGACTCGGGCAGAGCTTAAATCAGGCCCTATGACTTAAAGTCTGCTGACACTTTAGAGCACAGCCACTGCGAGCAGAAATACTCCTGGCAGTGAAGTTATCCATGTGCATAAGTATTTGCCGGATCAGGGCATAGCTGCATCATCCTTTGTTCCTTTCATCACGCTCGCGATGCTGAATTAAGCCTTCAGCTTTGTCTTTGTCTTCTACACATGCCCTGTTGTATAGTTACATCACTGCAATAAATGATGAAAGAGAAGACCTGTATAGCAGGGGGAATATGATGGAAATAATTATAACAATAAAATGTTAATTAGCGCCTTTTCTTGAACAATCTTTTTTCTTATTGCAACATGATTCTGCTGAAGAACTGAAAAAAAAAAGTTTAAAAATAAAAGCAATGAGAAGAACAGTTTGTTAAATCTTAAGGCTGTATGGACTTGGGAGCTTTTCTTTTTGTGAAATAGCCTGAAAACTTGGCAATAAAGCTAAAAATTCTCTGTCAAAAATGTAAATAGCATGAAGAAGTTTTTGACCAGCCCTAATCACCACGAAGCAGGGGAAAGAGCATTAGGAGGAGCAAAGGTGTGGTTTCGTTCTCACACTTGCAGCTCAATCTTCCCTCCCTTGGTGCCAACCCTTTCTTTTAAATATATATTAAAAAACCTCACTTTGCTGCCCAAGCACCACTGTAGATCCCACTGCTGAGCCCGCTGCTCGATGCTGGATGAAATGTTTTGGTGAGAAGGAGGATCCCCTGCTAACTGGTACCCGTGCTCGTGGTGAGCCCCTCTCCCCCAGCCTCCCCGCAGCCCTTGCCCAGCTTCAGGGATGCCAGCTGTGTGCAGGGTCAGCACAGGACAGATCTCCCCTGCGTCCTCCTCCTGTTTTAGCACTCCCCTTCTCCTCAATTGCTCAGCCTAAAGATTAAGAGACTACGGTAGAGACTGTACCCTGTACTGCTTACAACATATGTGTGTGTGTGTGTGACTAGATATTTTTTTGCACAGCAACTGAACAATTCTGCTTGAGAAAGACATTTCTGCGAATTCAGATATCCCTGAGCACGTGAACCCTCTGAATAATGCTTTGCCATGCCCCCATGCAGCTTTAGAAGGTTGTCTCTGCAGAGGGAGAGAAAACCCTGCTCCGATACTGGAGTCGTGGCACACAGAGGATTTGAAGCTGCGCATCTGCCTGTACCATTTGCATTTCATCACTTAGTGCTGGAACAAATAAAACCAAATGAGTAATGATCTGATTCTGTGGCCTCACTGTTGCTGCTTTGCCAGGAATTATCCTGGCTCAGTGGACACAGTCCTGGGTAGACGAGCAGAGTGTGGTTTTGTTTCTGCCACCTTACCTGCTGGACTGCCTTAGGCAAGTCATTTAACTCTCACTGCTTCCCTTCCTATGCTCAATCCACCACCACTGACTTTCTTTGCCAGGGTTTTGAGTTGTGTGTTGATGGCAAAGGGGATTTTAGTGCTATTCTGAGAACAGAATGGCCGAGCTACTGTCCCACAGCATTTTAAGTCCCTCTAAGAAAACTATTACACCTTTCTCCCGGATCCACGTCAGCCTGTATGGCGACTCTCTGCTTTGGCGTGGCTTCCATTTGCAAAGGGAAAAAAAAAAGAAAAGGTAAAATCGCCGAGCTACTCAGAAGCAAATTGGAGCAATGAGAGCATGTGAGAATTCTGCCATTTGCTCATGAGCAAACAGCAGAAGAAAGAAATAAAAGTCAATATAAGAGGCACCGGTGCCTATTCAGAGAGCCCTCGTTGGCACACAGAGCAGCTCGGCTCAGGAAATGAATGTAGCACTTGGAAACAGCGATCTCTGTCAGGCAGGGAGGGGCGAGGGCTCTTTCCGATGGAGCCTGATGACTGAGGAAGTCATAAAAGCTCTCGGGGGGGGGGCAGGAAAGAGGCAGGTGACATGGGTAAGAAGGCAAATATTAAGAGAATGAAAGGGATTATAAAGCAAAGCTGAAAAGATGTAAAAAGCTGATTAGGAAACCAAATATGACAGAGAGGGAAGAATTGCCCATGGGGTGAATAAAAACAATAAAAGATTTCTTTTGAACAGGTAAAAGAGACAAGACTAACAGGGAGGCCTCCAGACCACTGAGAGGTGGTCAAGAGAGCTTAATAACACCGTGAGAGGGACTGAAATGAGGGAAATTAAATTACTTCCCCGGGCTCGTGCTGGTGGGGGAACCTAGAGCTAAGATGACAGACACAGAAGCAAAGTTCCCTGTGACAGCCAAGCAGGGAAGAACTGAGATTACGAATAATCACCAAAGCAAACTCATACTATGGAGAAGGAGGCAGAGCTGAGTACTTGTACTTTACTGAGTGCATTTTTAGCCCATGCTGCTTAATGGAACAGCAGGAGACATTAAGTGCCCAATAACAGGGGGATTTGAGTCATTTCTTGGAGTTAAAAAGTGGTAAAGAGAAACTGATATAAAGCAAAGACCTTTGAGCATTTATGAGAAGGTAGAAACCAAGACATATTTGCAATAGATATCAGCCAATAGAGATGCTCATGAAATCTGATGCACACACACACGCACACAAACCCACTCCCACCATCTGAAAGTCTGGACTCAAACCTGCAAAATGTGACTTTTTTTTTTTAATCAGAGGGAGGATTTTAGAGATGTTAACAGGGATGAGATCACCCAACATCTGGAGAAATATGAACTGATAAAAATGTATCTGCCCAGCTCCATAAAGGGTAAATCTTGTCTGACAAATCTGGCAGAATTTGTTTTAGGAGCTAACGTGGAAAACAGGCAGGATCGAAGCAGTGGAGCTAATCCACATAGATTTCAGAAAAGTCATTTAAAGGCAGCCCAGGATGGTAGACTAATACCTAAGGTTAGCAAGTATGGCATAAAAACCATTGTCCTTGAAAGACTAAGGAAATGGTTAGGTGATTAAGGGCAGGTTGTAATGGTAAAACTTTATGGGTCAGAGAGGAGGACGGTGATGTGGTGAAGACAGCTATATTTGAGGTTATTACGATGACAGTTCAAGGCATCAGACGGAGACATACTTTTTACTCCGCAGAAAAACTATTCTGAGGAAAGTGCTACTCTGGGCAGTTCTAATCCAAAAATCACACTGAAACCAAGACCAGTTCATCTTCTGGGGGGCGGTGGGGAGCACTTGCCTTTGTGGAACATCAAATCTTCCTGGGTCAGCAAAGCATACAGTGCACAGGAATGAAATCAGGCCCAATGAGCCCAATAAATGAGAAAAAAGCACCCCACCCCAGGCCAGGGTAAGGTCAGGTTGCCCAG
Source organism: Pseudotriccus pelzelni (assembly GCA_035584735.1). Lineage (NCBI taxonomy): Eukaryota > Metazoa > Chordata > Aves > Passeriformes > Tyrannidae > Pseudotriccus > Pseudotriccus pelzelni. The sequence continues at coordinate 15,162,264 of JAWMRA010000020.1, forward strand.
AGGGATATATATTATGGCAGTAGGGTTTGCTGAACTAAAAGATCACAGAACAGGAAAAGGACTTAAGGCAGACCTTGAAGGAGACTGTCAGCACTCAGCATCCCTGGGTACTCCAGACGTGCAGTTTGGTCCACGTTCTCCAGGGTGATGGTGAGCAAGGTGCAAGATAGGAGGACTCCCAACAGCAGGGGGAAAGCAGAGAAAACCAGGAAGGATAGAATGGAAATGATCCAGAATATGTTACCAGACAAGGGGCAGGGGTTTAGAGAGGACTCAGACAGGCTTCAGCTGTGTTACCCAGAACCTCCATCATGCCACATTTACTAAAAAGCAGAGCATGAGCTACCGCAGCGTTGGAAGAAACCCTGTGGAAGCTGGAGACTGCAGTAAAGACCCTCAGCATGTCTTCTACAGACTCTGGACCCCTGAAAATGCCCATCCTGTGCCTGCACTAGTTCAACCCCTGCCCCTGGCAAGAGCAAAGCCCACAGTCCTGCTGTGTTGCTCTGTCAGGGCCTCAACTCCTGCAACTGGGAAATGCGAAGTCTTGTACCTGGCAATTTAACACAGCGACATGTCTTTCTGCTTTGCCTTTAATATCTGTGCTCATACCCCTCCCTCTGCCCCCAAATAAGTGCTCCAGGGAACACTCAAGGGTGCTCAATCCTTCATGCAACATGATCCAGCTCCCCCCTTTCCCTGAAATCCAGCACCAGATCCAGAGCTTTAAAAAGTCATTGAGTCCCTGAGCATAGAGCTGGGATTTTGTCTGCTTCCCACTCAGCAAAAGTCTGGCCCTTCTACACCTTTAAAGAACTGAGGTCTACTTGAACTTCACATGACTTACCTGCATCCCTCAAACAAGCAAAATCAAACTGTGAACGTCACCAAAACCCTGCCACAAAGTGTTCAGCCACTCTTTGGCAGCTCCTGCTGGCATAGAAAAACGAGGCATTGCCTGGAGCTTCAGCTGCTGAGGGGGCCAGCACAGCCCCGGCCCCTCAGTCCATTTGCACATCAGGGACCCAGGGGGCCCCCTGGGGCCACCACACCCCTCGCCTAAGGGCATCCTCCTGCCCCCCAGCCCCACGGCAGGGCACTGCCATCCCACCTCTAGAGGGGACAAGGACAGCCATGCCCAAAGGGTTCACCTGGGCTGTTGTGCTCTCTGGGCACTCTGGACTGCAAGTCACCGGCGGCACCAGATTTCGGGGGCTGCAGACCTTGACCTGGGGTGGGGAAGTGCCCCTGCAGCTGGGAGCAGGGAGCGTTTGGGGGATATCTTCTCACAGTACCCCCTCGTAGCACAGCCAGCTGTTTGCACTACAGATAGGAATCGCAGATTGATTAATTGATTAATCACACCTGCTAATTACATCGAACAAATAGGCAAAATTAATATTTGATGTAGGTCTCTACAGAGACTGTATGGATCAATTTTCCACAGATAAGACAGGAAAGTTCCTGCAGATAATACACATAACCTCTGCAGGAGCTTCCTGACTACAGATGACTCTGTCACACTGAAGCTGATGAGTGATGCCATCCCACCAAGAACTGCTCCTTATTTACACCCCATTATTCAGAGCCCTGACTAGAACATCATACGTGAGTCGTGTTTGCTAAGGCATGCACACATGCACATGTTCAAAGCTGGTTTCAGTGCCACTTGGCTGCTGTTCTTCTGAAAACTGAACATCAAAAACACATCAAGATAATAAAAATAACACATCAGCTGCATTTAATACATAAATCATTATTATGAGCACTGTTCCGCAACTCAAGCTGACTTCAAGTCAGGCTTCCATTAACATTTAGCAAGAATATTGGTGTTTTTCAAAGGACTGTAAAAATCCCCTCGCAAAACTATTCTGATTGTGCTCCCAGAGCCAGAGCAGCCTCACGTAGCAGGACAACCCCAGGCTGAAGCAGCACTTTCATCCTGTTTACGACCTTAAAAGGGGAAACTGTTATTTTTCTGTTGTTCAGCCCTTTGCAGAAAGAGGCAAAGTTCAGCTCCCATTCACTTGCGTGCTGACCGCAGGCACAGCAGTCCAACTGGAAGCTTAATTCACATTTCCTGTGATGTGGGGTCTCTTAGATGAAGGCAAGTTTATTTGAGTGACCTTGCCAGGGCTGCCCTAGAACCCCTGTGTCACTCACTGGGATCTCGCCACCCCAGAGACACCTCCCATGCTCGTACTTTCGGAGGTTCTGGATTCCTTGGGGTGAAAATTACTACATAAATATACATTATTGTTATATACCTGTCACTGGGTTTCTGCAGTGATTTGATTGCTTTGAAAATGGATTTTAAAATGGATTTATTATTATGACATTGAATTTCTTTTGTCTTGGTTTAATGTCTATTATCTAGTATAAATAACAGACTTTCTGCAAATCTAATTCCAGGTTTTTGTTTCATATACCTTTACTAATCTAGAAAATCTGGTTGTATTAAGAAACAGCAGCAGAAAGGAGTTAAACCAGCATATCCTCATAAAGCTGGAATAGACATGAAATGTAATGAGAAATCCTATTGCAAACAGACAGTGTTTTCAGTCTTGAGTCTTTATTTATTAAACCTACTTTAGGAAATTCAGGCAATCTACAAACATTTTGAAGCCTGATGGGTTTTAGGCTTATAAAGTAATCTTCGGAGAGTAAAGAACACCTCGTGTTTTTTTTCAGCAGATATTTCCTGATCTTTAGAGAAGGAGGTTTTGATGCATTAAAAAACACGAACCGCCATTATTTTCAGGAGGGATAACAGCACTGGGCAGGAGCCTGGCACCGGACCAGCCAGCAGATGCTTGAAGGAAAAGTGAATTCAGGGGGTGGTGAACCAGCTATTGGCTTGGGCAGGGATTTCCCAGAACCCTTTGTAAACTGGATCTTACCTTCTGGACGATGAAATCGGCGTATCTCAGGCTCTCACAGAGTCCTGTGACTGAAGTTCCTGATTTCATGCCTGTTTGACTCCTCAGACGCCTCTGAGGCAGGCAGGTGCCATTAATGCTGGACGCTAACACAGCACCGAGGCCGGGCTCATAAGAGGGTGGAAGTGCCCACTGTGGGAACGAGGTGGAATAAAGGTGCCCGAGTTCAAAATTGAAATCTGGAAAACTTCTGTTCAGCTGCCAGCAGCTCTGAATCATCTAATGTCCGCAGACACATCTGCCATTTCCTCTGAGTGTCCTGGGTGCCTCAGTCCAGCTATAACACAGATCAGCAGCTCTGTGCCAGGGGCAAAGGGAACAACAAGGAGTGGGGCTGCTGACTCAGTCCTGTCTCCAAACTGGGACCAGTTTTACCTGACCAGACCCTGTTAAGAAGACCTAACTCCACTTTTACGGAACATCTGTTTTGGTGCAGGGTTCTTGGATTGCACTTTGTGCTCTGACCCGCCCCAGGTGGGACAGGAGTCCCCAGATCTGCCCAGAGCTCTGCTCAGCGTCCTCCTTTCTAACAAACATACAGGTCAGAACCTGCAACATTAAAATATCTCAAGCTGCTTTTTCTCCAGGGGAAGTTTACAGGTGGTCTCTCATCTAATGAATTCATTCACAAACCGTGGTTATCACTTCAATTACTGAACTACTACTGTGCCTGAGGACCAAATAACACTTGGTCCCTTTTCAGACTAGATGTGGACAAACCTGCTGGGAGAAACCTTCACTGCTGGCTCTGCCCAGCGGGCACAAAGCCCACCTGCCTCCGGGCAGCTCGGCTCAAAGCAGAACAAGCCCAAAGAAAGGACACGTCTTAGGAAACAAGGTCATGCATAAATTCCCAGGCATGGTGCTGAAAATCATCTTCAGATGGATGTGGCCTGACTCTCAGCCACGCTCAGCGCTTGCAGATCAGGGTCAAACTAAGAAACTCTGCACCCACCCTTCTGGCTGCCCAGGCAGAGCAGAGAGGTGCAGGCCTGGTTTCTGTTGCAGCATCAGGGCAGTTTGTGAGCCAGGGTACAAGCGCTTCGTCCCAGGAATGCAAGATGCTTATGGATAGGAAATTCCTGGAATTCATGCTCTTACAATGCTAGGAGGAATGTGCCTTTAAAAATTCTCACAGTCACTTTATTTTCATAGCCTGGCGAGGAGCTTCATACACTAATCGGAAAGGAAAGCACAGCACACCTCTAAATGAATATGGATAATATTTTTCTATTACCCTGATGATTATCACCTAAATTGCCTTGTAAAATGTTTTAACACTTTATCCTGGCAGTGTTTTGACACTGGAGAACTTTTTCCATCAGGGCCAAGTGAGGGATGACCTGTCAGCAAGGCAGTTGGTACTAGGAGCACAGCAGAGCTGGTGGATCACACCAATCCCAGACCTCATCCTAATGCCTGTGTGCAAGCTGAAGAATTTGACAGCAGGCCATGAGCTTTAGCAGAGGCTGGCTCACAGCTGGTGCTTGTTCCTGGCCCTGCTGTATGATGTGTCCCCTCGTGGGACCCCATCAGCTGCCTGTAACAAAGGGGCCAAAGGCAGATGCCACATCTTCATACCGAGGTAAGTGAAAAGGACACCACAGCTGCTCAGCTGCACAGTCCTGGCACATGGGATAGGGGTATTTTATTTATCATCAGGGCATCCTTTGCCAGTCAGCTCCTATAAACCTTACAGTGACACAAGATTCTTACTGGCAGACAAAAGAGTTAGGTGTATACACAGTTCTCAGGGGAATAACAAAATTTCTTGTTCTTTTTACCAGCATTGTTGAACAAGGTCTGACAAACGTGTTTCTAAGTGAATGGAGTGCATCTGGGTCAGGCAGAAGTGCTTGCCTGAGCATGCACCTGCATCATGCATTGGCTGGGTGTATGTCCCTGCCCGCAGATGCTGCTGCCTTCCAGGATTTCCTCTGAAATGCCTAAAAATCACCAATCAGGGTTAGGGTTAAACGATGTTTGCTCATCTGAGATTTCCTTCTGTAACTGACAGAGGGAGCAAGAAAGAGAGAGAAAACCTGAATAATTGAAATGGGAGGATGGGAAAGATTTTGGGTGGTTTTTTTTTAAAGAAAAAATGAGTTCTCAGTTGGCAAGTGGAAATCTCACCAAGGATATGTGGAGATAATACCGAGCTGCTATTATACAACTGCATCCCTCTGAGGAAAAAGTTATCTCTCAATGGATCTGCAAGGATGTTTTAAGTGAATCAGTAAATGAACCAGTCTGGGGACGTGAACAAAATATGTGTGTTTTCCAGTCTCTGAATATAAACAAACAAAGCATAAATATTCAGAAATTACTCCAGTTAGTTCCCTCAAAAAAACTCTTTGAGCAATAAAATAAATAATATGGGTGTTTGCAGTTCAGAGCAGATGATCTCCACGGGGAAAAAGGCAGGAGAGGAAGGAGCTGTACTCCTCCTGTCCCAATCTTTGGTGATTTACTCACCCATCACAGCAGCCCGGCTCAGAGCGGTGTCCACACCACATAAAGCTCAGTACTAACATACGACACACATAATGGACCTGCTTGGAAGTCTTCACTTGAGGATTTATGAAGAACAATCTAATTATTCAACTCAGTGCTGCTCACTACCATTATTGCCTCCTATTTAAAGCCTCCATGGAACAGGCCGTTTGTCTCAGGGGACAGACCTTGTCATAGCGGTTTTCATTGATAGAAATACACTCCTTGGTTTTGATAGCAGCCCAGCTAATCTTGGAGGGACTTGGTAAACATATCTCACACTTGATAGGCCCAAGGAATTAGGCCTTGACAGCCCAGATTTTCCAGGGGCAGAAAAATGGTGTTGCTTTACCAATAAACTCTAATTAAAGAGGAGCAAAGACCAACCCAAAGCCTCTCTTTGTTGCAACAATGCAGGCACTCGCTGGCTTCCTCCCGCCTGGAATTGCTTCAGCATCCTAAAGGAGGGAGGGGGCTTTCAGCATCCCCCTCCATCAAACACAGGTTGCTCTGTTATTTATAACCCTGTGATATGTAACAGGCTAGAGGAGTCACCTTGGCTAAGCAAGTCACTCCTGTAGCCCAGCCTTGGGTGAGCTATCTCTTGTGAGCAGCAGCAACAAGAAGAGCACGTGCTGCTGTGCCAGCATGGCAAGATGCAAAGGGAGGCACAGACAGATTTCAATTCACCTCCACCACATGGCAAGACCTCAGCAGATTCCCTCATCTTCACCAGAAACAGGATTATTATTTTTTCAAATTTGCCTGAATATTTATTGTTTCTATTTGTACGCAAAAGAATGAGGTCAACCTCCTTCATTCCTTCTCTCCTACTGCGAGTTAGTGAAAGTTTGCATTTTCCCTGTAAAGTATCTAAAGGTACTGGGCACAATGAACATTTCCTAAAATGCATTTGGGAACAGTCACCAAATACCTCTCATTGGCTGCTGGTGCACAGTCAAAAACTCCCTCTAACCAAAGCGATGCTGAAGGATAAGACTGTGCAGTTTTATACTTGCCAATCTTAAAGGAACAATTTTTCAGCCCTTCACATTACGAGCCAAATGCTGTCCTGAGTGCAACCCCCTGCCTTCCACGGCAACATCAGTGCATCCTCCAGGATTTAAGGTTGTGATATTCATGGGGGGGCCTCAGGGAACCATTGATCAGGTTTTTAAAGGTATTTAGATACCAAACTCCCATTGATTTTGAGACTGGCTACATGTGTGGAAATCTTGCTACTGCTTTGCTGTTTTATCTTTCTTTGCTCAAGGCAGTGCTAAGAATGATAGATGTGCCATAATTAAAAATATACATGGAAAGCGCAACCCACATGTATCTACTCTTCTTTCTCCTCCACCTAGGAAGTCCAGATCTCCTGCACTAGTGCAGAAACTGGAGAGTTTCTCTCCCTTGGAGAAATAAGCCATTTTTCTCCAGCATTCACACCCCTTTTTGAAGTTCCTGATCTGAACTTATCCCCTAAGCTTTGGTCTTCTGAGAATTTCTCAACGGGACTTGATGACCACTCTGCCGGGGCTTTTTCCACAGCTTCATTTCTGATTTCATCTCTCCCAGTTTTTTGAAGGCAAAATGAGCAAAATCTGCTCGCAGCCCAACACAAGCCTTGGCAGGCAGCTCAGAAGTGCCAGCGCTGCCTGCGTGGCAGCAGGAGGGCTCACAGCTCCTCAAAACTTCATTTTTGAGGGCACAAATGCAATGACTTCCAGGGCACAACTGGCAATTCCTGAATATAAAGACTAAAACCATGTGCTTTTCCTGCAGACATGATAGATGTTTGCAAAGGGCTTTGACTTGCTTTGCTTTACACATAATGCAAATCCCAGTGGTTTTGGCTACTCATGGCTAGAATTCAAGTGCTAAATGTTGCTGTATGCTCCCACACACATGCTGTGGACTGAAACAGAGGAGGTAAATCATGGTATGGAAGAAATACTCTGGATTCTAATTTGTTAACTGGGATATAGTTGAATATTTGTACTGCCGAAGGTCTCTCGTGCTGAATATGGTAAAGGGTAAAGGATCTTTCGTCCTCTAAAGGTTAGAAAGACTCAGTTTGAACAGAAAATTGTAGCTAAGGCTTGCTCAGCATCCCTGAGGGACGCTTTACAAGGATTGGAATGGGCTTGATTCTGCTCTGCTATGAGAGTGGCTCCAAGCACATGCCAGTGTTTTTTAGTTTGCACATACCAGTAATTTTTTACTTGCATCATTCTTACAGGAGGCTTGGGCCTGTCTTTCTGTGCTTCTCTGGTTTTAATTACTTGTGGAAAATGTGTGATAAGTTCCAGAATGAGCCACCTGTTGGACTGAGCCCATTTCCATGCCAGAGCTGATACCCAACAGCACTCACTGCCTGAGGCACAGTCAGGTAGGAGTCACTTTGCAGTGAAGGGTGCAGAAAAATTCTGCCAGTTATAACGCAACACATTTGTGATAACATTTTTTTTAATAATCTAAATATTAAGGACCTATTCCAACTTCACTTACATTCAAAAAGGAGAGCAAACTACCCTGAAATCTCACCCAAAGATGGAGGGATTCTGGATGACTGGCATGCAGGAGCTGGCTAATTGCTGGACAGCTAAACCTGAGGGAACAGGTCCCAAGCAGGGTGCCCAAGCTATGCTAGATCCTATTCATGCATAAATTATTGAAAGCTCATGCAGTCGTTGGAATAACGTGACTCGACTGTAAACACTGCAAGTAGAAATCAGTTATTTCTTTTTAAACACATGGCATGGAAACAAGATGAATGCAAGCCAAAAACCCATGTGGCTCTGCTATAGATCATGCTGTATCACCACCAACAAGAAGAGGCTCATTCCTGGCCTCAGCACGGATGCTTGCTGCTGGAGGTAGTAAAAGTCCAGCTAAAGTTATTTTACTAGCTCGTAAGTAAAAGCCCTCCCAGGTCATAAATTACTTTCCTATAGGAATTTACTGTTCAGGGTAAGATGAACAACTCTAAAAAGTAGTCTGACGGTGCAGTCTAAATGAATTTCACGGCAGGTTGAGGACTGTGGGACTTTGTTCTGTATTCCCGCCTTCCTTCACATTAAATCCCCAAAGTAGCCGACTGGCCAGGGCCTGCTCTGGCATGCTCTGGTGTGGTGAACAACAGTGGGAATGCTAGATCACAAACACTCAACATCTAAACATGGCAAAAGCTTGGACTGCTCTCTGGGATATCATTTTCTCAGGGCTTATTGTGCTTTTGGATTGTGGAACAGTTTATCCGGAGCAGGCAAAGACCTGAGCCAGCAGAGTTTAGACCTGGCTGCTGAGAGATGGGGTGAGCAGCCCTGGCTGCTGAAAACACCTGCATCAAATCCCTTTTTTTTATGAGGGGGGCACAGCAAACCCTCAACATTCCAGGACTGCCCATTTTAACAATGTCTCACAGTGCTTCCCCGTGCTGGAGCAGTTGTTAGGAAAGGGAGGAAGGGAGGGAGGGAGGGAGGAAGGAAGGAAACAATGATCACTCATCAAGGTGGACCAACTTAACGCAGTCCTACCTATAAAAGCCAGCCTTGGAGAGCATGACACATCAGGGATTAAGCGTAAAAAAGTTGATCTACTACAAAAATCATTGGTTTAGCAGTAGGTTACTTCCCCCAATCTATTCCAAGGAACAAATACCCTTTTTCCCCCTGCCTTCCCCGTGCACGTACTTGCAACACACACAGACATACTGACACTGCCCTACCCGCCAACCATCACCCTCCCAAACATGGGTGGGCACCCTGGGCAAGCTAGTACTTGGAGTAGCAGGTGGCTGGTGAAGTTTACAACAGAGGAACAAACAAAACCTGATGCACACGATATCTTTCAGTGGGAGAAACTCTGCGCTATAGGGCATTTTGATAGTGAGACACAAATATGTGAAGCCTTCCCTTACTCGCTACAAAAAACCACAAGGAGACTCTTGCAGAGCAAACTGCCATTTCTCCAAAATTAGCTTCGTTGTGTCCTGCAGCCTGCCTGCATCTTTTGGCACATTTCTGAGCATTGCTGTTCTAATGAGGTAAGGAGCAACTGACATCCAAATAAATTCCAGAAAGGAGTCCCAGTTTACTTTAAAGTCATTGACTCTCTTATGAGGAGGTCAAGGCAAAGTTATTTGGTTGTGGGTTTGTTGTGGTTTTTTTTGCTTCCTGTTTTAAGTTACCGAGTTCTTGTAGTGTCAAAAAACTGCTGACTTCTACCCTTCAGGTGCCTGTGCTAAAGTGGAAAATGAGCTGCGCTTTCTTTTCCCCTTCCTCCTTTCTCTCCCTCTATCTTCTTCCCTCTGTGTGTTACTTTGGGGTTGTCTGAGGGACAGGTACACAGCCAACAGTCCCCAGAGAGTCCTTAAGGGAAAGAACACCGCCTAGATTTCACAGGTTTTAAAATACAGCTGCGCAAGAAATTGGCCCTTTTAAGGCTCCCTAAATATAATGAGCATATGAGCACCTTGTGTAGGACAGAGCCAGCTATGTTACAGACCTGGAGACCACAGAGGGACACTGGAGCCTGCAGACCTCAGCAAGGCTGGCATTTCTCTCTGTCCAAGTATTGGTAGCGTTAAGATCTGACAGATTAGCTTGACCTATTGAGACTATGGCCGTGGCTGTTACTCGGATGAAATTTGAGTTCGCTCTTCTACAATTTTGAAAACACGGATTTTTTTTTCCTTGAGCCATGAGTCTTTAAAGGGCTGTGTAAGACCCCAAGGCCTCATGGAAAAGTCAGTAGGCAGAATAACTCCCCTGAATAAGTTGAAGCCTCTCCTGACCTCACTTCTAAAATATTTGAGGCATAAGGTGGGGGGGAAAGGGTTCTGGGGACATGCTACAGCATCTCTTTATCTTCACAGCCTGAAGAGGGTGGAGCACAATTAGCTCATCTGTGAGAAATTTGGGCAGGCAAGGAGCTTCAAGAAGTGTTAATTTCAGCTCCAGACCACGATCCTGTTGTCTCCTGGATGGCAGCTTAGAAAGCAGCAGCTGAACTGGGGAACACTTTGCTGCAAAAGGCTGTGGTGGCCAGAAGAACGAGTGAGATCCGGAGGGGGCTAGAGGACCCATGGGAGATAGACATCTTGGTGGAGATCAGACTCAAATCCCCAGGTGAAACATCAACACTGATGACTTCCAGAACAAGGAGCACATAGGAAAGGGAAATGTCACACCTGCAGTGCCCTGTTGTTCAAAATTTTTTCTATATTGAACATCAGAGGGAAAATATACAGAGCTACACATATTTTGCACACACTCAGATCTTATCTCTGTGCAACTCTGTCTCTCCAAGAAGTGACACTGATGCTGTACAGCTCCCATGCCCTCTGCTAGGATGGGGCAAAGCTTTCAGCCTTGGTGTAGGTGCATGGCAAGCCCCAAGATGCATTCTCACCCAAAATGGGTTTTCTGAGCCATGGAAGCAGAAAGAGATTCCCAGCCAGCCGAATGGGAGAGTATTTCAATATCCGCTCATCCAAGCTTTAATCTCTAAATTGCAAAAACATTAACATTATTGATTGATCAGACATCAATCCAACAGGAAATTTAATTAAATTAAAATGTGTCACTGAGCAGTCCTCACACTGTCACGTATAAATCTTTGGAAATAAGTGGACGAAGACAGCAGCTATTGATACCATGTTCCCAGCTCAGTTTATCCCTCACCATTTTATTTTCTCTCTGATAACGAGTGTGCTCACAGACCCAGAGGAGGACAGATCCATCTGCAGGGTGTCCATCTGACACACACCAGCACCAAAGCCCCACCACGTCCACTGATCAAGGGTTATTGGCATCTGAACAGATGTCTCTGGGGCAACAATCTTCATTCAAGGCACTGTTATGGGGCTGCCCCCAACTCAGCGATGCCTGAGCAGATTTCTCCTCCTCCTGGCAGGTTTGTCCCTAAAGGCAGCAGAGTCCTAGAGAAAGGCTGAGAGGTCCCTTGTGTTAAATCAGTTTATTCCCAGGGCGAGCACATCTGGCCCCAAGTGAGACAGCAGCAGCTGATGGTGGCACTGCTGGATGCAGAGACTCCACCAAAGCACAGACACATGTGGGTAATAACAAGACGCACAGACAGATGATTAAGAAACAACTCTGCACCGCAACTTCTTCGGAGTGCTATAAATCATTACAGCTGGCTGAATAATACAAAAAGAGATTAAGAAATATTTTCTCCAATTCATTTCTGAGCAGCAGTGGGTTTGGTTTGCTGTCACTTATGACAGCATGATATTTACTGTAATTTATTGTTACTGTTGCTGCTTGCTGCTATTCCAGTGGCCACTGGCTATTCATGACAAAGTTTGAGAAGCTGGGAAGTTCACGTGGGTTTTTTTTTTCCCCTAAACTGTTTTTTGTACCAGATGGGGTCTTGTTTGTTCCCCAACATCTGTTATTCTCGTTCCCAAGTGCCAGTGGCCCGAGGGGAAACTGAGGGGTTGCACGTGACCGTGCTCACACACCGCCTGGATGGGGAAGAGCTGAAGGGAAGGAGTCAGCAACTGGTGCTGGGTGAGAAGTCTCTGCTTTCAGTGGAGTGTGGGGAGGGAGGAAAGGAAGGAAAATCCAAATCTGTATTTATAGACATCAAAATCCAGCACTAAGCATTTTGCAGGGAGAAGGAAAACAAATATTAGGTTAGCCAAATGAGTGTCATTCAGCACACTCACCAAGGAGTGTGCAAACTCCTGCGGACCCTCTGCCTCTCTGCCTGCCCAGCACTAAGCTACATGTGAATGGTGCCGACTTCAGAGACAACTGGTGTTATTTTAGGGCTTACTTTCCCTAATCTTACTGAATCCGAACTCCAATTCCATTTCTTGAGAGCCATCCTCAAAACAAATACTGAGGCGATACCAATCGGCTTGTGACTAGATGTGAAAATAGAGCTGTCTCAGCACGGAGTCCCACAGACAGGGCACAGATTTTCGCTGTCTCCACCTCCCACTTGCAGCACAAGTACAGTTTTCATGCCTCTGTCAGAAGTGCCAACCTGGGAAGGTTGCAATGAGCAAGCAAGGAGAGGAGTGATGAATTTACTTGACAACACGCGTTGCTGATGATAAATCTCTAAAGAATTTAATCCACAAAGGTTTAGTTCTCTGTGGTCCATGTTAGGGCGGCTGTTCTTGGGGTCTCCAGCAGCATGTGCTCTGTGTTTCAGCTCAGTTGCATTTCTGCTTTGCAAAGGGAAATTCTCACTGCAAAGAACAGACAAAATGAGCTCAGCTGCATGTGGAAATGGGTCTGGAACTGCATTCAGAGGCAGTGATTTATATATAAATTATAAAGTGTGTCAATTCCAAACACCCATTTATCTGGAGTTTGTCAATCCAGCTCTGGAACGTGTATCGCCTGTAGAAACCATCCAGAAACCTAAGAGGCTGCTTTAAACCCCAAAGTGTGAAAGGCCCCAAACCAGGATTTAGTGGATTAGTAAGGCTGAAAAGGACCATCACAGTCATCTGGTTTTGTTTCCTATGTAACACAGCTGAAGAACTTCACCCACTCATTTCAGCATCAAAGCCACAACTCCTGCTGAAGCTCTCGTGCGGCTTTAGAAAGACACTCTTGATTTAGAGACTGAAAGTAATGCTCAATCCGCCGCATTCCTAAGCCAAATGTTCCAGCCATTAACTACTCTTGCTATTAAAAAGGCACACTTCCAGGCTAATTTTATCTAGCACCAGCTTCATAGTCAGATCCTGCTACATCCTTCCTCGCTGTCCTAAGGAGCAGGTTACAGTCAGGTTTAAGTTGTGTGGACTATCCTACGAATCACTGCATGCTTTCTTGGATAGTCTCGGAAATATGTCACCTGAGAAGATTTACGAATGGACAAGTTCATTAAAAATATAATTTGCCAGAAATTAACCAGAATAAGCCCCTCTCTTCTGATGAAGAACTTCTCTGCATTTTTGTGTGTGTGTATCTGTGTTTTAATTTGCTTTTTGATGACTCTGAGATGATATGGACAATGAGATACATCTAAATATGTCACACAGAGCTCCTCTCCAGCACATTAGTAGAGGCATAATTCTGTGCATCAAAGCAGTAGTCTGTGTCACATCCAGCACAGACACTGAACAATGTCCCTTTAGAAAGGGCAGAGGGTGAGAGTAGCTTTATGACACTATTGATTTATTCTGTGCCTGCAGTTAAAAACTATACCCAGACAGACAATAAAAATAACTGCTCTAACCATATAACAGCTTCCTGCTACTAAAATGGATTTTACACTTAAAGTCATGGAGGGCTTTTCTTTTTTTCTCTGTCTCAATTATGACTTTTTTTCTGAATAAATGGAAATGAGAAATTGTTAGAACTAATTTAGTCCTGATGTGCTTTTTTCTTCTCTCCTCAGTGTCTAAAAAAGACCAGGATTATTTTCCTGTTGCAAAGTTTTTTTGCAAGTGCACTAATAAGCACAATAACCTGGTATTAAGCAGACCAGATAATTTGGTGCACAACTCTCACAGGAAGAAATAAGCAGTGGGCGTGGTAATCTGGAATGGATGTACCACACAAAATAAAACTGATGATGGTCTTTGTGGTCAACTGGACGAGATGGGGTTGAGGTCTTGACCTTAGATTTGAATGTTAAAATAATATCTAGAGCAATGGGATTTTCTCCTGGAAAATCTGTTTTCACTCAAAGGACCCCATAGATTCACAGGCTGAGATTTAGGCAAACTGCAAGTGCTTTGCTACACTGGAACTGGTGTCCCAAGCAAGTTTCCAGCAGGTTTCTATGGTAATTAGCAATTCTCCCAGATAATAGGGAAGGAATCCTAAAATTGGAAGACCTGGACCATGTGGGCATGAACATATGAATGAAATGTTTTAAGACCATACAACTCTTCCTTTAGATCTTTACCAAAACCCCTGAAACTGCTGGAAAAAATGGAAATGGTAGGGCGCAACGGGCTCATGAGTTGGCACCAGTGGCAGCTGGAGAGGTCCTGTCTTTCAGCACCTATATTAGCAGAGAGTTTTGGACAGAAATGCAGTGATTCAGAGCAGGGAAATTATTGATCTGAAACTTGGGCTTTTCTTCAGATTTGTCAGCGGGATCAGTTCTCTGCTCCAGTTCATCAGTTCACACAGCAGCACCTATAGGCACAAAACACGGATAATGAGCTGATACAAATGAAAGCTCAGAGCAGAAGGGAAGATCCCAAACTATACGTGAGGCAGTGTGAGACAGGATGAGGCAGTGAGGTAGAGCAAGGAGAGATGTACTTCAGAGCCTGTTTCTCCACAGAATGGAGATGAGCAGCCTGCCTGCATGGGGTCAGACAGCATAAGGAAGAGTACACTGGGCTGGAAAAATAATGTTCAGAAAATGGAAAAGGAGGAGGAATCTGCTACTCAAGTGTCATTCCCTTTCCACAGGTTTTATGATTTGAGAGATACTGCCTGAATGACACATAATGTGAGATATTGTAATGTGATCTCCTGTCCCTGGAGATGCTCTCAGAAATTAGATGATTCCATCAGCATGGCTTTTACAAAAGTGAGCAAACATTGTAATAAATGAACTCAAAGAGTGAGAAAATCAAGATTAGACTCTTCACATCTGGCTGGGGGATTTTTCCCACTTATTTATGCTCTGTGATAAAGCTTAGATACATTAATTAACTTGCCTTAAAATTGACTCAGTGAATATGTTTGCAAGATACATTTATGTTTTAATCTGTAAAACATACAAATAGGAATGTTTACACAAAAAATGATGCTATGGAAATCATATATGTCCACCCCAGGGAAAGAGGATGGAAGGCTTTTTTCAGCTTTGTTTTCACCTGTCCTTTCGGTGGTTCTGGCAAGGGAAACCCCAACTTCAGTTCTTGCAGTAGGTGTTATTTTCTACTGAAATGCTCGGCTGGACGTGATGCTGGAAACAGGGATCCTCTCTGGTTTCTCTGAATCTCATGTAATGGTCAGCAGACAATATGTAAGACAGAAATTAAAATTTTCCTTTCAATTACAGGGCTAATTGTTGATCCTCATTGTACCTTCAACTCCTCTGGACAAACCAGGACCTGGCCCTTACATGCTTACCTACAGCTCCACCCTCACACAGGATTTGCCACACAATTTCAAGAGTACAATTTCCCAATGAATCATTCCCCTCTGTTCCTTACACCTCACTTCCATGTTTAGCACTTTTAGGGAGAATGATTATTTTACATCCTTTCAATCAGCAGCCTCATCTGAGGGCTGAAGATGCTAAAACAATCTCAAACCAACAGGGTTATACTGTTCAGCTCACAGACCAGGGTGCTCTGGGATCCTTATGCAAAGACATCATGGATGGTTCCCAACTCCTGTTTTCCATCTCCCTCCATGCCTGCATGGCCCAAGAGCATCTCAAACAGAACCCAGCTCTAAATGGGGGTTCATGGCCTATTGCAGCAGCAGGTTGCACCAAAGCTTTGCCAGCTTGGGGTGAAATCTTGACCTCTCCGGCTGGGAAGCTTAACTGAGAAAAGAATTTCTCTCTGAAAGTCCTAACAGCTCTGCAATGTTGGAAAAAATCCTTATGGGGGAGTGATCCCTTCTGGTGCTTTTCAGAGCCTGCTCTTCAGAGTAGCAGATATATTTATATTGGAGGTGGGTTGCTAAGTACTGTAACTACTACACAGGAGCTAGGCACAACAAACCAGCGCCCCAGGTTTGACGCTGTGCTTGAGCACAGCTACACGGGTGTAGATGGCTGCACAGCTCCATAATTGCGCCAAAACATAAATCCTGAGTAGGGAATTATTTAAGGTTGCTGTGGCACCTGGGGGGCTTGTGCTGTGAGGATGCTCTGCAGGAGCTGGCCTTTCCCAGAAGTAATGAAGAGACTGATGAGTTTTATCAGGAAAGGAAACATTATCGAAGTCTGCTGGTACAGGTCAGAACACAGGGCATGTATTTGGTGACACAGTAGATAATGGGACATGAAATGGCCTGACTCAAAGGGGAAAAGGCCTTGTCTTACCTGGTGTGGCCCCCATGGGGTAGATTTACTACACTTATGCAATGTAAGCACTCCAAAAACTTGTGCCAGCATCAAATCCTTGAATTTGCATGGCTCTGGGACTTGATGCTACATCCAGGAGGTTGTTTCAGCGTAGCTTCCTGGAGGATGGAGCAGATGTATTCTGCCTCATCCATTCCCCCTACATCACTGAAAGAGGAGCAGAAGTTCTGATGTGCTGCATCTTTCCGCACTTCTAGCTGAAAGTTTCATTTGGGAAAGAAACAGGCTAAGCAGAACAAAGAGGAGGTAAACCTGAGAGATCTGAGTGGCTGTGACTGTTTGCAGCCTAGTGAGCTGGTCTTCGAGAAGTACTCTGTTCACTAGCTGGATGCCAATTGCCAAGCGATGCTATCAGTTGATTAAAACACAGCCTGCCAGCTTCCTGCTTGATAAAACTAAGTACAATCTGATTGGGAATTCTCAAATCCATTACAGAATGGCTGGTCCATCACTTAAATCAGCGTACACCGCTTGCTCATGAATCATCAGCATACTTTGGTGATATATTTGCAGCAGCTGAACCCTGACAAAAAAACCTGACAGCTCGTCAAAAACGGTCCCTGAGTGCCGGATTCTGGGGGGTGGGAAATGGCAGGAGCTTCGGACCAGGAGGGCTTCCTGTTGTTCCCTGCTCAGCTGGGTGAAGGTCATTTCCTCTCCTCTCTCACGCACAAGTTGAACCCTCAACCCTTCAAGGTATGTCCGTGAGCTCCTAGAAACAGCAACCAGCCCCTACAAGGAGCCCTCTCCTTCATGGCCACACTGACAATGCAGGATCGCTCCCCAAATAGAGTCCCTACACTTGCCTCCCTGGAGGTAAATAAGGCAGTCCCAGGCTACAGAGGAAAAAAAAAAAGCCATGAACTGTTACAAATCAGTCTTACACTTTATTTCTTCTGCAAGCTGTAACACACCAAAGAAAAAAAAAAAGAAAAACCAGAATAACCCCATCAAAAAAAAACCCAACCCAGGGCTGCAGAGCCAGGCCAGCATTCCTGCAGAGGAAGGAAGGGGGCATGCTGCCAACCCATTAAGGATAATCCACTAGCGGGTTGGGGTGTTTAAAAAAAGCCCTCTTTTGTTGGCTCTGTGGAGGGTTTTTTATCTGCTGAGTTGGAGGTGGGTGCCCAGCTCAGTGTTTGCACATCAGCTGCAATGTATCCTTGATCATCCCAATGTGATAGAGGGAAGTGTTATGTGAGGAATTGCTGAGGGACACTTGCTAGCTAAATAACAACACTGAAATACCAGGAGAATAAGTCAACCCCAGCAGAAGTACAATGTCTTTATGCCTTAACAGAAATAAGCACTTATGAGGGGAACAAAATGATGCAAAATCTAAAGAAAGCGAGCAAATGCAATAAAATTTGGAGGCCATTTATTACTTATCAGCTAAGCAGTAGATTATAATGAAATAGTGAAGCCAGAAAGATAAGTCCTAATCATAGGAATTCTCAGATAATGCCTCGATAGCCAATGTTATCCTCCAACTCCACCACTCCTCATCCATGTCCTTTCACCCCCTCTCTCTGTGTCCCTTCTTTGATTCTCCTTCCCTTTTTTTTTTTTTTGTTATAATTAAACATTGCAAGACCTACTCAAGAAACATATGGATAACACAACACATGTCAAATGTCAATACAAATCCTTATCTGGTGTAAAGTCAGCGTAACTCTGTCTCTGGTCTCAACACAATTTATTTACAAGAAAATGCACAAGCAGGAGACAAATATCTATTGTTTGCACAGTTTCAAAAATGTAAACCTTAACATAAGGGGTTGTTTTTGCTCCCCCTTAAACTGCTGAGAGTCATGGAAGTCTCTCCAGAAGTGAGACTGACTTGGAATAGGCGTAGCAAAGCGGAGATTCACAGACACAGTTTCTTCATTTAAACTAACACAAGGTGAGAGGACAAAGAGGCTCCCAAGATTCTGTCCCTGTGGTTCAAATTTGAATACATGTTTTTAAAGCTGGCCAAGCAAATGAAATTAAACCTCATGTAATTAAGTTCCAGTAATTTGCACAGGAAGTAGTCCTGGGAAAGTCAGCAGGCTGAAAACGTTATGGCGAAGCAGATATAGTGATTTTTTTGTGCCATTCCTATCACATCAGAAGTCCACAAAGAGGGCATTTAGGGTAAGTCAAGAGTCTCCAGTCTCTGGCATGCAGACCCCAGAGGTCCATGGGCTAAACCACACAAGCAGCCAGTGGGGTGGTGTGTTCCCACCTGAAGATCTCTTCAAGTTTTCTGTGCAGGACCGTGACACTGCCCCAAAGTCTCCATCCTCAGGGGTGCTGCTGCCTTCTTCTCGAATGCATGTGGCATTGCTCTCTGTTCCTTACACCCACCAGCAGTCCTGGCTTACCTCCTGCTGCTGCAGAAACTTTTGGCCTCCTCATGGTGCAGATTTATAAGCAGTGTGATCTCCTCTGCATCCAGGCATCACCACTCCGGGTCTTCTGGGAGACTAAGGTTGGAAATTGGAAAAGGGATCACAAAAAGTGATAAAAGTAGAAGAAAAAAAGATCAGCAGCAAGGTGGAACAGCTAGAGAAGACCGGGCAGTTAATAAACAGAAAGGATAATGAACCAGGAGAAGCCTTGGTGGAAGAAAGAGGAGTAGAGGTCACAAGAGCTGCCAGTCACCAGCAAAAAGGGTGTCAGTAAAGCAGTTGACCCTCTCTATAGCTCGAGCTCCACTCCAGGCTGACATTGGAGCTCTGGGCAGTTTGACATCCTTCCTTTTGCAAAGCAGGGTTACATACACCCCAAAGGACTTTGTGGTGCTGTGGCTGCCCCTTGGATCAGGGCTGAGTGTCCCACCAAGCCCTGCCTGCTAGCAGAGATCGGTCCCCACTGGCTCTCCTCTGGAAGGAATCTGTGTGCACTGAAGCTGTTCTGCAGCTGGACCAGTGCCCAACAAATGGAGGGGGAATACTGCAAAACCACCCCAAACAGAGACACAAGTGCAGACAGAGCTGAAGCACAACCCCAGAGAAACAAGGCTACTGTCAGTTGCCTTAAATTCACTCCATATACCTTGGGGGAAACTGTAGGGGATTTAGAACATAAAAATACTGAAAACCATCAGAATTTCTTGCAAAATGCTGCTGTTTTACTAGGTCATATTGTACCTTCAACATTTCCACACACTTCAGCTAATATCAGTTGGATCTGTACATGGTGAACAGTGAAACACACAGTTTGCCCAATGGTGACTGAATTACTCAGGAGGAACTGCAATTGATAAGACAAGGATTTATGGAGCTATTGTTTTCTAGGTTCTCGTAAATAATCCTAATTGGTGTTAATCATCCACCCTCTGCTTAGTGTTATCACCAAGCAAAGTACACTTCCTAAAGAAGATATTTAGGGGCATAATCCTTCTGAAAGGCAAGACAGCTATTGACTTCCACAGGACCTGGACTGAGGTGCTCAACCAGAGGAAAGAGGCTCTGGAATGTGAGCAAAAAACACATCACCTTGTCCTTCCTCGTTTGCCTTGAAAAGTTCCTTTTCAATAAACTTACAGTAAATTCAGCGTGTTACAGTAATCCCTTCCATGTGGGCTTTGTGCAAGGACTCTCCAGTCTTTCTACCAGCTCGAAAGGGCACCACACAGGATGTAAATTTGCTGATGATCTTTACTGCCAGTTTGCAGCTCCTGCCTGTGTCCCCTTGTGATGGGCTGGCTTGTGTCATATCCGAGAAAGGATGCTTTGGAAGAGCAGACACCTGCACCGGGACCTGGTGTCTTTCTGTCTCTGATTTTCTTGTTATCCCTGAAAAAGTACTTTGATCTCTTGGTGCTTCCCCATTTGTCACACCGCACGCTTGTCGCGAGGGGACTGTGGAACTCGAGACCTCCTTGCCGGTTTTAGGTGTAAGGTTTGGTGGGTTCAGTGTTAGCATACAGATGAGCTTGCTTGACCTTAACAGGTCTGCACTTTAAATAACGCTTAAATAGCATTCTAGAGGGTACAGTCACACGCTGCTTGCTTACGGAAACTACAAGGCAACCAGACAGCTTTTCAATTTGTGTATCAAAGGGAAGGAGATTTACACATAAAAGGGTGAATTATTTTGATTTGTAGTTTTCGAGCCACTATACATTCTCTGACATAAATGCTCCCTTGTCTCTGGTTTCTGATGGTTCATATCAGGTTCAGTGGCCTAGATTTTCAAAAGTGGTAATTTTGGAGGCCAGTATTTCTCAGTGCCGACTCAAGGTGCCTTAAAGAGACCAGATATTGCTAAGATACTGTCTGACTTCGGAAAGTTTGGGCCATTTTAGCACCTCTCAGACTTGACACCCCAAAGTGACAGCGTGCAAAATCATCAGGGGTGGGTTTGCCACGGGAATAAAGCCCTTTCCCCCACCACTACCCCTTCCACTGCACTGTTCACACACTTCAGACCTCCATCGCTGTTAAAGGTTCCTGCAGAGTCAACATCACCAGTCCTTTTTGACATTCTCAACCACTGAACATCCTACATAACCTATAAAAAGAGCTCATTTCCTCAGCTATTTCATCTTTTAAGTAGCTATCAGAGGAAAGTCTCCTAAGGCCTGGGTCTGGATAGCCAAAATCTAGCTATATGGTATTTGAGGGAGAGGAGGGGAGAAACCCTATCCCATTATCTGCATTATCCCGTTACCCTTGGATGTCTTCCATGTACTTGGAAGAACAATGCCCCATTCTTGAGGCTTCACATTGCAGCCACTGCCTTTTTGGCAGAAGAAGGGTGGAAGTGGCTCCCTTCAAAGTCAATCAATGTGACATCTTTAATCAATCTAGAAGGTCACCACTGCACTTCCATCAAAAAGAGTTGGGTACAATTCTCGCTGAGTCCTAATTGTTTGTGAGGGACTCAGGTTGCAGTGGGTGTTGGAAAAAGTCTTTTCTGGTCCTGACCTCAGCACATCTTCTATTCCTAGGCTCTTTGTAGGAGTTTACGATCAAATAAGAATTATACCCAGGACTGGGTATACAGTGGTGCACAAGTATGTGTAATGAAACCCCAAAATACACAGAACTGACTCAGTTTTGTGTTTCTTTATGGCTGTGAACACAATCCAGTTTTGCTGAAAGGTTCAGAAAGCTCAGAGAGCTTTTGTGTGAAGGCAGGTCACATTTTGAGCAAGTTTACAATGATTTTGAGTTTCACATCACAATCATCTCTGAAATGTCATTGTTCATGTGGGATGTCTGTGAGTGGTCACGAAACAGAAATCTATTGCATTTCAAGGAACTGTGAATAGGAGGGAGGATCAAAGACAGGCATGGGTCAAAACCACTCAAATTTGAAGTCAGGACCCCTTGCATAAACAAACCCATCAATACAAAAACACTGAATCTGTTAAGCCAGAAAATTATTCCCCCAAGTTGGAGTCATTTCATTACCACTCTGGCACAACTGGAGCGGGATCCAAAGCCCAGTAAAGTCAAGGGTAGAATTTCCATTGATTTCCGAGGAGTCTGGATCGGATCCTAGATCACATTGTCACACTGCAGCAAAACCCAGCCGTGTTGCAGTGTACCCACCTGCTCTCTAAGGTCTCAGCTCCTGCCGTTCAAATCCACTGCAGGTACAATGTAGGTTATTCCAGCATTTACTTGGTGCAATGCTAAATAAACACTGGTTTATCAAAATCAGCAATACTGCTTCTTGTTAGTAAATTAGGCCAACTAATGAAGACTTTTACTTAAGAGGATTTGTCTGCTTAAATCAAAACCAAATGTCAAAAACCCTTATTCTATCAATCAGAGCAGTGCCCTCCTGCACAGGCTGTGGACTAGGGATGGCTAAAGACACACAGAAAAAGTCAACCAAGACCTTACAACATCTTTTAATGAGGTACTTAAGCTTCTTTTACAACGACTCAACAAAATCTACCTAGGTAAGGGATCAGCAGCTTTTGTGTACACAAGCAAGATGGGAAGAAAGAAAGCAAAATAGAAGGCAGGCAAGAAGGGAGGAAGGAAGAAAGCAGGGAAGGAAGATCCCGTGTTTCATTTGCTAATACTTCATGTTGACAAGTCGCAAAAACACAAAAACCTTTTTAACCTCTTGTCTCCTTCGACAAAATCATCCACCTACAAATTAAAATCACCTCCAGACATTGCTGAAGTCATTTTCTTAGGCAGTTCTGCAACGTAAAATATTGTGCACACTAAGGAAATTATTTTAAAAATAAGACATAGAGGTTTTTTTCTTTCTCTGCACATCAAACCAGAAGTCTGTATCTGAGAGGAATTTCTGGGAAGAACAAATAATCCTCCGGAGCTGGTACTAGAGTAGGTGCCCTAAACAAACCTACAGAAGGAGCATAATGAGGCAATGATTTATTGCATGCTATGGAACTCTCACTGCTGTGCAGCGCGTTGTAAGAACAAGCAAAAAGGAGAGGCAGTAATCATACAGCCTCCTCCTCCTCCTCATATGTTTCTGGATATTACCTGCTCTGGCTGTGAGTGTGACACCGAGACGGGGCTGCAGCCTCCCTGAGCTGCAGGACTGGCAAATGGTCTTTGTGCTGCAGCATTTTCGTCTCGCATTTAAAGCACCGTCTCCCACTACCTACAAGAAAATTAAAGATCTGTCTTTGGATATTCTGAAACTTTGCACAAACACAAAATGTCGTTTGTGCGGAGTGCATTCTTGCTCTGTGTGTATAAGAAAGGATTTTCAAGAATGTTGCCATCAGCAGGTGGAATCCTGGATCTTCCAGAACCAATGGTAAAACTTGCCTTGGCTGCAGAAGGGGCAGCATTTCACCCCTGCACGAGGGACCAAATACAGAGAACAAATTCTGCCCTAAGAAATACTTGTAAGAAAATCTTGGTCCTAAAGAATTGCAATCAATCAAATGAGGAGCAGAAACATGCAAAGTAACCAGCACTGCACCAATCAATACAAATCAACATGAGCCTGACCCTATCTGGGTGGTATTTGCAACTAGCTGGGCTTTTTTTTTTTTCCCATTTAAAATTCATTTGGCTTCTTGTAATGACTGGTGGGTTTCTTGCACTTCTGCCTGTATTCCTCCCAGTTTCTCCAATTTAAGAACACAAAAAAATTCTCACCAACTAAGAATTAGTCTTCAAATGTGTTTGGTGAGATATTTATAATAAATAAACATGGAAAAAATTACCTGCAGACTACTTGTACTCAACTTCCCCCTTCCCTACCCCCGCCCCAAAAGGCTAAATCAGTGAAATAAATTAATTGCTATGAATTATTCAGCTCTACCTGTGGCAATGAAAAATAGCAAGAGCATTAGGATTCTTCTTTGTGTACTAAGCCTCTAATTTATAGAGAATGCATATTAATAAAACACAGGATATTCATCAATATTCAAGTCACTGGCTGCCTGACTATTTAATCTAAAATTACCAGCCAGCTCAAAACTCTTACTAGTTAATCATGCAATCTAAGCCATTCTGATATTGATGGTTAACATTAATTGCCCAACTGCCATTTATAAAAAACTCTCCTACATCTTCCCTTTGCCCAGAAGAGAACCCTTTGACATGTTTTAACTTTTCAGGCAGGCTGGAGTAGGTCAGCTCATCCAGGCTGCTCTTCAGCCCAAACTGTTGGTTTGCTGGTTTCCTGCGAAAGGGATGTTGCCTCCTGTTGCGGTTTTGCATTTTGAACACGATCAGTAAAAACTGTCCTTCATCATAAAAATCTTTGGTACGTTTCTCTCCTTCTGCTGATGTTCTGCAGGTGGTGAGAAGAACCAGCTGGTTTTTTATTCCTCACTTGCCAGCCATGTAGTCCATGAAGTGCCACCATCAGCCACCAACCTCCCCACAACCTGACTTCACACTCCCAAGGGGACGGTCAGCAAAGAGCACCGATACCTTCAGACATTGCCAATTTATGCTTCACGACCTGCTCTGCACATATCAAGGTGCAACAGAAGAACTTGGGGAATATTTCCATGTGATAAAACTTAGCCAAAATTTAGGCTCAAAATCCCAAAGTTTCTCATACCACTAAGAGGTGCTGATGAAGGGGACGGCAGCGACAGCTTCCTAAAGCAATGCACCTGAGCTAGTCTTGATGCTTTATAATCTTTCTTCAGTCTTTTTGTTAACTCAGTCAGATTAATATTTTTAAAAAAAGACAGAACCCCACCCACACACGAACAAATGGAAACCTTTCAGGTATTCTAACAAAACATTGGGGTCCTGGAAGTTATCTGTAAATCAGCAAACCTGCACAGAACACACTGCCCTCACTGGAGCAGAAACTTCAAACTACAAACACATAGAGAGAGCCATATAAATGCTACTGCATAATTTAAAAGCGATTTTTAAAAACAACATTCTTAACCACTTTCAAATTATTCTGCCCTTGTGCCATTTAAGCTGAAATTTAAGTACCAAAGAAAAATTTTGCAAAAAATGGGGCGAGTATTTTGAGTGAAGAATATCTTTTTCTCTGTATACAGGAGCTCTGCAGACTGAGAGAAACTTTCTGAATTTTAGGATTTTGCCCCTCTGGAATCCATGAACTACCACCAAATCAGTAATTGTGTCTTCCCTTTATCTGAGGGCTGCTAGAGAGCGATGCCTGGTCAGACAGGGCACGTGGTATCGTTCCTACTCCCCAACTGCTCCGGCACAAAATCACCCTCCTGGCCTTGAGGCTTATGTAAGTGGCCCCATCCATCACAGCCATGTCAATAAGAACTTGAACCTGAGTGTTTGCAGAAAGCAAACACTTGGAGTGCAATAGCAGTCTCTCCCAATTCATTTCAAAATTCCAGTAAATATTTGGGAGCAACGTTTCGCAGCGCTCGCGCGGGTCCCACCGGCGGTTTAAGCGCTGTCCTCGACACACGCGGAGGCTCTCGGTGAATCCTGAGGTGCCGAGAGGTAACAACATGCTGACAGCAAGGAGAAAATGATGACTGCAGAGTGAAACACAGCCTTAGAACAGGCAAAAACTAAATAAACTCTCAGCATACCTCGGTAACTCCTTCTGGCATAAAAAGTGGCTCAGGCCTTGTCTGAACTGGGCTTTTACCTAAGCTGGAAAACCATGTTTAAATTAAATTTAAAGAACCATTCTTCTTAAAAGCACTTCTACAATGCTTTGGCTGGACAGTGTGTTTTTCTAACCAATGTTTACATAGTTTGACCCATTTTCACTTCTTTGCTTTAACTGAGACTATTAATTAAGCTATTTAAAAATTAAATTGAGTATATGCCTGCTTTGGACTGGATCTCAGGCTTCATTTAATTGTTGGTTCTTGTGCTGAGTTTGGCTATGAGGGTGTGTGAATCTGTCTCCATTTGGAAATGAACCCAAAATTACAAATATATTTCACAGAGGCTATGAGATTGAGTAAAATGCTAAAGACATGCCCTGCTTTAATTGTTTTAATTGTTTGGAATATATCCCCGTGATATTAAAAATTACATCTGCAACAAACATGGTGACATGAGTCTGGCGTAGCTCACTGTAGAAAATGGTGTGCAACTTTAAGTGGCTGAGCTGGTGTTAGGAGCATAAACCAAAGTTTGATTTTGTGAGCACAAAACCAGTCACACATTGCATTTCTTGTGATTTATATGCCATAATCATGTTGGATTTTCAAGTGGAAAAGGTGCCTAGAAATTACTGAAAAAGGGTCATTTCTATTTTTCTATTTGCATCTATATAATTCAGGGCTTTCCCTCGTAGGGGGGGCCCCAATGAGCACACTGAAGTCTGATTTCAATTTTCCCACTGAATGGCTTTTCTGTACAGAAATCTCATGAAGACACACTGATCCTTTAAACTTCAGTGTTGATGCTGAAATTATGCTGTGTGTCAGAATTACATCAAACAACTGCACTTATTTCCACCAGAAAATTTTGATTATTTCACTCTCATTTACATTACATTTTTTCCCCACTGTAATGCTGACTTGGAAATTCCCTTAGGTCTGGACACCTCCAAGTAGACTTTTTCAGTAGAAAGAAAGCTTTCATTATATTTCATAATTTTTTTCTCCTTGATTTGAATGTTATAATTGGATTGGAGAGATATTTGTTGCGAACTTCATGTTTTGCCAAGCTCCACGAGCGGCATCTTTTAATTTCTCTCTTTTCAATGAACCTTTTGACTTGATAAAAGTGGCTCTAAGGTATTTTTACAAAAGAGGCCAACAGAGCTGGCTCGTTTTAAACCCCTCTCTTTAAAGTATCTCATTTCCTTATTATTTCCTAATAGAGGCACTATCCTGCAATGTCATAAAGAATGCCACAGTTGACTTCAGTAGGATCAGGATCACTCCCTACTGTAATTAGTTCTATATTTCAAAATATTAGAGGTCATTTTCTTCTTTTGTTTTTTTTTTTTAATCTGAAAAAAGAAAACATTTGGAAAAAAAAAAAAAGCCTTTCAAGTGTGACTGTCAGTAGAATACTAAAAATAAGTTGCAGGCATTCCAGTTGCTACAATTTATGTTTCTAATGAAATTTTTCCCTTCTCATTTACTGCAAATTTTTAATGTAGGCTTTTACAGCCATTGACTCAGTATCTTTAATCTTCCACCAATATTAGATAGAAATGGAACTAACTAGGGAAAATCTATCTGGTTATAAAGCACAGTGTCTATAAAGTTGTTCAGTTCATCCAAAACTGCTTTTTTTTTTCCCAGCGGGTTGGATAGGATAAAATTATATTTTGAAATACTGTTAATACTATTCAGAGATTAATACACTTGTAATTAATAGTAAGTTTAAAATATTATGACGCCTCTGGAGAAATCAAAGGATCCAATGCCAATCACCCTGACTACCAGCACAGGGCAAGATCCCACAGTGCCAAGTTCTGATGCTTTTAATTGCGTTCAGTAGCAAAACCTACTCCCTGAGACCAGTAGGCGAAATTCAGCCCCAGCCCAAACCAGGGAGGGAGCACATAATTCCCAGCTACTCATTTAGACGGGATCTGCCGGGGTTTGCATGAGCAAAGGCCTGGGAGCCAGTCTCACAGGGAGAAAACAGCTGAGCACCCACACCCCGGGTCGTGGCCTCTCCGTCCTTCCCTTTGCCGAGGGCTCTGCCGGCACTGCAGTCGCTGTTTTGCAAAGAGGGCTGTGCTGGTTCACTGGGTGCTGTTGGGCTCCATCCCCTGCCCCAGGCTTCTCTCCCCAGCCCCATAACCACCCTGGAGCAGACACCCTTTGTCCACACGGTCTATTTATAAAACCCCACTTCCAAAAACATGTTTCGGCTGGCGCAGGTCAACTCCGCAGCACCAATTATGGCAGCCAAGCTGCATGGAAGGAAGGTGCAGCACCCCAAAGAAATGGTCCAGGGCCAGTAACAACTTGACCTCGAGCAGCTCTAGCAGAGCAGCACGTCTGACCGTGCCTTTTGAGCAGGGGAAA
The DNA here is from genome assembly GCA_035584735.1 of Pseudotriccus pelzelni. Taxonomy (NCBI): domain Eukaryota; kingdom Metazoa; phylum Chordata; class Aves; order Passeriformes; family Tyrannidae; genus Pseudotriccus; species Pseudotriccus pelzelni. Next base: position 15,190,152 of record JAWMRA010000020.1, read on the forward strand.
AACATGCTTTTCCCTCATGCCCATCGTGTCAATGCTAAAAATATAAAGCACTTCAATCCTGCGAAGAACTCAACTGTACCCCATGGGCAGTCCCTTTTAAAATCCACGGATCCATAAGTAAGAATGAAATCCCGCACCCACTGAAGTGAATGGAAAAACTCCCCTGCCCTGCGGGGTGCCAGGAGTTGCTTCCCAGGGCAGGAAAGTTAAGGACATGTGCAAGACGCTGGCAGGGCAAGAGACTTATTTTTGGCTGCTGGCTATTCTAAGTATTTCTACCAATCCCGTTAACACTGTCCCAGAGCACGTGGGAATCATTCATGCATTTACTAATCATGAAATGAGAAATGAAGGTTGCCCAAATTCCCTGATGAAGAACAGGAGCAAAAGGGGGGTCCGTCTGTTTGGGGGCTGCTCCTGCACATGGAGCCTGGCTGGGACATGGGTACACCACACAGCCCGGAGCGGCAGGGCGTGGGGATGCAGACCCTGAGTCACCTCCTCTGCCTGTTCCATGCCCATTTATTTACCCTTCCCACATGCTCTGCACAGCCAGTAACAGATGAGCCCCCACCAAACACTTGCCTGGATCTCTGCAGCTGCTGTGCATGGACAGGCATTCCCACATCCTCATGGGAAAGCAGTGTGCATCCCTGCAGCCCACTGCTGCTGGGACTTGTGTGCTTCCCACCTTGCTTACTTCTCATCATGAACAATTTCATGGCTGGGATGCAGAAGGTCCTGCCAGGAAAAGGTTGGTTAGGGGCTTTATCCAGCAGCATATGCCAGCCTCCAGACAAAAAACTCTCTGCTGTTTCCTACAGTGGATTAAAGTGTTCCCTCTGCACTAGTCAGTGTGGTCTAGTGCAGTGGGGAGGTGAGCAGCCTGCATGCCCGTGGACATGTCTTGGTACACAAAGCACCCCGGACATGCATAGCCATCCTCATCACCTGGCCCAGGCACAGGGGAGATTTAGGAGCTATGTGCACGTGTATCTTTTCTCCTCCATCTCATCTATATCTGGCACAGGGAAGGAGTGTGATCTCCTGACAGTGTGAGAAAAAGTCTCTATTTATTCTGTCTGGAAGGGCGTTGTGTGCAGAGAAAGCATCTCAGCTCATGTGTGTGCTCTGAGGAGACATCACTTGGGGTGCTGACAGATGAGCCCTGGTGTGTCCCCCCAACCACGGGGGGTTACCCACAGGGCACAGCCAGCAGAAGGAGGCAAGTCTTCAGATCCACCGTGCCCGTGTCCAGCACCCTAACACTGCCCCTGAACAGCTGGAGCCAAATTTTGGCGGGCTGGAGATGGGGGCACACGCTCCCCTCTGCTGATTCGGCTGAGCCCAGGGCCCCTCAGGGCCGGCAGCAGTGGGGGCACTTCTGTCAGCACTCTGCGGAAACAAGTTAATTGACATATGCTAACACACTGTTAAACATAACACAGTCGTGTTTAAAAATATACTAGCTAGTTGGATCAAATGCATTTTTAAACAGGCATGCTTTTTTTCTTTTTTTTCCCCCAAAAAGGAAGAGGTTTTGGTTAACATGTGCTAGTAAAAACATTTTTGAACATGGCTGAGATGCAGGAGATGTGAGAGCTAGAGCAAGTATCCTTTGGCTGAGTCTAGTCTGTAGGGAAAGTTGACTTAAAAAACAGGTTTTCCCTGATAATGTTAATTTGTTTACATTGTCCAGTTCACAGGATTTCAACAGGAACACACAGCAAAATGCTTATGCGCGGCATAATACCCGTGTAATCCATCCGCAGCGTTTGCAAATTCGGCCCTAAGGCACCACCGCAATAAACATCATCATCGTGTAATACGATAATAACAACTCCCCAAAAGCATTACAACTCTTCCTGTCAATACAGGTATCTCTTTAATGACATGTTAAAACTGAAAGCAGAATTAAAACCAAGATGTAGCTTTGTGTCTTTAGCTATAGTTGTAATACACAACCAGGCAGAGGACTCCTCCCTTCGACTGAAAGGAGGCCAGTTTCTGACTCTGTCGACTTTTGTTTTCTTTCTGTAAATTTCTACTGCTGGAAAACACGCAAAACCTCTCCTCTTTGCATGCTCTTCAGTTGCTGGCTGGTCCTCCAGCACTCTTCAGCCCAAGGAATCCATAAGGTAAAAGCTGCAATAGCTTTTAACTTTTAGTTTGAAACCAGGATCCTCAGCCATACGATCATTTCCAGTGAGGCTGTTCACATCATCACTGGCCAACGAGTGTGATTTTGGCTGGTGGATGAAATAGCAAGTGCAAGAGAACACTAAAAAGACAAAAGACTTTCTTTCCATGCAAATGTACTGTGGGACAGCAAATGGAAAATGGAATAGCAGAATCTAGGTCAGTGAAAAGCTTATGGTATGAAGAGACAATAAGCAGAATTGCCTCTAAATATAACAAATACTTACTCAGGTTTTTACCGAAAGCATTGAGGGTTCTTTAAACAATATTGCTGGGGCCTGATTTTTGAATCTGCATACTCAAATATCATGGTGCAAAATGGAGTCAAGATTCAAAAATTAAACCATACAGCAAACACCTGGCAATGAACGCACACGAGTATACCCTGCGATCGTCCGGCATCTGTGCCCGAGTCAGTGCAACCGCAGAGCTGCTCGAGGGGTTTTCAGCCAGGCCTTGGGGATGAAGTGCTGAGCTGAGACCCATCTCTGGGCTGGAATCACAGGGACTAAAGAGAATTTGCACCGACACTGCTGAGATTTCCGTCAGAGTAAGTCACGGTGTTTTAAGGTTTACGTTGCATTCTGTGTGCAGGGTTTCAAACACAGGAGAAATGAAGACAAAGATAACTATGGAGATGAAAGAAACCTGAGGGGCACTTAAAAGCAAACCTGTCGCTACAGAGATGCCTGGGCCAGGGGTACCCCAGTTCCAAGCACTGCCAGATGAAATGGCAGCCTCTGAGCTCAGGAATGTCTGTCCTGGGGCTTGACTGCAGGCTGATGGGCATATCATCACAGAGCTGGAGCCAACATGACTCTGGTCATCTGAGCTGGTTGGACTCAATGATCTTAGAGGACTTTTCCAACCTAAATGATTCAGTTATTCTGTGTGCTGCAACCCAATGCCATGCCCTTGTACACCCATGAGATGCTGAAGGCAAAGGAAGTCTGAGGCTGGAGCTTAGAGCAGGTTGAACATGTTCTCTCAGCAAAAACTGTTATCAGAAAGAGAAAGGCAGAAAAAGAAAAGAAAAAGCCCAGGTTGAACACTTATTCCAGGCTCCTGCCCTTTCTGCACTGTGCATAAGAGGAGATCAGAGGGCTGTCCCAACCACCTCTGCCCTGGGGCAAATGCTCCTGGTGAGAGGATCTGGTGAAAATCCGTGAGGTCCTCTGGCCATGCTATTCCCCAGAGGAGGTGATATTATCAGATTTTTAAAAAGAGCAAGCAAGAGAAAAGCCTGCTAGCTTATGAACTTCCTTAATCTGAAGGTCCACAAATTCTTTCCATGGTTTTGGTACGGCACCTTATGTGCAGGGTGGAAGGGGAAGCTACTGAGTGTTGAATTACAGAGGGGAAAAACATCTCAAATTCCTTACTATTTATACTCACAACTTTCCCAAATCATTATGCACAAATCCCCTAGCCTCAGCTGAACTGCTCACGGGTTACAGGGCCAAGAAAGAGGTGGAGCCTTCATAGCTCACACTAAGCCTTTGAGAAACTTGAAGTTCCTAAAAAATGAAAGCAATGAAAATCACCCCGCCAGGCAGAGAAGATTCAACCTCTACAGCACCCCACAAGAACAGAATTAACATACAAGACAGTAGGAGGTTGCTTTCATAACAGGGAGCATAGGTTGCTTATTTGTGAGAAGTTTTCTGGGACTACCTTCATTGTTAAGCTGAGGCTGACACTGGGTACAGAGAGACAGAAATCTGACAAAAGCATTGAGCGATTGGGGGTATTTGAGAAAAAAATCTATTCTGGTAGTCCAGACACTAGGCTGGGACTTGTTAAGTTGTGAACTTGTTAAATTCCTGCTCCACCAACGGCTTCCTGCATAACAAGGAACCAGAGCCTATTTCTGTTGGTACAAGTTCTCCTTGACTTTCAGAGACACGGCGGCCTTTGTGTGTCAGCTCCTCACCCATAAAGCTGTTTGATGACTGCTTCCCCTCCGTGCATGAGCTCCACCGAGCACCCTTGGGATTCATCAGCACCACTGGGCAGAAAGGGGTTTTAAAACTCAGGGGACAGGTCCAGGTGCAAACCATGAGAGATGCATCTTTGCACGGTGCTTCTGCACCTCCTTGCACAAGCCTGCATTTGGGATGGCTCAAAACCTTACATAACTCTTTTTTTAAGTCCTTCTCCCTCTGTTACAAGTAGTGATGCAGATGGTTTTCAGATTTTGGTTTCCTTGTTATTATTTATGGTGTTTCCTTGTTTTGCGTATGTTTCATTCATTGTTTTTAACCAAAACAGTGAGATAAATTAGGAACAACCATTTTTACTTCTGTTTCTAGACTTTTTTCACTTTACAGCTTTTTTAGCAAAGTACTCTTATTTTTGGATTTTCAACACTGAACAGGGCAATAGAGACATTAAAGTAAGAAATATGCTAATTGGACTATATAATAAATGTAAAAGTTATGAGAACTCTCTAATCACATGAGATTCAGAGGCTCCCATCTCTACCCTAATTAAAAATCTCAGGCCTATATGACTTAGCATGAGGCTCAACAATACTGCTCACAAGTATTGTGTGCAAGAATGAAGCACCCCATGGGCTCCTCCAGAGAGACAAATGGCATCTTACATGAGCAAATTTCAGGTCTTAAATCGCAACCACTTTATAAGCAGCAGCCAGGATACTCCACCAGCAAAAAAAACAATTATGTGGACTCCAGGAATCCATCTGGGCCCCAAGGAGGACATACAGGATCCTCAAGAGGACTGAATGGAAACACCCCATGGGGTGATCCAGAGGGGTGGTTTCTGTCCTCGTATCTTTCTGGGGGAAATGCAGGGGGGGTGATGCCCAAACTCTTCCCAGACTATCCACTACACCAAAAAGTCTGCAAACGAAAGGAGCATTGATGGCCAGGGAGATGGCTGCTCTCCCACTTTCTCCGTGCAGGATGAATGGGTCTGAGCTCACAGCTTTACTGCCAGGCACAAGGTGCTGGTGGAGCCAGTGGGGTTCAATGAAATGTGCAGCCACTGTGCTCTGCGATGTTTATCCACACCCAAATGCTTTTTAAATATAGACTGTTGAGCCACCCAAAAAGCACCTTAGCCAAAACACTTTCAGATTTCCAACCAATAGCCCTTAAAAATAGACTTTCACCCCAGTTAAAAATGTAAATATACCATTACTAGAGGTCTGGAGCCTTTTGTGCTGAGCTTTGACCTACAGCAGTATTTCCCCCATAGAAAAAAGCAGGCTGGAGTTGGTGACATAACACCAAATATACAGATGGGACCACACTATAATTAGCAAGGGAATGTCATTCCTGCCATCTTTGCTTCGTTTGTAACTGCGCCTGTAAGCTCTGGGGAATGGTGTGCATTTCACACAGTCTGCACAAGAACGAGGATTGCCAACTGTCCCAGTTCTGGTGGGGTACCCTTGGTCCTCTGACCCCAGGCTTGTGGAGGTGCCAACGGTGCCACAGGAGAGCGATGCCCCTCGTGACGCCAATGCCAGGACCCCTCTGCCAGGTCCCAGGGCAGAGGGGAGGGATTTCTCCACGTGGCAGCAACACAGCTCCCTCTAAAACACCACGTGCCCCCATCCAGAGGACCACTGCCCATCACTTCTTGGCAGGCTCCTTCGCAGAAACCCCAAACCATTCTTTTGCCCATCATCAAGCCAAATGCACAATCTGGACCTAACAGCAGAGGCTGATAACTCTGTTCCCCTCCACACTCAGCCTGCTCCCCGGAGGGAGGGGATTTATCCAGCGCAAATACAGGGATTTTCACTGGAACTGTGCTTTTCAGCATCTAACCACTATTTTTAAATCTCTCTATGGCTTCTAGTAAAACCCCAAATCAATGTTTAAGGTTTTACTGCTTATTTTAAACATTCTCAGTAACGTTAAGTCCGGTTGTGTTTTAAACACTTTGTCATCCTCTGCAGGCACTTAGACGAAAAACTTACTGTTGGCTCTGCTCTGTCTATGGAGTCAAGTGGATTTGTTTGGTTTTTCACCAGGCTGCTCAAACTGGTGAAAGCAGCCAAGGGAGCAAGCAAACCCATAACTTAATATGTTCCTTGTCTTACGTGCACAATTCAAAGCAACTTCCTCGAGGAGGCGAATTCATCCCACTGAGTCCAAAGGGACCTTGCCTCTGAAGGTCTCAAAGCACATTAGGAACATTAAGTTGTACAGATTTTTAACCTTAGGGATTTTAAACAGAACAGACCCCTGTGATCATCTCATCAGTGCCTTCTTCATGACACATAAATAATTTCCCTGTGTATTTCTTGCACAAACCCTGAATTTTTAGATAAAATAGAGCATATTTTCCCGGTAATGACTTCAGCCTTGATGAAAAACTTGAAACGATGATGAAACGCCTACATAAGATTTCCTGATTTTTCATTTTATTTTACCATTAGAAATCCACCACCTCCAGTCCTATATTAGCTGTAGAGGTGGGTAAACTGAGGCATGGAGGAGTGAGGACTTCCCCAAACTCACAGTGCATTTTCCCACTGCTACTTTCAGCTCAGCGAGGCTCAGGGTGCAGCTGAAAGCGCTGAACACGGCGTGTTCCTGCCATCACCTTCCCACCTCCCCCAGCCCAGGTCCCTGCTCCCCTGCGCAGCCCCACAAGAGGGGGAGGCTCCCCCACTGCTCCCAGCACCCACTTGCACCCCCAGGGCTCTGCTCCCCAGCACCAACGGGCTCAGAGCCCCTGGGACCTGACCGGGCTGCAGCAGAGGAATAAGGCAGCTCCTGCTGTCAGCCTGAGCCAGCGTCCAGGAGCCTGGAGGCCAGGGGGGTCTGCTGGCAGCTCCGCCACTGAATTTTTGCAGATCTGCAGGGAAATCACTTATTTCCCTGGGATCTCCCCATAAATTTGACAGAGTGCCTTGAGAGTCCCCAAGGAAAGGCACTGTTCAAGTACAAAGCTTAATTATGATTGTTATAATATAGTCATGCCACTAATTCCCACTAAGAACTGCAAATCGCTCCCATTCCACTCCTCCATCCCCCATGCCTGTCAGTGCTGGTGGACAATTAATTCCCCAAAAAGAATATATTAAACACATGTGAAATATTTTCTATTCGCAGGACATCTCTGAGCAGATTGCAGTTCCTCTCAAACATATTTGTGATTTGAATGCGCCAAGTGATGTATTTCCATAATTTTTTTTTTTAACAGCTTGACAGAATTTATTCAGAATTCAAATCGTGATTGGTCAAATAAATCTTGCAGTATCCTTCCTATGCCTGTGATCAACCAAAGTCTTCTGCCATGTACATATTTCAAATTCATTCTCTATAAAGCTTGCATAGTTGTCTTTAGAAATCATATTGAATGAGCTGCTTTTTGGTTTTTTTCCCAGTTAAATTTAGTCTTTTTGAAATCCACAGGAAGCAATCTCAGGAGGAGTGTGGAAGGCTGAGGTGAGTTCATTGAAAACCTCAAATGAATTAAAATACATTGAAAATACCTTGCATTTTTGCCCTGCAATAAACACCGGGGCTGTCACAAGAAATGCATCAGCCTCTCTCAGCCAAGCTGAGCCACAACAACTGTGATTTTCCATAAGCCATGGGGTTAATGAAACCCCTGCCCTAAGGGTTAAAGGATAAATTCAGCTCTATGGCCACTGCTCAGGGAACATTTGAAGGTCAGTTCAATATCCCACCTACAAAAATCAACCCCTCTGCTTGTCAGCCCTGCAACCAGAACAAGGAGCTCCGAGATCTATTTGTGTAATATTAGGCCTGAAAAAAATTACGAGTTGTGATGAAATTAAAGACATCCAAATTTTTAGCCATTCTCTGCTGATAAAGGCTCTGTTATTACCATTTACAAAAGGGAAACACAGCCAATTATAAGCTACTTCTGGCACATGCCAGGCCTCAAGTAGAAGATAAGCCAACACAGCAGAGCTTGCAGCTGGAAGCCCAGAAACCTGAAAATGAGCTGACTCATGGAAATACCCTCATATAAAATATCGGATGGTTATTTTTCTCTGCCTCCTTTCTGTGTGTCTTAGCAATGATATATGAATTGCCTTATTTACTTTGTCCCATAAAACTTACATTTTTTTATTAATGCGCTGCCAGCTCCAAGAGCAGTCGGTGTGGGAGTGGATGGAGGTAGGGAGGCAGGGGGGAGAACTGATCTTTTGGGGGCACAGCAGGGGAAAGGCCCCCTGCAACACTGCAGGTCCGAGAGCGCAGCAGCCAACTTTCAGCTGAAGCTTTGTCCTGCTCCCACAAAGCAAACCAGCTCCTCACTCTGCCCTGACTTCACCAAAACCAGGAGGCTGCCTGCACTGACAGCACACCAGGGAGAATTCGTGCAAAATGAGGCTCCCAGAACTTATGCTCCTACCAGGAAACAAACTGGGAGCAGAAGTGATTTCCTCTGGTTTTGCCTTGAGCTGCCCATCCCAAAGCTCAGCCCCAGCAGCAAGCCAGATGCCCAACTCCTTTGGTCCTGCTCTTCCCAGCAGGCAGGAGATGTGACTGGCCACGGGCTGCCATCAGCATGGGTAAAGACTGAACTTACCTGCGTGGCACGGACACCAACACGGAGCTTTTTCTTGCACTTGCCTCAATTTTCGTGAGGAATTGTAATGTTTGAGGTGTCTTTCCCCTTTCAAGCCCACTTGCAAGGCATTCACACATTGTTAGGAGAGGACTGGGTCCAGGTGGGTGGGTGGTGGGATGCTTTATGCCTCATTTCCTTAGGAAACGAGGTTAAAAAAACCCTGCTCTCCCCGTTATACTGCACTATTGAATTAAGGATGGCGAATGCTCATTATGAATATAATTAAAAGTAACAGCCTCATCTAACAATCTATTTTTATCCGTTCCTCACCTAGACAAGCAGCAGAAGGAATTAAAATCTGAAGGGAACAGCCACAGCCAGTGGAGGTTTGCTCTCCACTGGATGGAACTATGTCAGAAAAAGATTTCAGTGAGACAACCTCCCTTAAAAACTACTTTTCTCCAAAGAGACATGCTTTGGATGTTTGTTTTTGTTTTTTTTTTTTTTTTTTCCCCCTGGGAAACCCATGTCTAACAACTACAAGGGCACAGACTGGGAGGATATTTCCATTTTACCAGGGAAGAAGGCACGAGCTTTGCAGCGTTTCTTGCACCAGCTGCCGGCCTCCGTGGCGGCAGGGTAGGTAATTAAAAAGGACATCGTGTAACAGATAAATGCAGGATAGTAAGTAGTCATTACTTGATATATAGTATATCATCTATTATTAGAGGCTAATAATTCTCTAACCTATTCATGTTAGTCTTTTGTCCGAGGAGCTATCCGCTTGGCACGCTCTAAATTTCTCAACATAAAATTTACTCGATGTTACAACTCATATCTAATCCCAAATTTCTGTGCATTTCACTGCAGTATATCATGTAGCGAGGTAAAAGCTCAGCACTAAATCCTTTGCAAAAGGGAGAATGAGCCAACAAAACTCCATGTTTTCACTTTCTTGCCAGAAAAAAAAAAAAGGTATATTGAATATTTCTCTTAGTTGTGATTTTAACAGTTATTTCCACCTTTAGAATGCTGCAATTCTAGAGATGCTCAGCTGCGCTTCCCACAGCACTCAATAATGCACTTTTTGACTGATATTTTTATTCTTGTCGAAATAACCTGCATTTCTAAATACATTTATACATACATTTAAATACTTTTTTTAAAAAATGCACTATAAAGGCAACCAAAGGAAGTGCTATTGTGTTTAATCACAAGGAGCAAAATCCTCAAGTCATGTAAATCATCGTTTCACAATCTGCTCTGCAGTATCCTAGTTTGGAAAGTGTATCACAGCAAACCAAGCTGAATTTATAAAGGATTCTTTACACGTTCGAAACATTCATGTAACTTAAGAGTGTCAATCTCCATCAGACATCCTAGATCACTCCAAGGAATAAAAGTAGAATTTTTTTTATTAGGAACTTAATTTCTTTTCCTCTAACTACTGATGCTTACTTTTTTTTTTTTTTTTGCTTCATTTATTTTACTTTATGTTATTTCACTTTCTTTTATAGTTTCTTTTACTTTACTTTATTTTACTTCTATTTTATTTCCAAAGCCCAGTCTAAAAGCTAAACTCGTGCTATAAAAAAAGCCAAGCCACCCAAAGTACCCAATTACAGCATCTCCAGAAGGTTTTAGGAGCCAGAACAGCACTGATAAAAAAAGCCACATGGGACGAAGCAATAACGCTGCGTTCTCCCGCAGGATCTCTGCTGATGAGCAGCTCTACAAGGACTCCACTGATAAGGGTTTACAGCTAGAAACTGTAGTAGCTGCACCAAAAATGAAACCAGATCTCTGTTCCTGTCTTCTGCAAATTGTTTTCCAGCGTGGCACTCTTCTGGGAGAAGGAAAACACTTGCCGCAGGTTATCGAAACCTCGCACTCCCAGTTAACCCGCCTGTGCCGCCAGCCAAGAGTCGCTCGGAGATGCAGCAGGAGGACAAAGTCTGCAAACTGCCGGGAGAGGCTGGGGCAGACCTTGGGAAAGGAGCAAAGGGACCCTCCCAGCAGCTTCACATGCAAATCGCCCCAAGGAGCTGTGGGTTACAGCCGGACCCAACTCCAGACTGAAAGGACAGTTGCGCAGTGGAATTCAGAACCGAAACGGGAAAACAGGGAAAATCCTCTCCTAGGCGTTACGAAGCATTTGGCATTCAAAACGTGTGATATATTTTTTATGTTGCTTGCCTTGTCTAGGTAGCCTTCACATAAAAGCAGCGCTTTGTCCACCAAAGGCTACAAAAACCTACGTGCATTTTTGCAGTAGCACGCTGTCCGTTTTTGTCCATCAGCAACTTAGCATCTGTGCTCATTTGAATCCCACTCCCCATAGTTTTGCCCGGAATTGGCAGCAGCCGCCCTCTCCTATAGAGGGATTCTGTACACTGCGCTATAGCTGTTATACTCCACCCCAGAGATTGCTGCAGCTCGGCTCTGCAAGGTTTGCTTTCAGGTTTCCTATAAGAGTACAAGCACTTAGGGTCCTTTCCGTGTTTTAGAGAGGGAATAAACACCCTCTGTTATGACTCAGAGCAGGAATACAAAGGTTCCCCTAACTAGAGGTGAGGCTCTGGATGAAGGTTGAGCACAGGAGAGTGACCAGCCTGACCACAGCAGTGCTAACATGATTACAAAAGGCTGATTTCTGAAAAGGAAAAGTTTGTGCTGATATTACAGCGACAGCAAAGGAGGAAAAAGCCCTCTCAGGTGTCTTAAAAACACTTGACCCATTTCTGTGTAAACCAACAACCCCTCTCTTTTTCCCCTGAGCTCAGCAGCCTCCACCCCACGTCACTCGTGGTCTTCCGAGGACCCCTTAGAAACTTTCTCCCTGTTGCATTTAGGAGACGGGAAATATTTTCCTATGGCTCAAACCTCTCTTAAACCGACTGAATTTAAAAAAAAAAATTACTTCACTTTCTAACAGATGCACAAGTGCACCTTGGGATGAATGTGTTACGGAGTCCAAGCTATTGCCACCTGCCTCCCAATTACATTTGCTGCACTGTCCCTTGTGGTGTGCACCTGTGACATGTTGGCACGGAGCGGGGACGACTGGAGTGTGCAGGCGTGGGCCGAGCCCGGCACGGTATTTTGCTTTGCAAAAGCCTCCCAGCAATTAGTGCTGTGCTTTCTTAAAGCATGAGGGACGTTCTGCAGCAGCTGACTTTTTTTTTTCGCCCCCCTGCTTTCGATGTGGCGAATTAACACGAGGGAAACTCGCGATCTTGTAAAGTGGCAAAGCCATGAAACCGTAATTTAAAAAAAACTCTTCACCTTAGGATACCAAACGTCCAAGCTGGCCAGGGACCAATCTAACAAGGGAAAAGGTCATTTATGGGCTCCCTGCTTCCTCTTCTCACATATACACCTAGGCAGCCAATTAACTACCTCTAGAAATAATTCCCATCAAATTTCAATATGATTTTTACAGCTGAAATAATAGAGGAGTCCACAAAGCCGTGACTGTTTGCAGCAAGAATGATGTACAAAGGAAGACTTCCAAGGTTTTAGGCTCATTATATTCGTGCCAGTATAACATACTGGGTTTTTCTTTTTTTTTCTTCTTTCCCCTGGTAGTGTTACAGCTCTTTAAGTGGCTGAGCAGCATCTGCACCAAGAGGACCACATGATGAGAAGCAGAAGCAAGGAGACATGGTATTATGCATATTGTAAGGGTACGCTGAGCAATGCTCTTGCAGTGACGTATACACTGACAGGATTAATTTGACACTGGCAAGTGAAAACTTATTTTGTCATTAAACTATCATAATTATACCATATCCAGAGCCACCGGATGCCCTAGCTGAGAACCCTACATATGCTGCCTTTGCAGCAAGAGGCTAATACAGAATTTTAACATCCATCTATTTCTGATGGGATCGGTACGGGAGAACAGATTGGGACACTGATGGTTCCTAAGTGCCCCACGACTACCTACGGGTAGTCAAGGTGACAGCGGTACTGGAAAATGGCTGAGGGGCATTTGCAGCCTGTTAATGGGGGTCCTGCTTCCCACAGCCTGAAAAGGCAAGAAGACTTAAACAGACTCTAAATCCTTTCATAATGCAGCCTGGCTAAACATTGCTTCTGATTCATATGTTTTTAGCAAAGAGGATATTTCCTCATAGAACAAGGACAGAAGCTACATACACACAAAAAAACCCCCCTATCTTTAGAAGACAGACAAACCATGAAGGTCCTTTGCATGTGACTAATATTCAGAAAAATCAGTCTTTTGTCTCTGCCCCTGTCATTTATTTGGATGATTAGATATGCCTAAGAATGGAAAACCAGAAAGATACCAGGACAGAAGAGCTGCAGCACTGTTAAGGATGTGGTAAATATTACAATATTTATTGCTGCTGAGATAGGAAAAAAAACAATGGAGTACCTAAAAAAAATATTAATGTTTGCAGGATTTAAATCCAGCAGTTTTAGGTTACCTTAAGGTGACAATTTACAAACAAAATCAAAATTGTGTAATAAGTCAAGAAAAAAAAAATCAGTTTCATTCTTAGTTCATGAACTCCCCTGCCAATGACAAAATATGCTATTAGTGGCCTCAGTATGATTGTGAAAATATCCCTCAGTTACAATTGAACGTGCTGGGTGTTGGGGTTTTTTCCTTCATTGTTGTGTGTTGTTGAGCTAAAAATGACAAAGCCCTGGATTTCGTTGTTCTTGCAATCTATTCTTTTCCCCTGACTTCCTGTTTTCATGAAATTTTAATCAGGCATTTAAAATAAATAGCTATGCAGAGTCTCTTTGCCTCTTTGAATGCTTGGGATGGATGTTTTGGGTAAAGTGATAGTCCAGAGACCTTGAGAGCATTTAATCCCATTCTAACTTGGCAAGACAACAGAAAATTAAACCACTGATCTCTTCACTTCTAGCAACTCTTGAGAGATTTTGAGGGAGGGATGAAGACTAGTCCGGTGTGTGGGACAGGACTACGAAATAACAGGTCCATTCCCCTTGCTGTGAATGCTGACAGCGATCAGATCAATTTGGAAAGGTCAGTCGTCTAAAAAAGAAGAAAAGATCACTTCTTTATTAAAAAAAAAAAATTACACAGTTTGGGGGACAGTACACCAACATGGAAAAAGCCAAAAACCAGATCAGAGCAGAGAGACTGAGAAGCAGGGAGGAGGACAGCACCAGCCAGTGGGAATCTCACTGCCTCTTTAGAGTTTGTAGCTGACAGGATAAAAACTCCAGATTTCGAGAAATCATAGGAAAGCTGCTTGAGTTTCAGGGTCAGTGGTTCAGTTATTAATGAAGGTGACATGATTTGATATGAGAGTCAATGACCCCAGATCACAGCTAAGCCTGATCCTCGAGCCTTACTCTAATTTAAACTTCTGTGGGATTTTTATTATCAGACATACTAAGAGCTAAGTGATCCATGGTACACACAATAAAACAACAATGTACAAGTCGGCCAAAAAATTACTACTGAGTTAAACCTCTCATCAGGGACTAGTCATCTTCTGGTCATGGTTTCCTGGAGAACTGTGTTTAAATTGGAGAGGTTTAAACACAGTCACTTCTACAGTTGCCTGTGTGTTTTGGAAACATTTCACTTCTACTGGCATGGGGGTCAAGGTTTTTGCTTGAACCAGGAGGAAGATCGAAGTGTTTACTCTGTAGTTATACACACTGCCCAGTTCTAATGAGGAAGAAAGAGCTCACAATCAGCTGCCACCTCCGGAAAAAAAAAAAAAAAAAAAAGGAGAGCAGCTAAATCATGGAGCAAACTTACAAGAGCAGCTTATAAAAATGAGGGAGATGCAGCCGCTTTCGAGATGTGAATGAAAGTAAGAGGATTATGGAGTCCTCTTGAGGGGAGACATACTTGGCAGGGCTCACGAGATGGCACAAATAATATCTTCTGTTGAGGACAATACGAAAGAGTAATGACGAAAAGTCCCAGGATTCCATGCCTAATGAGTACTTCCCAAATTTTGGGGGTCCCTTTTCCCTGAATTCTGCTTGACTCTTGTTTCACCCCACCTACTCCACTCATGGCCCCAAAGCAGCAGCAGCAGTTTTTTTCCCCCTCTTGCCGTTGCAAACCTTTTGAGCCTGCTGGTAGGTGCAGGGAGCATCGTTTGCACGGTGGGATGCATATTGGTTCTGCGCACCACTGCGAACCAGCGCAGAAACCTCCGCCGTGGCCAGCTCGCCAGCCTCTCCTTGGCATAGCCCCTGACTTTCACAGAGCAAAAATAGCAAGATGAAAACGAAATATGAAATATTTCCACAGCAGAAAAAAAAAAAAAAAATATTCCAAGCAAAGCAGAAAACGGAGCGGCTCTTGGCTCCTTGTCCTTTAACATACATATTCAATGTGCAGGAAGCTAGGAAGAGCTATTCATGGGGTTGGCTTGTTTTTGTTGGTTTAGGTTTTGGGGGGGGAGGGGGAGCATTTTCAATGCACACTGCATCCTCCACAAATTTTAATAAGTGCTTTAAACCACAGCGAATCCTTTCCCTTTTTTTTTTTTTTTTTTTTTTTTTTGAAACAGTGTTTTATTTCTGTAAGGACATTTCACTTTAAAAGGAAGAAAGGGCTGCACCACAAGGGCTGTGCAGTGCAAAGCTTTTTCTAGTCATTTCCAACAATATATTTTGGAACTGTTCCCAGTAAACAGGGCAGATTAGCTGCCTTTGGTTCACATTTTACATTGTTCGTGAGATAGGGGAGCTCTGAAAAGCAGACTCTGTCCATACTGTTTGGTTGCAATAAAGCTAATTCTATTCAGTCCTATAGCAGTATGATAGCACTTGTGTAGGATTTCCCTTCGCTTGCATATTTATAGGGTCTTGTAGAGCTCTGCTGTAGCTCAGTGCCAGCATGAAGAAATCAAGCTGTCAGTAGTTTCTATTTTTGTCCCTACCTATAGTTTCAGTAATGACAAGTGAGTGAGGCAACATATGCATTTCCCATCTACAGGAAAAAATTACTGTCTTCCTTCAGTGCCTTACATCTGTGCTACAACCTATTTTCCCAGGGCTTCAGATTATGTTAGCTGATAGTGAACATGTATACGCGCTGGTCAGGTGCAGTTGATTCCAGGCACTGCATTAGCTGAACCACAGGAGGAAAACTTCCAAAGATTCAAAGTTCTTGGTGCTTTTCCTCTCTGCCCTTAAAATTAGGAGGAAAAAAAAAAAAAACACCAAAACCTCCCTGGGAAATAGCTGTTCTTGTATGGCATCCCAGCTCCTATCATGCTTTGATCAGCACACACGTTCAAGCAAATGAGGATTCTCCTCCTAAGATTAAGGGAGCTGCTGATTATATTTAATGTCCTCTTCTTGACCCCAGATGGTTAACACGCTGCTGCGGCTTCTGGGGGAGTTGTTTCAATGGGAGCAGATAACACCAGAGCCGAGCCATGGTCAGCAGGGCAATGCCACCCTGCTTTGCCAGAGCAAAGGGAAGGGATCTTGGGACCAGGCTTCGATGCTAATGGAGGGACAATGTCTCCCAAAAGCTGCTTAATTATGAAGGCAATGCCTGCATCATTCGCAATCTTCCCTCTTCATCTTGTAAATAGTAATTCTGCATTTGCTAACGCTTGAACCCCACCAGAGAATGGTCACCCCATGAATGTCACCAAATCCAGGCCAAAAATTTGGGAAGTGCTGCTCGTGAGCCCCAGCGTCTGGAAGACTGACTCTGAGGGAGTGCCAGGGACGGCAGGCACCCACCCTGGCTCAAAACTGCTTTGGCTTGACAGCATCGAGGCATTTACAGCCTCCGACAAGACTGCATCGGATCTTCAATGACAGCTAATAAAATGGAACTACACCCCACTGCTTTGAAAAGCTGCAACTCAAAACTCCTTCAGAGATTATACTTATTTAAATAAGAGAAAGACACTGGGCTTTAACAAAAGCTCATAAGGAAAATAGCTTCAGAAGTTTGATAACAAGTCACACACTCTTTTTCATATTCTTTCCTCTCCTTCCCCACTCCATCCTCTCCTTGCCTTCCCCACAGCCTAGAAAAGCAGGTATTTATCCTGCACTTAGTGCTTGAAGGGGAATGTGCTCACCACAAAGTTTTACCTTTATCCTTGCTGCTTCTCCACCTAAAGTGACATTTTTTTTTGTAGCCTTCTGGGGCTCCCACACACCACAAGGAATGGGCAGAACTCAGATAGGAGGGGAGGGAGACAGGGGACAAAGTAAGAACTGTTGGGCTAGGTTGTAAATAAAAAGCAGACAAAATATGTTAAAAAATACAAGGCAGTGCTATAAATCCCTCTCTCCGGTGTGAGCAAGCTACTGTGTTACAGAGCTGGAGGGGCTGTGAGACTTCCAGTTACTTTATAGTCCATGACGATCACCCTCTTACAGTGCCACAGTATAACAAGCAAATGTCCCGACTCCCAGGAAGCCGCTCGTAAAAAGAGGCACTGTAGCCTCTTACAGTCCCTCGAATAAGAGAAGCAAAAAGAAAGAATTCTTTTTTTTTTTTTTTTCCCTCCCCGCATACACTTGTACTTATTTTGCTAATTTCATTTTAATTGTGTGCGGGAGCAGGGGGTGTTGTAAGCTGGGGAGAGGAGGGAGGGGATGAGAAGGAGGGAGCCTGAAGCCAGGGAGCCTTCTTGCTTGTTAATACACAGGCAAAATGATATGCACATATACAGCTCCGAAAGCCACCACGGGGAGGGAAGGAACACAAAGGAGCCATTTATTGCCTGAAAACTGTCTCTGAACAAACCCATTGTGTTAAAGTAATACAAATTCACAACACCTTCCTGCCTCTTTTTCCATCTGGACCTGGGCTGGTTTGGGTAAAGGACCCTGTCACCAGGCACAAGCCCTGGAACCTCGGACCCCGGCAGAGCTGTGATTGCTCAGCATCCTTGGAAGGTCCCCTCCCAGGGCCAAATGCCATGCTGATAACACAGAGGTGAGAGAGAGAGAGGAAGAGAAGGAGAGAGGGAATAATTTGGCCAGGAGACTCTTAAAAATCCATCAACTCGTTTCTGGTCAGGTTTATCGAGAGAGGCAATTTAAATCCAAGAACCAGAAGGAGGTATCTTTTGATGTAACATTTTGTTCTTTTTCTGAATACAAAGTTATTCCAGGCAATGCAGTTGGCCTGAAATAGTTATCAGTTACAAAACCGGGACTGCTCCTATCTCCCCTCCTTGTGCAATGCAAAGAAGATCCTCCCGCTGAGCTCCAAAGTAGGGGAAAAGCTATTAATTAAAAATAATTCTCCACGTTAAGTCTTGCTGCCTAAAGCTCAGCTAATATTAAGGAAATTCCAGCCGTTCACTCCCTGCTGCTGGAGGCTTTTCTTTCTCTATTTTGTTTTGCTAAGCTCTTTGAGAAGAAGGGAATATGGATATGGCCTCAACGTCTACAGTCCCTTCCCTCTCCTCCCTGAAATTCAGGCTCTGCTCTTTCCCTCTTTGGGAAGGACCCAACCCCTCAGACTGGATCATCCCAGAGGGTAGAGCAGGTTTATTTGCGTTCCATCTTATTTTTTGACCTGAGGTGAGGATGAGAACGTCCCCTGACCTTCGTTCCACCCAAGCGATCAGCACCAGTCGGGAGAGTGAGCTTTCCCACCTCACAGCAGGGCTGCCCCCCTCCCCACGTCCCCCTCCAGCCCCACAACTCCTGCTGAGCATCACAGCTCTGCTTCTTGAAATTCCTGCCCTAAATTTTCGAGCCTCATGGCACACTCTCCTCAGCCACAGCCAGTCAGGCAGTGCCTCTTCCAGAGGAACCGCTCCTGTTGTGAAAATCCAAGCCTGCTTCTCTGGCTGCTGCCAGAGCCCCACGGATCCTCTGCCCCGACCTCTGGGACACAGGACCTGCATGATAACAGCTAAGGTGGGAAAAGTATTTCTCCGTTCTGCTTTCTGAGGGCAGTGTATTTCCTCATGAGGATGTTAAACATCATGGAAAACTTCCAAAACCACTTTTAAAAAAAAACCTTTCACGTTTTATCAGGTATTGGCATAGTGCTTGGGAATTGCACAAAGAGTGCAAAAATGGAAACCTGAAGAAAGCAAGAAACAAATCAAACTTCAAAACCATTCTTTTCTGTGCTGGAGAAGGGTTGAAATTCCATGTTTCCCTATGCCTAAATACCACAGAACTGCAGCAAATAGGCTGATTTCAACAGTGACAATACTACTGCAAAATTCCTGCCATTATAGTACCTCAAAGTACATTTTACACTCTTATTTTCTTACCAGTTCCATACAGTTAAAAACACCCACTCCATTTCCACGAATTTTTTTCTGAATTCATGTTTCATGCAGGAATCTTTTAGAGAATGGACCCCCCAAAAACTTGTTTTATCAAATTCTAACTTTTACCATTCCAAATCCCATCATGCAGAAACTTCATATACAAGCTGTCAGAACAAAAACCTCATTTCTTCCGTGCACACATTTTGAAGCCATTACTTTTGTTTTCAAGCACAACAGCAAAAAAAAAAAAAAAAAAAAAGGCATATCTTCAGTATTTTTTATGAATCGAGATTTCTTTTGAAGTTCTTTAAGCCTCAAAAAGGTTTAGTTAAAATAATTTCTGTGTTTTCGGGCAGTAAGATTTTAGTGCACATTTTTAAGTGTGCTTTTCTAAATATCCTTTTTTACTGAGATAAAGGTTAAGAGAAGGGAGTGACAAAGACAGTGTATGATGGGGAAAAGTATTTCGTACACCACTGTGAATTTACATATAGCTGTCAAATGTGTTATGCCAAAAAGGACTCCACCAGGACAGACAAATAACCTCTTCATTCTTGAGCATCAGTCTCACAAAGATGTCAATTTAGATCTTGATTCGTTAAAGTGTTAAGTTCATACTTACATAAAGCTGAGTCTGACTCAAATCACAGAAGCTGGGGGTCAAATTAGTTTTTTAATTACATGGGAATTTTGGTCCGAAAAACCAGCCAAGCTAGCACTAGAAAGGACAAGTAACCTATCATATCCATACTTTCTTTTAAAATCATGACTGCACCACAGTGCCAACACACATCCAGCAAGTCCAGATTATCATATTCCCATGGGACTACGAGCACAGATTACCTGGAGTTGGCTATCAATCTCTATTCACTCCTGATGCAGGATTCATATCAAACAGGCACTTCAGAGAAGGAAACTGGTGCTTTAAACTAACCCAAACCTAGCAGCTTGTTTCCACTGATTTTCAGCAGTGGAGATGATGTAGCCTGTGATGCTGATCTCTTATTCTACCACTTGCACATAGAAAATTAATTTCTGTATTATTGCTGCTATGTAAATACATTATAAATACTGCTTAAATCCATCAATAGCATTTGAACATACTTTTCAGCCAGCCATGTAAATTTTACTCTTCATTTTCTAAGTTCTCACCCTTCCCTTAAAAACTGACTGTTTACCCAGCCTGAATTCACACACGTTCACGCTGAGTGTCTCAGTGAGTAATTCAGGTTGTTCCATGGGCCACATCAATTCATCAGCAAAATGTTAACCTGAGCTATTTAGGGCCAAAAACCACAGGATGTTTTACTTGAACTGCACAAGCAGCATCTTTCTCAAAATCCCAGCTGAAAGATGCAGTGCTCCCTGTGAGCACAGGAGTAGGTCGTCATAGAGATTTTTACTCACTTGTCTTCCATGGGAGTTTCATCCCAAATGCCCACAAGAGAAATTACTGAATACAATACTACTGCCTACATCACTTTATTTATACTGCAATAAATAAAAATCAAACACCACTTTTGACATAAAAGCTACCAATTGAGAGTTTCACTTGCATGTGAGGCTGCTTCCATTTCCTACAGTGATATTAATTTCTAATTTTTCCTCCTGTCTCTGCAATTACTTTTTAAGCTTCTCTATTTCACATCATCAATCCCACTCATAGGACTGCAAGTCACCTAGATGCCATCTGCTGAAAAACAGAGTGATGGAAAGTCTGAATAATGCACTGAGTCAGGGTTATAGATGCTACATTTTGACATCCTCAGAGGCATAAAGTTGGGGGGAACAGATTAATAATTACTGTACCTGAAACTAAATCAGTTGTTCATTATAGACCTGACCACAGGCTGAAGCTGGTTCTAAAAATACCTTGGCTTGGTCTGAACTAATACAAACACACTAGGTATGCAAATATTCCACACTCCAACGGCAAGATGCTTTTTTTGATAGTTCTTGCTTTAGCATGTCAATCTGAAACCTTGATTGCTTTTCTCACACTTCTTTGGATGAAAGGACATAAACAGCTATGAAAACCAGATCTTTAATATGCTGCTCTTCAATTCAATTCAAACATACACTTACTGCAAAAAGAACAACATGAACTGAGAAAAAAAAAAAGAAAAAAAAAAAAAAAGAAAAAAACAGAATGGAGAGCACCATAATGTGATAGCAAATGCAAAGCAATTTTCAGTCCTGGATCCTGGAAGGATGCATGTACAGAGCAATTTTTCTACTACACAGAGAAAAAGGGATGAGGGGGAGGAGAACATGGGGACAGCTTATGAAGGACTGCTTTTTAACTCAAATACTACACTTTTTGCAAGCTTTTAAAAACCACTGCTAATAATTTATATTTGGTGTGATGGAGAGTGTACACCTAATATTGCAGAGGACAAAAAAAAGTCCTAAATCTTTCTGGCTTGGACTCTTTGACCTCAACAAGTTTAGTCTGAAAACATCCGTTACATGATGAAAAGCTTTGTGAGAATGCTAATAACATTCTTAAAGGGTTAATGATGCCTAACTGATTGGCACTAAAAACTAGATTTCATTTGGTATAGTGACAGGGAAACTCTGCCACCAGGAGTACACGTTCATGCCCACATTATTACAGGACAATTTAGATCATCTTATTTTAAATTTCATGGCTCTGTAACATAGATGTAAATCAAAGTCAGTGAGGCAAATGATGATTTTTCCATAGTGAGATTTTTATAGTCTTGATCTTGAAAATATGCTTTGGGCCCAAGCTGTCTATCAAAATCCTTTGAATTAGCCCAAGGAGTTTGTGTTGCTGCTAGTGTACAATTAGAATCAGAAAACAGAAGCAGAAAGCTTTCAGAACAAGGCATGTCCTATCATTTTTAAAATCTGGGCTATACTAACAATTATTGTTTTTAAAAGAGCTGGAAACATGAGCTTTTCAGGTCCAGTAATAAGAGAATATTGAAATGGAGACATTTCCAAACTGAAATCTTGGGTACACCAAGGAGACTTTAGTAAATGCCATATGCTGTTAGTGTGGCTCAAAGCACAGCAAGAAAATACATGTGTTTACTTTGTGCACATACACAGAGGCACGTGTGTGCACACCTGCACATATAATTTGCTCCTGAAGGATCTCAAGTATTTAATTGCATGATTGCAGCCCACATATTCAGTCCCATACAAGCAATTCCCTACTTTAATAAACACACTGTGCACCTGACATATTGCTTGTTTGCTTTTTTAGACCTGATTTATCCATCACTCCCCTTTCCAGATTTGACTTATTGGTTAGGTCCTTTTTAACATTTGATGTATTGGTCATTTTCTTTTCAAAATTTGATTAAAGCACGTTCCAAAAGTCCTTTCAGATCTCTCTCTAAATATCACACATATATCTGGTATGCACATTTCAAATCCTAATTCCAAAACTTTCTTGATTAATAATTCATCTCTTCCTATCTCGGGATAGTCTTTCTTATATGCCAGTATAATCTGAATTAGATGAAACAAGCAATTACAGTGGACATAAAACACAGAAAGTGTAGCTTTACAATAAATTGCTCTCTATGAAGCTTTAAAGAGAGTCTGGAGATTTAATAAAAAGCATTAAGACAAAATAGGAAAAATTTGAGTTTTAGTCTCCACGTTTTTATGCTCTAGAGTTACATGCTGCAAGGGCAAACAAAAGGGAATTCACACTGCGCAGCTTCGAGTGCCCTGGGGACACCAGCGAGGGAATCTCAGTGTAAAAACTTTGTTTGTCAGGAAGAAAGACACAGGGGCAAGTCTTCGGGGAAACACGACAGGCACAGAGTTCCAGGAAGGGTTACCTGGTCCCGGTTCTACACCCACTCAAGCCAGAACAAGGTGCAAGATCAGCCTTTGAACAGGATGAGAAGCTGACGGAGTGACAGACTCCACGGTGAAAGCAACGCAAGGAGGGAGCTGAGCCTCGACTTACTGGCCAAGCTCCAGCACAGGTAATTAAATTCTGCCTAGCTAAATTCTCTCTGCACTCTCAACAAGATACAGGTTTGTTATCTACTTCCCAATCTGCCCCAAACTGCGGGCAGCATTGTTTTATACAGCCAGACTGCTGCTGGGTTCCACCGGTGCGTGAAAGGAGCCATATCCATCCATCTCTTATCTGCCTCACAGGGGTGTTTTGAGGGCTAATTAATAAATATTTGGAAAGATGAAAGGTGCCCAGGAAGTGCACAGCATTATTATTTCACACTCACCTCTGAGCAGATCTCTAGATAAACTCTACAACCTGGGAATTCAAACAGTTACATGAATGGATTTCGGGATTAGCCCCCCCATGAACGGTCCCATCCTGCCCAAGGCTGAGCACTTTCCAGGAGGAGCTGAGCACCAACACTCCCACTCAACCACGGAGAAACAAACAGTGCTCCTCGTGCAGCAGGAGATCCACTCACAAAACACCACTTGCAAAACAAGGTTGCCTTTGTGGAAAATTTACTTGTACTTTAAGACACCTCTTCTGTGTCTTTGGTAAGAGCTCAGGATGATCACCATCACAGTCAAAAGAGGGTTTGCCACTGGGCTTAGAGACCACTTGGTTTGATCCTGAAAGGAGAAATAGAAGGAGCAGTGTGAAGTGGGCACAGTTGGCTCTGAGGTCTTTACACAGTTTCATGCAATCTACACAACTAAAAGAAAGGAGTGTGCAGGAATATGACCTGGAGATGACAGGATCAGGGCCATGGATGTGTGTCCCTACCTCTGGCCCAGTAAAATAAATAAAATAGTAATAATAAAATTGGCAGTAAGGAGTACAAGACTGGCAGTTGTTGCTACAACACACTGCTGTTGTGATGTAGGGAGATCTCCTTCCTGACAAGAGACTTCTCACAGGACATTTTATGGCAGAAACAATCAGGGCTCCTGGCCTTCGCTGAAGACAGAGCTCCCAATTAAAGTCAATCTATGCTGCACTTGGCAGCTTGTCTCTATTAATCATCAACACAAGGAAGGAAGTTGGCTCTGGATGGCCCGATCCCTTTGGTTTCTCCCTGACATCTAAAAACCACTGGGACAGTTATAAAACAAAACCACTTAAAAAATAAAATACAGGCTTTCAGTTTTAAATGAGCTTCCTTAAAAAGATCTTGCCTCGGCGCTGCCAGGGCCCTGGTGCAAGAAGCTGCCAGGATGTCCCCGTTGGGAGCAGCGTGGCGGTTCCTGTAGTGGTCCCTGACCCTTCCCACAGTGGGCTCCTTCACTGCACATCACCGGGGGGTCAGTGCTCCCAGGAAACGTTTTTCCTATGAAGATGCATCTGTGAATTGCCTTCGGATACACATCTCCTGGATACTACGACTCCAAGCCTGATGATCACAGATCTACCCAAAGCCCACTGAAACTATGGAAAAGAGGGATTTAGCAGGAAGCCCTACATTCAAACACTATCACCTTATTTCTGCATGACAGCCCATGACCAACATGCCCCAGAAAGCTGCATTTTGGCTGGTTGACTCACCTGCCTCCTCCACTGACTGAGTGCAGCACCACTTGATGCGCACAAGCAGAGAAAGCTATTTTAAATTTTACCATCCCATATTCAGTTATTAAGGTACAAATAGGCAGCAATTACAAAAAAATTCTTGGGATGGCCTAAATGCTACTATTTCTTTTATCATAAAAAACTCACAGGATTTTGTGTTTCAGTTCTTTCTGTTTTGTTTTGGTTTGTTTTGGTTTTGTTTTTTTTTAAATGTGGTGATACAATTACATTGCTCCTCCTTTGGACAAAACAGAGAATTCAGAACTTCTGAATGAATCTGTGTGCTTCTGTACATTAAAATCCAGTGTAGCATCATCACAGAGGCATTTTAAGAATTTCTCAGCCCTTTCCTAGAAAAACTGTCAAAGCAGAAGTTACCTGCTCCCCACAGCCAGGCACCTTGAATTTGGTGAGACCTATTTACTCATTTCCCATAAAGTAGAGCAGCCTATTTCCTGGCCCCATGAAGGTCTGAGTGAGGTCAAACCACTCCTGACAAAGGTTTTCCAGCTGAGGACTCAGAAGAAGACACCATGAGATAAAAGACACACCTATGCCTCAGAAGACAGGGTCCACAACCATGTGTGTGAGAGCAGGCAGATTTCATAGGGTGGACCAGTTTGAGCAGCAAAGGCCTCTGGACGTTCACTGACCTTTTTTTATATATCTAAAATGATCTGAGCTCTCTAAGTTTCATATGCATCCAGTAATGACTTCCTGTCCTCCTCAACCACTCCAAAAGTCAATGCTGCGCTGTCCAAGACAAACTGCCCTCTTAAGAGGAACTGGGAAAAGACTTGTGCCCCAAGTGAATAATATCCAGCCCCCTCTCACTTTCCCAGCAGAGCTTCCCCTCTCTTTTCCACTCTGCCAGCATTTCCCACGCAGCCCAAATCCACATGCGAACACTTCACACAGCGGGGAGCCAGTTCTCACACCACCAAACGCCAACCCCTTCAGAACACTTAAAACAAACACGGTGCAGTTTGCATCCTGCACTTGTTGAAATATAAAATGGGTCTAATACCTTGGTTTTCATCTGCTGGCTTCCCCCTGAGACAGCGTTTCAAAACAAACAGGTTACGTGCGGGTACAATGTGGAAGTGGTTTCAGTGAGGTTTTACACAACCTAGTTCCCACCATGGCTCAGAGAGCATCCGAGTACCCTCTGCCTCAGAGGTGTCTGCTCAGGGTGTGGGTGGCTCAGGCAGAAGACTGGGATCTCCTTTTTTGCTGACTGGGCTTCTGAGAAAGAGCTCACCACTCCAGCAATGAAATACAGCGTCAGAGCCATCGACTGTCACCGCTCACCTGCCAATGGAACTCTGAACGTGCTGCCACGGGAAACTACAAGATTACCCTTTCCAAAAACGGACAGGGCTTACAGCATTACTTGAAGAAAGCAAGCAAACAAACAAACAAACCCCACACAACCCCACCAAAAAAAACCCCAAACCGAAACCCTCAATATCACAGCTGTTGGCTCTCACTCTGTTCACCTATTGCTGCACACAGGGCATCTACATCTAGAGGAAAACAAGGAACAGATGTTGGGTGATTGAAAAACTTGAGCCTTCCATTGTTTTATTGACTTGTCACCACAGAGAAATTTGCTTTAATTTACTTTAAAAGTAAATGACTTGATCTTCATAAAACTGGTGGCAAGTCACAGTTCTTAATGAGGATGTTAAACAAGGATTCTGTTTAACAACCAGAGGCACCAATTCCAAATGCAATGCCTATTTGAACAGACACATCTATCTTCTCTTCTGAAACACGCTGGTTTATTTTCAAGATGTTCAACATGCCCAGGGAAAAAAAGAAGTCTTTGAGCCCTTGAGAGCCTGTGCAAAAGCTTTAGGTTTTTTTTTCCCCCTTCATGATACTTGATTGTACCAGATTGTACCAAGTAACTTCCTTTTTTTTTTTCTTCCTGAATGAAGTAATTCATATCTAAATAGAGACCTTTTGAACTCTACTGGCTTTGAGATAATCTACAATGTAACTTGAGGAAAAGTGAAAGAAGGAAAAAATGCCAGGAGTCCAGGGACTTAAAATCAGGCAGACACTCAACATTTTAAATACAAACTACCAGCTTATGCCAGTGCTGGTTGCAAGCCTTGGTGTTTTTGAGAGGCTAAACTCCATTTTCCAGACCCAAACTCGAGCACTGCCAGTCCAAATCAAACACCACCGATGACTGCAAATGCGCATGGTGTCTCTTGGGTACTGGGAAGGGAAAGGTCTTCCAACCACCCCACAACCAGCACAGGGGTTCATTTCCCACCACAGCCACAAATACACCTGCAGAAGCAGGCAGCCTATGAGGCAGGAGGTTTTCAGAGATGGGAAATGAAGATACCTCCTTCACAAAGAGATAATAGTGTTCAGAAGCTGGAGAAGAGACTGTCACCTTTGCTCTGTAGCTCATGATCCAAATATGTTGTTCCCAGAGTTTGGCTATAAAAGGCCTTAGTTGAAGGCCATATTGGCTCATGATCTTTTTCCAGTCTTTCTTCACACTACAAAATTCATACAACTATGCAAGAAATTTCAGCTGCACCTATTTGGAAGCAGTTTGCAGTTCACGACTTACAGCTGTTACTCAGCTTGGGTGATAGCTGAGTTTTCTGCCAGCTAAGTTTGCCACGTTCTCTGTCTTGGTCCCAGATTTTGTGCAAAGACCTGGAGGAAGACAAAGCAATGATGGACCAAGGCGTAGAAAGACGCACTGAGTGCTCTCTGCTTCTGCCAAAGCAGCTGGTGCTGCTCTGAAGAAGAGGCTGTGAGATGTGGTGGGCAGGAGCCCTGGGAGAGGGAAAGAGATAAGCAGAGCCAGGAGTAGAAAAACCAGGATGTGGGAGCTCGCCTGGCACTAAGACACCCTGATGTTGCCCTGCACTGGTATCTTATCACTGATAGGAGAAGCAGGGCCTGAATGGACATCCATGTGCTTGGCTACCAGATCTCTTTCCACACCATGCCCTCCAAAGGTTGGGCGTTCTCACAAGAGTAACCCCCACCACAGCATTTGGCTGGAACGTACGTGACCTACTGTGGCACAGAGGTGCAGTGCCCTTTTGTGAGTGTTCAGGGAGAAAGGGAAGGAAAATGGAAGAAACAACTATTCTCGTGTCTGAAGTGAGGGGAATGGAGCACAGGCCGTGAAAAGTGCCCATGTGGCCAAGAGGTCCTTCCCAAACCCAGCTCTTGCTCAGGCTCTGGTTCAGCACAGCCACAGCACTGACACCGGAGTACCAATTTCTCTGCAATTCAGACAAAAAGGCTTTAATTAGTCACAAGCTCTTCTTCCTGCAGCTCCCTGGAAGTCTCTCATCCAGGCATAGACAAGTCCTCAAACTGCAGTAGCCTGAGAAAAGCTGAGCCCGAGGTGTTAACAGCTGTGACTATAATGCAGTTAATTTAATTGGGTTGTCCATCCTTGATACTTGAAAAGTCCCTCTTAAATGTTACAACTTTTTTTTTTTAAACAACTGAGTTATTATTTTCTCCTGAACTCCATTTCCATTTTAATGCTGATCTTCACTTTCTTTTGCAAATTGAGTGAAGGTAAAACTCTCCCTGTAATATACCATCCTTTTGAACAACTTATTTCCTTTTGGTGCAGTTTCAAACAGATAGAGCTGTAATGGCCAAAATAAATTTTATCCCAGAAATACAGAAAGCTAAAAGTTAAGCTTAACTTATAAACCTTTTTCAAGAGAGACAAAATCATGCCAGCCTTATCACCATGACAGTCACAGTTGTTTAGATTTATTATGCCATAGTAATCAGGCTATACAATAAATTCGCTATTGCAATGCATTAATCACTTTGCAAAGAAAAATGAAGCACTGAAAGGAAGACAATACATTTTCCCCTCTCTTCCTTCCCATGGTAAGAACTGGTCCCTAACTCCATTCTTTAAAGAAGGAAGCACATATTTTCACTTCTGCTGCTACATTTATGCTTTGAGCCAATGGCTCAGCAAGGTCACTCTCATTTCGCTTTCTACATAACTGAATTCTGTGAATATTTCTAAAGAAGGTCTCCCTTTAGAGCTAGAAAATACTTGGGATGAAATATCTACTTGACTTGATTGCTGCTTTCCCTGCCTTGCACATGCTTTCATTGTGTACAGAAAACTTATACCCTTAGTTGAGACAACTTTATAAGCTCATGAGATGGACCACAGGGGGCATATAGGTGTCCAAAATGGTTTTATAAGAAAGGGGATGCATACAACGCAAAGCAGGGGTGGAACCTCAGAAGAAGAAAAAGACAGGGACAAACTTCATCCATTATTAGTAAAGTCTGTCACATCTGATCTCCAGAACTGGTGCCTGATCGGTACGAGTGAGGTGGCAGCATGTGCCACTACATCCGTTGGCACCTTTCAAGGCAGGGTTTGGTTAAGACTTCAGTTAGGAAGCCAAAATCTTGCAAAACTTAAATCCACCTCCAAGAGATCCTCCCTGGTATTCTGCCCTGCAGATTAATCTCACTGTGGGGCAATTTGTACCAGCATATCTGAGAAGAAAAGCCCCTGGGGTATCTCACCACCAACCTTCCAGGCAAGACACTGGAAAACAATGAAAAAAGCACAATTAGCAGGCTCTCTTTCCCCTCATTTTTTTTTCAAGATGTGAAGAGAATCTTCATTAAAATAGCCCTCAAGTATTTTCCGACTTTTAAAAAAACAACTTAGAGCCAAGAGCAAAGTCCAGGTCTGTGCAGATGGCTGAAAAATCCTTTTTGGTTCACCTTCATCAGTAGCATTTTGGGGAAAACTTCCTTCTGTCACAAAGCAAAAGCTGGGTCTAACCAAACTAGGGATGAGCAGCGAGACCAGCAGAGGGAAAGGTGGTATGCTAATGGATGTAGCTGCTCAGCTGCTGCTGAAATTCATGAAAACTGCAGGACAAATTCTGCATGGAGCACCTTGAAGGCACAGCCCAAGGTGTTACCTGCATCCACAGAGGCTGCATCCCATCTCTTATTCTTACTTTTATATATAAAATTATAAAGTGTCAAAACATGCTTCCTAAAGCCTGTCACTACACTCTGGCTGTACGTTGCACTATGATATTACTGTTAACAGGGCAAATTTGTGAGGATGCTACAGTTAACACTCCCAGGTAAAGAAATGCTTCCTACCCTCCATCCCTCAAAAGGCAGAATATCAGAGTAAGAATTAAATTATCCCCCTTTCAGATGCTGTAAAGCCTCCAGGCAGCATCCTCACAGTCCTTTTCAACACAGGTAAATTGAATTCCAGCAAGTTTACTGTATGTGGACTCTTCAGACGAGATATTAAATAACGACGTCATGACCGTAACCTAGGAAGAAAAGACTGAAAAACGTGGTGCTGTTTAGTCTAGAGAAAAGGAGGCTGCTGCAAGCCATAACAACAGCCTTCAAATATGCAAAGGGTCAGCGCAAAGAGGAGAGGAAAGGGCTGTCCTTGGTGTCTGAGGTGACTGGGACACAAGGGACTCGTGCTGCAGGTTATACAAGGAGAAATGCTTTTAAGAAGGGACGGTGGACAAGGTCTGCCAGGGAGGAGTCGCGCTCTCCATGGGGGGCTTCAACGACAGGTTATGCAAATATCTGTCACGGATAATGTAAGCCTGCCTGACCCTGCCTCATAGCACAGGGATGGATTACATCCCCTCCTGAGGCATCTTGTAACCCTATTTCGCTTCTAATTTTATACAGCTGAGCCCCCACGGGTAATTTCCCCCACTGCCCAAGCTTTTCCCTTACCTATTCGGGGTTGGTGCATCAGTTCTTCCCACCAGCTAATTACTTGATTTGGGATGTAGTCCTGCAAATGAAAAGGCTGATGACTGCAGAGCACTCCGATCCATTGCCTAATTCTTATGGAAATACGCAAACAAACAGGAGGAGGGTTGGTGTGAGAATCCAAGAATTTGGGCCAAAATCATCCCAAAGTTTCTTTGAGATGAATTGTGCTAAAAATATGCGAATAATTCTAAAATTTCTCATGGATTTACCTGGCATCTTCAAGGGTATTTGGCTTTCTGCTGTTTGAGGGAAAGCCCAAACAGGGCATGCTGCTTGGCTCCTCTGCACTGGCCAGGCTTCTCTGGCTGGAGATGGGGTGGGCATAGGACAGGAGAGCAGTGTGACCAGCCTGCATCCAGATCCTTCAACTGCTCACCCCCTGAACTGTGCAGATGTACAAGGAAGAGATGTTGGCTGCATCCCTGTGACTCTGGGAAGATGTGGAACTGCTCCCCAGAAGCCAAAGGGAGGGATCCCGTTGGGAGCAAAATAATCTGTCCCTGTGACACCAGCACCCACGAGCCCCGCAAGAGGACCTGACCCCAAGCAGATCTAAACACCGGCACTGGTGAAGAAGCCTTGCACAAACCAGCTCCTAAATCCAAGCAAGGCTGCAAAGCCCTCCAAAATCAGGCATGTGGGACACTGAGTGGGGATGTGCTGCCAAGGAGCAGTGACTCTCCAGATGTGCAACAGTGACAACCACCCTCTGACAGGCAGAGTTTGCCATGGGGGAGGAAGCAGAGATTTTTCGGTTTGGCTCTTGCTTTCTTGAATTAAATTTCAAAATGCATAAAGCTTAAAAAAAGAGTTAAAAAAAGGTGAAGAAAGCGAACCAGTGCCTCTTCCACGTTTGCCTTCCCAGCTTATTTTCTTGCAAACTTTTTTCTGCCACACGTGCCGTGATAACCCACAATCTAAACCTTTCTGGTGCTTTCTCTTGCCAAACTAGAGAATTTATTTGGCAAATTAGATTAGCTTTCCTGATTGCAAACTGGGAAACCTAAAAGTATATAATAAACTGTAAGAAATGCTTAAGGAGATAATATATCAATAAATAAACCTTGCACTTAATCTGAAAACCATTAGGTAGTTGGAGTGATGACTGATTTAACACTACCCATTTAGTTTACCTGTGATAATGTGTTATTTAAACCCAAGACTTCATATTAGGTACAATCCAGACTGAAACCTTCATTTGGAAATAATTGTAAAACATCAGGGATTTTTTTTCCTTCTCTTTTTTTTTTTTAAAAAAGGAAGATTTAATTAAAAACACAAGATGAAGTAAATATTTTAGGCAACCAGCAACAAAATGGGAAAATACCATGTGTTTGGAGTTTTAGTGCCCTCTGAGTGCTGGAATTTATTTGTAGCAAGCAGAAAATAGACAGCAAGCATAAAAATTCAGCAGATTCCCGCTAGTAAAATTATTTATCAAGCTAACAAGGGAGGAACCCTTCTAGTAGCAACAAGCCAGCAAGGAAAAGACGTGCCTTTATATTTTACCTTTGGGTTAGCACACCAGTAAAAATGCCAACTGACAAGCACTTCACATAAACATTTCTTTCTAAATGAGCTGCCTTGTTAGAAAAAAAATCTAAGCAAAGAAGCAGTACAGTCAACAGACAGAAAAACCCAGGATGAATACTACATATTGCTCCACATTACAGGAAAATATAAATAAAGACATAAAAATAATGTTGATGCATAAACAACTTTAATGAATTAATGCTTCATTTTGCATTTAAATAAACTAGTAGGGCTATAAATCCACCTTAGCTTCAATTTTTCCAAGAAAGAACACATTTCAGTTATCTATTATTTTGATCTTTTTTTGCCCCTGGAACTAAATGTATGCATACAAAGTCAAAATAAAAAAAAAAAAAACCAAGTGTGAAATATGTGTGTGTGTACATGCATTCACTGTGCTGCTGTTAGCTGTGCCGCTCAAGCCCCATTGCAATATTTATCGTACACTTATTTTACGACTGAAGCCCTGAAGTAGGTTTTACAGTTCAGTTTAACGATACCAAACTTTGATTATAAATTATAAGTGGCTTTATTGCAGCCTGAAGAGGCAAAAAAAAAAAAATAAAAAAATTTGGAGACACTTGATTGCCTGATCCCAATTAAATTTTAAAGAAATAGTAAAGCGACACACATTGGCTGAATAGCTGAGCTCCAAGGAGCACTGCAAATTACTCCTGCTGGCTGTGCAGCGGGGCTGTACCCTCCCAGGACTTCTTTGCTGGAATGAACATTTGACAATTGTCAGCAAGCTTTAAAATAAAACCAAACTAAACAAAAGAAAACAAAACACCACCACCAAAAAAAAAAATAAAAATCCCAAGGATGGTTCTCAAGCGTTATTATTTTCATTGCAGGAAAAAAATAGCTCGTGGGAGGGTAGGGGGCAAGATCAGACTCAGCATTTCAGATGATTCTATAACTCAGGAAGTAGAACCTGCCACAGTTGTTGACAAAGAGGAAAAAAAAACATAAAGGAAAGTTTTACACTAAGCGGAGCAGTCAGAGGGAAGCACAGGTTGGAGCAGCATTGCTGACTGATCTCAGATGATTTTCTGGACACATTCATAAGACAGATCCTGTATTGCTCACTCAGAACTCCAAAGGCAGGGAAGATAGATGGGGAAAAGTGTGTGTGTGGGGAAAACCCAAACAACTTATATAAAGAAAAGTCTATTTTGAGCTTTTGCTCCCCTCAAAGCCTGGCATTCGTCTTGCCTCTGCAGCAGCTCACAGTGCAGGGAGAGAACGCAGCGTCTCCCACTCCCTGTACCAGTGCCCCCGCTGCCAGCCCCAGTGCTGCTCCAGCCAGCCCCAGGCATGGCTGGGGATGAGGGAGAAAGTCTCCAGCTCCGAAATTCCACCCCTGGGCCCGATCCTGCATTCTTCTCACACCCGAGTCCTGCAAAAACAATGGGATTTTTGGATGCGCGGAAAACACCGAAGTGAGCTGGCATCTGTTATCTGCTGATGGATTACATTAATATGAATATTTGTCTGTAGGGGACAAACACGTTTGAGAAGCGAGTGCAACATTATGGGCAAAACATCAGCAATAATAACAAAAAAGGGTAGAGAGAAGCATCATTGATGTAAACCATGAAATAAATAATATATGTCAACTTTTATGTTTCTTGCCTTTGATCTGGGTACAGCTGACATTAAGTCCAGGAACTGATACCTTTTTAGCTGAGAAGACACAAGATGTCAAGTTATATTTTTTAGTGCAAGGCCAACACAGGAAAACAAAGCTAAAGGAGTCAGAGAAGCGAGCATAACAGAAAACACAGAGATTATCTCTTGTCATGGGAAAGAAAATGATGGGACTCTCCATGGAAGCTGAGGGGTTAATATAATGTTGTCTCCACTCTGCCATTCTTTCCTTCTTAAAAAATAATTTGGGTCCAACTAATATGGAAAGAGATTGCTCCTGAGAACAGCAAGGGAGTGCTGTGGGTAGACCCACTGCAGAACGAGGGCTACAAGATGTACTTATGTTATGCATCCCTCACTCCCTGGCTGCCTCTCCTTTTAACTCCCTTGTAAAACCGTTTGAAAGTGGAAGCCGTTCGGAGGCACACATAAAAGCACTCATTAAAAGGCGTTACATTAAAACTCCATCAGATCCTGCCCAAGTGATACAGAGGCAAGCTGAAGCATCACCATGGACCCCGGGGAAGCTACTCCTGCCTTGGCTTTGGCGGAACCAAGCAAATCCTGCCTTTGTTTTACTTTCTTGCTTGCTTTTTACTAGCACCGGCCTTCTGGCATGGGTCTAAGCCCAGAGCCTCTCCATCAGCTCCTGAGCATTTACACAGGTAACAGGAAGCAGAATTTGGCCCTAAGTGTCTATGCTGGAGCTGAAACGGGGTTAGTGGGTTGCTCCCATCAACACTTACAGCTGTTGCTGGCTAAAACCGCAGCCAGAAAACCGCAGGCGGGCCGCAGAAATGCCACCTCTTATTTTCACCTCTTTAAAACGCGCTCCCCTCCCCAGGGAAACAGCCCTTCCTCTGGGAGACTCCGGATGCGCTGCCGTGCACCCCGCTCCTTTATAGCCTGGCCCCGTTAAGCACTCAGACGCCTTCACACCCCCTTTCCTTAAATTAGCCTGAGCCTGAATCTGGGCTGGGCTGCGCGCAGGAGGGCTGGGGAGCCCGACCCTGCCGTCAATAACCCAGCACAATGCCCCTGCTCAACGCGGAGCCGCGGCTTAATTACCTATCACCGCTAACAAAAGCGCTCTTTATTTTGATTAACTTTGAGGGAACAAGGTTTCCCACCATCAGAGTGTGTTTAAATAATTACACAGTGCAGACTAATATGCCTGGAAACACAAAAAGAGGGGGGAGTAGGGAGAGGGGAGAGAAGAAAGGGAAGACATGAGCTCAGCCTTACTTCCCAATTTAAACTAGGAATGACCTCAGGGTCAATTTTTCAGAGTATCTCAGATCAATTCAATTCTCACCTCCGCTGCCTACCTGCTAGCAAATGAACTTACTGTGCCTTCCAATAGACAGAAATGACTAAAAGGAAATAGCATTTAGCTGCATCTGAATAACCATGGTTATTAGATGATTCGTGCAGAGGAAAAATTACCATTTCCCTTCTCCTTCTCCTCCTTGTGATTGTCATTCTCACCTCATTGGTGATTAAGATGTAGGATGCTCTCGCAGATTGTTAATTAGGTGTTAATATCTGCAAGGGGCCACAGCAAGCTCCTACACCTGAGGTCATTTCTCAGAAGTCAGGCTGTCTCCGGTGACAATACCTGTAATTCCCATAGCTAGTTTGATTCCCACTCAACAGCTGGAGCTAGTGTTTCTTTCATGTCTGGTTTCATTTCCTATCTGAAATTATATGAGTGCTAATATCTTTATTATCTTTGCCGTAGAAGTGCAGTGCCGGAGCAGGGCACAGCGTGTTGTTCATGGGCTTTCTTTTTTTTTTTTTTTTTTTTCCTCACGGCATTTTCCAAACATTTCAAGCAAAAATCTTTATGGTTAGCAAATTTACAGCTGAGGGCTCCATTACGGATCAGGAGGGGCAGAAGGTAGGAGGGAAACAATAATAATTTGGGGATGGAAGAAAAGAAAAGCTGCACAACTGCTGAATGATAATGGCTAGAACCTTGGGAAATAAAGGTAATGGCAGGAAGGGGAGGAATTACAAGGACAGTGTGACCTCTACATGTCTTGCAGGTGCACAGGAGCTATTCCACATATGTGTGTGTACATATGGGTATTAAAGATATATTGTCTTTAAGAGAGAAAGGGGGCACATAACTGAGCCATGATTTTGCCTACATTTTGACACATTCAAAATCAGGGTAAAGTCAGGTTCCCTGTAATTCAGAAAATTACCAGCTCCCAAAGCACCTGATCTTTGTACTCCTGGCCTGGTGCACTCAAGAGACTAAATTCCCACCCCAGTAGAAACAGTGCGTGGGACTTGGGCAACACCAATGATTTCTCATCCCAGGATACAAAATAAGGTACATGACAAGCACTTCAATAAACAAGCTTTCATTAAAGGGCTTCAAGGAACATTATAGATATTTTTTAACTCCCACAAAAGCCTAGAAGGTAAGAACTAATTATCTATGTTTATAACTGTGTAAACTGAGATATAAAGAGATCAACGGTAACAGACCTTTAGAAGAAACCTCAGATAACAAGTTTAAAGTGCTTCAGTATTCTGCTGAATCTAGAATCAAATAACTGGGTCAAAGTCTCACAAGTGAGTCAGACCGTGACTCCCAACTCCCGCTTTCTTCACTCTCTAAACATTGAGACTATATGTGGAAGCCTGAGCAGTCATTTTATATATGGGATGTTAAATCAGTACTTTTCCTGTCTCATCAATCTCCTGTATTTTGGTACAGTGTGAATCATTTGGTAAGTGGCACAAATTAGAAAACCCAGAAGAGATGTTAAAAATATTACTTTTTTATATATTTTTTTTTTTAGCACTTAACTTAGAATCCTTTATTAGAACTAAACAACAGCAAGAGTTACATCACTGGAAAATATTTTAGAGCTTATTCTAAACACAGGGCTAACTATTAAACTGACTTTGCTGGGAATTTTAGGGGAGTAAAAGCTGTCACATAAAGTGTATACTTTCTCTTTGCTCATAAAAACTCAAGTTTTCTTACTTCAGATTCACAGGAAGGAGTTTGAGCCATAGTAAAGTTGTGCTTTTTATAAACACTCCAGAATACTTTTTTTACCTGTGTGAAATGACCTGTAAATGGTACAAAATCCATTTGGGGAGAGGAAAGGGAGGGAGAGAGGTTACTATGGATTTTTTAATCAAGAATAACATATTGCATCCCATTTGATAGAAAAGATTCTCATTTAGGCTTAACACAGCACATCTGCTTGAAAAATACATACAAGGCTCCCATTGACTGCTGCGGGAAGTTTGCCAATAATATTTCATGGAAGTTATCTTGATATCAGCCTTGGAAAATAAAGACATTTTACAGGGAGCGTAAATTCAACAACGGAAAGTTAAAAATAACTCATTCATGCATAAAGAAATTTGATTGGTTTTACAGTTCCTAGCTTTAATTTTCAGTTTTATCAGATGTATGGTCTAAGAATAAAACTTAGGTGACAAGGTCTAGTTTACAGTGAAATTGGGTGGTTTGACATCACAGGCCATGGCCATGAAAGATGAAATGATGTCATGGACAACACATGGACTCAACTGCACATGAAAAATACAAGTGAACAGTATGAGGCTGCAAAAGGTCTTGCACAAAAGACAAATCTCGTTTAAAAATGCATATAAGAATGCAGGAATAGCAGTGAAAAGTAAGTAAATGTATACTTTCAGAGTGCCATGATTTCCCCTGTGTGAAAAGTCTTAGAGGCGAACTGGAAAAGGAATGGAAAATACATTTCTGTTCTTTTCTGCTCCTTATTCTCCCCTTAGTTTACGTCTCATCCATACGGGGAAATTAGGTAGTAAACTATCCTGCAGTGCTATCCATTCCCTGGGTGGACACTCCTACTCTAGAATAAAAGTGGATTTTCCTGGTTAATTTATTTTACTTTGAAAGCAGCTTAGCTGTATTGGGGAGGGGGGAAATCCACCCTTACTCCCAAATAAGAACATCCATCTGGGAAATTCACAGCTCAGATACCGCAGTATGAGTTCAGATTTTGCTTTTCATTAGTATGACCTCAGTTGTAGACATTCCTATTGTGGTGGAAGTGTGGTAAATTCCCCAGGAATTCAAGGGGGATTTTACCAAAGCTTGCAGCGGGGCCAGGAGCCCACCCAGGACCTCTCCTCTCACCTGGATGTAGGTAGGATGCATTTAGATCCCAAGGTCCATCACTGCCACATCCTGCCCCTGGAGCTCTAAAAAAGTCCTTCAGAGCCTCTTTGAGAACTGAAACATTAAGTGTTACACACAGTGATAAAAAACAACTGATTTTTTTTTCCTTGCCCTTTTTAAGAGAAAGCCTGGCTACAATTTTCTATGTCAGATGAAAATTCTACTTTCCAACGTCATCATGCTGATCAGGAAATAGAGGGATGTTTTGTTCCTCTTGGTTTCATGATGTTGGAGGATGTAAGAGGTCTTCTGCACCAACAAAATAACACCGAAGCACAATAAAATACACCTGGGGTTACATCTGTATTGTGGGGGACAGATGCTGTTAGGTGTTAGAAAAGGCCAAAACATGGCCCTTGGAAAATAACAGTTGCTTTGTAAAATACCACAGTGTCCCCTTTGTGGTATTTTATGGGGTAGCAATGAATTTTGTTGCTGGTGTAACAGCGCATTTCATAAACACAATTTTCGTCCTGCAGTGCTTACTCTGAAAACTCCCAGTGATCCCACCAGGCTGGAGGACATGGCATGACACCACCACCTGACCTCCACCAACCCTGCTGCCACCTGACCTGCCACAGACCTTACGGCGAGAACCTCTTAACCAGCAACCTCCAAACATTCCAGTCACGCTCACAAAACGAATTGCCTTGAAATGCTAAAAGTATGCCAGAAATAACACAATTCCTTCAAAGGAGCCAAGTTGGAAAGTTAGACCATGGAGACTACTGTCCACTGCTATAAATGTACAGTCTTAAATTCCCCCCCCAAACCAGAACGCCTCTGTGAATACCAAGTGAGTGCACCTCCAGACAGCGTGGAGGATCGGAGTTCTCATATCTAAGCTTATTATTCCTAATATCGCAGAGACACTTCCCTGAATTGTCCTTCTCCTTCCCAAATTCCCCATCTGACCAGATGTCTTTCTCTCTCTTGCTTTCACCTGTCAATCATGTTCACAGCCGAAATTTGATTTCTCTCCCAACAGTAACCTTAGATGAAATATTACCATAGGGGTCAGAACTGTCTGAACCTTGCCATAAAAGTTTGTTAACTCTTCCGAGACTCAAGAGTTATTTGCTTAAAAGTAATGGATTTTGCTGCTGGTTGGTTTAGTTTTTTTTTTTTTTCCTGTAATATGTGAAAACGTAACCACAAAATAATGAATTGTCATGGAGAACAGCAGGCTAAACAAGTCCTGAGATCACAAGTGTTCACAAGGGAAAAAGCTTTTCTTTTTTATTATATTGATAAGAAGAATATGTATCACTGATTTATATAAATCTAATAGCCATATATATATATAAATTACAGGAAGAATATATAGAGAACATATACATATATATATATATATATATATATATAAAGAAATTACAGTTTTCCTATGGGATATTGAAATTAGAAATGTTACACTAGGAGCAAGGTGATGGAAGATGTGCTGCACCTTTGCAAGGAAACTACACACTTCATGCATTTACTTGAGCTGAATTGTGACTTGGCTCTGCCCTTGCAAAAAAGCATATTGCACTTTAACTTTTCACAAAAAAATACAAATGATCTGGTTTCCCTCTCATTTACAGTGGTGAAATACAGAAAAAAACATGCGATTAAGGCAAAACCCTACCCAGGGTGTTTCTTGTGGAAGTGAGAGAAGCATCAGGCTCAAAATGAAGCTCTTCTGGTGCTCCTTGAGAAACCTATTCCTGCAGCCCATACACCATGAAAAACTCCTCTCAGTGCTATTTATTTTAGATTTTAGAGCACCAATTACATCGTCCCCATCTGCATTTAGATTTTAAATAATAAATCTATTATTTAAATTTATTTTTAAAATAGAAAATAAATCTATTATTTTATTTACATTACTTTAAAAAATAAAAAAATAAATCTATTATTTAGACAAGCCTGATTCTACAACTTGTTTTCTAATAGCACTTAACCATTGATCAAAGCACTGCAGGCATTACAGCAGCCTGTGCTCTTAACCAAAATAGGAGGTTTCATAAAAAAAAATTCACACAGGAATCTGTCATTGCAACCTTGGTGCTCATTTAACCCACTTAGTATTTTTATAGTCAAGGTCAATAAAAATCAGATTCCATGGGAAAAAAAAAAAAAAAAGTGCCTCTTTGAGTCCAGCAGGGGAAAGGATTGAAAGTTTTAATTCCCACATTTTCATTAGCGGCATATTTTTTAGTCAATGTTGACAGACCGAATGAACATGAATTTCCAGAGGAAAGCAGTGCTGTGCATTAAACTCTACTGTAATTTGTAAGTACTGAAGTTGTCTAACACAACACTCATGATTTTCATCAAGATCTGAGGGAGATCTTCAGAAGACCCATCCTTAATCCCCGTAGCTGATGTCTGAACGCCAGCATTTGAAGAAAAAGAAAGAAAACATTTGCAAAGGATTATATATGAGTTGTGGGACGCGGGAGAGCTGCCTGGCTGACAAAAGTACAAAGCCCCATCATTGCAAACGGTTCTTGTAGGCACCTGAAAGTCAGTCTCACCCAAAAGCCCAGGAAACTGCACCACAGCCTGTCACCGGCTCCCTGGGGCTGGAGCAAAAAGCACCATCTTAGCAGCAGCAAACAAAGCAGCAAAATTACCACCCCTGCTGAAAATATGTCAAATTGCTAATGAAAATGAAAACATACCTTCTTTTTTTTTTTTTTTGACCTCAGGTAACAGGGATTTTCACATCACCGTTGTAGATGATTCTCTCGGGTACCTAATTTAGCAAATATATTAAAATAAACCATTATTAAAAGGAATATTTAACATTGTAAAGCCTGTCTGTTGTGCCACTATGGTACAGAATAGGATCTTTTATATGCAAATCCTAAATTAAATTTAGAAAGTCTCTTGCACTGTTTATTAACTCTGACTGAGTGAAGAAGAAATGAACACAGTTTTGAAGTGAAACATTTCTAGCTCACACATCTAGTATTTACTTCACATTAATAACAGGAGACTCTTACTGACAAATTACCTTAAAAACACGTATTTTTGCCTCACCAGTGAATATCAGCTTCTAAGACATGAAAGCATGTAGCTTTCTGCATTTCTTTCTTAATGATCATTATTAGCTGCACTAATGTAATTGGCAAAATAATAATCAATTTTTGTACACACTCCATTATTTTCCAGACAGTAGTTTAATAACAAAAGCAGAGCTGTCATTTCTCCCTGCAGTTACTCACACTGTACAAATTCATCCTGTCAACACATATTTAAAATCTAATTTAAAAAAAAATTTCAACACAGAGCGAATCTTTGTACAATAAGTGAGATAAGTCAGCGAGTCAATCCACATTTCTTAAATATGGGTATTTTTGTTGTGTCCCTTATAGTCAACTTTCTCTCCCTGAGTGTGCATACACAGGCACACATATATTTTCAATAAACCGCTTGCAGGAATGCTTCAGCTTCGTCCATTTATTGTAACTGTGCAGCATAATCAGAGCAGGAATAAACCACAAGTGTGATTGACTTGAACAAAAAAAATAGGCAAGATAAAACTATAGGTGCTTTTCCAGCATTTTGGTTCCAGGTCAGCTCTGGAGCTCTGAAAACAAAAGTCGGTGGCATGGGGGTTTTTCTTTCTTTCTTTCTTTTTCTTTCTTTTCTTTCTTTCTTTTTCTTTCTTTCTTTCTCTTCCCTTACACATTTTCTGAATTGATATTTTTATGCTTTCATATAGCTATATTACTATAAATAATAATAAGCAAAATGGCTATGTGCCTGCTTTTTATTGCATCTAAATTGTTCCAAAATAAAATTTACATAAATATATATATATATATTTACAAACACTGGCCATTCAGTACCATTTCATATTTCACTCTTATTCCACGCCAAGATTAACAAGAACCCGAGTTACCATTGCCTTTGGGGTTAGGTCGTAACACAGGACTACCACTGTCAGTCTACCATTCAGCGTGGCATTAAACTCACTTTTGCAAAGAACATGCTGCTGATTGAGAGAAGAATTTAACAAGGGCAAAATCAAGACTGAATGACCTTAACAGGTATGAAAAGGGCAGAGGACACTTTGTTCTTTCTCAAGAGATTATTTCAGAGTCAAAAAGGCTAGTAGCAATGGATGAAAGCAAGGAGTACTCAAAAGAATATTTTCAATGCTCTTTGGTGCCACAGAGTTTCAGCAATATGTGAGATGGCTACACATGCATGGAAACAAAAAAGGGAAAATTGTTCAAAAATGTGAGGAGAGATGTTAGTGTTAAGTTAGAATATCTACTTCTCTCCTTTCTCAAAGACTACAATGCTTTCCCCAAGGGACAATTACATCTAGTCTAAGTACTTCAGATTTCTGTTGCTGTAAGAAAGAGGATATCAGAATCAGGTTCTTTATTAAATAAAAATTTATAAGGGATTCTGTGGCTTGACTGAGTAAAAGTGTTTTTATTGTTCAGTCAGAAGAAAATTCTTGAGTTGTGGTCATAGACAACTTGCTAAAGCCTTACAGATGGATTTCTAAATTTCTAGAATGTCTAAGAGTGATAGAAAAGAAGGAGTAAATTTATCTGAAGTGGCTTGGAAATTTTAAAATATCAGAAGCTAGAAAAGTAGAAGCAGCTACAGCACAGGGGTATAAAAGGAAGAGAAGAGAGAGGTGTTTTTTTAAAGAGTAACAATGGCATTTACTTTGTGTCTAATCAGGAGATGAGAAAAATGATCAGCTCTTGGGAATCTGTGCATCTAATAAAGAAGCTATGAGACTGTTTGGCATCCCTGATGAAAACTTGCTCTACTGTGATACTGTTTTGTTACAGAACTATGAGTTCTGCATCATGGAGACTTCTTAATCTCTGGGAATACAGGTTTCAGTGTGCAAAGCTGGAAATATGAAATGGAGGGTTAAAGGAAAAGCGGAGCAGAGAAAAGGTGGTACTAAGGCAAAAGCTATTTTCTTCTCTTAGTTCAGTATATTTGCCTTTGAGTTCTAAGGGTTACTGAAATATAACAATTTAAACCCATGAGTTCTTTGCTGTATTTAAGGTGTCTGACGGGTCCTGGCAGTAGTGGAATTCACTGATACCTGGAAATCTATAAAGAAGATTTAACTCTAGGAAGCAACTACTGTAAAATAAATTTTGTCCTGGCTGAAGCAATAGAGACTTGC
Source organism: Pseudotriccus pelzelni (assembly GCA_035584735.1). Lineage (NCBI taxonomy): Eukaryota > Metazoa > Chordata > Aves > Passeriformes > Tyrannidae > Pseudotriccus > Pseudotriccus pelzelni. The sequence goes on from JAWMRA010000020.1 coordinate 15,232,979, forward strand.
TTTGTAACCTGGTGATAGATGTGCTTAAGTGGCCAACTAATAATGTTTTGTACAGGTGCCTTCTGAATGATTCAGCTGTAACATAATCTGAACAGAGCAGATCTGGGAGCACATGGATGTAGGGGGCTGGCAGTGTACAGGGTCTGCACAGACAGCAAAAGCCTGGGAAAGGCAAACTTTAACAATACATTTTCCAACAGTTCCAAGTGATAATAATGCACCTTTTACTACCGAGGTCCTTATTTTGAGTCTCAGTTTATCTAGGAGTTTCAATATGTACATAATTTCTCCACTTGTGGGAACCACCTTGTACTTTGCAGGACCACCTTGCAAAGAGTATTCACCAGTCTTTTCTCTGCATCGTAGGAGACACCTGGAGGGGTTCAGGAGTATTACAGGGATCTTTAAGGGATGATTGGGAAAGTGTGTGACCTGCAGCACTAACTCATGCTTCCGAAATGTCAATGCATATTTACTAACATTTAAAAATGAGCCATTTTTTCATGGGGTAATCATTTTGAAACCACAATTTTAAAAAAAGATGCTTTAGAGCCCTAAGGATATGGGAAGAATCCAGAAAGGAACATCTGCATTACCAACGACAGAACTCAGTGAAGTCATTTGGATGCAAATTCTCCTCCTTTACATTATTTTTGTCCCTCTCTCTCTGCCACAAAAGCAGAGACAATAATAAATCTGGATTCTCTGCGTTAGGTTGTTTCATTGCTTTCTCCAAGAGATTTTCCTCTACAGTATAAATCTAGTATAATGTGTTCAGATTAGCAAAGTTACTTAACAGAACAGACTGTACCAGTGGCACATTTATTAATACCATATATAATGAGGATTTAACTATGTAGTTACTTTAATATCTTTCTATTTACCATTAAAACAAAAAAAAGGACTCCTTTTTCTAAAAAAAACACACAACCGAAAGTGAAGTTTAGAGGGTTGGCTCACTGCCTTCAAAGATGAATATTATATCCAAATAGCTTTTAAACATATGCTGGAAGCTTATAAACCACAGTTAACTGCACTCTGATTCATGGAATAAAACCCCCACACCTATTATTTGTTCCAGATGCAAGAGAATAATAAAAACAATTATAAAAATCTGCCTGCTACCTAGCAAAGAGGCAGAAGGATTCCTGCACTGATGCTTGGCAACACTGGAGGAAGAAAGCACTAACTTGGAAGAGAGTTCTTGCAGAAATGGTGTTACAGCAAAATCCCATCAGTACTTTCAAATCTGACACAGTTTTCTAAAGCCACTGTGAGAGCTGTCTATGACAGCACAAGAATAAGCAGTGACAGATATAAACTATTTATTTAAGATCACCAGGATATAATGACATTCTGAATGCTAGCAAATATGCAGTCAATATGGAGAAGTTACTGTACCTTTGCTTATGAAGTTGTTCTGTAGGAATGTAATTGAAATTCTTTATTGGAAGAATCAGAAGAGTTATTTGGCACATGCTGTCAGGGAGAAATAAGACTCACCTACGGAGAGACTTCTCTCAGATTTAGAAGATGATAAATTTTAGGGCAGATATGCAAACTTTCGGGGGGGCTTAACATTTTTAAGGCATGTTTTCACAGAAGTCTTATAAGTAAATAATACTTACCTTACGATGGGTTGTTTGCTTGCTGCCACCACTGTGCTAGATGAAAGGGGAATTGCATTCTCAAAATTTAAGGGGGAAGTATTGAAATACTGAATACGTGGGGAACTGTGGGCAGGGCCTTCTCCAGGAGTGGTAAAATGACTTGGTTAAAGGGGAAAATGCTCACAGAGCATCTTTCACAGACATTACAATCATCCTGTCAGTTCTGGTTTCTTTCCTATGGGGATGGTCCTTTGTTCTGAGGTGAAGAATATCTATTTCTGCACAGGACATACTTACAATTTATACTTACAGCGTTTGCCATAATATCTGTTAATTTACAAATTTCCATAAAAATATGTGCTGCTAGATAACAGATTATACATTTAGAGACATAATAATATCTAGTTTACTCCAGTATATATGCTAACAATATACTAGTTGGGTAAGGAAGATAAAAGGAAGTTCTCCTTCCCTAGAATTTATGAAGATAACTTACAGTTTTCGGACTTTTAGTTTTTCAATATTTAAAATCCTCCAGAACCCCCTCCCCCACACACAAACAAACATGATTTGTGACTCATCTGGAATGCTTAGAGGTCTAGACATTTTTTTATGAAAGATTAATATATATGATTACACTTGTTGGTTGTTAGATGTAGAATCCCTTATGAAAGCCATAACTAGTAAGAGGCTCTTCAAAACCTCCGTACACTGAAGGAAGTTGATCCAGTAGTTTTATTAAACATTTTCCTTAAAGACTATTCTATCTAATCTTTTGGTAAGCTTATACTCTCTTTCTGTTTTACACAATCATTATCATGGCATCTGACTACACTGCATTTCACTCAACATAGGTTATAACCCTTTTTGTTTAATATAAAAGAAAAAAGTCACTAACTTCTTCATGAATGTCGTGTGATATCCTAAATGGATTGCAGAATACATAAAATTTTAACCAAGGCAGCTTTCTGTCACTTGACTCTGTTTTGAAAATAATTCTAATCTCTTTTTTTTAAAATAAATGTTCTGCGTTGATGGGTCACAGATGAGAAAGGAAATGCTTCATAAAATCAATGAGCCACTTCTGGTGTATTGCCTGCTCCTCTGCTAAGGTCATACCTGCCCAGCTCCCAGTGATTGTCTGGTGGAGACAGCACAATGTCACTGGGTACCTCTAAGGGAAAAAAAACACAAATGGTAGCAGCTCACCTTTTTATTTGCTGTCTATAAAAGGTATGATTTTTCCCTGGAAACTGGGGTAATTTTAGCCATGTCAGCTGCTCAACAGGTACAATCTAGGAGGTCATTAGGCTAAATTTAGGTAAATAGCATCAGGGAGTGTAAATGAGATGGAACTCCTTGTCACTGTTCTTTCCATTAAAGCTTTCTGCTATGTAAAAACCCACCAACCCTGTAACGACATTGCAGGGGATGTACGCATTTCGTTTCTAAGAACTGATCCTAGACTGTTAATCCTGCATGTTCCTGACAAATGTGCACTTTGGCGGTCACACTGTAAACAACATAAATCAGATCCTTTCTGATCAGAGGAAATCGCATCCTCTTTCCAAGCAAAGTCCTTTCCCAAAACCCTGTTCCAATGTAGTCATTCATTCATCATTGACAAATCCAAGTCCACACAGCTTAAATAATTTCCAAAAAGACAGAAGCTACTTTTTAAACCTTTTGAGCTTGGGCTAATTTTAAACCTACTCCAGCTGAAATATTTACTGCATGTCTTCCTCATAAATTATGTCATATTCAAAAAGTGAAAATCCTCATTTCAGCATCATCATCTCAAGTGGAAAAACTGCAAATCCTCCAACAGAAAATTAGGGAACATTTGTTCTGTCTGTCACAGCTCAAGTGTGCAGTATTTTTTCCCTGGCACAGATGTATTTAGATTTGCTAGCTGGTGAAACTATTGTAGCTGTTCTGCTGTGTCCCTGAAGACAGACATCCTATGGCTACAAATGACTGTATTATTTAATCATGAAAAGACAAGACTTTGAATAAGGGAAAGCATTTCTAAGAGAAAAGTTACCAAGAACTTTGGGACCTGACTGCATAATTCAATCTGATTCCACTTTTTCAATGAAAATGGAATACTGCTGAAATGATGTGCTTGTGCCTTGGGAGTACACTTAATGTACACTGAAGTGCAATGATGTATTTTTTTCCAGTCTCAGATAAAAATCAGCTTTGTAGATAAGAGCACAGTAAAATATGCTCTCTGAACATTTAACAAACATTAATAGCTTCATTCTGCATTGGAAAAATAAGTATGTTGTCCTGCTCTAGCACTGTTTCAAACTTTGGACTGCATCTGCAATCAAGGGGCTTGGTTTTCAGTAAGTATTTGGTATTTTCTCCTGCAAAATACAGGGGCTTTTTTTGTGGTGCCTCTGTGGAAATGCACAATTTTGAAATCTAAAGAACACCAAATCATTAGTTATGTACGAACTTTCATATTAATGCTACCATTTTGGTCATGCAAATGCAAGATGCAGCTTTTGTAATTTACCCAGAAGTGACTCAGCAATAAAAGCCGTGGTAAAACTCTGATGAAGCCCAAGCATCAAATACATATTTTAACTAACAAGGCACATACTGTAACTAAGAAGGCACTTTGAGTGTACTTCATTTCTTCTTGCCCTTTACATTTCCTTTCATCTGTATCTGATTTTTTTTTACTGCAGTTTTTGCAAGTCCAGTTTTTACCTGTGCAGTTACTGAGACTAAAAGCAGCTAAAAGTAGATACACTTTATTATAGTCTAAAGGAAACAGATTTAGGAAATGTGGCAAGCATGGGGAAATAATTTAAAAGTATATCACCAATGCAAATATCACCTCCTCAGAAATAGAGTAAAATGAAGTTCTGTATCTTTAAAAACTGTATCTTTAAAAACTTTTTGCTGTCCCTGAAAGGTGAACATGTTCCTTTAAGTTGGAACAAGAAAAGAAGCTTCACTTCCACATTAATTTTTAAGATGTGAATAGATGTTTGTGAATAGATGTGGCTCTGTGGGGCTCCTAGCCTTATATGCCTATTTAAGTTCACACAAATGACTGGGTCTCTGCTATGGGAGATTAAAAGAACCTGTGGTTAGCATTTAATCACCTTTCACTACACCTTTTACTTAACATCTCTCTGTTGTTTTCCAGTCACCTTGACAGTGGCCATCATAGTTTGTTCATAGCTCAGACAAAGAGACTAAATGTTGTTCAAGGATATAGAAAGTGATAGTTTCTACACTAGGGCCCAAGCAGATCACATTCAGTTTGGCATTTGACTTCAGGAGCTGATTCCAGAGCAAGCTGAGTTTTGGTCTCTGTAGGTGTCACCAGGGTTTTAGAGGAAATTGTGCACGCAGTTAAGGGAACGTTCCCTCAAGGGCGATGGACTCTCAGTATTCAATTGAGCAGTTTACAAGTGGAGAGTTAAAATTTTCTGTCCCTCATCGCATATATAAAAATGGCACAAATGTTTAGATTAACTGTTAATTTTGTCTATGACTTTTAAGACCAAGAACTGAAGTATAATGTGTCTACGAATGAAATGGATACAGGATGCCTGTAGTAATGTATTGCCACATTTTGAGTACTCTCACACTGATTTATATATAATCACAGAGAATTATAAATCCAGTTAGACCTGTGGCAAACAGGCTACACAATGAACAATATCACATTGTCTCATTTACTGATTCTTGGAAAAAAAAAATCAGGAGTCCGCTGCTTTGAAGTTTTACTTTGATCTCACTGAGACCTACAACTTGGTTTCTAGCCAAAGAGACTCCACGAATCAAAAGACTGAGCAGCAAAATTTTTAGAGTAGTATCAAGAACACAGGCAGAGAGAAGACTGAGATTTCTAGGAAGTCAGTTTTCATTTTATAATCACTAGACATTGGGTGGTACAATACAAGACAGATGAATAAATAGACTCCTTTGTGGTGATGAATCCCACATTATGCTTTGAGCTTGCTATTAAAATTAGCCAACAATTATAAAGAGCCTCCTGAGATCACACCATTCACTGCACATGTCATGTCCGGCAGGAAAGATATGCAGGTAGGCAGGCTAGTCAGGAATGAACTCAGGCAAGCTTCAGCTTTAAACTGCAATTGTATGTAAAGCAAGGACATTTTCCTCTCTCTCTTCAATAACACACTTCAATGATGTTTAAAAAGTAATCCTCAATTTAGTATTAAAATTATCACTCTGATTTTCTTCATGAGGTGTCAGTTTTTTAGCTCCTCATCTGAGGTCGTTCTGCGACCCAAGGGTGCAGGTGGTGCACCACCAAACTTTCCCTCCCTCTTTGAAGCCACTAGTATGTAATTTTGCCAAACTACTTCAAAAGAAAATCAATAGTTCCTCATGCCAATATGCCTGCTGTTTCACGATCTTGCTGGTACAAAATCCTCAACTCATAAATAGAAGGAAAATATTCTCATTTTTCTTATTGTAGGCACACTACATGAAAAGAAGTTTATGTACTTTAATAAAGTTACAGATTCTTTATCCTAAATTTAAATCCCTATGATAACACTCCTTTTTGTCTCTTTATAGGCTGGAAGATCTTCATACAGAGCTTCTACTTTCCCTTCCTTCTCATCATGATGATTACCTCTGGGAAGGAGACTTCATTATTAACAGGTCTGCTGGACCCTTAATTCTTTAAAGTTGCTCTCTCTTCCAGATGCACCCTCATTTTAAAGGTACTTAATTTAATACTTTGACTTTTTGCAAAGAGATCACAGAATATTCTGAGCTGGAAAGAACCCACGAGGATTATTGAGTCCAACTCTTAAGTGAACAGTCTATGCAGGGATCAAACCCACAGCCTTTGTGTCATTAGCACCGTGCTCTAGCCAACTGAGCTAAATGATTTGCTGAAGTGTGAATTATTAACAAATGTAGCAGGTGTCAGTGACAGGTAAACTGATATCAAACATTGAAAGTTCTGGAATACCACTTTGTTTCTTGAGTTGAACACCCAAGGCTAATTCAGAATAGCATACCTGTGCCTTTGCTTTCCACGAGTAAAATGGAATTGTAACTCTCTTCACACAGCTAATACAAATATTAATGTCTTTGGTAAGAACTAAGACACAGCATTATGATTACAGTAGATTGGCCTTTAATTCTATGTTCAGTGAAAGTATTGGATGGCATTTAGTAAATAAAGCATGGTCTATGCATTAAATGGTGAAGATGAAAAGCACTATGGAACAGTTACCATTCGGTAAGTACTATCCAACTGGTGCACTAAATGAGGCAAGGAACCCATGGGAAACATTTGATCTTGTAATTAAAGACTATCATAAAGACATGTGCAGAGGGGATCTGGAAAAAGCTTGCACTGAAAACCTTAATTCTGGCATTTCCTAGCCTCAGAGTTTTAGATTTTGCAAACCTGATCTTTTTTTTTTAAATGTAATTTTCAGGAGGTATGTAATATATACTATACTTGCAGTCCTTTATACTACACTGTGCTGCACTCCCAGCTTCTGAGGGGAGGAATTTTATTGTCAAGGGCATCACTGAATGGTAAAATATCTTTGAAATCACAAAGGAGAGTGACATACCCTAAGCAGACATACTGAACATTGTCAGAATAACGATAAGATATAAGAGGGCCATGGCCCGTACTGTAAGTGTAGCTGTTAAAAGGAAAGCTTCCTTCTGGTGAAAAGCCCCATTACTTAACAAATTTTAGGAGTAGGCACTGGAAAACGTATGAACAAGAATGACCTTGCTTTGGCAGAGAAGGAGATAAGGCCTCTGAAAGATCTATTTCTAGATCATATCTCAGCACTGTTTCAATCCATTTCTGCCCTGGGGTAGCTCACTGTTATATACGTTGCTGCTCTCTCTAGTATGGGGTTGAACTTTACCTTAAGTAAATGTGGGAAGACTTATAACTAAGGGCTCTGATTCCTAGTCAAGGAAGACTTTGCTTAGGATCACTGACATGGCTCCTCTCGGAGGTTCTTTGAAGGTGATAGTTATTTGGTAAGCAGCTCTTGTGTCACAGCCTGAGGGTAACCTGTAGCTGGTTCAGCTTTACCCAAATGTTCAGGTCAGCTGCAGAGCTGGCTTAATAGGCTTCTGTTATGTAAAATCTGGAAGTGGATTCCTAACTGTATTCATGTCTCTATTATTACTGAATAATGAATATTCATGTCTGTATTATTACTGAAACATGACATAAAAGCCTCATTTAGGATTGTGTCCTATTGGTTTCACATGTTCCAAAGCCAGGCCTTGCCAGCAAGAACTCATCTCAAAATCTCAAAGTCAAATTGATGAGGTTATACACAGCTGAAGCTATACCATTCCATATACATAGGATTTGCCTATAAAGGGGGCAGTGCAATCCAAAGAGCGTCCACTTCTCTTGGGACTTTCACTTACAGTGAATGACAGTCACAGAATCACACATCACCACCCAAACACGCTAGAGAGAGCACTGAACTGCAGTAGGCCTCTGTTGTTTCAGTGCTGGAATCACACTATTTATACAAAAGTAGGCAAATTAGCTTCAGTGCAGTATTGTACTGATTACTTATAGTACAGCAGAGCTAGTGTCTTAGCAAAGGACTGTGTTGCATTATGTGGACACACCAGTATATTTAGCAGGGGTTTGTCTCCAGAATGGTTCCTTGCTTCATGCAAGCATTTTCTAAAAGTGCTTTTTCTTTTTTTTTACAGGCGCACGTACCTTTCATCACAAAAAGTCACTTAGCCAGCTGAACATATACCTTTAAGTAGTTGTGATTAATTAAAAAATTTTGTTCATAGTGCAAAAGTGTCTCAGCTGTTGATGTTAAATTGCAGTTCAAATGCTACAAACCTATATATTATGATGTGCAAAATTTAAGTACTCATCATGTTCTTCCCATGCCAGATGTTCAGGACACTATGCGATGCATCTACAAGGTACAACTGGCACAGCACATTGCAGAGCTGATCATTATGTAAACGAACAAATTTTTAGGTCAGCAAATCAACAGACAGACTATGGTAGTTCTAGTCTCTGTCTGAATGATACTATTTATTTCTTCAAACTTCTGCATTTAGTAATGAAAAGAAATACCCTGAACATTACAAATTCACAGGTATTCTAAAAACTTCACCATTTCTGCTTTGTACACATCGTAGTTTATGACTTTGTCAGTTTGCTTTCCTTAAAGCCAACTAAAATGGCAAGAAATCTTGTCTGATCTTTCTAGTCAACACATCTTCAGACATAGGGAGACTTTTATAGTGTAAATAACAGCCAGGTTAAATTGCCACTATAAAAACTTTCTACTCATGATCAGTGCTTTCTACTTTTCTTAGAATGTATTTGCATTTTGACATTGCAAAAGTAGAATATATTTTTTTTGTTCTTGTTGGTCTTGCATATATAAAGATCCCAGCCCAGTAACTAAATCAAGATAAAAGAGATCAGTATTCTCTTTTCCCTGGGATGTATCAACCATCATTAAGAATGCAGACAGTAAAAAGGCAATTTGGGACTCTGAGAGCAGGTTGCAAAAATAATTTACAGTTGTGTTCACTGTTGGCATAATGCTAAATCACATCAAGACTCTTCATTTGTTCAGGCTGCATTCAGTATGGTATTAAAAACAAGTCTTTCCACTGGTATTTTTATTGTTGTTTGCAAATAAGATATTTTCTTCTAGATGTCTAATGTGCCAATAGAGATATCTCTGCACAGATACCAATTAGTTACTTACATTGTAATGATAAGCATTACAAAGCAGACACAGTGTGGAATGAAAACATGACTTATTAAGGCATTTGTCAGGCAAAGTTGCTTCTTTTTTTTTTTTTCAATTACATGCTGGAGCAGTTCTATCAATGCTCATATAGTAAATATAGTGCCAATTTTAATTACTGAAAATCTAGGACAAACACACTGAAGTCCTGTATTTTACACTTTTTTTCCTTTCTGAAACATATTTCAGCTGAGTGCTATCTGAAAGTGCTTTATTAGCTGTGCATTAATCAGGAGAGCTCAGTGTAGCAACTAATACTATTGCCCCTTTCTATGAACAGTCTGTACTTAAATAAATAATTTTTGCAGCATATCAGACTGAATCAGTGGAAGAACCAGAAAACCCTCTCAGATTTTTATAATGACTCAGTTTGCTGTGTACCAAGTAAAGCTACCTTCTGTTCCCTTCAGCTATGATCTGACACAAAATACTTATTGGGATGTAATTTCAAAATGTGATTATCTTTGATTTATGTTGTGATTGTCTTCTGTTTAGACAAATACTTTCTTTTTTTGCTAGTTTCTCCTTCCATGAGCCAGAGACTGCTGCCACTGAGATTTTTGTCACTGCTGGTGCACTGCTATGCACTGCTATGCAAACACTTTCCTATCCCTTGAAAAGCAGTCTGTCTGAGCCCTTGTCCTGTCCTTGGCAAAAATCTGATCTTTATATTGTGGAATATGTGTGCTAATACTGCTTATTTTCAAGGGAGCTCTGTAAGTCTGCGTTCTGGACAAGAAGAAACCCAGTTAGTTCAGGCATGAGCCATTTCACCAAGATTTCTAGACTGTAATTTCAAACTTCAAAGTAGTTTGGATCTGTAAATAACTCTCCCCTCTGAAAATGTTAAAAGAATTTCTGGCTTAGTACATTTTAATATTCTTCTTCCTTATGCCTTTGAAAGGTTAATACTCTTAAAAAGAGAAAAAAGGATTACCAAAAAGAGAGTTGTTTTAATCTAGATTCCAAAACATCTCTAATCCTCTGAATTTTCAGATGCTTCTCTGAAGTGCCTTCAGATGCTGTCCATTTCACAGGCTGCCCTCACAGCTCTCAGACTCCCAGTTTTATTCTCCAATATAAAAGCCTGCAGATTAATCCCACGTTACTCATGCGTTGTTGTGACGTGCTTTTGTCCTTCCAAGCAGGGCTTTTATAGTGTAGTAAAAGCAGTAAGAACCCATTTTCTCTGAACTTCAAGTCAAAAAAAAAAGAGGCTAAGATGGCTTGTGGCACCCTGTCAAATACTGTAAATTGTTCTCACAGCACCATATTTCAAAACTGATGGCAGTGTAAACTTATGGGTGGGTATGGTTGGAAGGTAACACCCACAGTGAGATTGTGGGGTATCAAATCTGCTCTCTGTCAAGGAGGTCATAACAAATTGGCTCACTTCAGGAGACAGAATATTTTTTCTGTCAGGTCTTCATAACCAGGCTAGATTCCAAATCCCATGTGTGTTCCTTCCATCCCGTGTATTACTGACTGATGGTATGTGAGAATGGAAGAAATATGAAAGAAGAAACATTTGCACTCCTATGTTTGTACCGTCTTTACAAGGAAAGTATAAGGAAGCTTTTGTCTCTATTAAATCTTATAGATGACTCTGACGTCAAACCTGTGTCATTCTTTGTGTGAACTATTCCCAGAGTTCTGCCAAAAAAATCCGGTAGCACTGGATGTAACTATTAAAAACCTCTTAGATTTAAAAAAAATTATACAACTCTTTTCTATTTAATCATGAACCTATGAAAACCTATAACATGATTTAATTTATTGCTGGGCTAAAAGCATACATATTAAATACTAATACAAAATGTAGTATGCTTGCTGTCATAGTGTTAATGTATATCAAACTACCAAGCCCGTAGAAGTAAATTGTCAGATTCCAAACATTCACTTTAATGACTTGCTAAGTCAATCAAACTGGTAACCTCTACCTATATTATAGAAAATAAGTTATTATTCAAAAAGTATATTTCAATTACTGATTCCATTTAAGGGGAGAAATTTGGAAAGACTTGCATGAAGTCAGGCCTAAAGTAACTTTACTTAGATTTAGAACAAAATGAAAATTAAACCCAAGATTTCAGTAGCATTTCAATTTCCTTTCAAATGCAGTTTGCCAAAATTTATAAGACAAACCTTACATAATAAATGAAAATGTAGAATAATTTTTTAAAAAAACCCCCATGTGATCATTAAAGACTTTAATGACTATAGGTTAAGCTTTCTAAATTATTTAAATCAATGCTCTTATTCTTACTGTGTCCTCCTGTGTCAGTAAAGACAAATGCTATATACAAGAAATGCCATATAGAAAATAGGAAATTATATACATCATAGGAAAAACTGGAATGCACCAATAGCAATAGAATTCGAAAAGTTTGAAGCAAATTATCTACTCACTGATTTTAATAATGATGAAAATCCTGTAGTTTTGATCTCTTTGAATCAAATCAGTCTGCATAAAGGCCACAACAAAACAAAGAAAAGCATTGTTGTACAGATCACCTCAAGGACTCATAACAGCTTATAGCATTTTAGCTTTGTAAGAAGCTTAGCAAGTGAATTTTGGGGAAGCCCTGAGTACCCAAGAGATTATTGGCCTGAGGCAATTAACTGATTATAAGAACACAAGGCATGTTAGCACTTCTTTTTTCTTCTCTGGCTGTATGGATCCCAAAAGCTAGTTTATGATAGTTCTCCACTATGCCTTTTCCTCTTTCTCTTCCCATAAAAGGCAGGCCTAGTACCAAATGTGAAAAGGTTCTTTGACAGCAAACATGGCAAAATTAAACATACCCAGCAGAGACAGGAGTTTGGGCATATGAGGAAATTAAATTTGTCAGTGTGTCCCATTGCCCATCAGTCCCACAAGATGATTATTCATTTTCTAAGGTATGTGCAGAGAATGTTTCAATGAATTAAAGAGAAAGACCTGAGCTTGAACCATGTTTCATGAGTGTGGCTTGATCAATGCTATCAGGCAATACTGTGTTTAAATTATGAATATATGAATTATGAAATATATTTATATTTACATAATTGCAAATATATTTATATTTCCTGATGCTAAAGCTTGTGAAAGATACCCTGGAAAACAGGCCTAAAAATTAATTTCTATCATTCCATTTGATCTCAAGCCTGTTAGTTACAGAGAGGGCACAGGCAATTTTATTTAGCTAGGTAGTACAATTCCTATATACAATTCCTGTGTATCCTATAACACTCTGAATACAGTCAGCATTATTTATAAGACCAGCCTATGCCCTTATTTAATGATTTGGCAGTCATGCTAAACTATTGAACCTTTCGCTGAATAGTGTTAGCTAAATGTCAATACATGATTGCCTTTCATCTGCACAGAGAAATGGTAATTAGAATTTCCATTGAGTTTTCTGACAGAGGCAAAGCTGAATTAAAGCCTATTTATAAATATTTTAATATCATAAAACAGCCTTAGAGCATTCAATTTGAGCAGCACTGTAAATATGTCCTTCATTATGTAAAGGTTGGCTGTTTAATAACAAGATGCAAATTTCTGTGTAAGAGTACTTGCTTTTGTTTCTTCTCTTTGCTTTTAAGGCACAATGTTTCTCCCACTGGGGAAAGTGTGCAGACAACCCTGCTATCACTTTCATTGTTTATTTGTATGTATAGGACTTATTTATGGTCTTCAGTTGAATCAAGAACTTATACTCCTGGCAGCTTTTTTCATTAGAGCTTCTGTTAAAACTTGCCTTAGTGTCATGGGAATGCTCATTATTTACAAGTCAATGTCTAGTGGCAGAACGAGAAGTTCAGACACTTTTTAGCCTCTATGAGTTGTTACAACTCCACTGCCTGCAGATGAGGATCTGTCCCATAAATCCAAATTCTAACTCACTCATCCATTTGGTCTGTTTCTAAGTAAAGCTGATCATCTCCAAGGCCGATTTGCTGCAGTCATAAGTAAGTGACTTTATTTTGAACTCAGATTTTCTGCCTAAAAAGTCTGGAAATACCTAGCTTATCCATGTGTTACATTTTTAACTCAGGAATTTTGCTAAAGTTAGAATGGCACAGAGACAGTAAAAATGAAACCAGAGTTTGAATGAGTTTTAACACATACATATAGCTGAGATACCTAGTAAACCAGCAAGGTAAAAGATGGAAAGCTGTCCTGACAAACTAGGGAGGCAGATCCCAACAAGATAATATTCCTGCTCACCTGCACAACTCCAACAGGGTTAAAGCCTATGCTCTGCAATGAAATCAAGAACATTCTGAAAATTTTTTTTATGGGGATATGTCTTCCTACTCAGAAGAGAGCAATATTATGTGTTCTGTATCTTTCGCCTCCCTTTTTTTTTTCTTCTTTTTACATTGTAGTTTCATCCTTCATTATCGACTTGTAGTGGTGGTATCTTTGACTTTCAAAAAATGAAATTCCTGGTTTAGCCATTATCAATACAATCCCTTTAACTCATCTGCCTGAATTTATACAAGACTGACACAAATTTGTTATTTTTTTACTTGTTCTGAAGTTTGTTGGATTGGCTGAAATCATACGCAACAATTCATAGATCAATAAGTAATTTGTTTAGAATGCCAGGGATCATTTGTGATATAATTTTTGTGATGGGGTCAAAGTAAAACAAGCACAAAGCTTATGTGTATGCTCTGAAATACAAGCACAGACAATTCAGTTTGCATAAGTTCTTGAGCAAGAATCACCTCAAGGAATCAGAGAGGAGAAATGGAAATGACAGGCCAAAATAAAGGCAATACGGAAATGTTCTAGTTATCAAAATTGAATTTCCCAATGTGTCCATCACTGAAAACAATTACAGCTACAGAATGGTAGCTCAAAAATATTTGAAACTGTTGATCTACAAGGTACCACTTCAACATTAACTAGTGTAGCAGCAAAGCAATTTTGCACCTGAATTTTTGGTTACTGATCATGTAGTACCATGCCATTCTGGGTTACAGGGGAAAATCCTAGGTAGTCCAGTTTCCCTGTGTCAGGTGCACAGCTGTTTACCAAGGGAAAGTGAGACTTCACTTCTTGGGAGATATTGCAAATCTAGTACTTCATAGTGTATCCTTTAGGATAGGCATAGTTTTACCTATCAGTGCTGTTAGGATGGGATCTGTTTTCCAAGTTATTTCTATTTCAACTAGGCAGCTCTCTAGAAAATAAGGCAAGTTCACTAGCTTTATTAAAGACTTGGAGGTCACTAAATGTTTTGAAAAGGGGCTTTTGTTGACACGTCTTCATCAGAGAACACCAAATGTGAAGCACAACTTATATCATCAGTTATATCCCGAAGACTTGGGATTGTATAAACATCTGCAAAAGAGCTGAAGTCAACTCTGGTACATATTGAGATAAAGCCTCAAAATGAAAATAAAGAAATCATTCTTTGAGGTAGATCTCCGTATTCTTCACGAAATGTTTATCTTTATTATGAAGGTAATTTTAATAGGCTGTCTAGAATTGGTCAGCCGTTCAAGGAAAAATAAAAAATACTCTTGGGTGGAATACTTTTAAGGTTCTACTTACAGCTTACAACATTTACGTTCTGTCACATTTAAATGCTAATTCCCTTAGAAAAAAAAATCTGCTTTTTATTTAATGTGAAGAAGGACACTGCTTACTGAATGGACAAGTTGTCTTCTGAGACTGCTTTGGCCTATCTGTGCTTACTTTATGAGAATTGACAACGCTGTGAATTTCCAGTAAGCACATTTGGAAGAAATTGTCCTTTATCTGAAAGCTATAAAGGAGAACATTTAAACAGTTGTCGTGATATTAGAAGAACAGAATTTTAACTGTTCCAAGAAAATTAATATAATTTTTAAGAGCACAAATTGTGACAGTATCAATTAAAGAACGAGGGATGTTTCAAAGTTATTTCTTTAGTTCTGCTCAGGATAAGGCTTTGGTGTATATTTCCTGGGTGTCCCCACTTAGTGCATTTTTGTTTATATCTTAGAGCTCATTAAAAGACTTCCTGTTAGACTGAGGTAAACCAGATAATGTGCCCTATCAGAGTGTTCCAGCAGAGTATCAATTGTGCTTCAGCTACTAATGGATGGTCAGCCTATCAGAAAAGACCAGTAAGTGAGTAGTGTGGATTCCAAGTCTTTAGCACCAACTGTTTCAATATCCACTCCTATTGAACCATACTATTTGCCAACACAGCTGTATCTAATTCTCTAACTGGCAGCTTTGCCAAGTGATTTCTTCAGGTTGACCAAATATACACAAGACACATTGAAAAAGAGTCTATGATCTTGTCCATAGGAATAGACTTTTCAAGTACTTTATTGAGGAATATGAGGATTTGGAAAAATCTTTAAAACTGCTGGCACACTGAAAACTATTACAGTGAGTTACTTTCTATTTTAGTTCTCACAAGCAGGAGAAAAATGCCAGCCGTGTGCCCCTTTCTTTCCACGGCCAGGTAGAATGAAGAGTTCTGAGCACTATTGTCAATGTATACATTAATTTGATGCTTCTGTACCCTTATTATATCATTTTTCATGAAAACAGATGCCTAAAAGGCTAGGTTTTGACTATAAGCAGATTTTTCAAAGATCAGTGTCTGTGCTCTGGGAAGATAGAAAGTATCTGTCTGTCATTAAAATTCTGTAATAAAAATGTTCTCGCCAAGACTAACAGAGGTCAAAAGGCAAGATGTTAGTCTATTCTTATAATGATCACAAGAATGCAAGGAGAGATGAGAGCATTAGATCATTCCTATGTGGATTTTTTATTCTTCCTGATTGGAGATGACAAGTAGCCATGAGATTATCAGATGTGGGTCATTAAAGAGAACTAATGGACACTTGTAGCAAAGGCTACTTAGTGATGGGACACCACACCTGAACACCAGGCTAAGTGCAATGTAAAACTGAACAACTCAACCTTGTCTCTGCATACTCCACTATCAGAATGTATGTAATTACTAATGCACCATCACAGCTATTAAACCTTGTTACAAATAATGCTTAATTGTCTTTTTGAGTCTACATAACACAACTTCTGGAACCTTAGTGAGTACTGAGCAGATACTGTTAAGGTAACTTGTGATCTCAGAATTTATGACCGAGTCATAGCCCATATATGCAGATCAGCTTTTTGTTTTGAAAACCGAGGTTTGATTGTGGTCTTTCAAATTAAATCAGGAGTTAGATTTCTTTAATTGTATTATTATAACTTCTTTCCCTTCACAAGAGAAATGTGTAAATTGGAGTTTGAATCTTCATATCATTTAATAAGACCCAGAGGAGAGAAAACAATATTAAGAATACTATCCTCTATTGGTTGCATTAAAATCCTGTTAGTGATAGTATTTTAAAAACACCCTAGATATTGTAGAGACCAAGATCTCTGTATGTTAATTGCTTCATGCAATAATAAAGGCATGAAAAACTTACAAAATATACCAAACAAGCAGGATAGTTGAGTATATTGGACAGAGGATTTGAGGAGGTACGGTTAAAAACAAATATAATCACAGAATATGCTGAGTTGGAAAGGACCCATAAGGGTCATCGAGTCCAACCCTTAGCCCTGCACAGGACCATCCCCAAGAGTCACACCATGTGACTGAGAGTATTGTCCAAACACTTCTTGAATTCTGTCAGTCTTGGTTTTGTGACCACTTCCCTGGGGAGCCTGTTCCAGTGCCTAACCAAGCTCTCAGTGAAGAACCTCTTTCTAATATCTAACCTAAACCTCCTAGACACAACTTCAGGTCATTCCCTCGAGTTGTCTATACACTCCTTAGATATCCAGATGTAGCTGTAGCAACAGTTTCTCCATGAGTTCCTGAAGACCTGTCAACCCAGGAGCTGCAATTTCCTGAACTGAAGAAGATGCCAGATTTTCCCATGAGAAGTATTTTACATGTTGCAGTGACATAGTATAGGAAGGTAACAGACTATGTGACCTGTGAACTGTTTACTGTTTCTGAACCTGAGAAAATATCGGGTCTCCATTTTCACAAAGGGGGAATTTTAATTTAAAAAAAAAAAAAGTTAAAAGAATGTGAGAGTCCTGATTGGTGGCTGATTCAAAAAGTAGAAAAGGTGCAGACAGAACAGAGTGATTCAGACAAGGAAAGAAGTCCTTACTATAACCTGTCTAGAGACACACATTTCCTGAAGTAATAAATAAATAAAAATTAAAAAAATTACTCAGGACCAATCTATCTTGCCTGACTTTTGGAGGACAGGGAGAAAACAGTGCAACCACAGCAAAACCAGACAAGTCTGGTCGTCTCTGAAAAAGGTCCCACCTGATCACGTCCTCTTTTCTCTTCCTGGGTGCTATAAAGCTTATTGTCTGTATTAGCTTGTGAAACCCAGAAGTGTTTCCAAGGTATGTGTGACCTGTAAATATTGGGTTGTGTTTGTGTCAAAGGAGAAGGGAGAGGGGAAGTGATATATTTACTTTTTTTAATCAAAAGATACAATAGCTTATGACAAGGTCTATTATACCCTGGAAGGAAAAGGAAAAAATGAAATGCTTTTATGCTGTAACAAAACCTAAATCACTTTAGATGACAGCCTCCATTAAGACACATCAAGCGGGGACAGTGATTGCTAAGCCAATTTGTCCATCAGATTTTGAAAAGCACTAGCAAATATAAATAAAGAAATAGAAATGAATGCAAATCTATAGACATTATTATGGCTGATTTCTGTAGACACAATCCACCCCTGCTGATAATTTCATGCTATTTAGGAGAGCAATGCTAAGAGCAAAATGTAGCTCCAGGGTGCTGAGAAATGTAAAATAGTATTTCTGTTTATGCTAATACAATTTGAAAAGTGTCCCTTCATCCCTGGAGGTTTATCCCTCAAAGAACAACATCGGTCACTTCCCTGAACTAATGTTTAAGTTTGATTTATGCATTGTCTATCATATCTAAATTAGGCACCCTATATTAATACAATTTCAAATATTGGTCACCTTACTGAATCCCACAAGTTCTCAGTGCAATTCAGAATCTGTTTCCATATAGTACTGAAGTGGTTTACCTGCTTGTGGACGAAAGTGGAAGCCAGCTACAAGGCAGAATCACCTGGGCTCATGATTTGCCAGCAGGTTCTCAGCAACCCATCCAGTTCCAAAATTCAGTCACTAGAATATATTCACTGTCCATGCTTCAGAGATTGGGCGTTAGCCAGCCTGAGAATTTGCAAGGCTGTATGGCATAGTGTGCTGGTTCAGGCTGGGGCAGAGTTAATTTTCTTTACAGTGGCTGGTAAGGGGCTGTGTTTTGGATCTGTGCTGAAAACAAGGTTGATAATACAGAGATGTTTTTGCTAGTGCTGAGCAGTGGTTGCATAGAGCCAAGGCCTTTTCTGCTTTTCATACTGCCACACTGGGGAGGGGGCTTGGGGGATGAAGGAAAAAGAGGGAGATATTCGGAGTGATGGCCTTTGTCTTCCCAAGTAACCATTTTGTGTAATGGGGCCCTGCTTTCCTGGGGATGGCTGCACACCTGCCTGCCCATGGGAAGCAGTGAATTAATTGCTTTATTTGTTTTGCTTGTGTGCATGGGGGAATGAGCGAGGGGTTGCGTGGTGCTTCGTTGCCAGATGGGGTTGAACGTAGAAATCTAATCTGTTCCAAAAAGAGGGAGTATTAAATACATTTTTTTTCTAAGTTGAAAATGTATGCTTTATTGAAGGAGTAGATGGATTTTTATCTTGCATTTACATGTCTAGTCATTTGAGCTTTTATTAGAGCAGGTGGCATAGTTTGCCTGAGGTAGCAACAGATCATAGTATCTACCTATTCACCTTTCACCTTTATTTCTTTTTACCTAATTCATCAAGGTTGATTAATATAGATGCTTGAAACCGCCAAGATAATTTGAGTCTTTGAATTTTTCTCTTGGAAGTGTAGAGATGTATGAAGATGAAGAAACAGAGAAGAAAATATGACAAAAATGTTTTCCCAAATTTTGAAAACAGGGATGGAGGAGTGTAAGGGCTTGGCCAGGACAAGGAACAGAAAACTTTAGACAAGTTCAATGATACATTAGTTTGCTTAGTTCTAGGAGTAACAACTGGGCACATAGTTTTTACACAGGATGGCAAATATGCATAATACAAATATTGGAAAGTCCAAGCTCTTTCAAGACCTGATAGATGTCAGTTAGCTCTCCAACCTATTTGTCTTTTAGCATCATCTGTATGATGGGGATACATAACAAGTATAAGTAAGTAAGTAATGGCCAGTCTTCGCGAACGAAGATCCGGGGAAGGTCTTTACACCTTCCAGCCTGCGCATTGGATTTTTTAGGTGAGACACAGTGTGCGCGGAACTGAGCCCACCCTTTAATCCTAAGGTTCATCTGCCGGGGCCAAGCACGCTTGGACTGTGGCAGCGAGGTCCTTAGGACGTAGGTGGATTGCCTTACAGGGCTAACGAGTTCCACCTGCCCGGGGAGTATCCCTGGTTGGAATCGAACCCAGGCCTCAGCAGTGAAGGTCCTGCAATCTAACCACTAGGCCACCAGGGGCTCCCACATAACAAGTATAAACCCAATATAAACCCATGTTTGAAACTCTGATGGAGGAATCTAAATCCTTTTGTTAGTCACATTTTAGCATAGCCTTTTAATCAGAAATCTTATAATCGCTTTTTTTTAGTTTTGTGTTTGTTTCTCGTTTCAATAAAGGGAATTTTTTTCTTCAAATTATTGGAAACTTGGTGTTAACAAGCAATAATAGCAGGATACAACTTTTAGTAATATTAATTAGCAGCACTAGATTCACTGAAATCAATGGGATTTAGTTATTGACTTCAAGAGTCCTAAAAGGCCACCAAGGACATTTTAGATGGAGAAATGTTACCTCCTGAAAGAAACCTGAAGAGATTTTCAGGCAAGGGCTTTCTTTTGTTTGTAGCAATCTTACTGATTTCCATAGGAATTTCTAATGAGGAGAAATAAAAAGGAAACTGCTCAAGCTGGGTAATCTACTTCAAACAAATTAAAAATCAGGTATCATCTATAGCTGTCCTTCTTCATTTTGACATGCAAAGGAGAATTTGGAGTCCTAAGAAAACTCAAAATACTGTTAATATTTATAGACATAGTTTCTTAACATTACAAATGCATTCATCAGCTTTCAAAAGTATTTCAAAATCTAAAATGTACTCTATATTACTATTCAGTTTGTATTTCCAGTTTCAGAGACTCATCTCCCAAATTTAGAAAAAATTTTGTTTTCTGCGGTTTTTAAATCTCTGTACCTTCACAGAGCCACCATGACTGACAGCTGTGTAACTCTCAAAAGTAAGAAACCAGGGTGATATCTGTATAATAAGTTAAGAGGGCAAAAACCTCCTGATTATACCGTATTCTACCAATTCAGAGCAGCATGTACCTAAGTTTTGCTGCACAGGGGATTTAATGAAAAAAAGATCCTAGCATAAGCTTCTCTTCCTGGAAATTGATGTTGTGAACTTGCTTTATCAAGTGCCCAAATTGTGACTGATTAGCATTGCTAAGGTGAGCTCTTCAATGAATGACAACTGGCTTCTGCAAGAGCCTTCAGATGCAGATCTCACTTCTTCAGCCAAATGTAACAAAGTAATGGTTATAAATATGACAAGGAATGTCAGGCATATAGTTGAACCTCCATAGTTATGGCTTATGTATGCCTGATATAATCAGGCTAAGAAATGCCTAGGGAGTGTCCCCCAAAACAGCTGTGGTTGTGACATGCCCTGGGGTTTGGTGTTCTCGATCTTTATTGACTGAGCCATTTCAGCTTTTCACTGGTGCGAATTTTGGACTTAGTGCCTTTAGCTTTGATGCTTATACATAACCATGCAAGCTGGCAATCTCACTGGATCACAGCGTGGATTCTTGTGACACCTGTACTATTTGTGACTACTATTTCCCACCAGAGAGGTGCACAGCAGAATGTCCCTGAGGTAATTGTAGTTTTCAAGACCCCAAATAATACTGAGGGGTTTTTTGTTTGTCTTCAGTATTTCTTTATACTTCTAGAAGTCTCCAAAGACTCTGGCATGTATTTCTATCACTGAGGGAAGTCTTGTTTTCATTTTTCTGTTCAATAAAAAGTCAGCAAGTCCCAGATGATGCTTTCAGATACAGAAATATTTTTGTTGTTCTTGTCTTCCACCCACCATATTTTCTTACTTGGAAGTGTATTCACTTTCATAGTTACATCAGTTTCCTCCTAGGAATGTGATATTTGGAACTTACTGCCCATATTTTAAAATTAATCCACATACTCACTTCATTTTGATGAAATGTACAGAGAATGCCTCAAACAAACTTCTCAACTCCTTAATTACTTCAAGTTAATTGGCAAGATTTGATATGAAATAAAAAATTCTGGTGCAAACCAGTTCCAGAGTTTATAAAATCTTAGGGAAAAAAATCATGTAGGAAGCTCAGGGGTTTAGGATTTGCGAGAGCCATTCTCAGCCCACGCTTTGGCAGCAAATTTTTCTTCCACACATCCACAAGGTGCCGAGAACTCTCTTGACTGCTGTGACAGAACAGCATCTTGCAAACAGCATTTGACACTTCAGAGGCTCAGGATCAAGTGCTTCTCCCTGTATCTTTAGAAGTGGTTAGATTCACTGTCAAGAGGTGTCTTCACCTTCCCCCAGAGCGTGATCCAGGCAGCTTGTCTGGATCAGTCAGCAGTCTGCATAGGTCTGGAGATACCAGATACCGTATGGGAAGTGAGAGGAAGAAGGATATTTCTGAGGTACTGAAAGACTTCTATGGAATAGACCTAACTAATACCCCCTGGGCACTGTTGCTATTATAATTACATGTTGATAATGGAGAAAATCCATATGTAAAGTAAAAAAAATTATAACACCAGATACAGGAATCTGACAAGCCCCATTAATATAAGATAGCAGAAAACCAAGTGTATTAAGACAGGATAGAATATTTGACTTACATAATCACCTTGTTCACATTTTCCTCTGCATCCAAACTATCAAGAAGGTTTTGTGCATATAAAAATTACACATACAGGTTTGAAATTCCTTACCCAACTTTATAAGGTAAGTATAATGTATTCAGAGAAAGACTGTAGACAAGCAAACAACATGTATAGAGAGAGATTCTATAGGTGGCTGGATAGAAAGAAAGGTAAAAATTATTACGGAAATGTTTGGACATCTTAAAACAACCAACTGTTCAATAAGATTTATTTAGTCAGAGTGGACTAAAATTCACTGGTATAATAACAGAACCATTTGTCTTAGCAAGTATCTTGTTATTGGTGATCAATAATGTAGCTGAGATGACTGATGGCTTTGTTTTCCTGCAGTGCCTCAGCCAGTCTAAATTATTTATTTGACATTCTGCCTCTTGGCAAATGCTAGGAAACAGTGATAAGAAACTTGCACTCCTCAGATACATACCTTTGAATGAATATAAGATATTCCTCAAGCTTTTGTTGAGTGATGTATGGCTGCAGTCTGAGAGGCAGTTTTGCTGACCGGATATGCTTTTGTCTCCTGGCATGAATAGCAATGCAGACATCAGAACAAAAACCAAGAAGGAGCTATCTTTTTTTTTTTTTTTTTTCTGTTATACATGGCAGAGGAGAACATGACGGCATTTTCAGAAATATTCAGAATTTGGATGCCTCTGGATACTCAAGAATCTGCCTCAGTTTGCCAGGATCTTTGTTAGAGATAATTTTCATTAGTCTTGAGACAGGAAAAGAAGTAAAGAAATAAAAGACCATAAAAACTTTATAGCAGTACAGATAAAAAGTCTCCTAAGCTCACTAAGCTCATTATACTGCTCCCGACAATGGCTGATGGGGAAAGCTGAGGTGAAGAATGAATATTAGGGTATAGCCAGTACAAAACAGTATCTCCCCTTTTATATCTTGCCCTTTTTGCATCATCCATTCTCCATGCTCAAGAGTTCTTTTATTGAATACATGCAATCCTTTCAATAATTCCAGACATTCCTGCTCTTGTCTGTGCTGCTTTAGCTGTGTTACAGCCTATTCAAGATATGGTAATCAAAACTACACACAAGGTACACATGGAAAAGGACTTATGTATGTGTTACAATATTAATTTTTCCTCTCTATTCTTTTTCAGTCCATAAGTAATAATATTTTTTATATTTAATTATATTTCATCGTTTATTTTAAACTGTTTTTGGGCGTGAAGCTGATATTTTCAGATGTCTAACCATGATAATTCCACTGTCTCTTTCTTATGTGTTAAGAAAAATAATATAATTTAGAGATGGTCATTGTGCATTGGTTTCTCCTTACACATTATTTTCTTTTATACATTTAATTTAGTTTCTTTTTTTATAACCCAGTTGTTAGTATCACAAGACCCCTCTACAAAACTTCACTGTCTGACAATCTCTTGAGTGGTTTTGTATTGTTTGCAGACTTTGTCTCTTCACTATTTACCTTCTTTAATAGGTCACTTAGGAATAATTTCAACAGCACAAGTCTCAGTACAGATTCCTGTGCACGACAAGAAAGGAACTCCAACCTTGTGTAAAGGCAGAATGAAAATACTTTAATAAAGAAAAAGATTACCCATGACAACGCTGGCGAAACATGCCTATTTTTGATAGCTGTTCTGTAGCTCTGCTTGGCTTTGCCTTAACATCTCAGAAATGCCAAAGCTCTGCAGTCTGTCTGTCCTACTAAAATGAATGTAATCTTCAATACCACTATGTGCTCATGGGTGGTATTGTCACAGAGGCACTGCAAAGCACAAAATCTCTTCCATGCATGGAGCATTTCCAAGAAGTATTTCAGCTTCACATTGGCAGGCTGTCGACAACTCACACAGATTATGTTTCTTCATACCCCTTTCAGTGCAGAGCTGCATATCTAATAAGCTCACGTCCTCTCCAAAATGTGGCAGATCTGGAACTGAACTTCCATAACACAAAAATACCATTTGGCTATTCTGGTAACAGTGTTTTGAGATTTTTTTTGTCTGGGACATATTACTAGAAATTATGCCAAGTCTTTATGTGAACAAGACTGTTAATGCTATTTCACAGGTGTTGGCAGTGAAATCCAAGGCAGGCATTTTCCTGTCGAAGACCAACCTCTATATACCTGCCACGTCAGAAGCTTGGTACTACAACTGGACAGAGTTGATGGAATTAGTTTACTCTGGAAAATTATAGAATCATAGAATGGTTTGGATTGCAAGGGGCCTTAAAGATCTTCTAGGTCCAACTCCCACGCCATGAGCACTAGATCAGGTTGTATAGAAATCCATCCATCTATGAACATTTCCAGAGATGGGGCACCCACAGCTTCTCTGGGGAACTTGTTCTAGTGCCTCACCACTCTCACAGTAATGGATTTTTTCCTAATATTCAATCTAAACATTCTCTCAGTTTGAAGCAAGTCCCTCTTGTCCTATGACTACACACTCTTGTAAAAAAAGTCCTTCTCCATCTTTCTTGTAGGCCCCCTTCAGGTACTGGAAGGCCACAATTCGGTCACTCCTAAGGCGACTCTTTTCCAGGCTGAACCAACACAATTCTCTCAGCCTTTCCTCTTAGAAGAGGTGCTTCATCCCTCTAAAACCTTGGTGGCTCTCCTCTGGTCTTGCTCCAACAGGTCAGTGTCCTTCTTGTGCTGGGGACTCCAGAGCTGGATGCAGCACTCCATATGGGGTCTCATAAGAGTGGAGGGGCAGAATGACCTGCCTCAGCCTGGTGGCGAATGTAAATAAAAAAATCCCATTCTTGGTGCTGCTATGGTACTCTGCCTGGTATGGTTGTTTTTTTCAGTGATAGAATGCTTGTTCTAGCCCAATACACTGGTACCATCCTGGAAAATGTGCTCCTGGCACTATGGTTGTGCATGTACATTCAGGACCTCCAGCATTCACAAGCTGAGGCAAGACTTGCCATTTGCCTGGCTCTGCCAGGACATCTAGCGCTCAGTGATGGAGGATGGCAGAGGGGTTTAGCTCTTTTGTAATTCACAACCAGCGACCACGATGTTGAATTTCCACTGCAGTTTTTCCAGTATTAGAAACCAGCTTTGGTGGGTGTGTTCATGTCTAGCTCATGACCAGTTTTGTGGTACGTTACTTTCAATATCTTTGGTCTTGAGATCTGCAGTGTAGCAAGATGAATTTTTTGAGTGCTGGAAAAACTATACAGTGTCTTCCTGTGAATCCTACGCAGCAGCTAACAGCACTTTGAAACTTTTGTTTATTGTGCCTATTCAGAGAAAATTAGAGTACTTTGAAGAGGTAAGGTGGAATGGATGATTCCTAATGCTACTGAAAAATTATTAGTTCTTATTTGGTTAACACCGCTTCCTAATGTGCAGCTCTAAACTTTTCACAGGACCTTTAAAATGCAATCAATTTTCCTTGGCTATTTCCTAATAATTCAAACTGAGTGCAGAACCTGACATGCAATCAAGCTAATACAGGTCGATATCCATTTTCTTTCAGTTAAATAGGAATTTTAACACAGTGACACCAACCATGGAATCACAAATAACCAGTGTATATCTATCTATCTATCTGTCTGTTTACTCAACATGCACAGTGAGGACATGACTCAGATACCTGTAGTCATACTGAATGAAACTCACCAATATAGCTCATTAGGTAAAACAAAGAATTTCACCACTCATTAAGCCAAAACTAGTCTGAGGACTATTCAACCTCAAACACATAATTTATGTTTACATTTAATTTACAAAGATAAAACTCTTTACAAATTTGTTGTCTGATCTCACTCAGGAAAATGGGTATGAGAAGATATTCTTCTCTAGCCAGGAGAGTTAAAACTGAATTTGTGAGATGAAAAACAACTCCGGGCATCCTTGCTCTTCTCTGTGCTGCTTTAGCATATATCCACAAAAAAGCCTGAAAAAAATTATTCACTTGTCTGCAATAGGACCTTCTGCTCTGTTTTTAGCACTACACAATAATGAAAGCTGATGGCTGGAATCTGCAGAACAATTCTGCACACAACTGAAATTGCCACAAAGGCTCAGGATACCATGAGGGAAGGAACTGTCAGAAGCTTGCCTAAAGACCACAGCTAGCTATTTGTGAGTTGAAGTGTGAGATGTCTAGGACCTAATTTTACATGTCATCCAAAAAATGCCACATTCCCCCCAGATGACATAACAAACTATTCATGCATAAATTTAATTACCCATATGACATTTATCAAAAACTTCTATGTGCATTGGCTGGTTTTGATAGTCTGAAGTCTGAGCTTTTAATATTGCTCTGATGCAGTCATTAAAACAAATTAGGGACAGATAAAATTAATAATTGCTTTATCTTTTTGCAACTAAAATAGTTTTTGCTTTGGTAACTGTTTTCAAGGCTGAGTAACTGAAATTTTGCTGATGCATTGCTCCACAGAGGTGTAATTTTCTACCTGAAAATGACTGACTTAATTTTGCTGGATCACAGTTTATAGGACATGACTAAAATGATTAAGTTCAGTTTGTTGCGAAGTCTCAGTATATCATTTGCTTGTGTTTGGAAAGAAGAGTGCTGGTGAGTAAAAAGGAAGAAAAGATGCATAGCAGAACAACATTACTGAGATGAACAGTTGACTACATGTAAAACTCACAAACACAGTTGCACAGAGAACAAGGAATCCAGAAAAATGGAACTGGGCAAGGATTTCCATTAGATCAGGATGCGCTTTATTTTCATACACTCACCTGACTCCCTTTCTTCCTATTTCACTGAAAACCAATACAGGACTATTGCCAAAATAAGGTTTCACTATTGTTTGTGAACTATGGTTCACACTAAATGTTTCTTTCAAGTGGTCCATGAGGATGTTTTCCTCTATGATCTTATTTAATACTTATTTTTTTGAGGTTTGAAATATGAATTAGTAAAGGTGAAAGGGAAAGAGATATAGTGATAAAATAACATGAAAACCCTCCTTATTCTACATGGAGGAAAAATTAAGGTGCACAAAGAGCTGCCCTTTATTAATAGAAGATCTTTGGTGAAACTGCACAGATTTCTGTGGCTTGGGGACCTGTGCTGGCTACATTAACATTTTGATGAACTGGCCTCAGTGAACAATATTACAAACCACTCTGTGCATCTGGATTGTTCACAGACTCAGTACATGACTTACTGATTTCAAAATTCAGAGCACGTGGGTGAAGGAGTTATAACAAAGTTGCACATAAAGAAATGACAGGTTTAGGTTGATATTAGGGGATATTAAACCAACACCTATGAAAATCCCACCAGACAACCAATAGTTGTCTAGAAGAGAGTGGTATCTAACCTAAGAGCTACGAAGCCTAGTAAAATTTAACACCTGTGAAAGATAAGGTCTTTGTTTGCTCATGACCCATGCTCATTCTATCCTTTCAAAAATACATGATCCATTTCTCCACCTAATAGGAAAGAAGGCAAAGCTTTGACTTACACCTCTACTAGTAACTTAATGATTGTCATGTAACCTACCTTACCAGGATGGCTGGCATCTATTCCGGTATATATCAGATTCTTCCCATTTTCTTCATTAAAAATATTGACATGTACGTGAATTTGCAATGCTTGAAAGGCTTAGATTCCTTCCTAGTGGTTTTGCATGGATACAGTTATTTAAATAAAAAAGCACTCATTTAAATATACATTTACCTACCACTGGCTGCATCATAATACAAGAACTATGCTGGAAACATAAAACAGTGTTTAATGAACATTTCTCACTCCTGAGATGTGAGGGTTAGGGAGAGAGACAGGCATGGAGATTCCTGATCTTCCCAGTATATGAGAAACTGACTGCATCTCTCCCTTTTCCAGAAGACTCGTGACAATATACCTAATGCATTCAAACAAACTGGAAACATGATGAATTCATACACATGCACAAGAACTGTTTCTGCAAAACAGAATGCAAGAAGAAGGAACAGAATCATAGAACCATGGAATCACAGAACATCTCAGGATGAAATGGACCTCGAAACATCACCTATCCCACCTGGGAAAGGTAGCATAGCATCACTGAACAGCAAGACTGTAAACTCTTTCTCTCTATCACGCTCACAGCACACAGACACAGTTAAGGGCCAAGAACAGCTACCCTTAGTTGCCATGATTTCCAAGGCACACCTGTGAGGGTCACATTATTTGCCATGGGTAATTTGACCCTTAACCATATACAGCATATAGTCATAGAGTATGATTCTATTCATCTAGATTCTACATTTTCTACATCCCTTTTAATTATGTTCATTTAATATTGAAAACAAAGAAAGTCTGTCTGAGTGAAATTTGCTTCCTCTTTATTGTTTTTCTCTCTCTTGCTTTCACTGTGGTTATAATCCAAACCCCTTTTCTCTCAGCCTCTGAATCAAAACTGAGGTTTAATACTACACTCAACACAGTTTGCACAGAGAATGAGACTGACTGTCACCCATGGTTTGGGTCATCTGAAGGATAACATTTATTGAAAGATCTCCATGAATTTTACTCATGGAAATAGTGAGGGGTGAAAGTTTAAAAGAGTTTAATTAATTTGCATGCCTAAAGGTGAGTTGTTAGCACTACTGAGAATTAGAAAGTTAATGTGATCGTGAAAGCTACATGAGATGATTTGGTGTGTCATATTGAATTATGGCATCCTGTGTCCATGTCAAACAATGTGTCTCTGAGGGGAGGATGTGAAAAGTCAAGGATAATTTCTAGAGGTGCCACCAATATCCCTGAAGTTCCTACTTCAGTGTTTGTTCAATATTCCAAGCAGATATGCAGTTGAGAAGGAACAATTTGGAGCCAAAACACTCAGTGACCCTGAAACCACAGAAAACTTATGTAAAGTGTTAGATGATAGTGGAGACACCTCCACCACAAGTTAAAAAAGCTGATAAAATTACATTTTACATTGCATAAAAGGTGGAAGATCAATGCTGAGACAGATCAGCTCCAGCTTCAATGACTGAGACATATCCTTCCAGCCAGGCACAGCTTTTTGCAAAGAATTTCTGGCTATTGAATATTCTGAAAACTATATATAGAGCATGAGTTCTCACCCTCACAGACATTATTGTGGAGTCAACAGCCTCCTTTAAACAGACAATTTTCTGAGGATAGATACATCTAGTGATCTCATCTCAGTTGAACAATGAACTTAAAAAAACCCAACCACCCAGAATTCAGTACGCAGAAAAGAGCAGCAAATTCTTCTTGCCGCTATGACATGCATCTGATGGATTGTTAAGGATCTAATAACTGTCCTGTCTATTGTGACAAAGTTTTAACCAGAACTCCTCCTTCCTTCCCTCTGAGAACAGCCTGGTTTTTCTGTTAATGCCATATTCAGAATGGTTTGAGGACCATATCTGCTGGCAAGCTAGAAGTAAAACAGTTCATTAGTACTTCTAGTCTTGCATTTACATTGTGCATGGATAAACTGGAACCCAGTGTTTTGCAAGAGTTCAGCAGGCAATCCAGACTGGGCTGCACTATGCTAAAGGACATGTGTTCAAATTGCATCAGGAGAAAAAGTAGTCATCTTGTCCATCAAAAGCACAGATAATTGTGCACTCACTTTCAAATCACAAATGCAAAGTTGGAAGAAGGAATTCTCTTTGATTTTAGCAAGTCCATTCAACATATACAAGTATTTGACAGGACCCATTGGTAGACTTGTGAGCTTCATCAGAGTTTACTTTGGCATGAAAGATTAACTCAAGTGATAAAATGATTTGGTCATAAGGGTGTTAAAAATATGCTTGCACATCATCTTAATTTTCTTTTAACTGTTCAAGTAGTTGTTAAAAATATGCTTGCACATCATCTTAATTTTCTTTTAACTGTTCAAGTAGTTGTTTACTGGCAGCTGTCTTGCAACCTCTACTATGACCTATTCTGCTCCAAAAGGTCAGAAATGATATAGACTACCATCCTTGTGCTGAGTTGAGCAGCTTAAATTCATTGGGTCTGCAGTAACCTTTAATAGTGAAAGCTTTAGTATTCCTCACAATATCATATCTAATCCAATGTAACAGGTAACTTTGTTATTTACCTAAATACCTGATTCTTTTTGAATACCACACAACTGGATGAATATTCAGTGCCTTTGACTTCCCCTTGTGTTTTGGGCTAAAATCAAATTTCTTCTTCTTATTATTTCTTTTAAAATTATTTTCTGAATTTTTACTTGTTTCCTTTTTTAATGGAGCTGTGACAAAAAATAACTAAAAACACTGGAATTGCCTCCTTTGCACAGCTCATTGCATCAGAATTTTCTCCTAATCTTTGCCTCTCCACTACAGTTTTGTTTGGCATCTTACGTGTGAAATGTGCACTTTGCATGAAATACATACTTGCAGTTTCTGTTTTACTTTTTTCCTTTGTGTTATTTTAGTATTCACTGTGTCTTTGGTCTGTTTACATAGATGGAAAAATCCCCAGTGTATATTTTCAATAATTTTATTAAAGTTGCAGATATGATTAACCTGTCTCGGTTTGGACTAGGGATCAAGATGTTCTGAATTCAGTGCTATATGTCCGGAAATTGGTTATTCAGACACTTAGTTCAGATACTGGCTTATTTGCACCTATAAAGCTCCATTTACCTTGGAGGGGTAGCACTGAGGATACCTGAGCTCTTCTAGTGTCCCACTGCCATGCATACTATGCAGTCCTAGAGGTGGAGAAGGAAATAGTGACAATTACACTGTTTTCAAAAGTGGGTTGTTTAAATCTGCTTTAGGGAAAGCTTCAGGGAAGTTACTATCTCCCTGATACTTCAACGAACTGTACTCCTGCCCTGGACTAGGAGAACTAGCAGTTCTACTCCTCCTTTATTGTTGGGTCTGTGAGATCAATGAGTGCATTTCATTTCTGCCACAGAACTCAGCCTCTGTCATTTCACCCTGAGACACTAAGAGGCTACATTTGTGACACTATGCTGAGGTTTTAAAGAAGGAGGTGCTAGATGAAGGGGCTGAAAGGGATCTCAGAAAGAGGATTCATTTGGATCATTACACTGTCACAGGAACTGTGGTCAAGCCAATGACCTCAAAGGTGAAAAACAAATGGATTAGTCTAGTGCCCCTTGTCTGTACATCCATAACCATCATACCAGATATCAGCACCTCTACGTTTAAGGTGAACCATTCTGGGTACAGTTTCTTCCAATTTCTGAAATGACATCCAGTGTCTCCTCTAGCAGTTTTTAACAAAAGCTCTTGGGACTCAGAGCATCTTTTTTTCCTTATAAAGCAGGGAACATTCATCCTACATCTTTCAAATCAATACCAAGGCAGCAGGGTGATCTGCATACAAATCGACTTGCAAATTTACACCCTGTCTGACTCTGCCAACAGGATTAAAAATCGTTCATGAAACAACAGCTCCCTGTAATCACATCCAGCCAGATTTCAATAATAACTCAGGCATATAAAAGCCTCTTGGTTTCATATGTATTAAAAATAGTTTCTTCTCATTTTCTACCTATTCCTTAGATAGTAACTTCCCATTTTCTTGAAAGCTTTCTGCTCTGTAAGTGTTTTATCATCCATGCTCCGAAAACCCCATCTACTTACTGACTGGAAAGATTTTTCCTATTAACTAAAAGAAAAGGTGATTGTTTATACCCCAATCTGAGAGCAGACAGGATTTGGAAAAAACCCTGAGTCATCATCACCACAGATCGTAGCCACTACTGCCAAATTGTCACTAAATTTTGATGTACAATGAGCCTGGTAGCTATAATTCTGCTCTCTATGGACAGTTGTCTATTTCAGAAAAGCCATTAGTATCCTATTTAACATCTTATGAACAATATTCAATCTTTAGTAAGCAAAGCAGTTAGACTTCTTCACTGGGCACCTTTGATTTTTGCTTCAGATTATGATGCGACTGTGTAATTAAATGTAGTGCCTGCTGTCTATTATTACGCTGCATTTGTTCCGCTTGACAGATCTGTCTTGATACAGTGTCGTTTTCAGTTATTGTGAAAATAGCTAAAGCAGCGAAAAGGGGCATTTCTTGCAAATTGAAACAATACATAAATGAAAAAAAAAATACTTCATCCTGCAGTTTCTTTTGTCCAGGAGAGCTGAGATAGAACTTGGGAGCTGTGAACAATTTTTGTCTCTCAGTGACAGGGCTGTGAAAGACATACCAGTGGGAGTTCTTGATCACCTCATGGGGACGATCTGTCACCATTTGTCAAGGGCAATTCCTGCATTCACAGCTTTAGAAAGAGTAGTTACAGACTGCAGGTATAATAGGATGCATGAGTTTGGAGGGCAAAGCAAGGTTTTTGGCAAACATACTTAATAATCACTGCAGACTGAATTCAGTCTAAAGTGCCTGAAACGTATTTGTATCTTTTTAGTCACTTAACCACTTCAGTGCTCAGAGCACAGAGCTGGAACTTAGCCCAAACTGCCCGTAAAGTGATAGGATAAAAAAAGCTACAGTGTCTCTGTACTATTTTGTATCACATCACTTTCTTTTATGCAAACATAGTTATTAATTAAGTGTTCTGGAAAAGCATTACTGTTAATTTTGCTTTTATTCTGTTCATATTAGGAGGATAACACATTGGCAATCACAGGAGAAAGTATGCAAGGAGAGAGAAATAGACTGAGTTGCTGAGAACAAGACCCAATAGTTCCAGCTAGTCACCTTCCATGCAGCAGGGGCATCAGCACAGTCATTTGGTTTCCCTTGTGCAGATAGTAAAACTGGCCTTAGTACTCATCACATATAATGTGCAAAAGGCACAATGCCTGTGCTTCTTGAGTATTTTATGAAGAGTATGTCTTGTAAACATCCAAATTCAAAGCAGTTTGAAACAGCAAAAAGGATATGAAAGCAAAAAAGGGGTTGCTTTTCCATTACATATATTGCTGCCTGCTGGCCCGGAGCAAGAGTTTCTCAGTCCTTCTGTTACATTCATTGTCATTACTTCATAATGCCTCTATTTATATTTGTAGCTTCAACAGTGAACATTTGGGCTGCTGCAGGGAAGAAGAGATAGTGGGCTGTGTAAATTGAGATAGTGGGCTGTGGTAAGTTAGGGCTGAGAGCTGTAGTGAGTGAGTTGCTCTTAGAGCTGCTGGAGTGATGGGTTCCAAAGAGAGAGCACAGAAATTACTGGTGCTGCTTGGAAGAAATATTCCATGCAACATCACTACCTCTAAACATCATCTGATCCTACTTCTGCAATCAGGAACCAATTCTGGGGCTGGCAAAAGGCATTGCAAAGTAAATGACTGGAATGTGACAATTCACTGGTCTCAATGTTCTGCTGTCCTCACTCACAGCCTACTTTGCTTTTGTCTAGGCCTTGTGCTCATCAGTCTCCATATGATAGATCAACTCAGAGAATTAGCAGTGGGCAGGAACAGTGTCTGATTGGCTTGGTAGACAGTACATTGCTTTAGTCACTTAAAACTACTGAAGAATGCTTTAATGCTAAAATGAATCTGACTCAAGAGGCCATGTCAGGAATAAGACCTCAGACTTGCAGGTTTTAGACCTGTCAGGATCTGGGGTGCAGAAGTCATAGAAGAGTTTCAATGCAGTTTGGCAGAAACATGAAAGAGATAAATCAGGCAGTACTAAGTCAAGTGCTCACTTCCTGTATTTGAAGGAATAATAAAATAATTTATAGGTTTATATGTCTTGCAACCCCTTTAATTCTTGTGGTTTATACAATGACCTCTTAAGCTGTCAGAATCAAAATAGTCAGCAGGTAGGTCTGCTTAATGCATGGCCCTAGAACTTGCCTGAAAAGACCCTCAGCACAGTCAATCAAAAACATCCTGTTAATGAGGCCATACACCTCATTTTGATTTTCTGGCTCTAACTATTCATTTAAATGGGCCCCTTACACACCAAGCTCAACTTTCCCCTTCAAGGGAATTGAATTTATTTTTTTGCACCTAAGGAACTGCTTTTCATGTTTGCAACACATGCTCTTTACATACTTGCATGGTCAAAATACACAAACCAGACTTACTCTCATGGCCAAGCTATATTTGCATAATATAATTTTTTCTCATGGGAAAGGGCTATGACTATAAGTATGTTGTGGCAAACACAAACTCAGTGCTGATAATCCTGTCTCACATGATAATCATGTCTCACATGTTGGATAGGAACACCTATCCAACACTCAGTGCAGGACAAACCACAAACAGGGACTTGTTTCTACACTGATATTGTTTGAAGATATTGAAGCAGAGAGATAATACAGAAATGCACAGTGCTGTGCAGGTCTATGGATTTACATGGCCGGATCACTGGTCTTTAACTGAGATCAGGTTTTACTGGTAGAGCTGGAGGCAAAGCTGTTGGGATGGTGAGGGCGACAAGTTGTGAAATGCCACAAGCTCTTCTCTGAAAACTGTCTCTATGAATAAATCCTAACATACTTGTTAAGCTCCAAGGGCATTGAAACTTGATTGCTAGAGTGGCACCTGGCATTTGGCCCATGCCAAATAGCAGTTTCTCAAATTATTCCTGGGCTTTGCTTATTCTCAATAAGCAGTTTGCATGCAGCACCCTCTTTCAGAATCTAACAGAATAAACCAGCATAGGCATGGGAAATCCTTTGCCAGTTGGCATCAGTATCTGGGAACGTTCCTGCAAACATTATATTTACTACCATGAGATGTAGCTGGAATGCCTGATGTACTGGGTGTGTTAATGAGGGACTGTAGTCCTCTTAGTCCCTTGGCACTTCTGCACCTGTTTAAAGCAAGCACTGTGGATCATGAAAGAGAAACTGTAAAGAAAATAAGGCAGGGAAATGAAATTATTTCTAAACTATTTGGCTTGCACTGTTTAATAAACTCAGTTTTGGAATATCTGCTTTGGTGCTCATTTTCTGGCCAGAGAGATGTAAACATAAAATCCAGGCTCTTCAGGAACACATGTCATAAGACATTAAGTAGGCAACTGGACAAATGCCAAAAAATATCTATAGGACATCAACAGATATGCCAAATAGCAAACATCACACTCGCTAGTCACAGTCCCTTGAGCCATCATGGGCTGCGAAATTGTATGCCAGTGCTAAAGGCTGTGCCCACTTCCTCAGCTATCACCAGGCAGGGAAAGGAGGGAAATTTGTCTTAAGTTCTCCCCATACTGGACTATGGCTTAGCTCTAAATTACCACCTATTGACAAGGTGGGCCACGTCTGACAGCTACAGGGGCTGGTGCTTGTTATTGGAAGCTCTGTCTCAATTCGGAGTTATACAGAAATGGTGGTTACTACAGGAGGAAATATTAATATAGACACACAGTTTTTCCCTTCTTCCTCTGAGGAAAAGATGGGAAGAAAAGATGGGAGATGGAGTATGCCAGGGGTGAGATTTGGCCTGCAGGCAGTCAGCCTTACTGTGCCTGTTCAGAAGATCCTGGGGGCTAGTCCAGTATTCACTCCCCAAAAAGGTCAAGTTCAGACACGTGTTGTTTGGGCCTAATTCCCATCAGTGTTGTAGCACGAAGATCCCAATTTCCCACCACTTTGGCTTTATCAGACTATGGTCAAGAACAATATTCTTGATAATAACGAGGCAAAACTTTGTCATACCATAACTTCATCCCCTCCCCTGTTACAGTAGAAACTCTGAGATATGAATATGGGAATGAAATACATTACTAAGCAAGTAGAGGAAGTGAATGGAATATAATGTCTGTATTTCATTTCAGTGTTGCAATTAGTTATGATGACACTTGTGCTGTACATCAATGAACTATAGAAGAATGTTTTACAACTATGATTTAGACTTGGTAATATGAGGCCACTTGACAATAACCACTGGGAAAGATGTGCATAGAGCTGGGCTGAGTCTATGATGTATTTCCAGGGGACTGGAAAGCACTAATATCATAGACTTCAGCGTTAGAATCTATGTGGTTCCATCAATTCCCAAAAGAAAAAAAATGGATAAAATCTTGCAATTACAATGCTTTTCCCTAAGTGGTATGCAAGACCACCATTTAGATATGATAGCAAAATGAGGAGACACTGATTTATATGGAGATTTTATCACTTTGAGCTAGCTGTGCACAAACCATCATGGTTCTCCTATAAAACGTCAAAAGCTGGTACTATCTCTGGTGTAAAAGCTATCTTAATGCCATGTAAGAAACCAGGATAAATTTAGGTTTCTGAATACAACAGCAACTGGTATTAAGCATACAGGGAAATTTGTAAAGCATTTTTCTGATGGAGCGTTGGAAGCACTAATTTGTATGAAGGCTATGCATTACTAATTTATATGAAGATTTTGCATAGGTCTCTGTCCCTTCTTTCATTCTTGTGAGGCTTAGGCAACACTTATTGTTGAAAAGGTGCTTTCAGCAGAGTAAAGCAATATCCTAGGTAAGGAAATCTCTCAAACAT
This sequence comes from Pseudotriccus pelzelni, assembly GCA_035584735.1. Classification (NCBI taxonomy): domain Eukaryota; kingdom Metazoa; phylum Chordata; class Aves; order Passeriformes; family Tyrannidae; genus Pseudotriccus; species Pseudotriccus pelzelni. The sequence continues at coordinate 15,269,789 of JAWMRA010000020.1, forward strand.
CACCTGGTCAGGTGTACTCTAACCTCGACAAATGGTTTTTTTAGCCTCTATTTACTTTTTTCATAGAACTGAAAATCTGAGATCTGATACTGTACCATGTCTGTGTTAGAGTGCTAGAGGAATTTGTGTCTTAGTTTCCTAATAGATCAGACTGACAGAGCAGAAAATGCAGAAGAAAACTGGGAAGGCAAGTACGGGCATGCCACAGCTGAAGTATCAGGTTTCGACCCCCTGGATGTGTTAAGACAGCACACCTACCAGCCTTCACGATTGTTTGAAATCTATGCCTTTAAATGCTGTGTGCATTTAGGCAACATCAGTTTGCCTGTGCCAGTGAATCCTATGCTGTCTACAGAATTGTGAGAAAGAAATCCAGTGGGTGCAGAGCTCACTGACACTTCTGAAAAAAACACACTGGTTTTCAACCCTACCTGCTGCAGGGTTTAAACTGGAGCAGTCTGGCCAGATGACTGCAGATGACAGACAGGACAGACTATTGCAGTATTATTATAGTATCCACAATACTATTCTGGATACAGACCGTGCTATCGTAAATGCAAAGTCGCTCAATCCCATGCAAGACATCAGAGTGAGTGGAACAAGGGTACCTGAATTATGTTTTTCTCTGATGCTACATTGTGGAGTGGCAAATAGAGTAGTCATTCAATTTTATAAATCTCAGCTTCCCCTCATGTGACTGTGCTATATTTTCCTTTGTAAATCACTATGAATCTTTAAATAAAAAAGACTACATAATGGTCATTTCCCCCACGTAATGTCAGACTCGTGTCAAAGATAACCTGAGATTAGTACAATTGTTGGGCTTTTCTCTGTACAATGAATGACTCACAGGTGAGTTTATATAAATGTTTGGTTTTACCTAGAAAAGCATGATATGTATTTAGTCATCATAATTAGAATGGAATGCAAGTTGAAATATTGGGCACCCATGTTTATGAAAAACACAGGCATTGCTATATGCATGCCTGAGCATAGTTATGTTTCTGCTACAGGAATATTTGGTCTAGGAAGAAGCATTGTTGTAACATCTGCACTTATAAAAGCTGGACTGAAAGCTCTGATTTATTCTAGCATTTACTTCTTTAACTTAGGCCATAATAAAGCTGTGCTGGCTGGGTTAATAGGGTTTTATCTCTAAGATCTCTCTATAAATACTAAAGAAAAAACAAGTCCTGTATAGGGTGATAGATAATGTGATTTCGGCTACTTTACCTTTCACTGACTGCAGAAGAAATCTCTGGCTACTGAGGTTTTTACCAGGCTTTAATTCCATGATTATTTAAATTGAGATAAGTTGAAAACTCAGGTTAATCATTTCCTCCTCCTCCTCCTCTGTTCTAGCTATGATGCTCGTCTGAGACTGTGGTGAACCTGCTCAATCAGTGAAACTGGCAGACAACTATCCTTACAGGAAAAAATAATGAAAAAGAAAAATAGCTACGCAAAGTAGCTTTCCATAAGTTTAATGAGACCTGTATTGGCTCATTTTGTGATAGGAATTGAGCATTTAGGCTGGCCCAAGAGATGTAGCAAGAGTGCTTGTCTGGTGATAGGAAGACAGAGCTGGGACTAAGGACAGGATCATGGCAATGTTAACTTAGATCTGAGTCCTGCTAGAAACATCTAGATTTAGCCAGAAAACCGAGATTATACACTGCGGAAAAAAAAAAAAAAAGCTGTGAGATTCAGGAGCTGTAGTTCTGTACAGAATTTCAGGCCTGGTTTTGGGCTTGGCTGAGGTCTCTTCGTGTGTTTACAGGCAAAGATAGACTTTAGTCCATACCCAGCTACTTCTGTGCAAAGAAAGAGTGGAGTGAGTTCAAAACATTGTCATATTGGGATGGAGCTCTGTCTAATTAATTACCTTGGTACTGTAGGATAATTTTCCATTGCACGCTCAACAGTATTGTGTTCTATTGTGAATTTTAAATAATCTATCTCTTTGGGTGTCTGTTTTTTGTAAGAAAAGTATTCCACAGCTCCAGACCACTGCTGATGGAAATCCTTTGAATGATTCTTGATTTTCCTCAATTTATTCTTAATTTCACTATTTACTACTGTATCAAAAGCAGCAGGCATATTGATGGGAGATAATGAACTTCTAGCCAGCCTTTATCTTATCTAGAGGGAATGATAGCATGCAAATGTAACTAATTAATAAATCAAAGCAAACTACAGATCTGGGTTGGCCAACATAGTGTTCCTTGGTAACCAGTTCTCAAGAGCAAACAAGCTCTGCAGCTGGAAAGGTGTATAAGCTTCCCATAGCAGAGCTGCACGATTTTAGTAATGTGAGCTGTGCCTGAAGTCCAGACTGCTTAGGGCTTCCGTGTCAACTCATGTCTGGAGGAGGTCAGATGGCTGGCAGGCTGGAGATGAGGCAAAGCTTGAACTCTAACCTGGAGGCTTGAACTCCAACCCATGAAAGCAAGTTGAGTCACCTGGCACAGTGAACTGAAGCCGCAATGAGTCAGACATAAAAAAGTAGAAGTGCACATGACTTCTGGATGAGAGGAAAAGGCTGAAAAGCTGTTACCTGCAAACTATCCTCAAGGGTAAGGACTGATAGACACTTGTAAGCTGCAACTGTGTCAATAAAGTGTGTCTGTGGATAGTTCATTATCTTCAATTTACTCAGCAGATAATAATTTGAAATTTTCTCTATTTGCAAGAATAAGAAGCAGAGCCATTATCTCACTAAATTATGTTTTTACTGGATCACTTTCAATTAACCCCTTTTTCAACAAGCCCATTTCATTTTGCAAGTATCATTAATACTCCTTAGTGCATATGTTACGGAACGTGTGAGAAGAGAACGAGAAGCTTCAAACTTCACCTCAGCAAAGCTTTGAGTAATTTCTAGTAATGGCTTACACTGCTACAGTGTCTTGCATCATGAGGGACATCAAAGCCATTTAAGCAAGCTGGGAGAGAAAATGACATTACCTTTGACCAAAATGCAGCCACTTCTGAGGAAAAACACTCAAGCTGTCAAGTGACAAAGAGAAGAATGCTGGCAATCCCCATGAATAATGCTTTCTGCTAGAAAAAGGACAAATCAATGGAAACTAAAATACAGCATCCCATCATAAACACCATTTAAAGCACCATTACTAGCATCTGTATATCTATGGGGAAAGTTCCATTAGTATTTAACAACCACAGAATACTAAGGGTTTTTCTTGATTTTATTTTCAAATTGAAAAATTACATTCCTGGCAGCATAATGCCTCATATCAAATACTGGAGACTTTTTATTATTAACTTGGAGTGAAAATTATTGTTATTTAATACTGCAGAACTACATCATGCAAGCCTCTTAAATTTCACTGCAAGTTTGCATCTAACTACTGACCCATGTTGTGACATCTAAAAAAATCATAGACTGAGGCAACATAATAATAATGTTACTTGGCACTTTACATCTTTAAAGAACTATGGAAATGTTAATTAATTTCCACAACAGCCTAGGGAGTAAATATTTTCATACTGATTTTACAGATTAAGGGGATGAAACATAATGTGTGGACATGACTTCTTCAAGGCAATCTATCAAATAAGTGTCAGATGTGGGGCTGCAAAGCAAAAATTCATCAAGCCTTTAAACAGTGGTGCCTGGGGCAGCCACTTATTCATTTATTAAAAGCAGCTTAAACCATTTTTAGATTCTCTTTAATATGTTATTGTACTGTGTATTGATTATTTACAGTAGAAGCTGATGATAAGAATTTGTTTGTTCCATTTTTACAATTAAATTCTTTATTTTTCATCTTCAACTTCAGTGTTATTTTCCATGAAATTAAGTGCACTCCAATCCAGACATCAAGTAGGTTAAAAGATGCCCAGAGGAGATCAGGGTAGCATCTTGGAGCAGAATGCATGTGTCAGAATTGGTGTGTAAAATTTGTCTTTCTTTGCACTGTTTAGCAGGTTCTTTTCTTAATGATATTCTTAGTGATATTTCTTAATGATATTTCATTTAAGAAAATTCTTATCCTTTCAGCTGTTGCTCTGCTTTTGTTTTATTTTTGATTTGTAAAAATGCAGAGAAAAGTTCAGATGCATCTTTTTTAAAAAATGTATTATTATCCTAAGTCTCCTGTACCCAAGAGCTTTAGGATCTTCTGGAATGCTTTTTAGTACACAAAAACAAAGGCTCAGAAATTCCAACAGACCAACTGAATGGCCAAAATGCAAAGTATCTGATCAAATACCAAACCTTATTCACCAAAGCAATATGTCTGAAGATTCATGTTAACTATAAGGACTAGAAAACAGATGAGACAGTCATGCTACCTTAGTGCATAGAATATTTAGTCTGATAAAAGGTATTAGTCTGGGACAGTCAAAGAACAAATCCCAAAGCTGAGGAGACTCCTTCTCCCTCTGCTTGATCTTCTTCTTTCCTAAGCATCTGAGATCTGGTCTAACAGAACTAATAGATGATGGTTTCCTCATGATACTTTACAGCATCTCACTGCACATCTAGGAAAACACACTTTATAATACAAAAAGCCAAAGGATCCACTTCCAAAATAAACTCTAATCTTTCCAGTCAGTGTCCCAGTTTTGTCAGTCTTAAGTCCCTGAATACACTTGAGAGCCAAGAGAGCAGAATTCTCCTGGCAGCACTAGTCCCATACAAAATCAGCCTATTTCATTTTCTCTTACTTGGAAAAGAAGCTTTTCGGCATCATCCTGCAGAGCATTCACCCGGCTGCGCCTAAATAGAGCATTTCATTTCCAGATCACAGGAATTCATTTTAATCACTATTTGAAGACTGAGCCAACTGAATCAAAAGCTATATATTTTCCTATGTAAGAGAAATAAAGCATTTCTGTAAAATCTTTTGGAATGAATTCTGATAGGAATCTGATTATGATTACTCTACATTTAGTAGAATTCTGTGTATATTTTATTTTTGTTATAGCTATAAACAGAGAGTGGTGTGCTCTTTCCACTAACTCGTGGCAGATAATAGTGCCAGGCCCTTTGGTTTGTTGGCGTGGTACTTGGGAAGGTGACCAGGACTCTGACATGCAACCAGGCTTCAAAGGGTGCTCCAGTGCAAAAAAGGAGAAAGAAGTAATAAAAATGAAAAGAAGGTAAGCAAGAAGACAGTTTGTTACTGTTTGGGCTTGTCCTTCTAAAAGCTGGAGAGTTCTTGAACCCAAATGTAGTCAAGGCAGAGGGCAGAAATCATCTTCTAAATCCAAGATAACCCAGAAGAGAAACACTTGTAAGTGATTTAATTAATTTCAGCAACAGATCTCTTGAGGTGTTATGTGACTTGCTCATCCTTTTCCCCCAGGAACATGTGGTAACTCTTTCATAGGACTAGATGATTGGAATCTGAGACCAGTCTAGAAATCCCATGCTCTTCAGGCTAGTGTTACTACATCTACACCTAACTATTCTCTAACAAACTAAGAGACAACATGCAAGCACTCCTCTTGGAACACACTGTTGCTGGACCACCAAAATACTAAGCTGCTGCTAAGCCTGTGACAGCTTACCTTCATTTTATTAAGATAATGATCTGTATTTAATCTTTAATTAACATCTAGATAAAAGCGCTTTTTTAAGAACAAAACTAAAATTTAGAATCTTCCCTATTTTCCTTAAACACTGCTGATATTTATTATAACAACCTCCCACTCTGTGTTGAGCACATGAAATACTATCTGCACAATCTGGATGATTTCATAGCCACAGCAATTCCAGAAGGATGAATACAGTGACAACAAATATCTGCTAAAGACGCTTTCTGTGCCTTTAGCAGTCATTAAGTCAGTGGAAGGAGCTTTGCACTGACCTGTTTCTGCCTCCTCCTAGTAGGGTTCTGGCTTTTCAGCAGACTTTATGTAAAGAACTTGTGTTCTCCCCACTAATACTCACCCATATAGGAATATTGCCTCCTGTGTGCGTGTTCCTGCTGCACAGTTATATAACCAGAAGGCTTATATAAGGCTCATAGACTACTCCATAATTCCCTGTAGTTAAAAAAACACAGTTAAATCCATCCACTTGAAGTAATATAAGGAATTAAGCACTGTCATTTTTATGCTTAGAGGAACCTTTACAATGCAACATTGCCTAAATTCTAGACATTGTAAAGCTTTCTTCATTCTAGACATTGTAAAGCTTTCTGTCATTCTTGTACATGAAGGGATGACAATACTGATTTCATGAGCTGTTGAGGGTCCATCTGGTTTTGTGAAAACTCTGAACACCATGCAACTAGATAAATCTAGAGCTGAGGAAGCTGGCACAGCCTACATTTGCTTGAACTACAGATCTTGCTAAAAATGGCTACCTGGAAATTATTGCAGCTGATCACCCACCCCGTAGCACATGATTCAAATCAATCCTGCTCACTGAGATTTCCACAGGAAATTCCCCTCCTAAATAGGCCTGTTCTTGTCTCCCTCTTAAAATACGATTGTCCATTTTATTTCTATGCTCACTGAAAGTGAGGATTACCGAGGCAGCAGCATGAAAATTTGTTGGTTTTTTTTTTTTTTTTTTCTCCTCTGACTCTGTGTGTCTCAAAGTCCATAATATAAGTTTTCTGGGAGAAGAAATCCAAGATCTTAATCAACTGTGGCTCCTCTGTTAATAAACACACAGAGGAATGTTTGCTCTGATATCCTCTAGAAATGCTCTCTTCTAAAGATCTTTCCCTTGCAGTGTTTGTTCAGTTCAATACTCTTTTTCTCACCCTCCTCTATGTACTCTTTGCTGTATAAAAAGCCATCATTTTCCACTGTTGTAATGGCTACTCTTCATAGCAATGTCATGTAAAGAACTCTGGGAATCCACAGGATGAGATGGTACACAGGTATATCAGTCTCAATACAGAGAACTGTCTCAATGTTCTTTGGATGCTTGAGGGTTTTATATTTAATCAAATGAATTCTTCAGAACTGGAAACAGATGTTTTTTCACTGTTTGTTTTACTTTGTGCTTTTCTAAAGGTTTGTTTCAAAGAAAGTCAGAACATTATTCACTGCTGTCAGCTTCTGCCATTGTTCCCCTGTGACTGGATCTGAAGGCCTGTGTGCAGTGTCATACCTATCTCTGTCCTAAACATGCATCAGTGGTTACCTGAAAGGCTGTGGATGAGAAACTGCCATCACCCCTTGAGTAATTGTAACAAGGAAGGAGGACACTGTGTGCACTGATTTGACAAAGGATTAACCTGTTTCCTCTACTGTAAAGTTGTAATGGGCTCATTCATTACTAACAGAGCTTCTTGACACATCACATGTTAGGGAATGATGCCTCTGGTTCATTCCAGGAGGTGAATGGTTAGGAAAGAAGGGATGGGAGACAGACAGGAGCACTGGAGGAGGAGGGCTAAGTTAGATAATGATATTAATACTGATATAAACTGGGACAACAATTAACTGATTTGAAGCGGTGTTTTAGGGCTTTCAGAGTGCTATAAAACATTAATTAACCTTCACAATTACCATTCATTTGGATAGCTAAATGTCCACCAGTATATTGTGATTTGCCTAAGATATCCACATACTTTGAGACAATAAGAAGGGGAAAAAAATAGATCTTTGGTTCTGATGTGTATGTATATTGGAAAAATAAGGCTGTGCAAAAGCCATCCAACCCCACCCTGTGCATCTCCACTTTGCTGTAAACAGCTTTTGTTTGGGGTGCTGGTAGTCAGCACAGAATGGATACCACAGGTGGTGGTGATCTGATGCTGGCTTCAACAGTCAGCACCTGAAGGCATTGTCTCCTCTCTAGCACAGGCTGTAATTGCCCACGCTCCACTCTGTCAGCCTCCCTGTTTTAGGAGGCTGGCCCATTTCCCTCTGCTTAAAATTTAATCAGAGATTTTACTGCTCATCAACAGCTTAACGGGAGCACTTAGAACTCTAAAACTTTGCATATTTTGGCTTAATTACCACTAACAGACAGATGCCACTTTTAAACACTCTCCTTCCCAGCCCTTGCTCCCTGAAGCTTCTCAAACCTGAAGGATAAATTAATTGGTTAAATAACTGATAAGTGGCAAAATGATTAGGGATTAATGGAAAGACAGAAATCTCCTTATTTCTCTTTGATGTTTTAATTTTGGTTATCTCTGCTAAATTGCAGCCTGTACCTCCCATTTGGCAAGATAACAACTCCTCTTATCCCTTCTCTAAAGCAACAAGTTAATGGAGACAGTAGCATAGAACTATATATACATCTTGAAGTGTCAGGGCCTACTGCTCCCCTGTCTGATTCATGTGCATAAGCAGCAACCTGTAACTACAGAATTCAAATGTAATAAGGGAACAGCTCTGGTTGCCCTTTCTCTAGATAGACTGTTTCCATTAGTTTCTTTTTCAGGGTCTGAGTTTTCCTTTGATAGTAGGTGGAACAGCAAACAGTTGTTTTAAATACAGGAGAAAATGTCACAGTGATCCAAGACCAGCAACTAAAATGCACATGAACGATGATGGCTGTTCCTGGGACAAAGGAGCTGTATTCATTTGGGCCAGACCTATTACCAATCTTCTACTCTAGACACTTCCCATTGCCTCCAGGAAACCATATTTCAAGAGCACTTCAGAGGACTGAAGCAATAATGAAACCAGTATATTGAAAGAGAATCCCAGTGCTCCACTTTTTTCAGTTCTTCCTAAATGGAATCCTGTCTGCACTTCTTTTAATTTCATGGAACTATCCCTTGAAATGGAGCGAGAAGAAATGATCTTCCTGCAGATCTGAATATTCTGATTAAGGATTAAACCTTTTGGAAGGCAGAACCTAGGACACTGTTTGTTTGCACTTATTTATAAGATAACTTGTGAGTTTAAACTAAAACTTAGATTGAATGTATGCACCGATATCCGCTTTTTCCAAAACAGCAGTCAATTTTGGATAGAGAAAATTCTAGTGAGCTTATAGGAAAAATACTATTCAAAAAGCCATTTTTTATATTATCACATGGTTGGATGCATGAGGAAACTGCAGACTCATGATTTATCAGTGTCTACTGAAAAATTGTCTTTGTTTTCTAGAAACTAAGGTTTAAATTTTCAATGATTTTAAAAGAAATAATACCACCTAGATGAGCAGATTATTTTATGTCCATAAATTCCCTTGGGAAGTAAGGAAAAAACCCTCCAAAACCTAAATAAAAACCCAACCATGAAACCCAGCAGAACTTTCAACGAAATCATACTCAAAACCTGATTCCCAATCTATGTGCATTTACAAAAAAGTTTTGTCTTGCAACACTCTATAAGAGGACAGAGAGTGCAGCGTGTTCTATCTCTTCTGCCTGACATTTTACATATGCTGAAGAGAACAGACAACAGAAGTTCAGGATTAACAGCTCATGAAGAGCTCATTACTACATTGCCAGACAGATCGTGGATTCTACCAGGATACCTTTGTTTCACCTGACTAACTCAAGAGAGAAAATACTGCTTGTATCTTGCCAGTGCAGCAAAAGTGGCTTTCAGCACTTGTTCATCTGCCTGATTTAAGGGAAACTTTGATGGCAGGACAGTTTCAAACAGGAATAGCTCTGATGCTGTCCTCTGTTGACATATAAGCAAAAATGAGTCAGCAAATAGAGGTCCAGTAGATGGTGCTCAAGATTGCAGCAAAATCCTAGGTTTTGTAAGGTTAATAAATTTGTACACTTCAAATGGTTTCCACTGTTCAGCTCTTTAACCCATCTCTTATTCCTCCACTTCCCATTTCCACAGGGCTTTGAATAGGGCTGCTGACAGCTCCTGGACTTTAGAGACACTCCAAGACTGTTCCTAACTTTGACAGAGTCAGCATAAATTTGACTGAAATTAAAAAAAAACAGCCACATTTTTGGATGCTGTATTCCCAGCAAAGATTGAATATAGAAGAGGATCTTAGTATTTTCAACTTCTAATAGATTGAGATTTCTGAGGAGTGCCTAAGGTTTATACCAATAATAGTTAAAAGCCATTTTGTCTCTGTTTTTCTACTTTTCTGGATTTCTTCCTGCCCATTGCAAACATATTTTTAGAAGCAGTAGGACAATCTTTATTCCTTACTCACCATGGCAACTGGTGGCTACAGAACATGTGCCTTTAAAGCTTTCTTTTCAAAACATGGTAAGACTTAGTAGAAGTGTAGTAGGATTCCATGGATTTCAGAGCACAATATTTGTGTTGCATACTTATGGCTTCAGACTCGGCAAAGTGTGTAATTTGTCTTTTTACATAGAGAAGAGATTGGGTTTGTTCTTTGAGTCATCAAGAAATCTGTGTTCATCTTGTATGGCCAGAGACTTACTGCGTGACCTTGACCAGGTTGTTTAATATACCACTCCTTCATCCCTGCTTGTAATGGGAGACACTTCCCTACCTTTTGGGTTGCTGAAAAGCTCGACTTGTTAATGAATCTGAAGCTTTCTACAACTACAATGATAAAAGCACTTAAAATGTCACAATATATTTATATACCTATCTAACTGACATAGGGTAAAAACATCCATTGATAGAAAGGACATAGATCTAAGTCTGAGCATCTCAGCAGACTGTAACATCACAAACAGTTATTCATTTCCAAATATTTCATCTCCAGAATATTCTCCCTTCAAGGAACAATAGAGCTTGTGAATTCTGCAGCAATTACTTGTTCTTTTGCAAAGCATTCTTGAGAGTTTTATTTTTAGATATGGGAATTAAATGACTCAATTTTCCCTCTTGTTGTCTTCTATCTCAGCAAGCAATAAAATGTCAGCACTGTGGTAGGTAATGGGAAGGAAAAACACCTCTATTGACCGAATAGAGTTATAGCTGAATATTTTCATGAACATTCTGCTGGTGCCTTAAGCACAACAAACACTGCAGGTAAAAGATATCAGAGATAATAAAAAATGAACTGAATATAAATAAAATCATTCATCAAATGGCAAAATACTCTGTTCAGAAGGGAGAGTTCTTTAGACTTCAGCTAGTTACTGCACTTCTTTTTTTAGTATTACTTTTGACAGGCTCAGATAGAAGACAAATGCCAAGTCCAACAAAAAATAAGTAATCTAGCTCTGTCACTGAACTTAAATCATGAAGCAAAGTGCTGGAAAGATTGTTATACTATAGGTTTCCCAATTTAGGTAAGGAATATAATTAGAATTAAAGAGATGAATTGCAGCTCATGTTCTGAGTGTTCTGCTTGGAATACTGGAAAGATCATTAGAATATTTATGACTGTTTTAAATAAAGCCACTGTTTTCATAACCCAGTGTTGTGATTTAAACCCAGCCAGCAACTAAGCCCCACGCAGTTGATTGCTCACTCTCTCCTGGTGGGATGGAAGAGAGAGATGGAAGAGTAAAAGTGAAAAAATTCATGGGCTGAGATGAAGAAATTTCAATAGGTAAAGCCAATCCATGCACACAAGCAAAGCAAAACAATTCATTCACTACCTCTTATATGCAGGCATGCTCAGGACAGCAGAGCTCCACCACTCATAACTGTTACTGAGAAAACAAACACCATCACTCTGAAAGTCCCTTCCTTCTTCTTCTCCCCCCCGCTTTATATGCTGAGCATGATACCTTATGGTCTGTAATATGCCTTTGGCTGGTTGGGGTCAGCTGTCCTGTCTGTGTCCCCTCTCAACTCCCTGTGCACCCCCAGCCTCCTCAATGGAGGGGTGAAGAGAAGAAAAGGCCTTGACTCTGTGTAAGCACTGCTCAGCAGTAACAGAAAACATCCCTGTATTATCAGCTCTATTTCCAGCACAAATCAAAAACAGTTTCATAGCAGTTACTGTAAAAAAATTAACTCTACCCCATCCAATCCAGCACACCAAGTCAGACCAATTGTACCTCTAAGTAGTGTGGCCAGGTTGAAAAGGTAGGTTCATCTTGCAATTGGAAAGAGTCCTCATCTAGGAACTAATTTGTGCATCTGGATCCAAATGCAAGTGCCTAATGGTAAAAAATCAGGTGTTGGCATCCACTGTTCCTATTGTCTTTGTAAGCCTCTCACCCCAACTGACTTCTCACTGGCCTATAGCTTCTGCTTTTTTATACATAAAGAATGCTAGACTTTTGTTATATAAAATTATCCCAATGCTCTGCTTTTGTTGAGTCTGGCTTCTCCTTAGGACCTTCTCATGTACTCTTTCTGATGCTCTTTTCCAGCTGTCTGTGGAATCAGCAGCAAAGAAAGCAGTAAAACTCCCTCTAGCTTTTTCCCAGAGAGTTATGTAGGACATGTCCTTTCTTTGCCTAGTTCTCAGCTCTCAAACTGCCTCAAACAACCCACAGCATCTTGCAGGAACTCCCAGCTAGTCACCTATATTTTTCATCATATCTGCAAGCCCTTTAATTTGACCATATAGGTCACGGGTCTAGTCTTCCTTTAAGAATTACCTAGATGTAGAGCAGATTCTGTCCTTAGAGTCTGAGGGCTGATAAGGTATGTCAACAGCTTTGAAATTTCTTGTCTGAAAGCCTGACCTAACCTTTTCAATTTCTTTCATGTAGCAGCTGAGGTACATTTTAAAGATCAGAATAGAGATTGCTGCATGCCTGATGACATATATATTATACACATATTTAATGCAGTATATATGTTATATAAATTTCTTTTTTTTTTTATCAGGTTGTTTGATGAAGATGAGAAACAATTTATAAAGAAAATATAAAATGCAGGAATTTCCTGTGTGGCATAGCTGATGCCACTAAGTAACTTTTTTCCCCAAAGGCTGCTGAATGGCTTCATTGAACTCAGCTGGGCTCTATGTTCATGATCAAAAGAGTAAGAAAAAAATAGCTGGGAGGAATCACCAAAGATTGCCTGGTGAGTTAATAAGGATCCTGATCACACAGCACGGATGATAAGGGGTAAGGGTGCTGTGTAAGTCTGCACAGCTTCTGCCTTCCAACTGAGTTGTACTCATGGAGTGTGTAATTAACTGTTACTGTTCATTTATTTGTGCAAATCAATGAATTTGCAAGTGTGTGCCACCCATTGACAATCTAACAATTGACACAAGACAGCAAAGACAAAATTTCCTTCTGAATAACAAAAGGAACTCCATCTCATTTTTTATTCTTTCAGCTCTGCCTACACTCTCTTGCTCCAGTCTTCCTAGACTGCACTGCCTTTCAGTACATGCCTGGCTACTCAGGGACATGTTTATTCAGTGAACTATATTCAGGCTTTCTTTGGTTTTGTTTTGGGGTTTTGTTGGTTGCATTTGGGTGGGTTTTTTTGTTTGACTGGTTTGGTTTTGGGGTTTTTTGTTGATGTTGTTTTTTAAAGAAACCAAAAGACCTCCTTAGTTTACTAAGGAGGATAGAGGAAGAGATGTTGGAGACAAAAAAAATCTCTTCATTTTTAGCTAAGACCACTGAATCTTGTTGCCATTGGCTTCTTGCTGAGGCCTTCTTCTCAACCCAGGAGAGGAAGGAACACATACTTAACTTGGGTTTAGATCTTGGAAATTCAAAGTCAGTCACTACTTTTCCACATATAAATTCTTTGACATACTGAAGTATATACTGCCATTTCCATTAACAAGCTATTTGGTGTGCAAATTGTTCTTAAGATTTTTTGTGATTTGGTTTTTTTCAACTCTGATAAATGGGAAACATGGAATGAAGATACACTTGCAACAGGCTGATTTGGGGATTCTCTATAAGTAGCTGAGACTCCCTATGCTGATCCAATTCCAATATTAACAACACAGAAAAGTTTTCTAGGGAATTGGAAAACATAAGGGAATATTAAGAAAAATGGAAAATTTTAAACTGAAAAAAATCAATATAGCTAAAGCAATACTTGAGTATAATTGAAGCCTTGCTACTAAGTCAAAAACCATTCTTATTGAAAATGCTATATATCTCCATTTAAAATCCATAACTCTTATTAAGTTTAATTACTTTGCCCTGCAGTTTAGGGCTCTATAGTTTCTGCTCCTGATTCACCAATGTATTAATCCAGTTTCATGCCACCACAATTGCACTGAAATTGATAATATTATAGCAGCAATGAAGCAACAGTGTTGTCTGATAATCTGCCAATTCAAAAACTGCAGCAGCAATGATTTCTTTCGCTCTTCTTTCTGGTAAACTAAGCAGTAGAAGCATGAACACTCTCAAGCTTAGCTTGAGTCACTGAAATAGCCACAAAAAGCTTCAATACCTTGAAATCTGAGCAGGGAAGATGGTGTTCATATTATACAGATAAAATGCCTACATCCAAAAATAACTAAATGTACTAAACAACTTTTCATGCTGTCTAAAGGAATAATTTTACCTGTCACTGAAGAAAAGTGTAGAAACCCATCATTTTGCAGCTTTGAACAAGAAGGTGAAATTCAGCCTAGTGTTTGCAACTGGCATAAAGCCTACATACATCTGATATTGGCAGAATGGGGTCCCAGACCTTCTTCTTGCCTTCTGCAAAGGGCTGCATTTCTCTTGAAGTCACACAGAATATACATGAACTGAATGGAGATAACATTTAGGTGAACTGGATAAATACCTGAAATGGTATTTGCCCAGACTGCCTGGCTGAACAGATGGTGAAGCTTGAGATCCTTAGGGCACCAAGTAGAGTGTGTAGCAAGCTCACTGTCCTGAACTTCAGGAGACCGTTGATGAGTGGCATTTTATAGGATTTGGTATTGGGACCAACACTGTTTAACATCTTGTGTCATGGACTGAGCACACCCTCAGCAAATTTGCTGAGGACACCAAGCTCTCTGACTGATGAGTTGTAGGGAAGGGATGCCATCCAGAGAGACCTTGATGGGCTTAAGAGGTGGACCTGTGCAAACTTCACGAAGTTCCACAAGGCCAAGTGCAAGATCCTGCACAAGGATCAGGGCAATTCCAATCATAAATAGAGGCTTAGCAAAGAATGGATCGAGAGCAGCCCCGAGGAGAAGAAATCGGTGATGTTGGCAGATGGGAAACTCAACATGAACATTCAGTGTACATTTGCAGTCCAGAAGACCAAATGCATCCTGAGCTGATTTGAAAAAAGAGTGGTCAGCAGGTAGAGCAAGGTGATTCTGTCCCTCTGCTTTCATGAGACCCCACCTGGAATACTGTGCCCAGTTCTGGGGCTGTTGAAGAACCTTTTACAAGGGCATGCAGGAAAAGGGTTAATGTTTTCCAGTTGAAAGAGGGTAGGTTTAGATTAGATGTTAGGAAGAAATTCTTTACTGTGAAGGTGTTAAGGCCTTGGAACAAGTTGCCCAGAGGAGTTGTTTATGCCCCATTCCTGGAATGTGTTCAAGGCCAGGTTGGGTAGGGCTTTGAGCAATCTATCTAGTGGAAGATGTCCTTGTCCATGGCAGAAGTGTTGGAACGAGATGTTCTTTAGGGTTCCTTCCAACCCAAACCACTCTGTGATTCTATCATTCAATCCATGTAGAAGGGAATCACCTCACACTTTACCTATGTCTCAGGCTCAGCCTCAGGCCCTGGCTCCAGCCTTGTTCCCAGCTGCATCCCCTGCCTCCATGCTGCTGCCCTGGCTCTGAGCACTGCTCACATGGCCTCTGCCAGGGGCCTATCCTGTTCCCCAGTAGTGCCCAAGGCTGCTAGAAGGACCCAGTGCTGTTTTTTCATTGAAAATTTCAGCCTCCATTACTGAAGAGTGCCACTTCCCCAAGCTGATACAGATTTTAAGAGCTATAGGAAAAAACAACAAATATATTTGGAGTACCTGGGTATAACATAAATAAAAATAAGAAGAAAGCACTGAGTGAAGGCATGTGTTAGGAAAATAACGTTTTTATTGACATATACAAGCAGAGGTGTTTATGATGTAAGTACTTTTCTCCCTACTACATCCACAAGTGCTCTTCTGGGAATTTAACATTTCATTTTTTCTCAATAGAGCAAGCATAAAGTCTGCTCTGACTTTCTCTACCTTCACACGCACGCTGGTATGAAACTATTAACTTTCCTGTTTTCTGGAGTTTGTTCCTGTCTTTCCCTGTTTCATAACAATTTGTTTCTTGTTGAATTCACCTTGTCATTAGCTTTACTTGGTCCAGTGCAATTTAATCCCGAATAATGATCTAAACCCACACCCATCTGGAATATTTGTAAAGGGAAAAATTAAACAATTGTATTCAAAATAGAAAGGATGCCCTTCTAAGTAAGATTAGAAAATGTTTAAATATTAGAGGTAACAAAGAGACGAGCAAGGCTTCTGTGCAGCACTTCAGCTGCAAAGTCTGTCTTGCCAGCTTTTCAAGTGGCCAGTTGGACACTGGTCCTGTGATAATTTCAGTTACAGTGCACTGGCATAAAGACAGTTGCTTCCCCTCTTACTCTTTTTCCATCACTAAGCAGCTCTGAGGATGATTTTGAAAAGGTCACTGTCCAAGAAACATGTTGCAGTTTAGTCAGGTCAGTATTTGTGATCACTCTGATCTTGTCTGAAAGTGAACTTCTTGGCCCAAACACTGGGAAATGATTTTGCTACGTCCAGGGAGGCAACTTCCTTACAAGAGCAATCTGTCAACGCAGAGTTTTGTGGGGGAAAACTTTGCTTCCTACGTCCAATGAAACCAGTGCGGAAGTTTTGATGTTATGTTTTGATAACTGAGTATGTGTCAATGGTGAACTTTTAAGGTCTGTACAGGGAGGGATCCACAGCAATTAACTGAGGGTTGGGGGAAGAAAAAAACTCAGCGGAAGGTACATCTGAATCCAAGGACAAAAGTGTGTGTTTCTCAGATGTGAGATAGATTAAAAATAGTGTGTAAATACAAACACATATTGTTGATAAATCCTCTTTCCTGATTTAGTCCTCAGGCTCTTTTTGCTTTACAATCCTTTCCTTTTCCTTACATTACTATCTTATCTTAATGAAGCATAGCCTTGACTTCGCCTAGACCCAGACTTCTGATGGGCTCTGTTTCTACTTCCCTAGGTATTTCTTTTAAATGGCCTTCAGTGAACTCCTAGATTAAATGAGCCAGAATTCTCTTCTCCATCCTTAACATTTTAGTTATTTTCATACTATGTACAGTTGCTTTGAGTATAGACTATGATCCAACTTGGAGGTCATTGTGTAAAGAAGGGGTGCCCTGTGTCTGTGCATACATTCATGCATACATCTAGGAAGCTGTGAAATCTCCATGACCCTCAGTGCAACTTTCATAGGCTGAAGCAGTACTTGCTTTTCTGTGTCAGGCACTTGAGCATTTGTGTACCGAATCAATCACCTAGCAGTTGGGAGTTGTTACTGAGATGTGATGGGCAACTGAGTAAGAGGGAGGATTAGTTCATGAGGCTGCTGGAAATGCAGGTCAAGATTTCTTTCCAAAGATGCACAATTAAACTCAGCAATTTCTATGAAGAGAGAAACTGTGAAGGGAAGCACCTTGGACACATGCACAGAGAATACCACTTCCTAGAACACTGTATGACTCATGAGTCACTGTTGCAAGAAGCTTTACCCCCCTGCAGACCAGTGAGTTTGTTATCAGCTTGCACATCTCTTAAAATGTATTATACTGTATAAAATTAATACATGCTGCCTTTTTTATTATGATTCACAATTGATTCTGGCTTATTTATAGCATCTGAAAGTAAAATGCTGTGGACTGTGTCCTAAATGTAATTACTTCCAAAGGCTTTTATCAGTGCACAGAAACTAGCTGTTAGAGAAACTGTGGGTACATTTCCTTCAGGGAAAATATAATCACTTTTTATTCCATTCTAAACCTAATTCTTGGACTATATCCTCGCTGTAAATTGAGATGACAGACATGAGTTGAAAGGCTGTCAGAGCAGCTGCCATAATTTGCTGACTTCTAGCAATAAATGCTCACCTGAAACACAGTCCACAGACTTAAACTGAAAAGGCCACATGAAAAAAAAAGGAGGAAACCTGCAGTGGTGGTAGAGAGGGGCAATAAATCTCACATGACACAGAAGCAGGAAAACAAAGTAATGACATTTTCTGTAGTGTTCACCCTTTACTTCTCCTATTGATTATTAGGTCTCAACCTCTTATGTAAATTCCTACAGTTTTACTATCCTTAATGTGCTACTCATGCATTCACTAAATTGGTTTTTCAATTCACTTTCACCTCACATCACCTGTAACTAACTAATAGCTAAACATTTGCAAAGATAACGCTGCTTTGCAAACCTTGTCATGTTACTGGCTTGCCACTAATGTGCAATTCTTTCATATATCACATTGGATAATGAGTACAGTCCAAACTCTGATTAAGTCCTATCGTGATTACATCCATAAGAAGACAGGTTCTTCGAAGACAATGTTTGGATTCTACCTTGGGATGGGGCTACTGATCTGAATTGCATGAAGGATGGTCTGGATACAATTTGGAAAAATCAAAGGTTTTTTCCTTCCCGTTTTTGGGAAGAGAGGGATCAAGACTTGTGCTTCTAATTAAGAGATTTAGATCAAGTTTTGCACTATCAGTGTTCTATTTATTTTAATTTGTACATCTGCTGAAATTTACTGGGCAATCCTGATAAACAAACAAGCTCTGATTCAGGAGACAAGAATTACTAATAAATAATTATGTTTTGATGTCAACATTGTTTATCATCTGCAGCACAGCATAATCCTTTTGCTGTGTCCCCACCACAGTGAGGACTACCATCTTGAACACACTGGCAATAATGAATTTTATTGGCTTCTCAGTGTAGATCATAGTTTTAGTCTGATACCTATTTGAGATTAAAAATTACAAATTCCCACCTGAGAATTAACAGAAGTGCATGATCTACCCTGAATCAAGTAGCTTTGTCCAATTAATAAGCTCCATAGTAGGATGAATGAAGTTTTCCAGACACAGCTGGAAAAATGATGTGACATCAGATTATGCATTTGGTGCTGTGTAGTGAAGCACAAGAAAATGGTTGGAAGGCCCTTTAACAGGTGATGATAAAGAAAGTCCAGTAAACACAGTCAGTACTGCTTTTAAAGTCATATACTACATAAGGAAAACTAGCCAAAATAGATTTGTGTCCTGCATGACCACGGACTAGAGAGTTTAATAACTAAACTGTCTTTATTTCCTTATCACCAGAAAAAAACTTGATGTTCTCTATAATTCCAAATCAGGTTCTTGCAAATACTGTTGGAAGCATCAGTTACTGCTTTAATTTGTCCTCTAAACTTTGGCTTTGCTGAATAAATCAGTAAAACTGGTATCTTCCTGTTTTTTGTTTGTTTGTTTGGGTTGGCTTTGGGGTTTTTTTAATGAACTATTTCCTTTCTATTACCAAAGTCCTATAGAAATGGCAAGTCTGTTTGATAAACAGACACATTCTGTATTTTACTTTGCAGACAAGAAACAGGAAGAGATAGAGGTACAGGTCAAAGTCTATTAACAGTACCACTAAACTCATGCTTTGAATTATAGTAAGACTACCCAACTCATTTAATTTGACAATTAATGGTAATTGGTTTCTTCGAAGATAAAGTCTACATCTTTTTTTTATATATATACTTTTCTACTAAGGAGCTTATGAAGTACCCTAAATGTCACAGACTATTGCAAGAAGTCTGTATTCTTTTATATTGGTTGCTTTTTCAAAAGTCCCTTCAAAAAGTGTATGTGGGCAAAATTCTGCTGTTTCCTGCTCTTCCTCTGACTTTTTATTACAAACACTGTTAGGTAATGGATTCTTATTTACTATGGACTTACATTAAGAAGAAAACCAATCTACTTAATGCCATAAAATAGATCTGTATGCAATATTACTGTTCTCTTCCTTTTCTATAAGGCTCTTTGACAATGCAAATAAATCCATTTAAATTCTACCTTTGACAATTGTCAAGTTGTTTCTTCTATGGCTGAAGAATCCCTAGAGTGAATAATGTTTATAGTCATTGTTCCATTCTTATAGAGAAAGAACAATCCCAAACCTAAATCCTTGGGGAGGAACATGCTTGGAGGGAAGAAAAAGAACCTTTTGTTTTCATCATGCAGGAAAAATGCATTAGGTAGGAGAAGCTTTCCTTTTTTGAAAAAAGAAAAAACCAAAAGAAATGGAACGAAGTTTGCATTTAGAAAGGTTTATACATCTTTCATAACCATGAATATAATTTTTCTATTGCATATCGCAGTGTGGTTCTAGGTGATTTTGATGAATCAGAATAATTGTCTCAATGTTATTACCTAAGATGAGTGCTGCTTCCCAATTTCCTTATATAACACCTTTGGGATACCATTATCTTACTCTTCTTCAAAAGAAGAACTAGTAAGGAGCAACTCTTTGAGAAATGAAGGAATGCACATTTAGATAAAGGAAAGCTAAGTAAGATTACAACACTAAGGGGCTAAACTTTTTCCATACAGTGCACGTATATGTATACATATTAAAAAACCAAACCCAACCTATAAAATGTCTCCTCACCTTATCTCTTTCCAGTAAGGGAAGGCCTGCATTTAGAAAAGGATTATGTTTCAAAAGGTCTATACTATATTATCAGCATGCCCAGCTTTTCCCTCGATATTTGATCTCCCATTTACTGGCATATGAAATTACGATATTGAAATTAATGTAGTATTTTATGCATTTCAGTCTGTACATACCAATCAACTCCTTTTCAGCACTTATTCTACTGCCACCACAATTTACAGTCAAAATATGCCCTAATAGGGTTTCATTAGCACTCAACAGTTGTAACCAAGAGTAAAGTCAGATCCTAGCATAAATCATCCTTTGTTTATCAGAATCTAAAAGATGTTAATAGGTGTCTTCTCCATAGACATATTTTAAATCTAAATTCCACTATAT
This sequence comes from Pseudotriccus pelzelni, assembly GCA_035584735.1. Taxonomy (NCBI): domain Eukaryota; kingdom Metazoa; phylum Chordata; class Aves; order Passeriformes; family Tyrannidae; genus Pseudotriccus; species Pseudotriccus pelzelni. The sequence goes on from JAWMRA010000020.1 coordinate 15,290,575, forward strand.
ATATATAAAAATACGAAATATTCATACTGAAATCTGAATTAAAAAGAAAAAAATTATTGATCCACTAAAAAGGACCCTACAATAATATGGGGAAAGCCTGTGACAGATGTCCACAAATGAACTTGACAGATATGTAAAATCGGGGGAGACTAAGAAAAAATGCAGTTGCTGATAACAGATCATAAAACAACAGGAGAAATTATGACTCAAAGATGTCTTCAGAAGATACAAGGGACAAAGAATGTGTATGATCAATGCTATCACTTCCTTTAGGAATAAGATATTTGACAGAATAATTGGCAAGTTGCAATATTAATGCAAAGATAATGGCTGATTAAGGGGTGGATACAGAAAAGGAAGGAATTTTGCCTTGTACATGAAAGGTGCTTGCTTGAGACATGATAAAAGCCTTCATGAGGTTAAAACAAAAGGGTCTTGCCACAGTGGGAGCCTATAGATCAGTAAACCAAGATAATATAGATGTGACCTTTTGTGACTACTAACAAGTCATCTATCTATAGTACAAGACTATATGATAACAAGGAATTTCAAATACACAGATAGAGCCTGGGAAAGAAAAATGGCGGGATAGGGGTAGGCTATTTACCTAAATGTAATAAAAGAATGTCCCCAGGGCTATACAGAACTCCTCAGCTTGGAATATTCTATTGCTTTGTCCAGCCTGCTCACATACAACTGATTCATCAAGTTCTTAAACTGTTCTAATAACTGTCTGTCGATAAAGGAAGGGATATATGAAGGTGGGATTAAGCCTGAGTGAAAAAGATAAAATGATTACATTTTCCAGCCACAAGGAAAGGATGAAAAAAAATTACGACCACAAACTTTAAGAAACTCAACGTGAGCCTGCATCACATCAAGGTGAAAGCTAAATGAAAGGTAAAATTCAGGCAAGAGAATTTTATGTTTGGTGTTTTTCTGCTTTCTCTTAGAGAGTTAAGTTGACTCATGCTGTTGAGTTTCATAACAAATAACCTGGAGGCTGAAACAGCCTCAAAGTTTTGACTGTTATCTTTGCTAACTCATGCAAGACAGATAAAGGATCAGAAGCATAGAAAGGACAGATCTTTAAGCAAGAAAAAGGAAAGCTCTGCAATACAGCAAGCAGCTTACTCTCAAGTTCATGAAGTATTTTGAATGAATAAGGCCCAGCCAGGACATTGGCCCAGGGCCAGGGGCAATGAGGGTGACCAGGATCTGACCAGGACTCCTCTGTAGGAAGTCCCTAGGTGAGGCTGGTCTCTCCAGTTAGTGTTGTTTGGCCTCTTGGTACCCTCACAGTGGAGATGGTTTCTGCCAAAATGTTAGGAAGCAGTGTGCGACTGTGTTCTGTCTTGCCTAGCATGTTGCACCTGAATGACTGACTGGAGAAAATCCTTATTTAAATTTGTACATAGTACTGCATCGTGATGGTGATCAGATGAGAGTTCAAACCTTTCCTGACATACTGTGGGAATGGTTTGAAATAACAGAATGTAGTTTAACAAGGCCAAATGCAAATTGCTATGTTAATACACCTAATCTAAACAAACAATCCTAGGCTCTTGTTAAGGTCACCACAGGACAATGCACTGAACACAGGGCATGCAGTCACTCAGTGTAATGAAGAGATATCACCCTGAGGTGCATCTCTAGGAAGGCTAACTCCTTCGAATTAGTTAATGTAATGGTTATGTGTCCTTAATCTCAGATAACTCTTGTGACTTTCAAAGAAATGTGTTAAAAAGAAATTGGATAATTTGCAATCAGGTAGTAAATATAAAAGTCTGGATTTGTTGTCTAATGGCTAACAACTTGCAAACACCAGAAATATAAAAAGTGCTTAATTCTAGTCTGCCATAATTTCAGCTTTTCTGTTGGCTGAAATATTTCTCTGAACAAAACCACTGAGGACAATGCTACTCCCTTTTTACCTCCCCATCAGTACTCTGCTTAAAAGGAGTGCAAACATTTAAATTCCACTTCATTGGTCTTTTACCCTGTTCTATATTTTTCACTGTGTAGAATTTTCCATAGTGCTGTCATGTCCCAGGCACAGGTATATATAGGTGATATTTTTCTGTGCCAGTGTTCTGGCTGTGTGAAATGGCAGGCACAGCCACAAATTGCATGCTGAATATTAGCAGTTGTAGACATGAATTGCTAGGGTTAGTTAAATGGAAAATGCACATTTTTATTTTTGACACTGTTCCTGTTCTTAAAAGATGCCAAGACATGATGATACAAGGACAACCCACCAGCTGAGCCACCAAGACTAGTTATGATAAACTACTGGTGGAGGAAGGACTCTAATATCTTCTAATGAAAAGCTAGTACCACGTATGTTCTCAGATTACTTTCTATTATCCAAGCCAGTTTAACTATTTTTAGTACACAGGAAGTTTTCTCTCCATCTTTCTCAAAAAACAAACAAAATCTGAAAGCAGGCTCTGTCTGATCTTAAAATACCTCTGCAGTTACTAAGCAGTGACCAGCCTTTTGGATTCTTTCACAGAGGCAAATCTGAAAACTCTGAATGTTCAATTTTAGACACCCCCATACATGGCACAATAATCACAACTATATCATCCATTTGCAATGTCTTGCTCTGAGGACATATAAAACTACATTCAAACAAAGCTCAGAACGTGAGCTCCAGAGATTCTTGTGGTAAAAACAAGGCTTTTAGTGGTATGAAAAATGACACATCTTGCATTGCCGTTTAATACACTCTCAGACTGCTTTTCAGAAAAAGCATGAAACAGACTATGAGCCAAGTAAAGTTATGTTAAAAAATTGCCACAGCATTTAAAACGAAATTAAATTTACTTCTATTTTTGCAATTGTATTTCACAATAAACAGTGTTCTTTCTAGATCCATACTTTCAGTCAGAGAGCACAGTTGGGGAACACAGCAAGGCTAAATGTTACACCATCTGGCACTTGCAAGTGACTTTGGCTACAAATTCAGATTTTTGTGTCCTGTGTTCAAAACCAAAATCTCAGCAATGAATGCTTGAGAATCTTTCTGCCCTTCTATTACTTTTACTTTATCAATTCCCCCAATTCAACGTGATTCAAGCAATAAAAATATCCAAGATAAATGAAAATTGATATTTCCACTTTGCATATCTATATTCTATACAGATAACATATATTATACGCAGCATTCAATTCAATACGGCTCCAAGGAAAATAAATTTTTTAATATAGGGGACAACTACTTATTTTGTTCCTGCTGGTGTAAATACGTTGACTGTCATAGATTTAATGCTGATTTGTAAGAGTTTATTGACCTGGGCATTTTATGTTAACATTGACAGGCTTCCAATACAAATCAAAGAAAGCCAGATGTCATACATTTCATTGCAAACTTTTTCATTAGTTCACATTACTGTGAAGTCTAGTAAGAGATTAAAATATTGGGGAAAGATGTTAACCCAAAATTCTTCTAGAAATGAAAAGTGCTGTTTTATGCCCAAGGCTTCAGGGTTCTTAGGCTTATAATTTATGCAACAAGAAGAGAGTCCTCATATGAAAGGCTAAACCTTACTCAGGGGCTTTTTCTTTGTTTATGTCTTCCAGGACAAAATAACTACTGAAATGCTATGCTACGAGTGGTGCACAATTTCACTGCCCTATGGACTGAAAAAACCCCCAGCAAACCCATGAAAGAAAGAGATCATTACCTCATTTTATTCCTTTCCAAGATGTTTCGATGCTGTATACAAAGTACTTTAAGCTAAATAAAGGAGTGTATTCAGTGAGTCTCAAAAACACCACTGTAAAGTCAGCACAAGTAAAACTTGCACATCTCCAGCTCTCTTACAACTTTACATATTTACAGATATTATAGAAGGATTTCTCACCAGGTTCTAAAGGATAGCCAAGTAAAGACATCTCTGTTTTGCAGCTGAGGAAACTGTTTCCAGGAACTCAAGATTCATCATGTTAGAGTTTACTCCTACTTTTTGATTTCATCATTTCATAAATCACTTCAAGGCACTCATACCATTGAGATGCAGAAAGCTGCTGAGCACTCAGAGTTCTCACTGAAGTCAGTGGGAAATGGATCTATTCAGGAAACCAGCAATTTTGGTCTCAAATTCTGCACCCAAAGCTAAAATCTGGCTCAGTAACATAGGCCCATTTTCTATTTTATACTTGCCAGTAAAACATGATTTCCCATTTCTGGAAACTCTTATTTCATACTAAATAGACTATTCTGCCCATTGCATGCATGTATCAACTTCCTTGGAGAGATTGTATAAGCCATCTTACAGAAGAAGCTGTATGAGTCAAATTCAAATATAAGATTTGTTAAAATTCCATATTTAACTGTTTTGGCTACCTTTTGGTAAAAAAAAAAATCATAACACAAAATATGATACTTGTGGAGAATAGTTAAATGCTCTGGGAAGTTCTGTGCTATCTGTATGCATCTTCATCATCTGCCAATTCAGATTTTGAGTGCCTCATCTGATTATTTCTTCTGATGTCTTCTGGTTATTATTAGAATGAAGATAAATATATTAAAAGGCAAAAACCCCATACAGATACATGCCTTTCCTTTTGCCACCAGTCTTCAAGTTAATATTGCTTATTCTTAGATTTTCCTTTCACTAATTTGCTTAGAACAGGTTTAACATAAAGGGCAATGTGGTGCCCAAGCGTTTGATGGAGGACAGAGAGCAGGCTTTGCGTGTTGCTGCATGTTGAATGAAAAAGCAGGAGTAATATATTCCAAGTCTCAGAGAGAAGCGAATTTAAACAAAGCTCTAATAGTCAACCAATTTGAGAACAAATAAGTAATTCTGCATTGTGGCTGTTGATGATGGTGCATTGTTTGTCATTGTATCTTGCTCAGATTGCTGTAAGGCAAGCATGGAGAACAGAGCCTATTGAAGCTGAGTTAGCTCCAAAATTTAACTACCACACTGTACAAAACAGAATATGCTTTTTAACAGTATGGAGATAATTCTATTCTTATAATTTCTTTCACTTAATAAAATAAACTGATAGAAAACGCTGAGACTGCAGCACAGGCTGTAATACTGTCGTTAAGCTCTCTGAAAAAGATGGAATCTTTTTTTTTTCTTTGTTATCTAAATGAGAGCTAAGAAAAGTTTCTGTGTTTCAAACCAAACAGGAGGATTTATACAATTGCTCACAAAATTTTCTTCACTTCTTGTCCACTTCTTGTCCACCTCTAAAACATCCACTTTCTGCAGCTGTTCCCATGGTCTCTCAGTGACTTCAGGAGATGGTCTTCTATTTGGTATTAGCCAGGGCTGTAGGAGGAAACCTCCAAAACAAATTTCCTGTTCTGTCAGCAACTCCCTTAATGCTTTTGGCCGAATCCCTTGGGGTATGCTTTCAACATATCAAGTACAGCATGGAGATTCCAAACTGATGAGTTCACATGGCATTCCTTAGTAAGGAGCAGAGACTCATGAGATCTGAAAGCAGTCTGGCCACATTTGACATTGCTATGCCAGACCTTGTAAGTTCAGTCTTTCATCATTACAGCGTATTTGTTCAGAGGCTGTGCTGAAATTGTACTGCTTCTGGTTCTGAAGCAGTCGTGAGCATTGTTACCTCAAGGAGGTATGCCTCACACTCCACTGCACTGCACAGACATGCCAGCGGTCTGCCTGAACGTTGAAATCCTACCTGTAACATAGGGACAATGGTTTGACCTATAAAAGATACAGATACGGTAAGTAATACATTTTGACAGTATTGTAAAGTTTCCCTAGAGCTCAGTGTAGTGATGAGGGCCAGATGAATAATGCAGATGTTTGAGCACTCATGCAAAACTGCACAATCCTTACATTTGTTTCCTCAGAGTCAATGGATACTTTTGAAAGCATCACTGATTTTCCCGAGTTCTAAGGTGAGATAAGGGCAGCACTGGTGTCACATCCCAGAGAACACTCGTAAGCCTTAACATCCCTGAAAGCTTCATGTGGGACCGCTATCCACCCTCCTTACCTGCTGCTGTCAGGATCAGGGGCTGTATTTCAGGTCAGGCCTGGACCTTCATCACTTTCCTGGGCAGTGTTGTGGAGGTTCTTGTTTCTAGTTCTGTCTGGGTTCCTCACCCTCACACTGCAGCTCTGTGTCCTGCAGCCTTTGCCAGCACTGCCCAGAGGAAGTGAAGTCTTGGCCACTTGCTGCTCCTGGGGCTGTTGAAGGGCTCTATCTCTGCCTGACTCAGCCCCTGTAGGACAGTATCAGTTGGTGAGTGCACAGTCTGTGCAGGCTCACTTTGTCTGCTGCCCTGAACCCCTGGTCACAGGCATCTAGTCCCTGACGCTGCCTGCCAAGTACTAGAGTGAAGAAATATTAACCCTCCTGCTTCTTTTCAGATCAGGACAGGACATATCCTCATCAGGTGCCAAGCACAGCTACTGCTGGATAGTTAATAGCTGAGTTAGAAGTTAATGCTCTTATTCATAGCCTCAATTTTCTGAAAAGCCAGAATTATTCCTTTATTTAGTTGGAAATGTGGGACACTTGAGTGACTGATGATGTGGTGAGGAAGACAGAAATGGTCACCTGACTTTAGAGACAGGTAGAGATTTCACCAAAAGTAGTAGATGTTGAATTATGAGGCTACTGGGGGACAGAAACTTGGCATTAGCCTGCTTGGAGCATATGAAGACAATGTACTTGCAACCTTCATTTCAGCCACAGGCTACCGATGGTACTGTTGAATGCTTAACTGGGCTGATTCTGCTGTGTTCTAAATGCTTAGCACTTGTACTGAGTTTTACATCTTCAAGGTGCTTTCCGGACATAAACTAGTTGGTAGCATTTTGATAGCAAGAAAGAAGACGAGAGAAAGATTAGAAGGATCAGAATTATATCAGCAGCAGTGGATGAATGTGCCTCATGCTTTTCCAATTTAGCCTCAAACATGGCAAAGAATCAGGTAAAGCACAACACCGATAAGGAAAGTCTGTCAGTCTTTCAGGTTAGTTCTGGGTGATAGGATCTGAAGGAAGAAGGGTGAGAAGGAAACATAATTCAATTTCTACCATATTCTCATTTCTTTTTGAAAAAGAAGGCAAAGGTCTTCTAATATTGATAAAGATGCTGGGAATTTTATTCTGGGTGACTGAAGGCCCTGAATTTTAAATTTTACATCAAAAGCAGAGATTTTCACCCATGATAAGAAACTGTTTCTAAACAGGTTCTACTATCAGTCTTACAGGTCAATTGGATCAATACTAATTGCACCAGTGGAAGACACCCTGATGATGATATTACTGTCACAGTCTGATAGAAAACCATTGCCATAAACTTCTGGGATTCCTACTTTCATATCTTTCTCTGCCTTGACTCTCATCTGCTTTATCACTAAAACCATATAGATTATTGCATACAGCTACTGCAAAGTTAACTCTTCCCACTATTAGATTGTTTAGTTTCTCCATCTGGTGTTTTATGTCAATTAGCAGATTAGAACATGAATGACAGATATAGAAATAATAATTACATCCTATTTTCCTTTCCCTGGAAGGGCTCAATCAGTTTATAATGAAAGTGCATACACTTTAAAAGCACTTTGATAATGTTAGCTAGGTGATTCTTCCAGTATCTCCACAAGGTACCACTAATTTCACTATGTTTTTTCATTTTCCACATCAAGAGACTGCCAAAATTGAATATATTTCCCATGGCGTCACACCAGATGTGGGTATGCATTGGAGACTGTGCTAAACGTAGTAGTTAAATTTCCAGGATAGAGCCAATGGCATTACTATGTAAGGTTGACTCAAAAAACACTTAATTCTTGCTCTTTCAGGAAAGATTTGCACTGTTTCTGCATAAAGTTGCCTACTCTGTGTATTGTTTCTCCTTTGCTAGTCTTTTACTTTGACTACCTAAACATTTCTTCTGTTAAAACTCCTGGATTGCTTTAAAATGGAGAGGTTCAAACTGTGGTAAGTTCGGCAATATTCCATATCCTGTCTTCTTTGTTGTAACACTCACTTGGTTTAAACTAACTCTTATTCAAAGCCAAAAGTCTCATCCTCTCAATTAGGAGGACACTTATCTGGGGGTCTGCAGAATATATCCATCTTCTCTGAGTGAAGGTAAAGATCAGGATGGTATCTGGAAGATAAACCAGGAGAACTAGATGTGTGCTCATTGTTTCAGAGAAGAACTTCAAACTTGGTTTCTATCCTTCCCTTAAACAATTAGATTCCCAAATCCAGATGCCAAAAAAAAAGTTTGCCCTAGTTCCTCTAAGAAGCTGTACGTAGGGAATTGAAATATGGCCAGGGATTCACAATAAGAAAGAGGTCCTTTTAACCTTTTCTGTAATGATCCAGTCCTTTTCCCTGTCTGGTTTCTCTTTCAGAGAGATTAGAGCAACAAACCTCAAATTCTCTGAGAAAAAAATAGGAATAAACCTTCCATTTTGTTGCCTGATAGAATTACTCTGTTGTAAATGAGCTGTGAATAAATGTACTAAAGAAAAGCATCACTTTTTGTGGGTTCATATAGTACACAATAAAACTGCATAGCTCCCCAGTTATAAAATCTATCGAAGTTTTTCAACAGTCCCATATTTTTAACATGCCTTCACAACTGTGAGCAGCTGTCTCTACATATGTTCCTTGATTTTATGCCCACATTACAGTGGCATCAGAGCACTCCTAGCTGTGCAGACGCATTTTTTATCCACCTCCAGCCTTCTGTTGCTGCAAAGGTAAATGCATTTGATGGAAGAGGGATGGAGGTGTGGGGATAATATAGAATATGTGGCACAAAGTCTCTAATGGAGGTAAGGAGGATTAAATCATAGACATTTCCTACCTGAACCATGGCATGGTATCCTGTAAGAAGCAGTCAGTCAATTATATTCAATCTGTCAGGCCTGCTTTGTAAGAAAGCTCATTTATCTTTCATGATAGGACAACAATTTTAAATAGAGGCTTTGATCTGCAGTTCTCAAAATAATTAAATAGATTTTCTATAAATTAATGCTGCTCCTGTCACAGCTGAAGAAGAGCCATCCTCAGAAAAGAACTCTACAAATGCTTTGTAGCGGAGTACGTAAGAATACAGGGATATCTTTTCAACACTGAGGTGTCTAGGGACCCTTCGATGGTGTTAAGGTACTCCTCACTGCAAGTACCATTACAGCAAAACCAGTACTTTTCAGGTCTCAGTCACACGTCTTTTTAGTAAATTGACTTAGGTACTGACTAGAGTGGTTTCTTCAGATTGTTGTGTAAAGAGCAAAAGTTGCAGTAGTTTAGGACTGGAAGTGAAGGCATATTGTTATCTGCAGGAGATAGGGCAAAATGCAATTAATTATTGAAATTTAATTTGTAGAGTTCTTTAACAATCTTTTTCTCTTCCTTTTTTAAGGCAAAGTATCAAGTCACCAGCATAATTTCACATGCAATGCTGACATAATAGAAAAATGCAATTATAAATTATTCTATTTCATTTTTCCTAATGTTTTCAAGTTTCCTATTAACCAACCCTAGTTAATTTGTAAACTTTGATTTTAAGAGAACACAGTTGGCATGCCATGCCATGCTGTGTCTGAGACTAATACCTGAAAAAAGGGAGACCTTCATTTAGGAAAATAATCAGTGTAATTATTTATTGTGTTATACAAAAACCTGGTTACAATTCCAATCCAATTTCAATTACTTATTCACACGTTTTTGTTGGCTCTGGAGAAAATTTGCTGAACCCCTATAAACACATGTGGTCCCTCATGACTTAACATTATGAACTTCAGTAGGAGCTGAAGAATTTTCCTGCTGGTGTCTCCCATGATGGCAAATTCAGAGCTTTGTCTAGTCTAGTTTTAAACAACTGAAGTAACGAAGTTATTACAATGCCTTGCACAGAGTGGCAGGAGAAAGCAGCATTTACTCTACCAACAGAATAATCTCAGCCTCTAAGAGTTCCTATGGTGAGCATAGAGCATTCTCTTTTAGTCAAACAGACAACTTTTGGTAAGATTATTCAGATGCAGGAAAAAATTAATTCGGGCAGATCGTGTCGGTCACGGTATCCTGTATGATACAGGGAATAAGAACAGTCGGTGAACTTATATTCCCCAAATCAGGAAAGCACATATCCTGACACTTTGTATTGCTCCACTGAGTTGGGTTCCTATGTGAATTCTGATTTAAAAAAAGCATGAGTTAAGAGTGAGGCGTGTCAGCATTTCTGTCCTGTCCTGCTTTCCTTTGCTTAACCTTGTCTATGGATGAAGCTTCAAAAGCTCATTTAAATTTCAGGTGGTGACTTCTACTAGACTGAAATTACGTCTTGTCATTGAGTTTGGATGGATAGAGACACAGGGGGTGGTACAAGGCATATACAGCAGCAGGAGTAAGCCAAAGCCAAAAAAATTTTCTGCTAGAGTTCTGTGGCTGAGTGCCTGCTTTCTTATGCTTGTGAAATAATAGAAAACAACCATAGCTCAGCACATCACTTCAAGGTAGTCCCTTGAAGGAGTAAATTCTTTTTTGGCTAACAACAGAGTTCATCCCCTCTTGAAGAAGCTCTATTCAAGGTTTCAATCATGAAAACACATCCAGATATCTTTGCCAATCTGTGCTGAGTGTTTATCTTAAAGCAAGTTAAGGATAAAATGAATTAAAGGAAGAAAAAAATTGGTAGCACAAGAATCACATTTAAGTTACTGCAGCTGAATCTCATCTGAGCTAAATAGTGCAGTAATTAAAGCAGTATTTATAATGCAATAAAGACAAAGCTAATTACTGGCATATATGAGCTAGATGATGCTTTTTCTTAGGAAAACTAGTGAAGGATCAGGCCAGACCAATAAATCCTTCAACATCCTTATTCGTTAATTATGGTCATAATCCTCTTGCTTGTAATGATTACCTAATTTATTACCACCAAACAGGAAAGCAATGGGAGCTGAAACAACTGAGGCAATCAAGCGAGTCAGAATTTGTAGGCCTAATTCTGCAAGCTGTGTGCAGGAACCAGATCTGTGGGAAAGTGATTTTATATATTGACTAGTGCCATGGCAATTGAGACTGAGGCAGAATCTGTACAAAGGCAGAGGCTGCACATCTGATAGGGCTGTAAGCTGCTGTTGCACAGCAGACATTCATGGAGATCTTCTTAGAAGACTTTCCTACCACTATTTAAAATCCTGGGTTTCTTTACTCCTCTGAGTTTAAAGGGTTTCGGAGAAGACCAATAAACCAGATTATTCTGTCAAGCAAACTAGATAGAAACTATTTTAAGTACATAACTAGTCCCTAATTAAATATGGTACTTTGCTTTTCAAAAACCACACTAAATAAACTCAGAGCTTACATATTGATTTGTATTGCCTGGAGTCACTGGCTGTGGGCATGAAAGAATAGTTTGGTAAATTGATTTTTCTGGTATGCTTGTTCCTCAAAAATAAGTGAAAAAGTTCCTTTGCCATGGGTTCTTAAATTAACAAGCCATAGGCAGATGCAAAGGTCATCATAGAGTTAGTTAATTAACTGGTTCAAAGATAGAAAATGATGGGAAGAAATGGTCAGTGTGGAACAAAGTGATCCAATTGAGTCTTTGCCATGTCTTGTACTCCTTGGCAGTTAAAACAAGGGGGAAGGCAGATTTTTCCCTCAGAGAGCTTGCAAGTCTGATGCTGAGCCTTTATTGCATAAGACAGTTGTCTGACCAACTCTTGAGTGAACTGAACCATTCATGGAGATTACTGCAGTCCCACACAGATGTTATCTTAAATCCTGGAAGCAACTTTGCTTCATCAGTGTGGCCTTGCATGCAGACCAACTTGTTCTGCCCATTGGCTGAAATCTGTGGCAGCCACAGGACCCCTGTACCAATTCCCACTACATTTAAATCAAACAACACTTAGGAGAACAGAAGGCAGAAATTACTATCTATGGGAACCAATCTGACCACTTAAGAAACACTAGTAAGTATATAAAGCAGTAAAAATCTAAAATGTAAAAGGAAATACAGGACAAGCTAGGAAAAGAATTACAAAGCAACCAAAAAGTATCCCCAGAAAGATGGTATTGAGTCATGCTTTTAAAACTCCTGAGCAAAGCATGGTATTCGTTTGTTATCAGTCACTGCACTGCAGCCCCAATCACCCCAGGCACATGTTATAGCTGTCAGTGACATTCCTAAGGAAAGCTGGTCAGAGTTGTCTGCAAATGTGAGGCTGAGTGGGACCTGCTGGTCACAGATGGTACCTGGCACAGTGCTTGAAAAACAGGTAAGAATAGGAACAAATATAAAGAGAATTAAAATAAGGTCTGAGAGCTGAATGACTGATACTTTACCTGAGCTGTGCAGACATACCAGGGCAATAAAATATATTTTCTACACATGACATGCCAGGAGTGAATCACTGATGGTGATGACTATTTTATTCTTTCTACTTTCTAAGCCCCACAACATTATTACCCTTTTGCACTGTCAGATATTAAAATCATATTAACAATCAGGAACTATATTAAACTGTCTGAAAATGAAATGAAATGGTAGCACATTTGAAGGTTAGAGACAGCCCTTGGGTGTAATTCTAACTGTAATCTACCTGCCTGCTACTCTGCAGATGAAGCAGCAAGCATTGTTTCTGGGAAACTAATTACTGCCAAGATATACACTCCCCCACTCCCAGACACGCACACAAACACTATTCTGTACATCCCAAGCTGCTGTTTAAGCTAGAGGGCTGGGAAAGGGTAGTCATCCACGCACAGGCCAGCTTAACAGACAATTTTCTTCATTGCACCATCACAGCCTTCCATAGCACAGCCATAAGGAGAAATGTGTCGCTCCTATTACATGCAAAGGTATATGAGAAGGTGATAAAATCCCCTAGACAAACCATTGTCTAATGATCAGAGGAAGAATTAGAGATACAGTCCATTGCTACAGCAAAATAGACAGTTACTAGGAGTAGTTTAGGAGCTCTTTAAGAAGTGACTGAAATCCCCTAGAAGAAAATATTTCACTGTAGGTAACAAGAATCAGCTAACTCTGATTATTGGTGTTTGTAGAAAGAGATTGCTGTGCCCCTGCTCTTACATTAATGAAACAAATATAATTATAATTTATTCTTACTCCTCTCTATAACATAGGTGAGCTATTAATCCAGATTCTAAAGAAAATATAACCCAATCAGTCCCTTATGGAAGGGTTGTACTGTGACAGGTGTATCATAAGCATGAGACAGGTGATGCCCAAAACACTTTCTGAATTTTTATTGACTAACTCTATTGTCTCCAAAATGAAGAATGTCTTATCTGTCAGATAATAAAACAAAGTCACCTTTTCTAATTATGTTTATAACACAGCTGAAAGGAAAACATTCCTCCAGAATTTAAGTTTATGCTAAAAGGACCAAATAATTTTTCATTTAATTTTGAGGGCACAGTAGAGGGAGAAGGAAGGGAAGGAAGAAAACTGTTAGAATATTTCCCCCCATACCTTCAGGGGATTTTTTTAAGCTCCTGTTTCTTCGTGGTTCTGTAAAACTGAGTGGCAAAATCTGTAAGAATGAAAGATTTTACAAATAAGGATATTTTACAAAAACCTTAATACTATCTACAGACTCTTTTTAGGTTTCCTTGTTGAACAAGATCACAAGTCCCACAGATGCTACCTGCCAATGAGCTTCCTACTGCATTGATTATCTGGAATAATTGTATCATGTTTTCTAAGTGATAGCTAAAATGACAAGAATATTCGTTATTTTCTTGGTTTTTTAGTGTGGAGATATAAAGGTTTGAAATACTTTGCTCTGCAGTGAAGTCAACTGCAGGTAAAGGACAGGGCATTGAAGGTTTACTGCAGAATTTAGAGGCAAAACAGACAAACTTTGAGTAGTCAGGACCCTCCCTATACTGCATATATATAAACTTTGACAGGAATGACTTCTGTGCATTATTTGACGTAAATAATCTAGACAAAGAACATCATCAACTGTCAGGACTACTTCCAGTTACGAAGTCAATGAAAGTAACGTGTAAGCATTTGAAATCAAAACTGAGAGCACAGTAACATTATGTCTTAGTTAATTGTGACAATTCTTTGTGTGTCAAAACAGCATTTTAATTTCACTTTTCTCTGTCCTTCAGAATGCCAGCCAGATGGTTTTCTTCAACTAAGTCACTCAGTTATTCATGAATAAATACTACAATGGACAATGTATAAGCCTCTGCATTTGCATTAATCTTTGGCGGTACTGGTAGCTCTTTGGTACTACAACTTACTGAGACAGTATGTATTTTTTTGAGTAAAAGATGTCAAGAAACAGCTTTTTCAGGCTAAGTTGTTACCATCTTGTGTCATTTCCTATGCCTGTCCAACTCTCAAATGCTCAGTGCTTGTATCTTCCCCAGGTCTTGGCTACCACTGGCTCACAATGGCAAGAAAAAATGCAGAAAATTCTAGCAGCATTCTTTATTTATCACTGAAGTCCTTGATTATTATGTAGCTGCTATGGTGAGGGCCACAAGCCATTCATCTAATCTTCTTTCTTTCCTGGAAAAATCCCCCTTTATCTACTGTTTCCACCTCTTGAACTGTGGGGAGCTTCTTCAGATCTGGAGTTATTAAATACAGTTACACTTTCTCTGCTAATAGAAGATTGTGGTATTATGGTCATGTTAAACAGAGGTCCAGTTAAACATCTTAAAAAATTGAAGTGTGTCACCTTTTAATAAGGAAGTATATGTGTCATTATATCCTGCTGGTGAGAGTAAACTGCAGGTAATGAAGTGGAAGGTTTATGTGCATTAGGACAAGGATCTCCATTGTTCTGTCCTCTGCGGCAAACTTTATTTTATGAAGTCTCTCTGAGAAGACATATACTGCTTCTTACATGTCAAATACATTTGCTTTTAGTAATCTCAAAGTACACTCAAAAACTTCTAAAAAATAGTCATTCTGATAGGTAAATTTTGTATTTCCTAGTTCAAAATGATAATTTTAAGTCCAGTTTCATTTGAACACTTAGAATGAGGGAAAAAATTACAGTGCTTTTCTGTTTATCTAGATAATTGAACTAAATACTGAAGTACTACTTCAGATATTGTTTGGGTGTTAATTAGGCTAAGTTTTGACTGAGTTGTGTGGGAGAATAAAACCCCAATTCTGAAAATATAATCTAATTGCATGTATGCAGTAAATGGATAGTCTCAAAAGTATTTGTAGGTGCCAGAGAATCAGCTTGTGTATTTGATTTCTGCTTCATTGCTTGCTGTTGAATGTCATGCTTCAGTTAAATATGGAAACATTATTAATATATGAAAATGTTCATAAAGTATTGTTGATAAGTCATTCCAAATTATGAAAGACAATTTGTGATACAACACTGCTTGCAGATTAGGTTCGGGGACCTAAAACCCCTCATATGATCTTTAGTACTGGGGGAGGATTCTGGTGACTCAGCTCACTTTTGGCAAAAACCTGACATTGAGTGTATGTTTTCCAGTCAGGATCAAGGTCCTGGGAGAGACTTGGTTATACCATGTGAGAGATCATCTCTGGCCAGTGGGTCCTTAGTCAGCAATGAACAGGATTCAGGAACATTTAATTTCCCACTCTGTTACCAATAAATTCAAGAGCTTGGTGGAATAACACTGTGATGTATGTTTCTTAGTTCAAACACCCATGCTAACTAATAGCAGCCTGGAATGTTTTTGGATGAGACGTATCTCTTCTGCCTTTGAGATCACAGTGCAATACTGTTTCCTGCTGCCTGCAACACTAGCTGGCATAAACTCTCCCGATATTTCTGCAGCATTCAGAATTCCTTTCCCTCTTTTCATAACAATTGATTGGCAGACACTTCTCAATAGTCACTGCATTGCACCCTACAGTAGCTGCTTTTCGGCAGTGTCTGTTCAGTAGTTACTTCAGACCTCTACATGCATCACTTACTTTATTGTAAGCAACTAGTATTTTTTGGGATGACAGGGACAAGATAAATCTGAGTTTTCACGATAGGGATATTTGAATGAGAAATGTTCTGTCTTTTGAAAATTTCATTTTGTGCTGCTTCACTTATAATGATCAACTAATACTTTTCTAATTACATTTTTCTTTTAATTAAAATTACTACAAAATGGACGGAAATTATCCATGTCAAATGACTATTTTTCCTACATGCTAAAGCTCTTCATAGTTGTTTCCTCTGTGGGAACATAATTTGAAGGATTTTCACATTGCTTTGAAATTCTAGGTCTTCCTAATTTGAAATTAAAAAATGGAAAGCTCCCATTCCTGTTTAGTTCAATTTTGAAATAGCCTCAAGGCTCTGTTGAGCTATTCGGCATTGAGCCCCAGCAGTCAGAAGGTTGGATGCATAATATTACGTCTCTCTTGTGAATCAATGTTAATAGAGCATGGTTCAAAAAAAAAAAAAAAAAGAAAGAAATTCTTTGCCTATTAGATACTTCGAACAGAAAGCAAAACTGCATCAAGAGAAGCCTAAACAGAGTCCTGTTTGTCTGCTGTCATGAATCTGTTGTATTTACCAGCTGTCAAAGAAATAGTGAAAAATAGTTATTGACTGTTCCTACCAGTCAGTAAGTTTAGAGTTCATCCCAGTAGGAGATCGTGCTTCACAGGTTTTACAGGAAGCATCTGCAAATGAAACCAGACACACTGAAAACTCCCCTCCACTTCTCTCTGAAAGAGATCCTGGGAGGCATTCACAGCGCAGTTGGCCATTCTGCAGCATCACAGTCATCCTGGTGGCATGTGACCTGTAACATCTGTTCCTTTACCAATTAGACCACTTCTTAAGGATAAATTAAAAACAATTCCAATTAAACACTATAATGGAACTATCAATCTGCACTACTGAGGCAGAACAAGGATGTAATTAGTTATTGATACAAAAAGACTTGTTTAGACTAGTTTGGTTTGCTGTCAGCCACTACAGGCTTTAAGTGAGCTTTTACAGAACTTGAAAATAACCACAACTGTATATTTTTTTTAAGCTAAAAATACACATGATTCTTATAAACTACTCAGTTGTTTCATGTTCCTCATTATTTTAGACAAGAAATTTTCATGTTTACTTGTAATATTGCTGATTGATGTTTCTTTTGAAAATGTATTGCCTTCACTATTACAATGATCTATTTAACACATATTGTATTCACAACTTCACTGTATAATCAGCCTTTTCTTTAATTATTTGAAAAGCTAGAGAAGAACTCTTTATATTTTAACATTTATCAACCATAGTTGTCTGTTAGCAGAAAAAATGGTGTTTTAAATCCAGACAAAATCCTGCACATTCAGATTTAAAAGGAGAATGTAGAGAAAATATGATGACACTATACGAAGTGCAAGAGCGTGTTTACCTGAATGGGAACTGAATGTGAATGTCTCTTCCTTGTTGCACAGAAGTCTGGTGTGGGTTTTTTTTGTGGGGGGTCAACTGTAGGGGATGCACAATGTGGTGAGGGGTTTTAATTAGTTTTCCTTCAGTATTGGCTCTATAGGTGTCCATGATGTCCAAGACTAGTACCTAAATTTACCCACTTTATATTGTTTGGGTTCTGTCTTAAACAAAATGAATTATGCTTACTCCTCAGATGTTGTACCAGTTCTGATATAGACAATTATAAAACTGCCAAACATGCACCATTTTTAAGTGTATGCCTTCTGCATACATCTACAGCACTCACAAAGTCTGGACTGTTCATCAGAGAAAGAAGCAGAGAAATTCTGGAAAGAGTTTGTAATCTCTGCTGTAATTTGCGTCCTCTCACCCACTTTTGCTTCCCAGGCAACAGAAGTGAGATTCAACGGAAAAAAGATGTAAATATTGCAGTAGAGTATCAACTTCATCTGAGTTCATCTAACCTGTGAACAGTACTTTTCCCCCAAATTAATTTTATCAGAGAATTAATTAAAAGGTGAGAATAACCTGGTAGTAGTTTGTTTCTCAGAAAATAAATAAATCTAGTAAAAAAATTATTAAAAAATGTAATATTTTGGGTTTTGATGTGGGTTTTATGCAACTTCAGTATATAAGAGAGTATGTCGATAAGAGATCTAATGAAAATTTGGAAATTTAGAAAATAAAAACATAAAATTCTTTTTTTAATAGATGGGGGAAATGGTTTGTAAAACTTAGGCAGATGGGGTTATTTTGTTCCAATATGAGCAGACTTCTACTGAGACGAACACTGTACTCCTCAGTCATGTCCCTACTTGAAAACAAAGCCAGCACCAGACCACTACTGCATGGAATTTTTCATCTGTTACTTCAATTTGTACAACACGGAGGCTTATTAAAAAACATCCTTCCATCAACCTATACTTGTTCCATTAAATCAAGACCAAACAGTTTTCTTCGTATTTCCCTCTGTCAATCTGAAGGAGAATTACAACTAATGTGAGAGAACATTTCATTTCCAATCATAATTTAGGCACAGAGTTGTAGCTGTAATCCACATATAGGAAGCTAGTGAATGACAGATGCATCATACTAAATCTGTGGCATGGTCAAATCACCATCCTGTTTGCTATAAAGCTGTCAGATGGTGACAACTCTGGCTACAGACAGCACAGACCTAATTTTAAAAAAAATCCATCTACCAAGCAAAAGATTCTTGTTGCCTTTTTAAAGTCAATTCCACTGTGTAATATGTTGGTTAAGCCACAAGTGTTCCAGTCTGTGGGAAAAATAGCAATTACTAACAGAATTAAAAAAGCAGCATGTCTCTGCTGCAAGGCTAACAAAGACCCTACTTTACTGTATTTTTCATTTTGTTTTGCATTCCCCTCCCTTCAAAGAGACTTAATTTAACCTGTGTAGAAAAAAAATGACATGAAAAAGATCTATATATGGGTTAGATCGAAACAAAGATTTATGGCCTTATCGTTGTTTTTTACAATCTAATTATCTGAAGTTCATTCTTGCTTCTTGTAGGTCTCCTTTTTCAAGAGTAAAGGGAAAATCTGGTAATTTTTCTGTCAGACTTTAATCCTTAGGCTATGATAAGAAGTGCCAAAGAATAACCAACCAGCTAATATATCTGAGATATCATTTGTTTTATTCATACGGATACATCTGCACTATAAGAACTGTGGGTTTTCCTGCCTATTAGAGAATAGTTGGTAGAGCATATTAGACTCTCATATTAACTTTGAAAACAGTCTACATTCCTTTTTTTTTTTTTTTTCCCCAGCTTCTAGGTAGAGTTTGCTATACAATTACTTTCAAATTTATAATTGTACTTGGAGACAAGAAAATAAGGAATCTTCTTAAAAATCACTACGAAGGGGGGCGTTCAACAAAAGTAACACTTGTAGCTTCTTTGTGCCATTCACATTGAATTTGTAGGCCCTGGAATCTCCAGCGATCAGTTCTGATGAGTAGCAAGCACTCCCTTACAACTGTGGAGACAATTTCGTAGGGCTTGGTACAATAGTATACCACCTTTCATACTGCATTTCACCAGCAAAAATTTTAATGCATCCCACAAGCATTATGAATTTATAAGCAATTACTCTCAGATCTTGTGCTGTCGCATGTCATTCATCATGAGTTTCATTAAAACCTACAAAAAGTGATTATTCAGAAGGTAAATGTTTTTGAGCAGATGTGGAATTCACAAGGATTAGTTTTTCAGTGAATGTCTAGATATAGCAAAAGCAGCAACAGAAATCTATGAAATTAGAACTAGAATATCCCCCACCACCTAAATAACCCCAAACAAATCAGTTTTGAAAAAAAAATTAAATCAATGCAATTATTAGACCAGAAACATTATCTACACTGAGGTTTCTAACTTCATTAAAATCATCCTAGAAAAGGACTCATTTTCTATATAGTAAATATCTCTTTGTGTCAATGGGTGCTATGGTGGCCTTTGGAGGACAAAAATTACCCTGGCTAATTTATGTACTGGACCCTGTCCTAGTTTCAGCCAGGACTCAGACATTATTTGATACCACCTCAGGTCATTGCCAGTGGCCAGGGAAAAGGATTTTCTTTGGCTATTGAGAAGAAGGGCTGGATTCCAGTTGAAAAAATTGTGGTGGCATTGTCTAACCTTGTTCTCTGTCTCAGGGTTTCAGTGAGCATTTTTGCACATGAATCACCCTCTCTTTATATACTTTTGTTATTGATATTGTTGCTGTTACTGTTTGGTTTTTTTATCTCATTGCTGTTTCAGTAAATTTTTCTTATCTCAACCCGTTATCTCCAACTTTTGTGCCTCCAGTTCGCAACTCCATTCTGCCAGAGGCGGAAAGGAGAGAGGAAGTGAGGAGTGTTTTGGGAGAGTCTTGATGGGGGGACTGAATTGGAGAGTAGCTTTTCTAAACCACAACCCAAGTACAGGGCTTCTATATTTAGTAACATTGAGGATATACAGTTCTAACAAAACAATCCTAGCCTTGTTGGAGCAGGAAATAGCTTCCATATTTGAGTTGTGTTCCTTTGCTAACTTGTAGAACTGTAGGCTGCAGCAGATGGAGCAAACCATCAGAACCACTGGGGGCTCTGTTAGTGTTTGCAGTCAACTGCCATTATCACATTCCCTGCTAGTTTTGCCACTACTGCAGTCTAAACTAGGAAAGACTAATGTTTTTAAAAGTACTAATTCAACTAAAAAGCAAAATAAGAGAATAAGAAAGAAAAAATCACAGATTTGGAGCACTATTATGCTGGAGCTATTGTTGAATGTCCTGGATCCTCTGTAGTGGATGGATAAATAAAGGTTTATTTCTATTGCTCAGTGACGTTTTGTCAGGGTTTTTTTTTGTTTGTTAGTTTGTTTTGGTTGGTTGGTTTTGTTTGTTTGTTTGGGGGTTTTTGTTTGCTTTTCAGGGGGATTTTTTTGTGGTTTTTCTTTTTCTTTTAGGTGGCAGTGTTGTGCTGGGCTGTCTTCATTGGCTGCAATGTGTGGAATTTCAAAAAATGATCTATGAAATGGACTGGTGACACTGAGAATTATGTACTGAGCCATATAAACTATAGAAAATGGCACCATAGCGGTCTGGTAAAGAGTGTACAATGAATCAGGGCCTATAGCAGTCCCATGAGGTGAGTTCTTGCAACTATTATTTACTGCTAATCAATAGCATGGCTGGAACATTACAGAACATAGATGAAGTGATAACACTAGCTACAATGAGGTTAAAGTTGAAAAGACAACTGGTTATGTTGCAGAACCACAGGTAGAGGATAACTGGAACAGAAACATTGTAGATTGGTACCATTCTTTTTTCTGAGATACTGTCACATTAGTGATTAGGTAGATAGGTATAACTTAATTATTTGGCTGTTAATTATAAGGGGAGGTCAAACTCTGTACTAAAGGCCCTTTTTTTAATGGTTTCCTAACAATTAATAAATTATGAATAAATACAAAACCCAAGTCATAGACAGAAATATCAGAGCAGTACATTTCCAGCTAGAAATGAAACAGGTTATTTTAAGCCATACTTCTAAGCAGTGAGTTTGCCTGTTTGACTTTGGTTCAACTGAATAAACATCCTATTTGCTAAAGTACCAGAGTTTTGCTTTGGTAACTTTCTGTATACTTTCCATTGACTTTGTAATGACTTACAAGGGAAAGATAATACATTTTGGTCCATAAACCCTAGTGAGAATAGGGTAAAATGGTGATTTGGACTGTTCAGAGACCTTCTTTATTAAGGTTCATTTACCAAGAACTGCAAGTGTAGCCTCTATTCTACGGTCTCCCCTGGAAAGAACACCCAAAGATCCCAGAGCAAAGCTTGGCTGCAAGTCTACCAAGAGTAATGTATGTTATGATTCCCTTACGATACTTCCTCTGTGATTCTATTGTGTAGAATGTATGGGAATTCATGTGATAAATCCATGTCAATATGGCATTTGTGGTTCATTTGTGTTTTGGAATCTATTCTGTGAAAGTAGTTTGCTGTCATAAGGCAATTGTACACTTGAGTTAAGTACAATCTACTCCCACCCACTTAAGATTCAGTGAAGTGAGTGGATATATTTATGCTATATTTAAAAAAAAAAAATTGGATTAGGTCCTCCTGTTCTTGCAAAATTCAGAACATACTGAATATGAACATACTGAAAGGATTCTGATTTAATGTCACCTTAATCCTTCTCTCCCATGACAAAGCAACCAGGAAAGCATGTATTATGTACTTGAGTTCTCTGCAAAGAAGGATCAGGTCTATTAGTGCTTAGATTGGAAATGACCTGGAAGATCATGTTTCTGAGTACTTTGGTGCTTCATTAACATTTTGGCTTACAGTCAGGAGTTTTTCAAGAGCATCATCCTGCTTCTATTATGTAGTGCCTTTGCTATAGTAGCAGTATGTGATTACAAGGGAAATTCTTGTAAAATATGGCATATAATTTCATGAAGAGAAAACTTTTATAATTTTTTTTTTCACTTTTCTTACAATTCTCAAAGAAAATGTGTCCTGGTTTTGTCTGGAACTACAATTCTCTCTATATAAACTGGGGGCAGTTGGCCAGGAGGTACCAATTGCAGATCAGGGGTAGGCTGGACATCAGTCAGTGGTTGTTGAGTAATTGTACAGTGCACCACTTGTCTTTTTTGGGTTTTATTCCTCTCTCTCTATTTCCTTTTTATTATTATTGAATTTTAATTTATTTCAGTTATTAGACTGTTCTTATCTCAGCCCATGAGTTTCACCTTTTTCTGATTCTCTTTGTCAACCCACTGCAGGGGGTGGGGGCAGTGAGTGAGCAGCTGTGTGGTACTTAATTGCCCGATGAGGTTAAACCACAACAGAATGTTATAACATTATTGCTATTTATTGTGACTGTCAGAGTGCCTTAGGTGCTTCACCTCAGATCTAGACCTCATTGTTTTACACAGTGTAAAAGTACTGAGTATTATTTTGCACTCCTTGTCTTAATTTGACATCTAGTACTGCACTCGCCATTTTATTTTCTCCATATATCATACCTGAAATAGTTTTCTAATATTTTGAAAAGTAATTTCTGGATGTATCATTTGAAAGTGCTTTGGAAATTCATATGCATGCATTGTATAAATGGCACCATATAAGTGACAGATTATAATGGCATCATTATAATTTTTTGGGGTTTTTTGAGATGCTTTCCAGATTATTCGCAAAACTGTGGTGTAAAATGTGTTGAATTGCAACATTAGATTCTTGCTGGTGTATCTGCCCATTCACAGTATGGAAGTAAATTAACTTTAATCTAGTATACAGCTTTTAAAAAAAACAAAATACATGTCCCACTGAAGCACACACCACTTCTTCCAAGGGAGAAAAATAAATTTCTGCTTCTTTTAGTCTGATTACTTCTGATTGTCTCTACTGTCAATATGGATCAGATCAGCCAGTTGCAGAGGATAAGGCACTAAGTTTCCTTTAATTCTTGTTTTAAAAGAAATCTGCTTCTGTGAAAAAATTACTTGCCCTTGAATGCATGGAAAGTAAAAAGCCAAGTTTCTTTTTGAAAAATGCTACTTCCTTTGCTGTCACATTTCTGTTATGTAAAATACAACCCTGCAGGGCACAGAACAGAAGAGCCTGCAAAGTACTCTGTAGGAAATTCTGTGCCAAGGTTTTTTTGTGTGCAGAGTCTGGTCGAAACTGTCTGGGGCAGATAAATATAAGTGGTAATTATAGGACATAACTGAGATAACAAACATTTAGGGTCAATAAAATAAAAACAGTTTCTTAATTATATGGGATAGAGGGGTTATCACAAAGAGTTAGCATAAGAATTCTCACAAAGAAAATGACTTTGATCAAAGATTCATTGCTTGAATTGTTTAACTGGTTTTGATTAACATGTGATAGCACACTGGAAATGAGCTGTGTATCACCACAAATTTCTGAGGGGCCTAATTCTCACCTCTTCTAGATGCTCACTTAGATGAGAGGATGCTTTTTTGTTTCATGGATGTTCCTAAAAGAAAGGTCCTGTTCACCTTTATTTATTTAAACTCTTTAACTCAGAGGAACCGAAGAAATGTATTAAATATAAATAGTTCCGTGTAAATGCTTCTGTATTATCTGGAAATCAAAGGAAAAACTAATTATTTTTAATGTGAAATTTCAGCACAGAGTGATCTATCTCATTTCTTTTAAATTATATTAATACCTAAATCCCCCGCAAAACAAGAAAACAAATCTAAGCAATAATATGATATAGTAAAATCGATATTGATTATTATGAGTAAAAGTGCTATATGAGAAATGGTAACAACATTTTAGGATCCCTCAGGAAAAAAACATTGTAATAAAACTAGAAGAAATTACTACAATATAATCACCTTTTAAATAACTAGAATTCTTTAATGGAATTTGCATTGTCAGAAGAACTGTTCCTTTTAAGCACAGAGCAAACAGCTGCTGCTGCATGCAGTTACAGAGCGTGCATGAGCTGTATCGACAATCTACCCTTCTGATTAACTATTCATTGAGTCATTATTTTTCTCTCTGAAGCATTTTTTCACACTTTTGCTTTGTCTTGAGCCTTCTACCTCTTTCTGTCCAACCCAATGGCACCCCTAAGGGGCCTAAGAAGAGTAGAAAAGTTCATATGAATCAGCTCCCCCATAAATGGCCTTTGGTACCACTTGTGTTAATAAATTAGGAGGACTAGGCAATACATTGCCCTTTGCAATAAGTATCTTGTCCCCTTGTCCGTAGGGGGGAGCCTAGATTGTCTTAGTTTGAATGGTGCATAACTTTTCTTTAATATCTGTTAGAGAAGATAGATACAGTAGAGAAGACAAATCAGAGAATTAAACCTTGTATTTGAGCTGAGAAAAGTAAGATTTGTGATGGCCATTTGTTCCTGGGATAGCTCAATGGCAGCTTTACATTAATTTCTAAGGCAGTTTCATCTGACCATATGAACTTTTCTGTCATTGAAAAGGGTTCAAGGTCCCAGCTGTCATTCCTGCTCAAACTTTAGATATGCCAGATCCAGACAATTGAATGCTTTTAGAGCAAGTTGTGACCTTGAACTCAATTCAGTATTTTATAGTAAGAAATTTTAGTGAGCAGAGGACAAATTTGATGTGCTTTCAGTAGCCTGTGTTGCCAGGGAGACGTGTAACAATACTATTAGGAATCCAAGTGCACAAAGGCATTGTGCCTTGGTCATCCTGCCATGCAACGAAGATATGAGGAAGTTATGAAGATGAAAATCCCATTTCTCACCCATTCTAATGTGACTATTTGAAATCTGTCTGGCAGATATGAACCCTTTTGTTCCAGAGACCTGTGATTAGTTGCTAATTAGAAGTTCCAAATATAACTTCAAATATAGCTCCAAAATAAATTTTTCAGAATCATGTACAAATTATTTTGTTCCTTCTGGTACTTAAAACAGCTAGAGATAGGGGTTGGCTACTGTACAGTGTTATATCAGAGAGGTTCAGGCTGTCCCCGAACAAAGTTCATCCAAAATGAGAACTGGCAGTAAAGCATTTTAATGCCACTTCATCTATCTTCACTTCTACCACTGAACCCCAAAGAAAACAGTCTGGAGGGTGTCAGTGTGATGTATGAAATACTGACATTGCATAGCATTTTGCTTTGCATACTTCTGAAAGCACTGGTGCAGTGATGAAGTTCTGAAACAGTAATCTATATTATTTACAGCAAAAAAGATCTTTACTGTTTTTACTGACATGTTGTAGGACAAATTGAATATTCAGTAGATCTGCTGTTTACCTTCAGTTGCAGTCTCTTCGGAAAGGACCAAATACTTATCTGTAGGCTTTCGATGCCTCATATAAGGACAGCCTAGTCTTGCGATCTGCTGTAAAGGAATATGTCCACAGTATGCAACCAACCCTGGGGCATCATCTGGTGAGGAGGCCAAAGACTCGTGAATTAGTACTGGGATTATACTTATTCTTTTGTTTTACAGTTTGGCTTATGGCAGTCACAGGTCAACAGGAGGAACATCTTAAAGCCATAGTGAACATTTCCAGATTTTGAAGGATTTCTTGCTTTTTCAGGTGTATAACTGAGTCCAGTTACATAAGAACTGAATAAAAATCAGAAAGCTAGTATTCTTTGAAAATGCCATCTTACTAAATTCAAAAACTTTCACAAACAAATAGATTTTGACATGTTTGTAAATAAGAAAGTAGATTTCTTCAGATTTTACTTTGGTTTTATACTACTAAAATTATTTTAAATGAATTCTGGAGTAATGTGCAGAGCTTAGTTTTAACTTCATGCTTTAGAAGTTATTACTTTAGAATTCTTAATTATATTAACATTTCAATATTTTATTAATATTTTAATATTATATTAATATTTTAAGTATAGTATATTTTATAATATATATAATAAATTATGTTAAATTAAAATAGTCCTTATTTCTCTTAAAATGTTTCAACAAAGTAATAAAAATATATGATTGAGCAATTTCAATTTTACTACAAATACTTTTTGAAATGTTGGCTTTTACTCCTGACACTGAATTACAAAAAATTGGGACCGTAGGAATTTCCCAAGAAATGGAAATGATGTCTTCCAGCCTGCTGATAAATAAGTGACAGATTTACATATGAATGGTCTAGTGGTTAAAAAATGAGAGAAGAAACTAAGTGAATTAATATGAAGCTGCTTCAGTAAAGACTTTAAAAGATCAAAAAGAATGCTGAAATCCACAGTAAACTTAAGAGAAATGTGGCACAAAAGAATTCACTGTAAGTAATATTATGCTCTACATACAGTTGACTCAGTTTTATTTTCAAAGAGTCATAGAATCAACCAGGTTGGAAATTACCTCCAAGATCATCAAGTCCAACCCTTGATCCAACACCACTGTGGCTACCAGACCAGGCATTAATTGCCACATCCTTAAGAGTCTCATCTTAAACACCTCCAGGGACGGTGAATCCCCGACCTCCCTGGGCAGCCCATTCCAATGCCTGATTACCCCCTCCATAAAAAATTACTTCCTGATATCCAACCTAAACCTCCCCTGGCACAGCTTAAGATTGTGCCCTCTTGTCGTACTGCTGGTTGCCTGGGAGAAGAGACCAACCGCCATCTGGCTAAAACCACCTTTCAGGTAGTTGTAGAGAGTCATGAGGTCTCCTCTAAGCATCCTCTTCTCCAGGCTAAACAACCCCAGCTCCCTCAGCCTCTCCTCATAGGACTTGTGCTCCAGTCCCTTCACCAGCCTCATTGCTCTTCTCTGGACCTGCTCCACCACCTCAATATCCTCCCGCAACAAATGGAATCTGAACAGGCTGCATCACAGAGTCTCTATCTGTAATTGCCTGGTAATAATCCAGCCTTGAAAAGAACAGGAAATATTCTTTACCACTGGCTGCAATTCATCTATGGACTTGAGCAGGGGGTCGCAGACAATAAGTACTTCTCAGATGCTGTAAATCCAGATTCAGTGATGCTGTTTGGGGATAGGTCCAGAGGTAGATCAGTGGTATCACTATATGCAGACTCTTAGTGTTTAAAGCTGCAGTCAAAATGACAGTGCTGAATGGCACTGCCAAAGTTAGATCCATGACAAAAAGACAAGTAGAGTAGGTAGTAACGTCTTGAGTTGGTCCAGATGATATTTTTGCAGTAAATACGTAAGATTTCATTCTTACATATTTTGGATTGTTTGTTGCCTAAAATGGAAGAAAAGAACTTTCTAGACAATATTAATATAGATGAAGTATAAAACATTGTTTAATTAAAGAACTTTAAGGCACACTAAATACGTAAGTGTATGACAGCATAGGAATCCTACAATTTTGTAACTAATTAATTATCATATCTAATGGATACATCCAAACTGAAAATTCTCCACCCCCAGAACCTCCCTCAGGTCCATCCTTTGGCACGCCTTACTGGAAATGAGTTGGAGGTCTCAAGAACCTTTTCTTCTTCACCATCATCATCTTCAGGTCAGATGCCTTCTTTGGAGCTTCTCCAAGGTCTCTGGGCCTTCTAGGTTGCTTTAACAACGTTATCTTTCTAGGTACACGTCTCAAACAAAATGTGCTTGCTAAAATCTTTTCCTTGGAGAGAACATTAAACAAAACCTGAAAAAAAATGGCAATTTTATACAGAGTGTGAGAACGGGAGTTTAGTAACTGTTAACTGCTACTTTAAAGTGTTAGAAATGTACAGCTGTATTAAAAATCTATATGCTACAAATCTTAAGAATCATAAGGCACAAGTTTTAATGAACCAGTTATTTCGATGACAGGTAACAATCCACAGTGGATCCGAAAGAGGCATGTGTGGGGGCATATATTATTTAGACAAATAATTTAATAAGGCATATTAAATATATCAGTCAACTCCATTTGAAAATGTGGACGTGAGGCACATCTGGGCACCTGATATAACAAGCTTCTCTGCATGGGCTTTTGTCCACCTTCCCTGACAGTATGTTGTATCTGGTCATTGGGCATGAAAACCTGCCCTCATTCATTCATTCATTCATGCATCATGATGCTGGGCATTTCTGAATTATATGCTTATTTTGATGGATATGATACATTCAGAGCCTCCTATGTTTTATGAAAAGCAGAGATCAAAAAGAATAATAAAAAAAAAAAGGGTCAGTGCATCTGTAATTTTTTAAATTCCACACCATATTTCCTACTTTTTAGAGGAAACAGACATTTGAAGACAATTTAATCTTTTACCCATTATAACAGTGTCACCACTGACTGGTTGTATACAATAAATCTCAAATCAAGGTATGTGACTTGGATGAAAGTATAGTTGGGCAATTGTTGTTTCTGGGCAATTAATTTTCTCTTGGAAGCTCCTAGGTGTATTTTTGAGTAAGAACAGAGTCTCATTTTGCTTACTTTTCTTCTTTTTTTTTCTGGGAAAGATTAAAAAAAAGAAAATTGGTACATTGAAGATACAATGACCTTCACAGAAAAAATTACCTGTAACAGAATTTAAATTGTTGATGACTTTCATAATTGCCTTTTTTATTTTATATCATTTTCAGTTACTTTATTATAAGACATTAATCCTTTCTTCACTTTAGGTGCTTCATTATGCATAATATCACATAGGAGTAAGACTTCAGTGACTCTCAAATACTACATTATTTCTGTGTAATTTTGATACTCAGGCTGGTTTTACTGAGTTTGTAACTGCAAATCTGCATTTTTTCCAACAGCTGAAGACAGAATATCATATTCTGTAAGGCTACCGAGCCCATTATTTTTCATTTGATTTCTCTATAACTATGAAATATTTAACTTAGGTCAACATTCTTATCAGCAAAATTACCCACTGACTACTCTTTTTTTTTTTTTAATCTCTAGCTCTGCTAACTGAAAGATATTTTCCCTCTGGAAATTGTTCCATATCATGTGTTAGAAGAATTGGAGTTAAGAAAGAATACATGCATAATCCTGTTCTTACTGGACAGGCAGTCATAGCAAAGCTCCCTACTACTGAAAAGCTAAACTGCTTTTTAGTGCTGTTGGCAGAAAGGTCACCATCTCTTTTGTCTCTAAATCATCTTTTCATCTTCAGCTGTACTCTTGATAGGTCAGTGCATTAAATATATTGATATATTTTTAGGATTTCTTCAGCATTCCTAAATGTGCATGAGCTCAAGGAAAATTGCACCTGTCTTCCACATAGCATACTGATGTGCTCATGATTGCAGCTAGAGAGAAGCACTAGTGTCTACAAGGGGAAGAGAGCAGTGAAAGTTCCACCTCCAAGTGCTAGGGTGAAAAAAGAGACCACAGTTTTTTATCAAATTCCTGCAAAGGAGAATCATATAATCATTAAGGCTGCAAAAGACCCCCAAGGTCATTGAGTTCAACCCCTGACTGAATACCACTATGCCAACTAAACCATAGCACTAAGTGCCATGACCAGTCATTTCTTGAACGCTTCCAGGGATGGTGACTCCATCACCTCCCTGGGCAGCTCGTTCCAATGCTTAATCACCCTGTCAGAGAAAAAAATTCTTCCTGATGTCCAGCCTGAACCTCCCCTGGCACATTCTGAGGCCATTTCCTCTTATCCTGTTGCTAGTTAGTTGCACGGGAGAAGAGGCCAACACCTACCTGGCTACAACCTCCTTTCACGTAGTTGTAGAGAGTAGTAAGGTCTCCCCTGAGCCTCCTTTTCTCCTAAACACCCCAGCTCCCTCAGCCATTTTCCATAGGACTTGGGCTTCCTCTGGACTCACTCCAGCATCTCAATGCCTCTCGCAGTGAGGGGCCCAAAGCTGAACAGAGCACTCATGGAACAGCCTCACTAGTGCCGAGTACAGGACAATCATCTTCTTCCCTAGTCCTGCTGGCCTCACTATTTCTGATACAGGCCACCGAGAACACTGCCAGATTGTGCTCAGCCGACTGTCAGTTAGCACCTCCAGGTTCTTTTCTGTTGAGCAGCTTTCCAGAAACTCCTCTACAAGCCTGTAGCTTGAGAAAGCCTATGGCTGTTGGATCACTGTCTCCTGAGGATGACAGCAAGAAAGGAAGAATTCCACTGCATCAAGCAGAGGACAAGTACCCCTGAAACTGCTGGTAGCATCAGATGGGAAGTGCTGTGCAAAAATTAAACCTGTTCTGAGTAATTCCCTCAGTTAAGGTTTATGCCCTGTTGCAAAAGATGAATGCATTTGTATTTGACATAATCACTATGGTAATGTTATCTAGGTATCTTACTTCCAGCTAAACTTCACAGAACTATAATAATGTGGTGATTATAAAATTGGATTTATGTCCCTCAGTACCACCAAAGTGCTGTAAGTCTGTTCAGTCTGGCATCCTAAAGCAGTTTGTGAAGTGCGCACTACTTTGTTAAAACAATGTTTACAACATCACTTAATGCTTTCAACATGATAAATCCCTCTCCTTGAAAAAGTAGGGGAAGCATTTGTAATACGCACTGCTTTTTGTAAAAGAACATTCCACTGTCTAGTCATTGCTATTACTTCCTTATTATGACCTTATCTGCAGTGTTCATCAGAGGACAGTGCAATGCTTCCCACCTCTCAGAACTGATGCACAGTCATACAACTTGGGTGTTCAAATTAGGTCACACTGATTGTGTCTTTGACTTTTGCGTTAAAAATTACCTCGAGTGGTTTTAGCATAGTGACCAAGGAAGGTTTAAATTTAAAATGAATGACCAGAGCTTCAGCTTAGTCCCTGTCATATTAGGAATTATACTGAAAAAGCTCTAAGAGCCTCCCTGTGTTCTGGGAAAATCTGATGACACCTTGTCAAAATCCTCACTTTATTCTTGCTAGTTTTACATTAAGTTGCTGTCTGCTGGAAACAAGTTTAATCACAGCTGGAGTTCAAACCAAGGTATATTTCAGAAACCCCAAGCAACTGTCCAGGGCTGTCATAATTACAGAAATGGGAGCTCTTCTGCCTCTGCCCAGCGTGGGCAGGGCACAAGTTCCAGACCCTATTGATTACAGGGGCTACTAAGACAGACTTTGAACTACAACACAGTCTGCATCAGTCTGCATGGGCTGTTGCAGTCAGAGCAGCTTCAGTGTCACAGACTGACTTGGTAACAACAGCATGTGGCTGACAGTCATATCAGCCAGCCTGCAGAGATCATGTGTTGCCTGGGTGAATTCAGAATGCCCTTCTACAGTGCACGCACCAACAGTCTGAGCCATGTGTGGTCAGGGAGACCCAGCCCGCAATTTAACCTGGCTGCCTGGAAGGTACTGAGGATGTAGTAACTGTAAGGGCTGAGAAGGAGATGCCTCTTAATGAATTCTTTTAATGTTGATAGTCACAGGTTTACTTTTGTGGTGAAGTCAAACCACGTTCTCTCTTCTCAGTCGAAATTTAATATTTAATATAAATTATTTATATACCACATATTTATGTAAACCTATTGAATAAACTAGGCAGTGGCATCCAGTTATCCTTTAACTGCTCCTTAGATTTGTGCAGCTGCTTTGAAATATTCGTATTGAATTAGTAAAACAAATTCTTTATATATATGAAGACTATGCTCTATGTTTGTATGTTTTGAGTTTGGGTTGAGATTGTTTTTTGTGGCTCTTACCTCATTAAGGAATTCCCAGCAAAACGATCAGCTTTGTATCCATTTCTTTCCCGCCTTCAAAAGACCGGATAACCTGTCTCTTTCTCCTTTTTATTATGTGCCACAGTCCAGTTGGGGAAAGGAACATGCCAGCACACAAGGGCTCATCCAGACTAAAAGGCAAAGTGCTATCCTTCTCATTAAGGTAACACAACAGCTTATATAGGGTCAGGTGTGGAAGGTGCTAGAAGATTAGGAGGAGTATGGGATTGACAACAGGGGCTAGCTAATGGGAAGAACAGGAGGGAACATGACATTAACAGGGGCCAATCATAGGAACAAGGGATAGCTGCAGGACTGCCTACACTGGGGCAGATCCTGGCCAATCAGGGGCAAGGGAGAATGGCAGGGGAGGGAACATGCCAGACTTGCCCAGACATACTGAAAACGATTAAAACTGGGGATACAGAATCTTGTGAACCGTGCACTAACAATTCACACATTCTATATCAATAAAGTCCATTCTCAGCTCTGCCAAAACCGTGGACTTTCCAAGTTACTTGAGGTCTCCTTAACCATTTCTTGATTCTTTCTCATTCCTTACCTTCAGCTGCCACACCTTTCAATAAAAACTTGCCACTCTGAGAATGCTGCTGGATGGGGAAGACATAAAAGAATTGCAGGCTTTTGGATCCCAGAGAGCTAAGGCTGCCTCTTTGTGAGCCTTATTTAAATTCCTTCATACTTTCTCTGAGTTTATAGCAGCAACATGGTAAAATTCAGCATTTTATTTTGTTAGTCAACAATACGGAGCTAAGAAAACATTCAAGCTCTTAGAAGCTTTTCTGGTGTAGCAGCCTCTGTGGCAGGACTCACACAAGACCACATCAATGTTGGTGGTGAGCTTGCAGGCTTGTACCCCTTGCCATGGTATCAAATACTGCTTGACATCATGGCAAGAACACTACAGGGGCCATTGTAAGAATTCCCAAACAAACCCTCCCCTTCCCTATCAGTGTAAGTTTGCAGAGTTCCCTTAGCAACCAGCCCTGCATTTGCATACCTAATTTCATCTTGCCAGGGATGAGGACTGGTGCTCAAATGAGGGCCGGTGCTCAGGTGCACTGTGGGTACTCGAGGGGCAGCAGCTCGTCAGCCCCGCTCAGGTGCCAGTCCTGCTGATACCCAAACAGACAGGGAGCCGAGTATTTTTGCTCACACATGCACTCAGCTCACAAAAAAATCACTCCTGGCAACATCCCATTGATGGTATTTGGAGGGGTTTTGTTGTATCCCCCTAAATGATGTCTCAGACAGCACTTCTAAGAGGGAAAAAGGGGCAGAACACCACCTGCACGTGCTGCTGTCCTGTGCCTTACCTGGCTCAGCTGTGGTGGTCCTCCTTTGATTAGGGTTTTCTTCAAGTTGCAACTAGTCTCCCAGTTCCTTCAGTGGGTGTGAGGCTCAGTCCTCCCCTGAGCTCAGTCGGGAAGAGACAGAGACTGTGCTAAAGCAACTCGTGTGATTCAAGTCCTTCCCCGATCCTTGGGAACGCTGCGACAAAGTCCGGACTCAGCCACGGCCTCCTCAGACGTGTCGGGACTAACCTGGGACTGCTGGGCTGGGCTGGCTTTACACCCTCAGATTACAAACCTGACTCTCCCCGGCTGCTGTGGTGAAGTTTAACACAAATAAACGTCCTGTTCTTGTGCCAAAACGCACTGCTGGTTTGAGGTGCTGCAGACGACGCGTAATGAGGGCAATTCCCAGCATTTCAGAGGTGGTGTTGGCTGAGATTAGCAAGCCTAACTTAATAAAATAATATGAAAATTGCATATCCACTGGCAAGGGGGAAAAATAATCAAATGAAAAAGGACAAAACCAGCAGGGAAAGAAAATTTATTTCCAAGCATCTACGAGAGTGCTACAAACAATAGAGACTAAAACTCAAAGCATTTTAAAACTATTTTAAAAAATGTAGTTGACAATGTCCTTCTTAAAAATTAAACATAAAAATGTAGAAAATTCAGTTATTAATTCTAAAACTTGCTCAAAAGTGAAATAAAGCCAGATAGCATCAGTGAGGATGGAGTCCTACAAATTACTTATTTTTTACTTTATTTCAATTTGTTAATTTGTAAATTGATACTAATTTTTTTTAATGTTTATTTAAATTTATAATGGAGAAATGTGCAAATCTAGCAAATATTCTTTGGATTATAAACAGAGAAAAAACCAACAACCAAAGAAATTTGAACCGAGTTAATAATAAACTATAGAATTATATAGAATGCATACAGCTATAAAAAAGTGAAATATTACAATAAACATTGTAGAGCAAATCTGCTGACTTAGCAAACTCTGCCTTATAAAACATGGGGATATAATGGGATGAGTGAATATGTTATGGATATAGAGCTGAAACACCAGTCATAATTTTAAGGAGTTAAATTTTAATCTAACTACATAAGTGGGGGTCTTCAGAAAAATAATACACCAACAAATCAGATTTCCCCTCAGATCAAGCAGTTTGGTACCTGACTGCAAATGAAGGACAGGGTGTGTAATATGAACACTAGGAAAATGTATAGCAATAGGAAAATGTATATCAGTTCTACTTATTGCCTCTTCCCATATTGCAGCTGCTGCTCTCTGACCCAAAACAGCCAACTGTATTAAATTCAGGAGAAGTACAGCAGTACACAGATGCAGAAAATGTTGATGCACAGAACATATTCCAATCCCTTGTTCCTTCTGAACTAATAAAAAAAAAAGTTATAGATCACTTTTTCGATTAAAAACATCCATTACAAAGCCCAATTCCAAAAGTTCTCCGTGTTTCCGCATTTCTGTGGTCACAAGGTAAAATGTGTTCCTATCCGCAGATGCTACTGAAAAAAAAAAAAGAAAAAGGGAAAAGAAATCAAAAGAAAAAAAAAGAAGTAAGTGCTGGAATCTTAATTACTACTCGGTAAGGTAATTGTCAGGTAGAACAGTCTTTAGGGAACTTAACAGCTAAAGTGGGTCAGGTTTAAGTCTCTAGAACCCGCAGAAGCTTAGCACAGATAGGGGAGCTCACAAGCCTGGAATACATTGAAAGTACAGAGCACTCCTGTCCACCTGCAAAGTCACTCCTGAGACCTCTGGAATTCCTAAGGTATAAGATAAATGCATATTACATGGGGAATATTGAAAAGTATTACACTTAATTTAATCCAGAAAGCACAGTAGTCTTATATTGACTATTCTGTGTTCTGGGAGCAGCCACAAAGCTGGAGATAGAGAGGGTACAAAATGTTCACCAGACGTTACATTTTTTTAATCTAAAAAACATTTGAAAAATGTACTTGATTTTTAAATAATCACTTAACAAGGCAACAAACCAACTACAAACACATAATAAATAAGGCTATTAAAAGGTCACAACTGTAGTAAATTAGTCAGAACTATAAATGGGACATTAGAAACACTATGTTTTTCCTTATATGCTTAATAATCAGAACAAGAATTAAAAAAGAATCAGTTTATTTCAAAGTCTGCTTCTTATATTGAAGCACATATTAAAGCAACAGTACAATGTTCATAAAATATAAGTGTGATGCTGTAACATTTCTTACATGTCAGAATACTGATATTTGTATGTATACTAAAATAAGAATTTTAAAATTGTACAAATAGATACATTAAAAATGACATAGAAATAGGGGGGCTCCTCCCACTGCAACAAGACAGAGTTTTTATATCTGGCACGTATTAGTTCAAGATGAAAGTATAAGCAAAAAGATTTACAAGAATCAGCAGTAACAAGTTTGATGCTCAAGAGACATAATAATTGTACATTGTACTGTACATATATCATATGGGTTTAAGCTGGCTGAATATTATATATTTCAAGTTTAAAAATGCACTACCATATAGAGTGTCCATAGTTTAAGGCGAAATTACAGCTCAGAACTGTTATCGTTCCTAATTTGTGGAAGCTTCTTTGATGTAAAAGATTTAGATGTTCATAATACATAAAAGATTTCCCTTGTTTGTAGGTTCACTTTTAGCATTTTCCTTCATTTAAATATTTTGTATGTCTTAAGTGGGTTTTTTCCTTTAGCGAAGCTGGCAACCAACTTCTAGATTTGCCTTTTGTAGGAAAAGGTACTTCACAGTATTTACCACTTTTATGTCCTTTTCTATCAAAGGAATCCTCTCTGTCAAACTTAAATGTTTAAATGAGATTTTTCTTGATTGTTAAAAAAATACCTGCTAACATTTCTTCTGGATTCTTCAGAACATAGGACACAGTTCTTAAGGCCAAATCTTAAACTTTATTGTTAAGAATCATCATCGAAAGTGTCTTTGGAGCCATACAAGTCTGCAAGTTTCTTAAATCGAGGTCCCCAGTTTTGTAGATAGTCGTAGTCCAAATCAGAATCTGTGGTCGCTGACTCTAAGGAGCTGAGTGACCCAGCCACTGAGCCTCTGCCCTCGTAGCCATAGATCTGGATAGAGTCATAAGGAGGAGCAGTTGGGTCATTGTCAGCCTCCTGTATTCTCGTGTTGATGAAATCATCAACGTCCACACTGTTGGGAGCCGGCCGGAGGCCCGGCCTGGGCATGTACTGGTATTCGGGTTTGATGTCCTTGCGGGGGATAAATCCATTGATGCCATCGGGGTTCTGCAGCGTAGCAATGTCAAAGGCTTCCGTGTCCTCCTCCCCTCCACCCTCGTCATCATAGGTAATAATGTTCTCTCGCACGTCTTCTTCCTCAAAAACGATCAGAGGTTCTTTTTTCTGCCTTTTCAGTGTTACAAACAACACTACAATGACTGGAGAAAAAAAAAATAAACAGGAAGTTAGCCAGCGCTCTCAAACAGCAGCTCCTTTATAAACAGGTTGTTGCCCTCACTGAATCCTCAGCTTTTGTTCATCATCATGGTTGCCTACATGTGCATTTTTAGCACACCTTGCTAGGTAAAAGCAGAGATGTTTGTACACTGAACATACTGATCTGAGGCTTCCTGTTTGGGCTGCATGCCACCTCCCTTACTAATTGCTCATTACTGCAAGACTAATTCAAGGAAAGCGTTTGTGGGCCCCCAGTGCTGCAGGAACACTCTGACACTGCCTTTGAGCAGCCCAGTCAGATGAATATCTGCAACAAAGCAAGCATGAATCTTTACTTTCTCCTGTATGCCCAAATCTCAACTCCACGAGTCATTTCCATTAAAATGGAATTTTTCTTAAGCAACACCTCCAAACACATCTTTGTTGTTCTCACTTTAATTTCTATAACATAACTTTAAAATATATAAGAAAAGAAAGACTATAAATTACTATGGGCAAATTAAAAAAATATTATATAAATATTTTCAAATCATCAGGAAACACTTTACACCACTTTCCTAAAAGCCAGTCTTCTGAGCCACTCATCTATCTTCAACACAAGAGGGTGTGAGAGGAATAGCTGGCAGGAGCCATTAATCCTGGCTGACCTCAATAAGGAACTTGTCATCCAGGGAAGATCACAAAACTTAGAACTCTATGTCATGACCTCCTTTAAACAGCATCCCTGATTAACTGATGTTAGGCCACAAAAGGACATTCTCCGAGCACACCAAGATAAATTTACTGGTGTTTGCTATTGCATTTATCATACAATCATAGACGGGGTTGTTGGAAGAAACTTTAAAGCTCATTTCGTTCCACCCCCTGCCATGGGCAGGGACACCTTCCACCAGCCCAGGTCGCTCCAAGCCCCGTCCAACCTGGCCTGGGACACTTCCAGGGATGGGGCAGCCACAGCTTCTCTGGGCAACCTGTGTCAGGGCCTCCCCACCCTCACAGTGAAGAATTTCATCATAATATCTAATCTGAACCTGCCCTCCTTCAGTCTAAAGCCATTCCCCCTTGTCCTATCACTCCATTCCCTCATGAGAAGCCCCTCTCCAGCTTCCTTGTAACCCCCCTTTAGATGCTCTAAGGTCTCCCCGAGGTTCAGTGGAAATGGTTTGCGTGGTTGGGGTGCAAAGCACATCACTGGTACCGGCACCTCTGCAGGGAAACAGCCCCTCCAAGCACTACAAGTGTGAGTGGAGCCCAGCTGAGCAGGCTGGGTGTCAAACAAACAGCTCTTTAAAACACTGCTCTGGCAGCACATGCAAAACAAACAGGGGCAGAGTGTAACCCCAGAGGCAGCACCTCCAAACCCTGCTGCCTCAGGGCCGCTGCCAAGTCGAGGAGAGGAGACAGGGACAGACAAACACCAGCAGATCTCTGAGGTCTCCTGCCTTTGCTGAAAAGCCCAAGGGGTAGTCACCCCCCATCACTGCTTCTCCAGAGTAGTTTTCCATCATCCTCACACTGATTAATTCCTGCCTCGTGCTCTGTGTCTGTATTCCCACGTGCCTCCCCTACCAGCTTCCCTCCCCAACCCCTCTGTGCCTGTGTAACCTCTGAGCTGGTCCTTGCCCCTTAGGACAAATGCACTCATCCAGAAGACGTCAAGCTCTGCACAGTTATTGTGAAGTCCAATGGGAGCTTCCAAGTTAATAAGCGCAAAGTGGTGAGTGTTACAGAGAAGTGGTAGCTTTTCAGAGCATTTAGCCTTCCCCCTCTCACCCCTCAGGACATGCAGTTAATCTATGCAGGGTGGGAGAAAAATAAAGAGCAAAGGTTGCCATTCGATCTCACCATTTAAATATTCTTCCCATTCCTTAGAGTGAAGCAGGGGGTTTAAGAGGATAGAGTTCAAAAAGCCAGACTTAATCTCACCTAAAGATCAGCTCTAAAAGCCACGGCATTTGAACATTTTGTGTCTTTGATTTCCTTCTCCTCTCTGATACTTAAATCTTGGACTGCATTGGCTTTGTTGGGCTTTGCTTGTTGGTTTAATTTTTATTTACTTGCACTCTGAAAACCTAACTAAAAAATCTGTGGGGAGTGGAGAAAGCATCTCTCTCATTTCTGAGCCTCTCTGTGCAATAAAGGAGAATCCTTCAGTGAAGTTCTGTCACTCCCATCTACCCAAAATATCTGTAAACATTTCACAGCCCTTTCTCCAGGCGCCATGTAGGGAGGGAGAAGAGGGATTGACTGTTCTCCAGCATCATCCAGCTTCACTCTGTAAGGAATGTTCCTTGCTCCTCTCTGTATATTTATCTGTCTTTCTGTTGTGGACATTTGATTCTTGTCCAGGAGGCAGAGAGTCACATGGAGGAGATGGAGATGGTGTCCAGCACCAGCCCCCCCGAGAAAACCACCTTCAAACCCGCAGCACCAAGTCACCACCAGCTGGTCGTGCCAGTTGCCTCTAACAGGGGCAACAACTCCACCCTGCAGACGTCCCTCAACAGCCCCGGGAGAGTGGAGAAGAATGGACATGCCAAAGAAACACACCACACAGCCAAGGTCTTCGAGATCCACTCCCTGCCCAACGGCAAGACGAGGAACTTCCTCAAGGCTGTGACCAGGAGGAAACTGTCCCAGCAGAAGGAGAAGAAGGCCACCCAGATGCTGGCCATCGTTCTTGGTGAGTGCCCTGGTGCTCCTGCAGGAATCCAGCCCCTGCCCGGGCCTGGGGCAGCCAGTCTGGATGCCCAGCACAAACTATTTGAGCCCTCCCTAGGAATAATTTCACTTGATATGTGGGATATACCCGTGGGAAGGGTCCCTCCTGCCCAGCCACGGGCAGTGCTGCACAAAGGGTTCAGAAAGCTGCCCCTCTGTGGGGGTGTCTGGGCTCCCAAAGCACGCCTGGGTGCAGGGGCACAGCCCAGCAAGGAACTGGCACCCCAGAGGCCAGAGTTTCTGATGCATCCGCTCTAATTACATGAGCAGAGAAGTCCTTTAGTACCTGCACAGAACACAGACCGCAAACAGCAACTTGCTCCTCGGGGAAGTATTTTTCCCTTATCCCCAAAACAACCTCGCTGTCCTCGGCCTCAAAAATCTGTCCAGCTTTCAGCAATCACAGTGTGTCTCTCTCCCTTCTCCCTCCCAGGTGTTTTCATCATCTGCTGGCTCCCCTTCTTCATCACCCACATCCTGAACATGCACTGCGATTGCAGCATCCCCCCGGCCATGTACAGCGCCTTTACATGGCTGGGCTACGTCAACAGCGCTGTCAACCCGATTATCTACACGACCTTCAACGTCGAGTTTCGCAAGGCTTTCATGAAGATCCTCCACTGCTGAGAGTCAAAAAAAAAACAAACCAGCAGCAGCATTTTTATGGGGAAAACAAAACAAAACAAAAAAAAACCAACAAAAAAAAGAGAGGAAGGAAGAGGAAGGAGGAGGAGGAGGAGGAGGAGAACCCCCACGCCATTCACGCGCGCCCCACGGGCGGCCGCGGAGGGGGCTCGTGTGCCGGGCATGAGGCCCCGAGGGTGACAGCAGTGCTGTGCCCACACCTCGGTGGGGTCCCCTCATCCCTCGGGGCGACCTGTGGGGCAGCAGTCCCACAAGGGCACTTTTCGGAGCTGCCCTCGCACCGTGCTCGAAGCGGGAGCGAGAGCCGAGGCACGCTGGCCCGATTCCCGCCTGTGGCCATCCAGCCTCGGGAGCATTGGACACAGACAGCCTCAGAGCCACGGGGAGGTGGTGGTGGGTCACTCAACTCTCACCAAAGACAAGACCATCTTTTCCGCTTCGCAACAGGAGCCAGAAACCGGCGGAGCTCGCGGGAGCTCCGCTCAGCAGCTTTGCCTTCACCTCCAGCTGACTTACCCGGTGTTAAACTGCTGAAGCCTTCAGAAAAAAAACCCCACACCGACACTTTAGGAGGTCCCCAAGCGGGTCAAGAAGGTTCTGCCACCCGCAGACCCAACCCTGCAGCAACGTGGGCCTACCAGCCATGGGCAGGAGGAAGAAGGAGGGATCAGTCTCATGTTCTGCCACTACAACGGTGTAAATACGAATAAACAGGATGAATTACAGGAGCCCAAGCCAAAAAAAAAACCAAACAAAAAAAAGGGAGATGGAGAGAGAAACTCGAGAAGTGGTAGCTTGTCTTGCGTGGCGTACATCAAACAGGACACCCTCATGTCTCATCAGCAGCGATTTCTGCCCACCAGCATCTCATCTCCAGTCTCTCACCAGGAGTGCCCAGCCCGGGAGGAGTGCTGGCGTGGTGAATGTAGAAACCCCAGGACAGGGTGCCAGGGGAGCCCTGACCTCCTCAGGTGGGAGCTGGAACAAGTCAGCCAAGTCAGGTCTGGCTCTTCTCACCTAAATCAGGGTGCCACTGAGCCCAGGACCCCCTCGGGTCTGATTTGCCTCAGTCTCTCAGCAGAGAGTGCAGAATAACATTGTGCCTAATTTAGATTGACACTGTAGGAGATAAAACTGTGTTTTGGAAAAAGCCAGAATAAAAACCCTCAAGAAATCCCCTACCCGGACCAGCTCCTGTGTCCGAGTTGGACTCTGGACAGGTCTGGATGTTCCCAGCATCCCTTACTCCCTATTTTTCCATGGATTATAGGAGTTGAAAACCCATAACAGCATAATTCCACCACGCCGAGTCTGGCATTGCCAAATCCACACTGTACTTACTAACTGTACTCAGCTCACAGTATGTTTTGCAATATCTCTGTAAATAAAACAGAGCAAGACGAATAAAACCACGCGGAAATAGGCCTGGCTAGAGATTCCTGTAGGCTGTGGAGCAGCAGATGATTGCAATAGCCATAATGCAGAGGCAGACTCCCTACCTGCTGTTTTCTGAAGATGCTAAAAACACAGCCCAGAGAGCAATATGATCCCCTTTCTCTCTATGCAGTTTGTGGCGCATTCACAGAGTTGCTGCTTCAGAATAGGTAAAATTCAGTGCCAAGGGTTTCTCCAATTCCCTGGTTTTCCTGTGTTGCTAACAAAGCATCTCCCTGTGCTGGCAGGGGCTGTTCCAGCTCTGTAGCAGGAAGAGATTATGTCAAGCAGCACCAACATATAATCTCAGCTGTTTTCTGAAATGGAAACAGCAGTCCCACCCTAATCCAAAAGGTTTCCATTCTAACCCTGCTGTTCCTGGAAGAGTGCTTTTAATATTCAGCCCACAAACTTGTATAACATTCAGGCTCTTCAAGGTCTGTTCATAGCTACGAACTGGAAACACTGACTGAAGAGATCTCAGACATACCTTGGTGTTTGGGGGGGTTTTTCTTCCCCCCCCCCCCAACCCAGTTTTAACCAAGCAAGTTCGCTCAGTGGTGGGAATCAACTCAGACTGGCATCCCTGACAACGTTCACAGAATGACAGAAAGTCAGTTGGGTTTTGGGCAGAAAAATAGTAACAAGTTACTGGTCTATTTTCTAACATAGTTACAAGGAGAAAGATGCCATTTGTCTTAGTGAATTAACAGGTGGGGAGCTGAATTAAAATAGAAAATAATATGCATACAGACAAAAAAAAAAAGCTTTAAAGCATTTGGAAGTTGCCATAGGTGATATTTGCCCTGCACTAAAACGTGGTGTGAGCTTTCAGAATAAGGAATGTGAAGAACATCTTAACTTTGTGCCATAGTTGTACTTGGTGTTCAGTGTTAACCCAGGGTAAATCATCGTCTCCAGTACCGTGTACCTTGCTCCAGGATTTAGTCTCTGAATGCAGGTGCAGAACCTTACAGCTCAACTCACCTCAACCACTACACGAAAAACTCTTCCAAAACACTGTGGAGGGGAAAAAAAAGCTGCTGAAAAAGGGCCAGTGTCCTCCCTGTGTTTGCCAGCTTGGACCAAGGAACCCAGGTGTCATTTCCTAGAGCTCAGGTGTTCGTGAGGAATTACCTGCAGCCCACCCTTCATCCCAGAGACGTTTTAAGCCGCTCATTCCCAACACTCCAGGCTCAAAGGTATCTCCTGGGAACACTTATCTCCCCACTGGCCTTGGAATGGTGGCGGTGCCGTGTCTGTTCACCTCTGCAGGTTTTCCTTTCCCATCCACACTTCCGACCGACAAACTAAAGCACTTTTCCACCCGCGAGTGGAGCCTTCGTGACCCTTTTGGAGGGAGGACCAAATCGCACCATCACCTCTGGCTTCACAAAGAATATAAACCAATGCCAAGGGCAAGGGCAGGCTCTGCCAGCTTGCTTACACAGCACCTGACACAAGGACAGCCAGCCCGTGGCTGGGGTGGAGGATGTTTGCAGAAGCCTCTGAAGAATCATCGGAATTGAGCTGCGTCGGGAAGGACTCTGAGGCCTCCTGCCCACAGACCTGAACCTGCCAAATACAGAACCTCACTGTTCCTTCCACTCTGGAACAACACACTGCTTTCCCAAAGACTCCTGAGGGCAGGACATGCTGGGGATGGATCTGGTTTTTAAGACACACCCGCGAGAAGATTCCGATTCCTTGTGTGCCCCCCCCAGAACTTTGCTACGGCCCCTCTTTTGTGATTCATTATTTATAACCGAGGCTTTAGTTCTGCTTATTGAGTCTTCCCGTTCCTGCTTTTCCTCCCTGTGATTCCCAGCTTGCTGAAGCCCGGGATGGGGGGCTCTGGGCACCCCCAAACAGGTTTGAATTAAAAGCCAGTGAATTCTGCCTGCACTGTATTTGCCGCTTGCCTGCTCGCTGCCACTCCACCGTTCATCTTCCTGACTGGAGACTAAATTAACTACAGTAGGTCTAACCAGCTTATTAAATCCTGCTGGAAAAATAAACAAACAAACAAACAAACAAACAAAAAAAGGAAAACTGGAAAAATAAAGCCACTACCTCCGTGGTGGAAATCTGCAGTGCAAACTCGGCTCCCTGAGGAGCCAGGAATGTAAAAATGCCCGACACCAACAAATGTCTTCATGCAGCACTGTCATTAAACAGAGACTTGCACAAGCCACCCTGGTGTTACATGGCTGTTTCTGTTCTGTTCAACACCAGCAGTGTGAGGGGGCACACAGTACAGACACGAACAGGAAAATCCACCTTCAGATCAGATCTTGTCTTTTTTTTCTTTCCCGGCTTGTTTCTTGGAATAGTTGCATTTTTCCCTTTTCTCCCTTATCCCAGTCTATCTTTAGGAATTCTAGTGTTTGTTCAGCCTGAAGCTATGAGGACCCGTGCTGGAGAACTTCACTGTTTCATTCAGGAATATTTATATTTGTGTTGCACTTACTGTGGCTCTTTTCTCAAGCTACCCACTGAAACATTTGCTATTAATGCAGGTGAACCTCAGCCTGACTCAGTCAGCACTTTTGGCTAAAGATTACTTTCTCTATACAAAAAGAATTAAAAAAAAAAGAAAAAGAAAAAGAAAGAAAATCCTAGTAAAGAAAATTATCTATTTCCAAAAATTAACGAACTAAAATTTCATTTTAATGCTATTTTGGGTCCTTGGCATGAGCCAAAGGTTTTAATACCTGTTTTCGACCAACACAGGACAAAGATAATCCCTGCCCTGAAGCCCTCAGTTCATACAGAAATCAGAACCTCCAGAGCTACTGAGTACAAATGAGCCTTTAATTCTCCTTGTTGGATGATTCAACTCAGTGCCTCTGTGACTGAGGAAAAATTAGGGTCTCCAGTGACCCCCTCCCCTCCCCGACACAACAGAATAAATGATATCCCAAGATGAAACGGGGCGCACACCACTTGTTTTCAGCCTGTCTGGCCTCAGCCTGGCAGGATCAAAGGCAGCTCCTCTGACTTCACCCTTGCAGCCAGATTTGATTTCTGGGGACTGCAAAGCACCACTGACACCACCCAA
Source organism: Pseudotriccus pelzelni (assembly GCA_035584735.1). Lineage (NCBI taxonomy): Eukaryota > Metazoa > Chordata > Aves > Passeriformes > Tyrannidae > Pseudotriccus > Pseudotriccus pelzelni. The sequence continues at coordinate 15,335,296 of JAWMRA010000020.1, forward strand.
AAGAGATAAACCAGAGTGACCTGCCTATCTCCCGGGGCATCTGAGTGAGTCTTACAGCCCCAGGTCGGGCCTGACACATCCGTGGATGTGCTTTGTTCTGCACACCCAGCAAATAAATAAATAATAAAAAAAATTAAACCAGTTACACTTGTTAAATTAACTCCCTCTCTTTAATCAAAGCTTCTTTTAATAATCTCAACTGCTCCCCCAAGCTTTTTGACGATACCAGACTGTCTGCTTCCTAAATAGCTTTTGACTCATAAATAACTTTCTCCACCAAAGAAAGAGTGATGGATGGTGGACTAAATATAATTAAGGTATAATGAATAATTAACAGAACGAGAAATGCCTTTAAAGAGACTTAAAGCAGCAAAGCAAAGCCCAGGCCCTTTAAATGAGGGAAAAACATTCTACATTCCCAAGCTGCCATGCTGGGCCCGTGGAGGAAAAGTGGGATAATGGAAGCAAAGGGAGCACATTTACCCCAGCTTAGCATCGCTTCCCTGCTGCACTAATCAACTGCATCCCTGGCTCTGATGAGGTGGGGAGGGGACACCTCTGCCAGCTCAGCTGCAGCCTCCGTGCCAGGCTCAGGGAAGGGCACCAAGGGAGCAGCACAGAGGGTTTGTGCCGTGGCTGCGGGTGAAAGAGCCGCCCCTCGAGGTGCTGGGCTCTGGGGCACGGGGGCACGGCGGGCTGTGCGGCAGAGGGGCAGGGAGCTGATGGGAACAGGCCCTGCAGGGGTTGTGGGGCTCAGGTAAGTCAGTGAAATCCTGACTCCACAGCAACCTGCTGGTTTCAATCCCCGTGCCCACCCCCCCGCGCCTGCTGCCCCCTCCACCACCTCACTGCCATCGCCTGGAACCACGGGCTGGGCAGCTTTGGAAGGGACCTTAAAGACCGCCTCGTTCCAACCCCCTGCCAGAGCCACCTTCAGCAGCACCTTTCTGGCTTTAGTCCCTCCCCAGCACACCTGCACTGCCCTTTTATTGAGAACAAACCTGCCCCGGAGACAGGGAGCCACATCAAACTTCAGGGCAGGCGGAGGAGAAGATCCAGGCTCTGTGCAGGTCCTTTCTCCCATAGCTGGCATTGTGGGCTGTTAACAGTGACCCCTGCCCATGGGGAAAAAAGAAACCAGTAAAATTCAAGCGTCCTCAAGGCTGTCCTTGCTTCCTACCTGTGCTCACCTGGGGTGTCATTACAGGTAAACCCCTTTCAGCTGTGTGCAGAGCACACGTGAAGGGCTGCAGGCATCACCTGGGAAAAGTGGGGTCAGAGCTCCTAGAACTGCATCGAATGTTTCATAACAGCCATTGTTAATATTTATTTAATAATGAAGCCAAGAAGCTGCATTTTTTTATTCACACCGTGGGGGGGGGGAAGCGAGAAAAGCCCAAATTATTCTTAGCCGTAAATTTAATCTCCAAATGGTAAGAGCAACACGGAGAATCTCTGTGCAGCTCTTGTGAGGGTGAGTTCAGAGAGCTCTGTCAAACCACCAGCTGGAAAATGTACAGAGCTTCAGAGGAAAACCCAGGAGCTGCAAATGTGATTGAAGCAGACAGGTTATGAGCTGAGAGCTCGTCTGTGCGAAGAAATGGCCAGTCAGTGCCAGTCTAAACAAATATGTACATCTCTCAGAACACCTCCCTCCCTCCCTCCCTCTGGGAGCTTTAGTCAAAAAGAAAAGTGACTTTGATCTGGCAGAATTCTTCGAGTTTGCTAGAAAAAAACCAAAACCAAACCAGCAAGGTGGCCAAGCAGCTGCTGTGGGTCCTGTGAAGGGACTTGGCACAAGGATGACTCTGCTCACAGCGGGGGCAGCCAGGGATGCTCTGAAGGTGACAGAAATGTGGTGCCACGTGCTTTGGGGAGCAGGTTAAAACCACATTTCTGGGCCCACGTCAAACCCATTGCCGTGGATGATCCAGTGACACACAGCTGGTAATCAGGTGCTGCTCCTGCCTCCCTCTGGGAGGGAACAGCACAGGTACAGGGCAGGCTGTGAGGGTTTGACTCCAAACACGACTGGTGAGTGTGGGGATGAGGCTCAGGACCCAAAGCCAGTGAGTAGGCTGGCTGAAAACAGACACACCAGCAGAAATGCTGCTGCCTTTGCAGCGCTGCACACCCACCTTGCACCGTGGTTTGCCATAAACGACAGCACAGGAGCAGAAGAACAGGCAATCCGTGAAGGCTGGAGTCTGCCTCGATGCAAAAAGTCACACCAAATGAACCTGGGGATGAGGATTTATAACTGAATTATTGCGGCTTGCAATTTGCTGGGCTCCAGTTAATTGGCTTTGTGCGTGTTCTCAGCTGGTGGCAGATGCTCCGGGGCACGTTCCTTCATTATGCTGACACTAACGTGCCTACCTGGCTCTTGCCACCAGCTCAGATTATGCAGACCGTGATTTGCTGGGGCTCAGGTAGCGCCTGTCACCTGTTTAGACGCCTTTTGTGCCTGAGCCCACCCGTCAGAGGGAACACTCAGCTCCGCAGCAGCTCTCGGGGTGTCTGGTGAGAGGCACGTCTGATTGCCCGTGTGATAAACCAGCCCCAAAGCACTTCAAAGACGAAACCAGAACCACTGGGGAAGATTACAGGGGGTGCAGCGCTGGGAACTGGGACACGATTCAGAGGTATCAGGGAAAATGCGGGTAAATTCCACCTTCTTCCTAATTAAAAAGGGCAGAGGGAAGTTTTCCGCGAGAGAGGCTGATTGAGACGCTCCTCCTCACCCAGCCAAAGACAGGCTGGCTGAGTGCAGCCAGGAACCAGGCACTGAAACCCCAAAGCCTTGGGGAAGAGCTGCCACCCCGCAGCCACAAGCACTGTGGTGCCACCAAAGTGGTCCCAGCAGTGGCACAGGGCTCCCCCATTCCAGGGGGCTCATCCCGATGTTAAAGGGGATGTTAAAGTGGATTTAGTGCCTGCAGAGGAGGAGCTGTGTGGGACTGGGCTGAGGGGGCGCACAGGCACCCTGGACAGGTTAACTCAGGAGCAGAAAAGCTGTTTTTTTTGGCATCAGGACTCATCCCCCAGTCCAAAAGTCCCAAATCCACGTCTAAACTTCAGGCGTAGTAAAGTGGGTTTGAAATTTTCCCCTCTTCCCACAAACACAGGGAGTTTTCCAGCTTTTAGCTGAATTCCACCTTTTTCTCTGCTTTTGTCTCTCTGTTCCTGCCATGGTGGCTGCTGTTGATTTTTCTCCCTGTTACTTTCTGAACGTGTCTGAGGGGGTTCGTGCCCTGTGACATTTTCCTGCCCTCCCTGGAGCGTCCAGGGATGAGCCACGAACAAAACACAACTGTGGCTCAGCCAACAGGAGCAACAAATTGGGCAGCAAATCGACCTCCTCAGCTCTCCTGGGGGGAATCATACCGGGTGTTAGACAGCTATTTAAGCAAAATAAAGGCAGGTCAGTCTGAGCAAAACCTTTTGGCAGACTGGAGTCTCTTCCAAAATGAGAAAATTGATTCCCTGAACTCCTTCTAAGAGTTTTTTTTCCCCTGCTCGGAGCAGACATTAAAGTTTGTCCAAAGAACAGCAATAAAATCTTCATGGTGATAAGAACACTCCTCTTGTTAAGAAATAAGCCTGTGCTGAAGAGCAGTAAAAGTGCCGTGGAATGAGTCCAGATATGCCCCAAACTTCAGTTCTGTCACAGCTAAATTCTCTCAGCATCCATAACATTTTTTTTTTTGTTTCATTCTTAGCTGTTGCCCGTGGAAGTGATCTCCAGCTGATGTTTTCTCAGGGCAAGTCAGAGCAACGTGTTCCACGATATCCCCTCCCCAGACTGTCCCCAGGGTGCTGCACTCAGCCCTCTCTGGGGCTGTGACTGCAGATGCTGTCAGGCTTTAATCACCATCAGTGTTGGGGCTGGGTTTGTTTGGGGTTTGGGTGTGGGTTTTTTTCCCCCCAAAAATAAGACAATGAGGCCAGTAGCAAATTGCAGAGGAGAAGAGTTCCCTGCTGTGCCCTGAGCCACGAGAAGGGAAAGCAGCAGCTGATGAAAGGATCAAAGGATGTTAAACTTGCTGGGGGTGAAATGCCTGGAAGGAGAACACAGCAAGTGCTCCTTGATACCCAGTCAGGCCCCTTTTTCCCATCACTCTAATGGAAGTTGAGCTCACACCCGTGTGCTGGGTGGGGAGCTGCTTTTTGAAGTGATACGTGGCTTTATTTCAAAGGAAGAGGATTAAAATACTCCCTAAAGCTGGGGAGCAGCACAGGTTAAGTGCTGGATAGTCTGGAAAGAGAGCAGCCAGAGCAGGATTAATTATGTCAGGCCATGAAAAGGCTGTGGAGGGAGTCAGGAATGTCTCACACTGACGTCTGATACAGCACAGAGCCTACAACCACCTCCTTGGAATAAAAAGAAACACATAGAATTCACTATTTCTTCTTACATTAAAATCGCTCCCTCCTACATTCACATCATTGCTGTCAGAAACATCTTGATTTTCCACACCTAAGGGGCTATGGAAAAAAACAAGCATTTCTGCTAAAAATAAACTTCTTCCCCCTCCCCCCCCCCCAAGCTGTATTTATTCAGATCTGTTTTCCTCTAAAAATGTAGGGCTATTTAAATTTTAATTTCATCACATACCTACATAATTGCAGCGCCGCCAAACAAACAAATCGCAGTCACTGGGAAGCAGGAGCGGTGCAGAACACAGATGCAAAGGGATTTAATTTCAGGACATTCGCGGATGTTTCCCCCCCTCCCCCAGAAGAGCTCAACTTTGCACTGAAATGGCCACATTTTGATCTCCTTTTACCTCGGAAGTGTTACTGCTCTGAGTGACATGTGACGGATCCCCTCTGACTCGGTAAGGTTGGACACCTCTCAAGCGGAAAATTCTTTATCGTGGAATGCTTTGGGTCGGAAGATCATCTCATTCCACCCCCTGCCACGGGCAGGGACACCTCCCACTAGCCCAGGTTGTTCCAACCTGGCCTTGGACACTTCCAGGGGCAGCCACAGCTTCTCTGGGCACCCTGTGCCAGGGCCCAGGAATTCCTTCCCAATGTCCCATCTGCCCCTCTGGGGGTGGGAAGCCATTCCCTGTGCGCTGTCACTCCCAGGCCCGTGTAAATAGTCTCTCTCCATCTCTCTTTAGGCTCCCTTCGGGTCCTGGAAGGAACAATCGGGTCACCCCGAAGCTGAAGCAGCGAGGGGGAAAAGTGACAAAGTGAGGAACTGCTCACCCGAGCAGCTCTGGGCACCTCAGAGACACCACTTTTGTGCCATAAGGACCAGCAATTTTGATCTCCTTGAATTCACTCGAGGGCTGGACTCGACGTGGCCCCTCCTGACTCGGAACAGACGCCCTGTGGAGTCCAAGCAGTGCGCTCAAGAAAAGAGCTGTTCAGGCGATTCCTGTCCCCCCACTGCTCCCTTCACAGATACCCCTGGCACGAGCTGAACACGATACAACCATCAGGGCATTTATCAGCACCGATAAAGTGCTGATAAGAGAGAGGGGGGGGAGCAAAAAAAGAGGGGAGGGCAGTGGGGGGGAAGATGGAGACCTGAAATTAATTTTAGAAATAACAAGCTGCAGGTTGCAGAGTCACAAAGCGGAGGCTGGAGTGCACTTTTCCCAGAGTTTGTAAAGACTCATTTAATTTCTATAGAAACTGAGCAGCAAACAGGTAATTTTCTCTGCAAATTGCTTCTATCACCTCTGTAATGCTCTGCAAGAGGAATGTATTTCCCTCGTGTCTTCTTAATCCCCCTGCTATTTTCATTATAAATTTAATTAAGCTCTTCTAGAGAACGTTCCATGACATACGAGCCGAGTTTTGGCTTTCTGTCAGAGTGAGGACAGAAAGGAGCTGATGAATTATGTGGCAATTTGGGTTTCTTTTTGCTGTGTAAATATTTCAAACGATATTAAGCAGTGGAGACATTTGCTGAATCAATACAGCTGAAGTTGAGGGAAAGAGCTGCACAGAAAGGTCTGAGAATCCAAAGTATTCCTTCCAGCCAGGCCTTTCCTTCTTGGACAAAACCCAGAGCTGCCATTTGTGGGACACCAAGAGGGACTGGAATGAACACCAGAGGTTCCTGTCACAAATTTGAGCCCTTGAGGGCACACCTTGAGGAAAGGAAACAAGCACAAAGAAAGTGAAAGAAAGAAGGAAAAGCAAACAAACAAACAAAAGAAAACCAACAACCAAACCAAAACAAAACCCCCAAACAAACCCCAAGGAAGCCAAACAAACAAACAAGAAAGAAAGAAAAAGGAAACCAAACAAAACGAAAGAGGAAAAACCACCCCCTTGATTTAGTTCAGTTATGCTGAGGCTTTGAGTTATCTAAAAACCTGAGGAAATCACTGAAACATCAAAAAACATGGGCAAAGGTTTTGCCTTTTCCGCTCTGCTGGGACACAGAACCATCAGGAACAGAGGACAGGAGCCACAGCCCTGTTATCTGCATGACAGAGGCACTGAACCCACCCTGAATGTCAGCTCCTCCCAGCACAGAGCAGGCAGAACAAGGGCTGGATCCTTTCACTGAGCTCAACAACGATCGGCATCAGCCATCACACTGCAGGATTTCCCTGACTAACCCTCCCAGATCCCCGGGAGAGACCAGGGTGGTTCCTGAGAGCCACTCAGGAACTTCTTGGCATTTGGGCTTCAATTAGGAGCCTTCCCTCAATTCCTTGGGCACCAACTTCGTGCACAAGGGTGTGATTATCCCTCCTGCCCTGCACTGCAGCTGGAGAGTGAGGAGAGCACTGGCAGCAGAGCAGTCCCCTCAAAGCACTGGAGGGACGGAGTGGCATTAGTCTGGAATTCCTTTCCTCTGTGCTGCATCCATTTAAATACTCTCTACTAGGGATTTTTTTTTTCCTTCCTTGCTTTATTTAATTCTTGTTACAAAAATGAGATGTCGGCAACCTGACACATTGCTGTACCGTATGGCTGGTGTCTATTTGCAGCAGCAGGTGAGAATCTCATGATTCAATTCCCACCTGTGCCAAGGGTCATTTTAACACCAATTTTCTCTGTAGGGAAACATGGAATAAAAGCAATAAAATCTGTGGAAGACATGTATATATGCTGTGCACAGCTTCAGCATTGCCTGTATGAACAGGAACCACATACATCCCTTTCCATCCCTGCACAGCAAGAATTAAACAGGAAAGCATTGCCTAAAGCCAGTATCACCAAGGCAAAATGTTCTACAAGCTTGGCCAGACTCTGGGAAATAATTTGTCAGCTCCCTTCTGCAGCTTCATTTTTCTTTTACTCTTTACTGTTCATGCTGAGAAACTTCCATTTAAAGAAGGAAAGTAGTCACTGGGTGACAGCACAAGGTGCTCTAAGGAATAGCACCTGATGCTGGGAAACTCGAGTCATAAATGCCAGGGCTGATGAATTCACAAATCTGTCCTTCCTGGAATGCGTCTGGGTCTCGAAACCTTCTCATCGCTCACCAGAGTCCTGCTCCCCGGTCTGTTCAGCACCGAGTCCTTGCCCTGGAGCAGCGTGATGATGTTTTCCCTCTGGTGCCTGACTGCCAGCTGCAGGGCTGTGCAGCCGGTGATGTCCTCCACGTCCAGCAGCGCCCCAGCCTTGATCAGGGTCTTGACGATGGCCATGTTGCCCTTGAGCACGGCGAGGTGCAGGGGCGTCCAGCCCACCTTGTTCCTGGCGTTGACGTCGGCCCGGCACTCCAGCAGGTTGATGACGGTGAGGAAGGAGCCCCTGAGGACGGCGAAGTGCAGGGGGGCCCAGCCCGACCCCTCGGGGACGTTGGGGTCGGCGCCGCCCCCGAGGAGCTCGCACACCACGGGCTGGTCGCCGTAGCGCGTGGCCAGGTGCAGGGGGGTCCAGTCCATGCTGCCCCGGGCGCTGAGCCGGGCGCGGCTGCGCCGCAGCAGCCGGATGACCTCCACGTGCCCCTTGAAGGAGGCCAAGTGCAGGGGGGTCCAGCCTTTGTCCGTCCTCAGCTCCACGTTGGCGCCGTGCTTGACGAGCTTCTCGCAGATGAGCAGCTTGCCCCTGACGGCGGCCAGGTGCAGGGCGCTGTAGTGGTTCTGGTCCAGGCTGTTCACGCACGTCCCGTTCTTCAGCAGGTAGTGCACCACCCTGAACTTGCCCCTCTCCACGGCCACGTGCAGGGGCGTCCTGTGGTTCTTCTGCTTCCTCTCCAGGTCGGCCCCTTGGCTGGCCAGCAGCTTCACCAGGCCCACGTGGCCGAAGCACGCCGCCACGTGCAGGGCGGTCTTCCCGTCCGCCTCCTGGGTGTTGGAGTCGGCCTGGCGGGACAGCAGCACCCGCGCCACGTTCTCGAAGTTGTTCTGCGCCGCCAGGTGCAGGGGGGTCCACCCGTCGCGCTCCTGGGCGTCCACCCGGGCCTGGTGGTCCAGCAGCAGCCGCACCGTCCTGTCGTCCCCGTTCTGGGCGGCGAAGTGCAGCGGCGTCCAGCCGTCCTCGTCGGGCACGTTGGGGTCGGCGCCGTGCTCGATGAGGGCGGAGCAGATCTCCGGCAGCCTCTTCTGCACAGCCATGATCAGCGGGGTGTAGCCACAGTCCACCCGGCTGTTCACGTTGGCCTTGCAGCTCAGCAGGAACTTCACCTTCTCCACGTTGCCCTGGATCACCATGAGGTGGAGAAGGGTGAGCCCGTTCTCGTGGACCCTGCAGATCTCCTCGGACAGGATCTCCTCTGGGCTTTCAGCCTCGCCGTAGGGAGCTGGGAGAGGAACCTCCTGGTTATCCGTTTCTAAAGGCAGGGAGACAAAATAGGAGAAAAAAAGAGTAAATCCCAGTGAAACCGGGAGGGAGAGCCTGTGACTCCCTAGAGTGAAAGGAAATAAAGGCATTTTAGAGAGAGGGAGTATGAAATGAGGCCAGTCCACTGCTCTGCAGCCTCTCAGAGGGCAGTGGGACATGTGGCCTCTCCCTCATGGGAACTGTATCTGCTTTTTCCCGCAGAGTTCATTTTCCTTAACTGAAAACAACACCCACGTGGAAAAGTTCATGAGCCACATCCTCCTACAAAACCCAGAGAGTTTTGGTAGGCTTCCCCTTCTCTATTTTTCAACCATTAAGAAAGTCCCCCACTTACCACCACTCCTGGTGTCTCGGGGGAAGGTGAACTCCTCTTTGTCACTCTCGTTTTCAGGAAGGGGAAAAGAAAAAGCCGTAAGACAAAGGTGCTCAATTGCATTCTGTGATGTCTGCACACAGTCCTTGGCTGCTGCTCTAGAGTTCTGTGTTATCATTCAAATTTTATAATTTTTATTATTGATTATCATTGTATTATCATTTTCATCCAACCGTGTTACTGCACCCAAAACTCAGCTGGGCAAGTCAGGACACAACAGGAATGTGGGAGCCCGAAAATGATCTCTGGGTGTCAAGGAGCTCCTAAACATATGCATATTCTGCTTCCTTACTGCATCATGTGCCTGTGGCAGCATCACACAGTCATTCCTTTGTTTTTAGGGACTCCCAGCCCGGCCCCCCCAGCTCTTCAACCCTCTGTGCTCTGGTCTCTTGTTTCTTGCTGACTGCAGAGCTTGGCAAAACCTCTAAATGCCAACAGTTCTCAGCCCCTATTTCTCCCTCTGTAAAGCTCAGTTCTGGACACAGTTCCACTCTGGCAGGTGGAAGAAAACTGCACGTTTCTTATCCCCATAAATGAATTGCAGGTGCACAACCTGTGCAAACACACTGAGCAAAGGTGCTGAAGTGCCCTTGTCTGATGAGAGAGGAAACATTCTCGAGGAGTGCTGAGCACACGGACTCAGTGGGATTTCCTGAGTGGCCCTGGGGAGTTCTCCTCACCTGCTGGTTCCCAGAGATGGCAGGTTTGTGGGACATCTTCCTGACCAGGCGCTCGTTCTCCGGGTCCACCACCAGGCTCTGTATCAGTGCCAGCAGCATGTCCGTCTCCACAGGGATATCTGCCAGAGCAACACTGTCAGCTGTGCAGGCTGCCCAGGGGCTCACATCCCAGGCAGGACACAAGTCTTCCATGGGAAGAAAGGGAAAAAGGACACAGAGGATGCCTGACAGCACCAGGGGTTAAATGGGTTTACGGTCACCGGGCGCTTAAATCTCGGAGACGCCACCTGGGAAGTGACACACAAGCTCATTAATCCCTGCAGCTGGTTTTCGGATAATCCCATCACATTCCCACCTGAAAAGCTCGGCCTTTGCTTGGGGTCTTGGTCCCAGCACCTCTTCATCAAGTCCACCATCTGCTGGCACTCCCCGGGCCAGTCGTCGCTGATGAGCTCCAGCCCAGGCCTCTTCCCCGCGGCCACCTTGACGATGATGGCCATCATGTTGGCTCCTGGAACAGAGCAGCACACACCAGGCTTGCCCCCTGCCAGGGCAGCTGCAATGAACACTCCCCGGGTGCAGAGCGAGGGAGAGGGGCTCACACTTACCTGCGTAGGGTTTCTTCTGCATTAGCACCTCCCAAATGACGATGCCGAAGCTGCGGGCAAGGGGAGATGGTGAGCGCTCACTCCCGTGTGTACAGAAAATGCACTCGCTGCTTTTACCCTCTCGAGAAATGGGGAAATTAGGGAAGAGGGTTTTCAGGATGGAAGGATTTCACCCCCCAGGCCTAAAGGATCAGGTCTTATGCTTCTATCTCGCACCTCCCTGATGCCCCAGCGAAAGGGTCGGTGCAGTGAATTAGTGACTTAGAGCCTTTCCTGCCCAACTTGGGCTCTCAGTGCCTTTTTCCCACTTCATTCACATTGGGTTTTAGGGGCCTTGACTACTGCAAGTTCATGTGGCCATGCAAATCCTCCTTTGCTTCTTGCCTTTGGTTATTGTTCGGTGCAGAGGCCAAGGAGACAAGGAATTTCCAGACATTTATATGCAGCTTGTGTAAATATGCTTCAAAGCTCTCTGCCCCAAAGGAAAAAAAAATCACATTGAAATCTCCTCTCCATCTGTTACTGACCAAAGCGAAGCTGGATACTGAAGCAGACAGGCAATATTACAGTTGTCTTAAAAGCAAAATGAATCCAAGCAGCGACTGCTATGAAGGAGCAGACACTGTGTGTTCTGGGCTCTAATCTGACTCATTTTTATAACAACTTCCAGCAACCAAACAGGGCGTGATGGCACCTGAGGCAACACAGTCAGCAGCTCTCATGGGATGGGTGCTGCTGGTAAGGGATGATGACTATCCACAGAAAATCCTCCTCCCCCTCAGTCTCCAGCACTGAGGTTGGGGCACCCCGTCACTGCCAGGCTGTTCCCCACATTATAAACCAGGATTTAAGCAAAATGAGGCGATGGGCAGTGCCTCTCGCTCTGTGGAAGGGCTCAGGGAGCTCGCTGGGTGCCCTCTGGCAGCCCTTACCTGTACACATCGTATTTGATTCCCGGGGGTTTGCTGTTCTGCAGGAACATTTCGGGGGGGATGTAGCTCAAAGTGCCCCTCAGAGCAGAGCTCTCAATGTACTGCATTCTGCTGGATTGCTCCATCCATTTGGAAAGCCCAAAGTCTGAGATCTGCAGGCACAAACAGTGAGAGCCTTTTACCCTGAGGTGCTCACACCTCACCCTTCCTCCTGTCAGCTGGGACATGCCCCCCTCCCTCAGGATCAGGGACGTGGGGAGGGTCCAGGCAGCTGGAACTTGGTAAAACCTTGATAAAATGCACTCAGTCCCTGCCACTGGGTCCAGCAGAGCAGCGTTTCCTCCTAGGCTGGAGCCTTAAATTCCCAGGTCTGGCACAGATTCCCAGGCTGACCTCGAGATTACCATGTAATTTGTTTGCCAGTTGCTCCTTATAAGCCCCACTGGCCAATTTTTCATGGGGTGTTCCTGAAGGACTCGACATGCCAGGGTTCTGCACCTGTTTGGCAAAAACAACCTTTCCCTCGTTTGAGAAAGAACCTGTCCCTTCAAACACCCGGTAAGGTCATACCTTGACGTGCATATTCCCATCCAGGAGAATGTTCCCTGGCTTCAGATCCAAGTGCAGCAAAGGGGGTGTCATGCTATGCAGGAAGTTCATAGCCAAGCCCATCTCGTGGATAACCCGGAATTTGAGCTGCCACGACATTTTGTGAGTGGGCAGGATCTTCTCCAAGGACCCCCTGGCCATGTATTCCATCACTATCCCCAGGGGGCTGTTGCAGATCCCGTAGATGGTGACGATGTGCTGGAATTTGATTTTCTCCATCTTGGTGGCCTCCTCCATGAGGCAGTTCATGCTGGTCCTGGAAAAGTGAAAATAAATAATAAAACAGAAAGTGGACCCAGGGCGTTGCCTCAGCTGGTTCACAGGCTCAGCAGCTCTGTGGCAGCTCGGTGACATCCAGCCCTGCCCACCCCGGAAAGATTCACCCCAATATGCCCCTTGAATTCATGTCAACCACATCAGGGGGTGGAACTGGAGGATCTTTAAGGTCCCTTCCAACCCAGACCTTTCTGGGGTTCTGTGGAATTCCCAAGGGATGTTTCATGGCACCAGGAGCAGGCAGAGCTCAGCGAACCGCGGTGTCCCCAGGCCATGCCTTGCCCTACCTGTGCCTCCACCTCTGCCTGCAGCCTCCCGGCCCTGAGCAGGGTGAATGAGGTCCCAGAGGGAGCCCAGACACGCCTGTTCCTCACTGCCAGCTCTGCCAGACCTGCTGCACTGAGGGCAGACCTGTTCCACTGCAGCTTTGTCTTTCCCAGCCTGCCCAACCAGTTGGGGTGCCCCGAGCACCCTGAGAGCAGCCAAGCAGTGAAGTGCCGGGGCTGCCCTTAAAAAGCACACCCTGGGAATGGAGCTGAGCTTCCAGCAACGCCTCACCAGCCCACCAACAGAGCTGAGATGGTTCAGCCAAGCAAAGCCTTCTGCCAGGCTTCCTCCAGCAGCTCCCCACAGAGACACGGACCTGGGTGTGGATGAACTGCAGGTATTGGACAAAAATTGACAGATGCAGAAATAAAACTGATTGATTAAAGTCTTTATACACACACACACACACACCCCAAATGAGAACAAAATGCAAGTGTAATATCTGCAGAGCATAAGCAGTGCAGACTGAGGACAGTCACTGCTCAGGCTGACCCATCTCAGTTGCTGTCAGTAGTAAGAAATCACAGTAGGGTGAGGTTTCCAGCCAGGCAGCATTTTCCCTGCCTGAACGCAGTAAAATTTGAAATTAAATTACTTCCCCAATTCGGTTGTTTTTCCATCAGTTCTGCCTGTACTGTATGTGTTATCAGCAGTGGTTGGCATTACCTGGTTCTGCTCCATCTCCAGCCCCAGGGTGGGTCAGCAGAGGAGTCTCTGCAGGTGACAGACAGAGCAGAAAGCAAAGTGAAGGTGCAGGTGCCCCAGTGAGAGGAAACAGCAGGTCTGGAGGCTCCAGCAAGTGAGGGACCAAAGCTTTGGGAGCCCAGCAAAACCAACTGTAAATTCTCTGTCCCTCAGTTTTAAACCTGGTGTTTTAATGACTGATTTGGTTTAACAGACACACACCAGTCCCAATGTCCAGTGAAAGCTGCAAGCAAGTGATCAGGCGGCTCTTACCCACATTGCCCACCTTTGAGGTGCCCTTCAGCCTCAGATCACAACAGCAACTGTTCTGAGCAACCCTGTTCTTCCCCCTTGCACATCCACTCCTCAGACAGGAAGAGAGGCAGAACTCCAGGCCACCCGTGCTTTTCCCACTCCCTTTGGGTCCCAAAAATCTGGCTTCCCAAGGAGCAGCAGCCACATGAGCCTCTCCCTCGGAGTACCAAAGCACCCCGGGCAGCCAGGGTGGACAGTCTGAGCTGTGGAGCCGGCGGAGAGCGCGGGGTTACCTGTCCATGCCCGAGTCCTGCAGCAGGTACGGGGAGCATTTCACGGCATAAACTGTCCTCCACCTCCTGTGCTTCACCTGGTACACGTGCCCAAAGCCTCCACTGGCCACCTTCACCCAGTCATCCTCGAAGTCCTCCTTGTTGAAGACGGTCAGGCTGCCCAGCTGCCGCTCCCTCTCGGCAGTCATGGCAGGAGAGGCAGCCTGGCTCTCTGCCTCCTGCCTGGCTGGTGTCAGAGGGGAAGAAAGGAGCTCCTCCTGCTCCTGCCCTGCCTGGGGAGTCAGCCCAGGTGAGCCCTGTGCCTGCTGCCAAGAGGAGGATCCCGTGTGTCACTCCCATTTATCATGCAGAGGAGCTGCATGACCTGGCTCCAGGAATACGTCTGCTTTGCTCTCCTGTATCCGGCACTGTGGGAAAATGCTCGAAGAACACAAGATGCAAAGTGGTGCAAACAACAACCCCTTTGCAGTTCCACTGGGCCGAGGGTGGGATTCCTCACCTGGGGCATCACAGGGGAAAGTGAGGCAGGAAAGGGAAGGAAGAGGGAAATCCATGAGGCTCCTGTGCAGGATAAAGAAGGGAAAAACACTCCAGAAAGACAAAGAACGGAGAAAAACCCCCAGAACCAGAACGTGGTGAACATGAGTTCACGAGCCTGAGAAAATGCTTCAGCAGGAATACAAGAACTGCAGTGACCCAGAGCAGACTCCTCAGGGATCAAACCTGCCCTTGGATGCCTGTGAGGGGTGTTTGGAGGAAGGAAGAATACTGGTCTGAGCAGTTCAACCATCCCCACGTGAGCAGCAGGCACAGCACACATCCCTTGGCTGTGACAGGGGTTTAATGGCCTTGGCTGGGTCCGTGCACACAGGGCTGCAATGATCCAGCTCTCCCTGGAAAAGGAAAAAAGCCAGCCAGGCTCTGCAGCCTTTCAGGAAGAAAAAAAACCCCACCAGAAGGTGATTGTTGCCGATTCTCTGCCACTCCCCAAGGTGTGATGCTTCTGGCACAGGTCCTGCCCCGGCCAGCCCATTCCCACCTGCTGGCACTCACCTGCCAGCACCACTGTGGAGCTGAGGACAGGCACAGGAGGACTCCATTTCCCTCATGTTCAGGCACAGGCAAGACAAACACTTACTGCAATGCTCAGTTTTATTACAGAGAGCTCAGGAGAGGGTGAGGGAGTAGGGGAACTCGGCCCGTGGCTGCAGAGTGGCACTGCCCACACTGACCTTTCAGGGGGTGCCCATTTCTGGGCAAACAGCTCAGACCTCAGACACATTCCAGGGCCAGCTTGAATGGCATGAAAATAACCAGGTGGGGCAGTCCTGCTGACCACTTACAGCGTGGCCCCACTGGCAGGGAGATCCTTTCCCAAATTCCTGGAGGCAGGCTGATCCAGGTGGAGCTGTGAGCCCCTCAGGTGCATTTGCCACAAGGTGCTCTGTCAGGGGGCCCTTTCCCACCTGCCCTCTGGCAGCAACGGTGAAGAAACCGGACCCAGAAGCTGAATGTGGCGAGTTCTTTTTCTGTTCTCCCCCATTCAGCCTTAGGGACGAACCCTTTGGCATTCCTGACTTTCTCCCACAGTGTGGAACAGGCAGGTGGTGGAAACTCGTTAGAGAAAACAGTACCATGAGTAAAGCCAAAGGAGGAAGGGACTGGGCTCCTGGGAGGTGAGAAGAGCTGTAAAGCCCAGGGGGTGGAACTCTGGGAGCCCTTGGGTCCTGTCCACATTCCCACATTTTTCCCGACACCGTGTGCTCCCTGATGGCCGGCTCTGGTTTTACTTTAGGCTTTGTTTCGCGTGGCTCTTGTGCCCCCTGCTCTCCTCTCTGCCCTCCTGATTCCCAGTCTGTGCCGCCGCTGCTGCACTCTGAGCTCTGCTCTCCCTCTCAGCGGGGCCACGACCACAGCCCCTTCTCCACCCTGCGGTTTGTGGGCTCATGCAGAGGAACAGGAAGGAAGGGGAGCCCTCTTGCTCCCCTGGGGCAGCAGAAGCTCTACAGAAGCGATGCAGGGCGCAAGGCAGGCACTGTCTCTCCCCGGTCGCTGCGGTGCTGACGAGGAAGCTGCAGGACCAGGCTCCAGGCTCACAGCCCGTGGATGTCTCCAAAGGGGGGGTAGCGGAGGGGTTTGGTTTTTTGCCTGTGGTGCAGCCAAAGGCTTATGAAGGCACTGCCCAGGACAGCAAAGCCAGCGAGTGACCCCAGCAGGATGGGCAGCAGCATGGCAGAACCGGGACCTGGAAACGAGAGAGGGGATCAGGGAGTGAACAGGGAGGGAGGGGAGAGGGAAGGTTAAACACCCCCATCTTCAGAGCATGCCAAGCAGATGTGGCAATTTCTATCCCCAGAGCAGTGAAACGGGCAGTGCCTTTTCAAACACACAGCCTTCTGTGCCGTGGAATGCCACCAGTAAATTGTCTTTGCCTAAACAACTGAGGACATGAGAAATTTGGGATGGTGCCAGTGGATTTAAGGAGTCTCTCACGTTCATGATGTACTGGGTTCAGTGTCACTCTTTTCTAATACCTGGACAAGATCTGATTAACATTAACCAGCTGTTGTATTTCACCTGAGAACAATCCTGACTTGTGACCAACCTCATTCTGCACCAAATGTTTCTAAGGCAGATTTTAATCCAGTTTCCTGTGGCTGGTGTTCCCTTGCCTCTAAATATGGGGGATCTTCCCTAAGCTCAGCACAAAAAATGACTGCCAGGAAAGCTGTTAAAACTACTGCTTTTCTTTTCTTTTTCAGCAAGAAAAGCTGAACAAAAGCTTTTCCAAGAGAGGGACAGAGAAGGTAGAACAGGTGACCCACCTTCCACAGGTTTGTACAGAAACCTGTCCTTTGTCCTCCAAACTGGACCAAGTGAAATGAGGTTGTGCAGGTTTCCGTAGCTGTTCCTGTCACTGGGCTGCAGAACTGGCTCCACACTTTCCAAGCAGTCCTGGGAAGGACACGGAAAACTTCTGGAAGGGTGTTGGTGGCACCTGAGCAGAACCTCCTGCCCCAGGGGTCCACAGCAGGCACAGATCTCCTCAGACTCCACCTCTTCCAGCTCTGCTGCCGTTCCAAAAGCTGAATTGCTAATCCTTGGACCAGCACCCCTGGAAAGCTCCATTCCCTGACTCCTTTTCCCTGGGGATTACCATGACCTCCCCTCCCAGCCGTGAACAAAGGGGTTTCCCGGGTAGGGGTGACCTTGGTGTGATGACTTTGGAAGCACCAGGTCCCTCCTCAGTCCTGCCACAACAGCCCCACCCCACGTACCTGCTCACATCCCGCCTTGCCGTGCAGACACACGTTCAGCTCACAGTGCAGATAGGCCACGGAGTGGTTCAGCATCTGGAACAGCTGGATGGTGAAGCTGGCAGCTCTGGACCTGCTGCTCTGCAGCAGCTGGATGTGTCTGCACTCAAATGGCAGCCTGGCAGGAGCAAATGGCAAACGGCTTCAAACTCCAGCTGACTGAAGGCAGGGAAGAGGGGGGATCTGTGGACACGGGTCTGCACAAGCTCTGAGCCACATCCCTGCCTCTGCAGGCAGAGTTCAACAAAACCCCCCAAATGTCAGCACTGCAGGCTGTCCCTGCCCTGCTGTGGAGGCCACAGCCCCAGGGCAGCAGAACTGTTCCCTGGAGGCTGATTTTGGTTCAACCAGTGAAATGGGGGCTGTGGTGTGACAGCCACTCCCTGATCCCCTCCCTGATCCACATCTCACACCCCAGTGGCTTTGCAAACATCAGTTTGTGAATCCTCTCGTCTCCCTGTGCTCAGGTGAGGCCAGAACAGACAGAAATGCTGCTGGGGGAATGGGAGCCTGTGGAGAATCTGCCTGGCTGCCATCCCTGCACTGCTCTGCTCCCGGGATGTGCCACCCCAGGCAGGCAGGGCAGGGGATGCTGCTCCTGACACCTGGGACAGCACCTGTGGGGAGCTGGGATGGCTCATCTACATAATAAATGTAAAACATTAAGGATGTGGGGAATTGGGATGGCTCATTTACATAAACCAAAGGGAGATTTCCCTGAGGGTTCTTTGCCTTATCAAGCCCTTGGTATTAATTTCAAGCAGAGCGCTCATGGACTTGTTCTCACTGCTTGGAGCTTGCTCCAAGGAGCTCAGCCTGCAGCCACAGGACACAGGAGAGGGTTCCCTGAGGATCCCAGGGGAGGTGAAGCCCATCCCACCCCCGTGGGCTCGTTTCCCACCTGTGGAACAGGCAGCACTGAGCTCCTGGTGCCCCCGGGCTGGCGGAGGGGGTCACACAGCACGAGTGGATCTGCAGCAGGGGCTGCACCAGGGGCTGGCTGAGGTTGTCCTGCACGGCCACCAAGGCCAGGAAGGTCTCTGGGGAAGGTGCTGGAGGCCCCTGGGGCTCAGGGGCTGTGTCAGCAGAGGGGCTCAGGCTCAGCTGCACCGTGTAGTTGCCAGACCCGCAGGCATCGTCGCTCACCACGGCCAGGCTGCAGGGAAAGAGGGGGGAAAGGGGGAAAAGGTGAGGCCCAGGCAGGAATCACGGACTGCTGGGAATGAAACAGCACCAGGGGAGTTCCCACAGTCACACCAAACTGTGAGCTGAGAGAAATGAAGGACACACAGCCCCTGGTGTGCCGGAACCTCCCTGGTCAGAGCCACGAGCAGAGCCACCCCCTGCCCCTCCACACCATCACCACTGGAACCAGGGGGAACTGGGAAGTGTTTCACTGGCTGGGAATATGCTCCTTCCCTGCCAGGGCACCTGATCACTGTTCTCACTTGCAAAATCACATACAGATTGTTTCTGGGAGCTGAGGCGGAGTCAGAGGCTACCGGGAAAAAGAAAACTCGGTCTGAAGGACAACATCAATATCCAAAATGTGAAAAGACCCTTTTTACTTCATGTGATGTCATTGCTGAATGAATTAAGTATTTTTAAAGCCACGATACAGGACACTCATGTGACTGAGGCAAGGGAGCAATTTGGATACTCACAGAATCCCAGAATGGTTTTGGGTGGGAAGGGACCTTAAAACTCACCCAGTGCCACCCCCTGCCATGGGCAGGGACACCTTCCACTAGCCCAGGTTGCTCCAATCTGGCCTTGGACACTTCCAGGGATGTGGCAGCCACAGCTTCTCTGGGCAACCTGTGCCAGGGCCTCCCCACCCTCCCAGGGAAGCGTTTTTTCCATATATCCCATCTAAACCTACTCTCTGTCAGCGTGAGGCCATTCCACCTTGTCCTGTCGCTCCAGACCCTTGTAAATATTGACCCCATCCTTAAATCCCGCCGCAGGAATGGCACAGAGGGAATGGATTACCCATCCAGGACGGTGAGCTCCGGCTGCAGCCCCCTCCTGTGGGGTGAGCCACTCGGGGCACCGGGCTGGCCATCCAGCAGAGTCACAACAGTCCCCAGGCCCTCAGCTGCTCCGTCTGTCACCTCCTTCGTCCTGCCCATCTCCTCTGCCTCCGTGTTCAGCAGCAGCCCCTGGGATGAGTCTGTGCCTGCAACACCCAGCAGGGAATTCCCCTGGGCTGGAAGTGCCACCAGGCTCCCGGCAGGATACGAGGGGCTCTCCGGGCTTGGAAGGAGCTGGATTAGGTCTCTGGCTAGAAGCATCTCGGCGTCACTGCCAGCTGCTCTCTGGAAGGCAACTGGGGGATTACTCACAGGCCTGTCAGCAGAGACAGCAAAGGTTGAAGGTGGCCCGGTGGCACTCACGGCACTGCCGGGGCTGGAATGACCAGGCTCCTGTTCCATGCTGTCCTCCGGGCTATCCTTCTCCACAGGGTGTCTGGGTGATGCAGACACGGGTGCCTGGGTGGGCAGGTGGCTGGTGGGGGCTGCCTTTGGTTCAGCCTCCCCCTTCCCCACTGCTGCAGAGACCGGAGCTGGTGCCTTCCCTCTGCCAGCCGTGGGCAGCACCACGCTTGGATCGGGCTGGGCAGCTGGTGTTGGCAGGTGAGGCCCCTCTCTGCCTGTGTGTGGAGCAGCGGTACGACCATCCCTGGCGGCAGAGGCAGCAGCCACTGCTGCTGGAGCCCGTGGGGTGCCCTGTGTCCCTCCGGGCTGTCTCTGCAGGGCGACAGCAGATCCTGTGGGCACAGAGGGCTGTGCTGCACCTAAGCCCAGCTCGTTCCCCAGAGCTGTTGGGGGCGGGTGCTGTGTCTGTGTGCTCACCGTGGCTGGCAGAGACACGCTCGTCCCCAGCAATTTACCGCTCCCTGCTTTTGCTGCCCTTGTGCTGATCTCCGTGGGCTTTGGGAACAGCTCAGCGGGAGCTTGGAGGGCTTGGTCACGTTCCAGGGCTGCCAGCAGGGGCAGATGTGCAGGTGCAGGAGAAGGTGGGTGTGCAGCAGAGCTGGAATACCCCCTTGGGTGGGTCACTGCAGCCAGAGCTTTCCCAGGAACCGTTGCTTCCATCTGGATCTCTGTTGCCAAGGGTGCTGCTGGTGGTGTCCCTGTCCGTCCGCAGGGCTTGGGCACCGTGGCAGTGAATTCCAGGCGTTGGGGGGGATCAGGCTGTACAGAAGTGCTGTGGGTTTGTGCAGCTGCATCAGGCACAGGGGCCCCTCCTGGAGGAGCTGCGCTGCCCAGGGCGGCCTCTCCGTGCTCATTCCCAGCTGGAAGCACTGGGGAAGCCGAGGACGTGCTGGGTACCACTGATGGCAGCTGCAACGTGGTCCTGGGGAGCCTTTGGGCAGTGGCCTGCGGAGCTTTGGTGCTTGTGAGCACCTCGAGTGGGTATTTTGTGGTTCCAGCTGAGCGTGAGGTCACGCAGGGAGCAGAGGCAGGGCTCGGGGCAGGGGGAGCGGTTTGCAGGGTCCCCCCCCTGTGCTGAACACGCCCTGCAGCCCCTGTGCTGCTGGGCACAGGCTGGGCAGGCACTGGGAAATCATGGAGTGTCTTTGCTGGCAGTAAAGGAGTCACAGAATGTGGCTTTTCGGTGGTGGGAGACACTCTGGGGGAAGTGTGGGGGCTCTGCTGGGTGGGCAGCGCTGATGGTGCCCCAGGGGAGGTGCCAGGCTCTGCCAACACCCTGCTCAGGAGAAGGAAATCAGTGCCCTTGGCCTCCTGGGAATGGGGAGCAGGGATCTGCATCTCCTCTGGCATCCTGTGAAGGTGCAGGGCCTGCCCTGTGCTGCTCATCCCCACCCCTGGGTCCAGCAAAGGACCTGGTGCTGAGGTGGCAGCTTGGCCCAAGCCCATGGGGGCTCTGTAGTTGGGATTAGTTGGCTGAGGAGTTCCCTTTGCTCTCTCTGCTCGTTGGCTGGACACAGTGGGCAGAGTAGTTCCAGATTTACTGCTGGGATAAGAGGATTCAGTCCTCACGTGGCTGCTTTCAGGGGTCCCCACGTTTGTGACCAGGTGGGCAGTTCTGTGCTCACCTTCCCCCCGAGGCCAGGGTGAGTCTGCTGTGTCAGTGGGCAGCAGGATGAACACAGGCCTGACCAGCACCAAGCTGGAAGGACTCACGTGGTGCAAGTTGCCAAGGTCCAGCACTGAGGAGTTCGATGCCGCCAGGATTTGCTGAACGGACACCAGCCCCCCAACACTGGTGTTGGGGAATGTCCTGGGTAGAGGGGACTCCTGCATGGGTTGAAGGCAGATCATGCCATCAGTGCTCTTGAACACGAAGGACAAGTGTGGGGCTGATGTGATGGCCAGGGGCTCTCCTCTGGCAGTGCTCAGGTTCCTGGTGGCCGCATCAAGTGCCATCCTGAACTGCTGCAGCAGAGCCAGCTGTGCTGGGACCTCGCTGGGGACACTGGGCACCCCTGGACCAGGATGTGCTGGGGCTGAGCTGGACTGGCTTCCCCCTGCATGGGCTGAGGGTGGTTCTGAAGCAGAAGCTGCCAGGCTGCCGGTGTGGTGGGTCTGGGAGGTTGGAGGGGCAGAGCTGTGAGAGGGAGCTGTCTGGTCCCTGCTGTCATGGGCTCCAGAGGGGCTGGGGACTGGGCTGGCTGCTGGAGAACCAGTTCCAGCTGCTTGCTGTGGGAGACCTTTCCTTCTCTTCTTGTCTTCCACTGTGCTCAGCTGCAGCATCACAGCAAAGGCTTCCCGAGATCCAGGATGGGCAGAAACACCCTGAGCCCGAGACCCAGCCCCAGGAGCTGTGGAGGAAGATGTTGTTGTTGTTGTTGTTGTTGTTGTTGTTGTTGTTGTTGTGTGAAGTCTCTCAGCAGAGCTGGGGATGTCCACAGGCTGCAATCCAGCACGAGCAGGGGAAGATGCACCTGGTGGCTGAAGGCCTTCCTGAACAGAATCCCAGGGCTGAAGGTCTGCATTCCCAAAGGCAGACATTCCAGGAGGGGGTGCAGATCTTGCTTCTTTTTGCTCTTTAGTAGTCTGGGAAAGTTTCAATGTGGAAATCCCTGATGGGCTTGATGAGGATGAAGTAGCAGAAGCCTGTGGGCTCTCAGAGGATGCAGATTTTCCAGGTTTACTTGTTACCACCCCATGATCAGAATCTCCTTGCAGAGCTACAGCTGTGATTCCTTGAGAGCTCCTCTTGCTTTCCTGGGCAGCAGGTTTGGTGCAGTTGAGAGCCCTGCCCAAAAACTGTTGTCCTCCAGTCGTGCCAACGGGCCCTTGAAATGGAGATGGAATTAATCCACCGGGAACTGGGGATCCCATCAGTGATGAAGAGGAGTGCGGGTGGCCTGGTGGGAGTGTCCGCAGAGCAGGCAGCCGGGTTGGGTGTGCAGAAACACCTGGTAGAGCTGCTGTTGGATTTCTGCCTTTGCTGCCGGTCGTTTCTTGCTTCAGAGGCAGAACAGGGGACACCTGAGCGGCCCTGGCATGTGTTGTTCTGGGATAGGCTGCATCCAGGCCCCCTGGAGCTGGCTGTGGTGGCACTGCAGAAGTTGTAACTCCAGCATCCATCACAGCTGCTGTGCTGCCAGGCTGGGCCTGGGGGGTTCTGTGCGTTCCTGGGGGTGACCAGCCCAGCCCTGCACTCCCAAGAGCAGTCCCAGCTCTGCTTGGAAATGGAGGTGCTGCTGTTCCTCTTCCCGGAGGGTGAAAACGGACTGTTGAAGTCAGGGGGGATGTTTTAGGTCTTGTCACCTCCATCTGCTTGAGAACAGAAAGGGAGGGGACAGCTGTGAACTGGGGAGAGTCCTGGTGTGTCCCTGCACCGGGAGAGGGCTGGGGCAGCCCAGCACCAGAGCTGGGAGGGCTGAGACCAGCCCCAGGAACGTCTCCTGGTCCTTTTTGCAGGGAGCTGTCTGGCTGCTGCAGGGCTGTGGCAGCCTCTGATCCTTGTGTGGAGATGGGGATGCTGAAGCTCCCCAGGCGCTTGCCAGGCCAGGCACGTCCACCCTGGGGTTTCAGAGCTGCTGTTTCTGTGTGCAGGGGCTCAGACACCCCCAGGTTGCCAGATGAGTCCCCAGGCAGCAGAGCTGTCCCGTTTGCAGCTCTCTCTGTGGCGGCAGGGCTGGAGTCAGCTCTGGTTTCCTTGGTGGGATCAGCTGCTGCACTCTGGGAATGGAAGGTCACCCCATCCAGGTCATCCTCTGTCACAGGGACCCCCTCGCTGGGCACTGGGCTGCTCTCAGCTCTGGGCTGGGCCCCTCCAGGAAAGCCCAGGCCCAGCATGTCACTGGCATCGCGCTCATTCCTGGAGGCTCCTAAGGAACAGAAAAGAAGCCTCTGGCCCATCCGGTTGCACGAGAACCTGGCACGGTTTGCAGCACTTTCCAACACTTACACCTGGCCAGAAGCACAGGGAGGGTGGGCAGCTCCATCCCACAGAGCTGGGACAGACCTGCCCCTCTGCTGGCAAATGCTCAGCACCCCCTGACGGACCCAAAGCATCCCCCAGCCAGGGGGGAACCCTTTGCCTTCACTGTGCAGGGATAGAAACGGCAGCTGAAGGTGCAGGGGGCAGGACACCCTCAGGCTGAGCAAGGACAGCAAGGCAAGACTAAAATACCCCTGGGAGAGCTCCCTCAGCTCCCTCCTGCAGCACCCACCCTTCCCCAGCCCTCCTGTGAGGAGTTTCCTGACCCACGCTGGGTGACCAGCAGGGCGAAGCCGGTTTGTTTTGACACACAGCAACTTCCCTGCCTTTACATCCCCTAATCAAAAGCAGACGCTTTGCCATTTAAAACAGGCAGACCCTCAGTTTAAAAGGTTGTCTTTCCGTCCACACATTTTTGGGGTTTGTTTTTGGTCTTCACATCAGGAAGCTTTGACATTCCCAGGTATCATTTCCAAACCACAATTAAAACATTATTGTACTTTCCCCTCTCCAAAAACTCGGAGCCTTTTTCCCCCGAGGCACCTGCCAGGAAACAGCTCTGATCTAAAAGCAATAAAGTGGTTATGCATTTGAGTGTTATGCATTTAAACTGTGGGGGTTTTTGGCACGGGCAAAGCAGAGGTTTAGCAGATTAAATCCCTGGGGTTGGCACCCAGGTGTGGTGCCTCAAGATTCCGAGTCCTGCAGACATCTGGAGAACCAGCAGGACTCAGAGGCAGCAGGGAGCAGGAAAAGCTGATAACAGGGAACTCAAAAAGCTGATTTATTGCTGAAAAAGGGGTGGAAGTTAGCAGGTGATGGAGATGGGTATGTTAAATCTATGAAATACTTTAAACTGTGGGGTTTGTACAAACAACTGACACTCCTGTGGTTTATCCCCAGCACAAGTGATCTGCCTGTAAAGACATTATTGAGGTCTTGAAGTGGTGTAAATAGCCACAAACACACCGTGCAGGGGGACAAGGTGATTTAAAGAAACACAATGAAACCCAAAAAGAGAGTAAAATTGTTAATTAGCTGGAGAATCCTTATCAGGCTTAAGGTGATGAACTGCGGTGCCTGGAAAAGGGGGCTCTGAACAAGGTTTCACCGGTGCTGCCTGGAACTACTCTGGGAAAAGGGACTTTTCCCTTTGCTTTCCCCACCCTGAAGAGAAAATACTTATTTTTTGGGACTGGACCTGTCTGAGAGCTCAGCTAAACAGCACAGGAATGTCCTGAGAGGGACCACAAACATCCCCCAGCTGAATCCACCCCCCTCCAACTGGGTATCGCTGCTGGGCTGGCTGGAAACGGGGGAGAAGAGGCAGAGAAGCAGCAACTGGGATGAGAACAAAACACATCACTCACCAGCCAAATCCAACAGTCCAGCTGCAACCAGGATGAAGAGGGGGAATTTTTCCTGCATCCCGTGAGGCAGCTCCTGAGTCATCCCAAGGAAATCTCTCCCTGACAGGACGCAGCTCCCCGAGGAGTCACTACTGCCTCTCACAACGGGGGCATTTGCTGGGGTTGCTCTGGAAGGGCAGAGTATTGGGTTACTTTATAAGAGTTCAGGCCAGACAGCAACCAATAACCTGGTCCAAAGAAAAAACCCACCACCCTGTGCCAATTGGAATCAACTGACTTTTGACAAAAGGAGAGAGCGTGTTCACGTGTGTTTTCTGTCCAGAGACAGACAAAGTGGCTGCGAGCAGGAGGGGCTGCTCGTGCAAGGCAGCTGGAGCCCTGGGGAAAGAGTTAAAACGCTCCCTGCGGGGCTGTGGGAAGGAGGGGAAGGTGCTTGGGTGTACCCAGGGGGGACAACAGAGCTGGGGCAGGGCTGGAAGGCTCCTCCTGGGAGGCTGAGGGGTGACCCCCTGGCTCTCTGCAGCTTCCCGAGGAGGGGATGGGGACGTGGAGGGGATGGAAGGGGAGGTGCTGAGCTCTTCTCCCTGGGATCCAGTGCCAGGACGTGTGGGAATGGATCAGAGCTGCAGCAGGGGGGGTTCACACTGGACAGCAGGGTGCATTCATGCAGTGACCCCAGGACATGGACACAGTCTCCCTGTGACCCTCCAGGCAGGGTGAGGCTCCAGAGGAGGGATCCAGCCGCTGGATCCTTTCTTCCCCAGGCCGACAGGCATTGGCAAGGTGTGTTCTCCACTCAGGGGCCGCAGAGAAAAGCCACCACACGTCGAGGAGGTGACAGCACAGCAACAACCCCCAGCTGGCTCAGAGCAGCCTGACCTGACATTTGGGTGAGGGAGGAACAAGAATTTAACCTTCCACAACAGAATTTAAAGTTCCATGACAGAATTTAAACTTTCGTAACAGCCAAGGAAGAGACCAGAGACTCCCTGGGCGAAGTCACACGTACAACCCTTTTACCTGTAGCCATAAAGCCCCAGAGTCCTTGCAAACCTTCACCTGAGGGCACAAGGAGTGCACAGCAGGTACCTCCCAGTGCCAGGCACCTGCACAAACACAGAGCGAGCCAAACTCCTGGAGAAGGGCTGGGGGGAAAGAGAGAACAGTGTGGCTGTGGTGAGAGCAGTGAAAACACGAGCACGAGTCAGATAAGCAAGCACAGTGACAGCTGGGGGAAAGCACAGTGAGACACGCCGGGCACGAGGGGACGGCTCTGGCAGGAAAAAACAACAACAAAACCCCGATCCATCCCTCAGCAAGCTGCTCGAGTGCAGCCCGGAGGAGAACACACCGGAGCAGGCGCCGACAGACACCACTGCCAGCCCCAGCCCTGCCGCTCACCTCCGGCTGGGAACCAAGGTCAGGTCACCTCGGCTTTTTCCCCGCTCTGAAACCCATCTGGGAGAGAGAATTTACCCCGACTTTCGGCGTTTGTACAGCCCCCGACACGCAGGGCCCTCTGCCCCCACCCAAGGCACTGAGCGCTCCCAGGGAGCCTTCGGTGTTTGTGCCCGTTTGCACTGAACCCACACACGGTATTTATTACACCTTCGTCTAGGCAGGGCGTACCTTAATGGTAGGATCCTTAAAAAAAAAAAAAAAAAGCCAGGGAGATTATTAAACTGAGATTATCAATTACGTGCTTTTCGCTGCGAGGGGGGAAGAACCAGGTGCAAGAGAATTTCCTTTCCTCAAGTGGGAAGATGATTCAGCTGCTATTTTGAAAAGGAGATGATATATAATTTGTCAGCCACTGTTCTGAAGGGACAAGATTACCCCCAGAATAGACACCCACAGGTGTCATGGAGGGAAGCTGAAGAGCCATTTTAAAGTCAAACACGACTGGCCCGTGCTTACTCATATAAATGCAATGTATTCTTTTGTTTCCCCGTGTTTAAAAACCAGGCCCAAAAAAAAAAGTATTTATGGCTATCATTTGTATCATTTATTAAAGCAAAGACAGCTTAATGCAAAGCTGTTATTTTAGTTGGTAGCCTAGATAATAAATTAACTTCTTTCTCCTGATACTGATATTACTTCACTGGCTGCCTTGTAGGAGCACCAATGCTTCACAAAGGGACTAAGAAGCTGATGTGCTTTGAGTTCGTTTTATTAAAGAAAACAATACTCAACAAGAAGTGGCATTAAGGACAGGTTTGGAAGGTCTCCTGAAGGGTTCAGCTGCTGTGCACGTATTTCATGGAGGAGTTCAGGATGGCCAGGCCATTGAGCTTCCTCAGCTGATGAATATGCCTGAAAAGACAACAGAAAGGTTTCGGGAGGAATGGGTGGTGACTGCAATGAAAGTTTGAAACTGTCACTGCTCTGCGCCTGCCCAAACTTTCAAAGGGTGTTTAATGCCACATTCAATAAACCCCTCTTAAAGCAGCACAAGAAACAGGGTTTCTAGATTACTATTCCTCTCAGCAAGGAAAATAAATAAATACCTGACCATTCTTCAGGTGGATGGCACTTCAGACTAACAAAACCAAGAAAATCAGGTGTTTCCCTTTGCTGTCTCTGGTGTGTTACACAAACCTCGCAGCAAATGCTCGTTTGGGATCGCCAGGCAGGTAAGTTTTGGGACCTAAGCATTATCCCTCGCCTTCTGCACTGCTTCAGGATGCACATTCCCAAGTTAAACTCGGTTTCTGTGTGTGGAATGCAGTGCCAGGCCCAGCTGTCAGCCTGGCACGCTCCTGGCAGGCAGCAGCAGGCACTCCCTGCTGACTTTTATACTTTTTATTCTGCTCTCATTGTTGCCCTGACCTCTACAGGTTTCCAACACCACTTCTTCCAGCCCAGGCAAATGAACTCCTTGAAACGTGTGAAGGCAGAATTAACACCCCAGGAGCCTCAAGCAGGAGTGTGGGGAGAGGACAAGTGGGAATTCCAGTTGATGGAAGGGTTATTTATATAAATTAACCACCGGCCCTGTACCCTCTTGCTCTGTGGATATAACTGACTTACTCTGCCCGGTTTTTCAGGGATTATCACCCGAACAACCACGGGGTGGTGCAGCCCAGGAGGGGTTTGGGCAGTACCTGGGCTCAGCAGCACAAAGCTTCCCCAGGGCAACGGCTGCGTTCTGCCTCACCGAGGTCCCGGCAGCGTCATCCCCGGCCACTCTCAGCAGCAGCAGCACCACGCTGGAACCCAGCAGGGACCTCCCTGCTCCGGCCACACCGAGGCACTGGCTGAGGCACAGAGCAGCGTTCCCCACCACCAGCTCCTCCTGTGACTCCAGCAGTCTCAGCAGCACAGCAAACCCTGGCAGGGGGAGGTACAGACGCACTCAGAGCCGCCCAAGGAGCGCTGGCCATCCCTCCTTGTCTTCATCTGAGCTCCCAGGGGTTGGTTTTGTGGCACAAAGGAACGTGAAAAGCTTTCTGCGTATCCTTTAACTGCCACGGGGCAGCTCAGCTCATCCACCTCTGGAACCAGCAGAGTATTTCCTGTGCTCCTGACACAGTTGTACAGCTCCCGCTGACCTCTGCAAGCAGCATCTCAGGCCACAGAGTCTGGAAACGTTTAGAGAGACCTCTGCCCACATAAAACACAGCCAGGAAGTTCCCTTCGGGATTTACATAAATTTTGGGGGTTTTTTTGTTTGTGGGTTTTTTTTTTTTTTCCCATGGTCCCCCTTCCCGATCACATCCCACCTCTGCTGCTGCAGCAACATCTCCTGAACAGGCAGTGCTGCTCCCCACAGCAGCAGGGGCTGGGGCTGAATGAAGTGGCCCAGAAATGCAATTTGGTGTCATGGGACTAAAGCCTGATTCCAGTGTCTGGGCTGGCAAACAGAGCTGACAAAAGGAATAAGAACCAGTGACTTCTCAGAGGATTAACACCCAGAGCTTTGGTGGGAAGAGTGAGAGTGAAGTGTTCTTGCTATTTGGGGAAATGAAAACTTCGTCTGCGGATGACAGTGAAACTCATCCGGGCTGCACAAAGGGAAGATGATGCTCTGAGAGGCTTTTAATGAGTGGAAACCCTTGGGGTTCAAGTTGAACTACACGCACTGACAGTTTCTTGACAGGTTCAACCATTTAGAGCAAATTTAAAGTATTCTGTGTTGTAGTTACATTAGCATTAATTGAAGCTGGATTTTAAAGCAATCTAAGCAGTGTTGTACCACATGACTAGAGCAAACATACTCCCAGCTACCCTGACACCTGGCCTGGTATCATCACTCTGTCTCTGTATCCATCTTGTTTTAATAGCAGGCCAAACACACCCATGAAAGACACTCTAAAATAGCCTCAACCTCTGGAAATCAGGAGTTTCTTATTTTAGCCACTAACCCGATGAGCCACACCCCAATTCAGTTCCAGTTTACCAGCACTTTTTTCCAAACACACGCCCTGACAAAGCCCATCAAGCCACGTCACCAGAGTGCAGGTTCCCCTGCTTTCAGTCTCTAACCCCTGGAGTTGGCACTTACTTTTATCTGCCTTCACCAGCTCCTCCTGAGCCTGCCTGCTGCTCCTGGTGCAGATGCACAGGGTCTTTATGCCATAGCGGGCTGTGAGCTGCCCTCCAGCCTGATCGGATTCAAGCACAGGGACAAACAGTTCACACCCACCGTGCTCAAAGTAGAGAGTGGAGACACTCAGGCGTTCCTCATGCCTAAGCCCAAACACCAAATCAAAACCTTTAGGGAGAGGATGGAAATTCCACAAAACCCATCTGCTTCAGAACCCCTGGAGCCCAGTTCTTTTCAAATCACCAGCTCTGATGTTTGCCAGAGACAAGACCCACAGTGAGTGTCTCTGCACCACAGAAAGAGTGCAAAACCCACCTGAGACCCGGCCTGCCAGAAATGTCAGCAGAAATGAAGAGAGTTGGAGTTACCTTCAGGAATTTGATCATTTTCTTCACCACTCCTCCTTTCACTGCTTCCTCCACCGCCGAGGAGGATGCTGGCAGGGCACGGCTCAGCACCCCAATGGCCCTCTGAGTCAGGGGAAAAAAGAGAGAGGAGCAAAAGGAAACATTCATTTGTCCAGGAAAACTTCAAGTTATGGCAGTTTGGCAGGAAAAAAAAAACCCCAAAGTAATTAAAGGGCTAAAAGGAGAAGCTTTACAGAAATCCAGAGAATCCCAGACTTGCAGAATCTAACAAAGAACATCTTGAGGATGAGGCTGTTTTACTGCTCAGTGCAAACCGAACACAGTCCAGCTTCTAAACTCAGTGTAAGGGGAGAGGTGAGACCAAACTGAGACCAGTACAACTCCCTGCATGCTTATTCATTAAATAACACCATTCTTAGGAATGGTTTGGGCCCCAAAGCCTGGCGCACAGCCTTGGGCAGGGCAGAGGTTTGCTCTGATGTGCCGGGTCAGGCCAAGGCCACCGTCTGTTGTTGACTTACTGTGACAATCCTCCCGTCCTGGTGGCTGAGCAGAGCCAGGCACCTGCCACTGATGGCCACAGCCAAGTCCTGCAACAACATGGGGGAAAACTCACTTTCTGGGAAGGGTTAGAGCAGAAACGGGGGGCACAGGCAAAGTTCTCCACGACAAAGGATCTGGTGGAGGTCAGGGAACACCCTCAGGAAGTCACACTGAGCGTGTGAAATTCTTCCTTCCTGATGGAATCCTGAGTTCTGAACGATTTTGGAGCGTGCCCAGTGTCTCAGAACATCACACAGCTGGAGGGTGACTGCAAACCAAACATTTATGCCACTGTGGGAAGACCCTACATGTGCTTTACACTGGTTTTTTTTCCACTTAACTGTGTGTTCATATAAGAAGTGGTGGTGGAGAAAATATTGTCAAGTTTTTCCACTTTTCAGCCTACTTAAATTGTCAACTACCCTTCAAAACAACCTTAAATATTATTTTTTTTTTTTAAATTCACAGATCTTGTATACCTGGATGATCCCATTGGATTCAAGCAGCATGTTCATCATCAGGCCCAGCACTGCAAACACACACTCCTGGTAGCTGGGTGTGCTGCCATCAAGGCTTTCCTCCTGTGTGCCAAGGGAAGGGGGAGAGCAGTCAGCTCAGACATTCACGATTTGCTTTCCCAGTCTCCTGTGGAAGCACCCGTGTCCCCTGATGCTCCAGAACTCAGAGGGAGGATAAAGCCCCGTGAGAAGCAGAGCCATGATGTGGTTTTGATACGATTTGTTCAAGGGGTTGTTTCACCCCGGTACCTCCAAACCTCTGATGGTCGGGCACTTAACAGGATCCTTTCCCACCCTCTGGATTCTTCAGTTTCTGAGGGCTGAGCTCATCCTGAAAGGGGCCACTCACTGCCCTCCACCCACCCACGGATCCCCAGCTCCTGTGACCCACGAGCTGGACCTGAGACATCCCAGTCCGGGCTCCAAAGCTCTGGTGGGGGGAAGCAAACAAACAGACATTTCCACAGCAGGCAGGGCTTAAAAAACGCCCTCCAGGCCCCCTTACCAGCAGCTTCAGGCAGCCCTGCCAGCAGTCCCTGCTCTCAGCCAGCTGGGTGCGAATCCCTGGATCTGCACACAGGCTCCCCACGATGCCGATGGCACAGGACAGGGCTGCCAGGTTCACCTGCCTGGCAGAGGCCTGGAGACATGGGAGGGGGGGAAGGAAAAATTCAGCACAAACGACAAGGAGACCACAAGAACGTGCTCCTACCCCTCTGGTGACGGGAAATGCGACTCCAGGATCTCCCAAATCCTGGCTGTCCCCAGTTTCCCTCGTCACAATCCCTGATGATGCTGCAGGAATTCTGGGCAAAAAGTGATGCCGGGACTCTGTGTTCCCAAACCTCACACTGAGAACATTTCCTGCAGCCAGGGCCCAGGGCAGAGCAGCTGCAATTCCAGTCAGGAACGTTCAGACGGGCAAGTCACGTAATTATTGCCTTGGTGCACATTCCCACTGGGAATCTGTCAGGCCAGGATTCCACCTTCAGCTTTGTGTTACGCTCTTCTTCATGTGACTTTAACCCACTGTCACCAACGGGTGATGTCTTGGATAGGGACTTCTTCCGTATCTTGGATAGTCCAGAGTTTTTACTGGATATTGAACTAGGGATGTGTAGGACCAAGTCCTGAACAACAGGGACATTTTCCCAGGGAAAGTGTATCACAAAACTGCATTTTTTACACCTACAGAAACCCAGTAGCTGCTGTAGTGCTACCCCAGGATCAACATGGACACATTAGTTCCCCAAAAGTAAACCAGAAATGCAGAAATCTTTCATACCAGCAGCTGGGTGAACAAAGGCAAAGCCCCCGTGGAAAGCAGGACCCGACACTGGGCTTTGAACCTGTCGGGGACAAAGAGACACTTAAACCCTCAGACAGAAATCACAGACAGAGGCAACACAAGAGCAGCAGAAAGACAACAAACATCAGCCAGCAGTGTAACCCCACAGCCTCTGCCTCTGGCTCAAAGTGCAACTTCATAAAACAGAAGGAGAAATTTAAATTACCTCTCCTCTGCCATTAAGTCACACAGTATGCTCATGGCACTGCCAGCCCTGGCATCGCTGCTCTTGACAAATGCCATCAGAATCTGCAGCCATCTGTTATTAAACAAAACAAAACAAAAAAAAGCACCCAAAAAAATGGTGTCGGCTTTGGTTTAATTATTAAAGACCAAGATTCTATTTTTTTTTCAGGCTCCTGGTATGTCAGGCCACGGTTATACCTGCCCTGTTTAAGCATCCTCTCAGATGTGGCTCATTTCTGTAACCTTTCCTCCCAGGCAAAAACGTCCCTGGCTCAGTGTTGTACAGAACACAGAGAAGTGTGTGCAGTTGTTAAGGAACCTTTTGTGTTCACCCATTATTACTTCAAACCACGCAGCACAAAGCAGCAAACTGAAATTCCTTCCCTGGTTAACTCTGGAAGGAAATGGCAAGAGGACAGGATAAAGGCAATGGAATGGTGGTTCTTTCCGCACTCAGCGAGCCATGGCAGCGTAAAATAACCACAAACAGCAATTATTAAATGAGGAGAGACCCTCAGCTGGAAACAGGAGCCACCAGAGACAACAGTGGGAGCTCTGGGCAAACACTGCCCTGATTGAGAAGGTACCTGTTGCCTCCAAATCACACCCTCAGCAATGAGCCCTTTCCACTTGTTTCCACGGACACTTCTGGATGCAAAATTTACCCAAGTTTTACCCCACATACCCGACTTGTAATTTTGCTTGGCCAGGCCTGTCCCAGCAGGACGGTGTGTCCCTTGGGAAAGCCTCTCCCCTGGGTGCTGCTGCAGTGGCAGTGCCAACCGGGCACTGAGGACATTGTCCTGAGCCACACTGGTGTTTGTTACCTGGTCAGGTCCTGGTGCTTGACCAGCAGTTTCCTCCCACTCTCACTCTCTGAGTAAAGAGAGATCAGTGCCAGAGTCTCCCTCTGGATCTCCGGTATCCCAGAGGAAAGCAGCTCTGGCAGCTGGGCACTCACAGCAGGCTGGGTCAGCAGGAGACGCTGGTTTTCTTCTGGAAAATAAAAAAGAGGGTACCCGGGAGCAGTGCCCACAGTGGCATCGTCAGTGCCCCAGCAATGCCACGTGAACTGCCCACGGCCCAGGATCCACGGGCACCCCGTGGCTTTACCATTGCCAGCACACACAGCCTGCCACAGCCCCAGGACAGACACACACAGCTCCACTTCAGCAGGGCTCCTCCTCTCGGCACGGAGCGACCTGAAGGAGAAATGTCAGCTTGTAGGAAGGGCAGAGGACACACCAAACCATTGGCTCTTCGGGAGGAAAGAAAAAATCGTCAGCAAAGCCCCCCAGGGATGAGGATGTGCCACGTGAACGCTTGAACTCACCAGCCCTAAACCCACCCCTGGTTCAGCACTTTTAGGACTATCAGGTTTGTTTTGCAGAGGGTTTATAACTCTGCCCTCAGCACAGCCAGGCCCTGCCTGAGCAGCACACAGCACAGTGAGGGGGATAAATTCAGCTCTGCACTGACATAACTGTGGATGCCCAGGCCATAAAAACTCTGAAGTGCTTCCCCTCTCAAGTCTGTTTCCAGCCAACACCTAAAATACTGATGAACCCTAAAGAAGGCCCCGTGCTGCTCCTCTTCCTTCATCACAGAGACTTTCACGGGCTGCATAAGCCCAAATATTTACTGGTGGCAAATCCACAGCACCAGGGAGTTCAGCCAGGGATATTTAAAGTAACTGAGTGCTTTCAGATGTTCTTTGATATTAAGTCTTTTTCACAACCCTGCTCTCACCACGAGAGATAGGATAACTGCCCAGAAAGAGGAGACAGAAGCAGAAATTAGTTATTTCTGCCCACTGCATCCAAGACAGCACTGTCTGTGTGGCAGTCAGACATAAGTCACCCCTTTCAGACATTACAATCTGTTATTACATTCTCTTTTGACCATTCCATCTGCATTTCAGGAGGTGATTGTGTTTCTTGGGAGCAGTATTTTCATTTCCTCCTGCTGGAACCCCCCCTCTGTTCCCCTCTGCAGAGCTCTCACCCCCGAACAGCCCCGTTGTCTCCGAGGATACTGAAGCCATTGTTTGTTCTAAATAACGTTTGCTCAGTGCCTGAAAAAAATCCAGAGATAAACAGATCAGCTCTGTGACTCCACCTGCCTGGTGGGGGCTCCTGCCCTCCTGTGACACAGTGCTAAAAGAAAAGGTCACTGGATCAACAGCTCTGGGGCAAGAACATCATTAAAACACGGGGGAAACTCCCAGAATGAACGAGTCAGGAGCAGCTTCGAAGGTAAAGGCCACTCTAATTCATGCCTGGAGCTGTAAAGAACAACTGACTCCGAGTTAAAGACTCTGCAGGAAGGCTGGACCAGGGAACTGGCTCTGCAAATCAGTATTTGTAAACAGAGAATTACAAATGTTTCCAAACAAATGAAACAGCCCTTTAGGGACCCCAATCCCTCAGAAGTCTCAAGAGACCCCAATCCCTTAGAAGCCTCAACGGCTCAGCTACATCTAGTTCTAAAAAACTGATTAAATACTCACTGGCCATCCCGAAACACCAAACATGGCCAATTTTACGGTTTAAATACACGAACAGCTGCCTTGTTCCTGTAAAAGCTGCTCCCTCGCCCTGGTCTGCCTGGATCACAACTCCCAGGAGCAACAACCTCTGCACCAAACACTCACAGTCCTTCACAGCTGCTGCCAAAAGCCTGATCCCCCCCGTGTAGAACAGGATATCCCGCCCAGGGGTGCCAAGGCTCTGCAGCAGCTCTTTTATGGACAGGGCAGCAACATTTCCAGCCTGAAGCTCCTTCTCTGCTCTCTCTTCATCCTTCATCCTCTTCTCCTCCAGGTTCACCTCGGCCACGCAGGCTTGGGAGGTCAAAAGGAAACAAAAGCGGGGCAGGTGAATTGCTGTGGCGAAGTTTCGGGTGAAAAATCCCTCTCTGGGGAGGGGAACACAGCTCAGAGAGACCCCCCCAGGGCACAGAGCCGTCCCAAGGCTCGAGGAGCAGAGCAGGTCATCGGCAAACAAGGGGGGACGGGGTAACAGGGTCCGTCCCTTACCTTTGACCAGGCTTTCCTTCTGGGGATCGACCTGCAGGATCTTCTCGTAGCACTGCCTGGACTGAACAGAGAGGAGAAACAGGCCCTTGGTTTAGGGTAAAAATGGCAGCGTGACAGCTTAGTCAGAGGCCTCCTGTTTAACTCAAATTTTTTCGGGCCGCAGCACTTAATAAGTGTGAAAAATAAGATTTATGAAGACACACAAGTAAAGACTTTCCTCACTCAAAGTTGTCTGCTACTCCCAGTCCCTACAGCCACCCAGCTATTTCAAATTAAACGGCTTTGCAGTGAAACCCAGGAAGGTACAAGTGGGAACAGAAAACCAACATTCCAGTGAGAAACCAGGAAAGGAGGCACAGCATTAAACTTCCTCCCTGTCGCCCACACCATCCCATCAAAACCAGAACAAACGTGGCCCCATGGCCACAGGATTTACTCCACTCACCTCAGGGTAGTGTTTAAGTGCCAGGTGAGCCTTCCCCATCAGAAAATAGGCTTTAATACATTTTTCATTGCACTGTGTTAAAAAAAGGAATTATTAATTATGTGTTTAGAAATTCTTAGCCTTCTAGTATTTTTTCCAGCCTTGTGATTAACAGTTGTATCTGCCCAAAAGAACTGCAGGCAAAGAAGAGGGTATGGTGTGGAAATTAACTCAGGATGCAGCAACCTGTACACATTCCCTCATTTCCACCTGCCAGCTGTCTCCATATCCTCAGCTCCACATAAACCCAGTCCTGAAATTACCTTTAACGCCCATTCACAGTCACCAATGGCTTTCTCATACTCCTGGATCTTCAGGTAGGCCTGAGATAAACAAAAAAAAAAAAAGTCCAGGCAGGAGAATTAGAGTCCCTCAAACAACTTCTGCTGACCGTTGTACAAACACCAGCTAATTCAAAAGAATAAACCCAGGCTGCTGATTTGCCTGGCCATTGATTTTGCAGGGTAATTACCAGCTGGTTCTTGACTTGTCCTCCGTCTCCTCGGGCTTTGGAATTTAGAATAAAGTTAATAAAATTTAACACGCACGTAAGGATTTTACAAGGGAAAGAGAGACTGCAAAGCAAATGTTACATTTTATAGCTATATAAGTGATCCCTAGAAAGAATTAATAGAAGAAATCAGTGTATTTTAAATAAAAGTATGGATTAGAATGATTTCTCCCCACTTATCCCCGAGGAGCCACATCCAAGGGAGGGGAGACCTGAGCACTCCCCCCGGGAAGGAACAACCCCACGTGGCTTGCAGAGCGATCTGCCCTGGCCCAGCAACACCACACTCAGCCAGAGCTGAGCCCACCGACCTGTGCCCTGTTCGTGTAGAGCTCCTGCTTGTCCCGGAGCTGCTCCAGCCCCTCCGAGTAGCTCCGGATGGCCCCGGCCAGGTCTCCTCTCCTGAAGGCCTCGTTGCCCTCCTCCTTCCGAGCTGCAGGACGACACAGCCCCTCAGGACACAGCTCTGATGGGCAGCCAGAGACGCCCAGAGCCGCCTCCTCCACCCCAAACCTGCGCAACAAGCGGGGTAACACGGGCAAGAGCGGCTCTGGGAGCCCCAAACCCCGTCACAAACCCCCGATCCGTGCCGGGGACGCGATTCTGGGGCTCAGACAGACAGGGCAGCGGCTCCCCCAGCTCCCACCGAGCCCTTTCTGAAGGGCATTGCCCAAAAATCCTTCCAGCAATTACCATTTGCCAGCTGCTCCTTTCTCTTCCTCTGCCGAGCTCGTTCTTTTGCATCCTTTTCCAGCATCGCCAGGAAAGCATCTTGGAGCCAGGGGAGTTGGTGGCATTTTAGTCAAGGAAAAAAAAAATAAATAAAAAAAAGAGAAAACTCATTAAAATCAATCTACAGCTGAGAGAAAAAATTAATTTCTGGGGTATTTCCGAGTAATTTCTTAATAAAAAAGATGCTGTGGGGACACTTCAGCAGTTAAAGTGGAATGTGAATGACAAGCTATCACAGATAATGATGATGCCACCATCATTGGCACATCTGCCTTGCTGTAGCTCATCTCTGCAGATAAACATGTTTGCTTTTAAATTCAGAATACAAAGGCTTTAGATGAGAGGCCAGGACACAGGAACTCCACCAACAAGGCTCCTACTCATGAAAAACACAGACATGCTGGTGAAGCCCTTGGGTGTGTTTCTAGATCTGACTGGATTTTGATTCAAGTTTTATTACCAGTTTTATTTTATTAATATCATCTATTGGTTTTATTAAATTTTATGTGTTCTGTTGATTTTATTATGAATAATTTTAGAGTGAAAATTAAACTTTTTTTACTTGTAACTCTGATTTTTCACTGAAGAAGCCAGCTTTGACTGTGGCAGGAGTGGAATCAGGTTTTGCATTAAATAACAGCAGCTCTGCTAAAACTGGTTGAAGGGATGTCCCAGAGCTGAGTGAGCACTTTCCTACCTGCATTTGCTGCCTCTGCTGGGCCCTAAAAGAAGAGAAACACAGCACAGAGTTCTTAACAATTTTTGACATTGCTGGAAAGCTTCTGTTTGTGTCTTTAAATGAGGCAAGTCACCAAAATCCAAACCCCACTGCAGGAACCAAAACCTAATTAACAAAGGGGCTCGTGTGTCTTCAACTAGTTTTGCTCAAGTTCCTGAAGTGCAGGTAAAAAGCTGTAAATTGTGGCACCTCAGTGCCTGCATCCAGCTCGGATAAATCCAAGAGAAATCCTCTGTGTCCTCGGCAGCCCCAAGGCACAGACGGCATCCCACCAAGTGCCTCCCAATAAAATGATATTGAAAAAGAATAAAGCCACATTCAGCCCAGAGCTGCAAATCCCTGAGCAAGGGATGTGAATGTAAAAGAGTTAAACCAGCTTTGCTTTCAGGGGCAGAGCCCTTACAGAGGCTCGAGTGTTGATGACTGTCCTGTTCACCGTGCTCTTGGTTTCCTCCCCTTTGCTGGTTCCTTCCTCCTGGAGCCTTTTCTCTGCCTCAGCAAGGGCTTTCTCCCTGACAGCTGAGTCTGGGGACTTCAGGCCTTGCAGCAAATTGCCTAAAAAGGAGATGGGAAAATAAAGGGGTTTGTATATGCCCAGGACTCCAAGTGATCCTGGAGGGACCAGGAGCTCAGGTGGCACCTGCTTCTGAAGGCACTGGTGACCAGGATACAGAATCACACAATTACAGGCTGGTTTGGGCTGGAAAGGACCTCAAAGCTCATTTAATTCCACCCCCTGCCATGGGCAGAAACACCTTCCATGGACTAAGGTTGCTCCAAGCCCCATCCAGCCTGGCCCTGGGACAATTTAGAAACACAAACATTCACAAAGCCAATGTCACGTCACTTTCCGGAGCCCCCCGGTGTGTCTGTGTTATCAAAACAAGTCAATAAAGACATTTATCTATTTACAAATAAATAAATAAATGAATAAACAAACATTATTGTTTGTTTATCATTGTATTTATCATTATAGCCGCAGCTCTCAGCATCCCCAAAGCATCGCCACACCTGGGCCCGCGGGGGCACACCTGAGCCCTGGTGTATAATCCAGATCGGGGCAGTGCAGCAGCAATTCCCCCTCCTCTTTCCATTCATTTTCCGCCTCCCTTTCCCCCCCAGACCCCCCCCGGTCGTTGCCGTTCCCTTCGCCGCCCGGAGGGGCCGGGGACGCGCGGCCCCCGCCGGACACTCACTGACATCGTCCACGCGGCGCAGGAAGCGCTGGAAATCCGCCTCGGTGTCCTCGTCGCGGAGCATGGCCGGGGGCACAGAGAGGGGAACAAGGAGGGGACACGGGAGGGGGACACGGGGGGGGACGCGAAGGGACGCGGCAGGGCCGGGATTCGAACCGGCGGGGCCGGGACTCGAACCGGCGGCCCCGTCGCCCCGGGAGACGCGCCCGGTGACGCCGCATCCGCGGGCGGGGGGGGCGTGGGCGGGGTTATGCAAACGAGGGGGGAGGTGCCATGCAAATGAGCGCTCGCCGTTTCGCGGGAAGTGGGCTGAGTCCCGCCCCGGCATCGTGGGATGATGGGATCGCGGAGTTAACGGGATCAATTCGGTTGGAAAAGCCCTCCCAGATCACCCAGTCCGACCTGCGACCGGTCCCGACCTTGTCATCGAGTGCCACGTCCGGTCGTGCCTTGGACTCCTCCAGGAATGGGGACTCCAAACCTCCCTGCGCGACCCTCTTTCCACGGAGGAATTTTTTCTTATTGTTCATAATCACCTCGTCAGGAGCCGCTGCAGGGCCGTGTTTCCGAAGGCAGAGCGCTGGAGGTGGTAGCTGTAGAAGCTGTCGGCCACCAAAGGGAGCCAGAGCATCGCCGAGCTCCTGCTGCACCGCCGGGATGTTCCCATTCCAGGCACATCCTCACCGGCCGTCTGGGAGAGAACGGCACAGACACAGCGAGGTGACCTGGCAGCGGCCGCAGCGCCCGAGGACGGGTCACTGTGGGGTCTGATGGGTGTGAAATTAGAAAATTTCACTCTGAATTTACACCCCGCAGCTCCGTTCGGCTGCCTCTGCTTCCACGTCCCACCGCAGCTCCCGGGAGGAGGAATGCTGTGTGCCGGGAAGATGCTGAGCTCCCCGGCTCCACAGGCAGCAGATCTGCCCTATCCGCCCCCTTTGCAGCCAGAATATCCCCTAAACCCCTTTCCCCCTTCCTCATGCACCAAACCCAAACATCTCCCTTCTCCCGCTGCAACCAGCTCTGCCCACGCAGTTCACCATCCCAAAGGTGGGGCTTTTTTCCCCTCTAATGAAGCTGTTTCCAGCCCTGTGTCCGCGGGGTCCAATTAAAAACACCCAGGAGGTGATGGCTCTGGCACCGGGATGCTCAGAAAGCTATTTTTTTTCTTGGTTATCCCAGAAAATCTGGGGAACAAAGCCAAGCTGTGCTGGCACAGCAAATCTGCACAGGTGAGACACACCTTTACTGAAAGGGGTCCAGGTCTCTATTCCCACACAAAAGCACTTCAAATGATGCCCTGAAGCACATGCACAGGATTCACAATTTGTATCTGATTACAAACCAATTAATTATAACGTCTGGAAAAAACAAGAGAAAGAAGGTGTTTGAAGCACAAACATCTCCATCCACCCACCTAAACCCACCCAGCCCTGCTCTTATTATCCCAAATTACTAATTACTTACCCTAAATTCAGTCCAGACTGGGGGTTAAAGCTGCCACACTCAGCCAGGGTGACTTTGCCAGTCGGGTGCCACGGCCTTAACGGGGGGGGGGGGAGAGAGGAGTTAGGAATCAAAACGGGAATTAAAAGGCAGGTCTGGAGATTGAAAAACGGCTGAAAAACACAAAGATCTCGTAAAGAATTTGTCAGTTGTTGGTCACCGAGCACAACCACGACTCCAGGGGAAGGAAAACCCACTTTTCACGGGAGAACATGTGGTGTGCAGCGACAGTAAATGAGGCTCCAGGCCCCTCTGTTATCTCTGGGACAAGAGGGGGGGAATACCTGAGCTCCTGGAGGTTAAGATGGTGCAGCAGGAAAGGAGGCAAAGCCAGGGAACAGATTCCAGGAACCCCAGCACAGGATGCAGAGCAGACACTGGGGGCATCCAGGGAAGCAGCTGCTAAACCAGGAACACAAAAGGCAACCTCAGAGCCCTCCCGTCAGGCACAACCAGGGACTGGGGCCAGTTCGTGTCTCCCCCACTGGAAAGGAATTGGTGGTTTTTATGTCAAATGGGTAGTGAGGGGAAAAAACTAAAGAACTAAAAAAAAAAAGGTCTTTTTCAGCCAAATGGAAACTTCTGTGTGAAAATAAACTCCGAATTTGTGAAAATACTCTTTAAGGAAAAGTAAGGAGACCCCACCCCTTGCAACCCCCCAGCTAGAAAAATTAAATTTGGGCATTTTGGCAGTTTTTGGTTAAAATTTAGGAAAAAAGATAAAAGACCCTTAACTGAATTCATTTATTGAATAAATTCAATAGATCCAACCCTCATTAATCAAGCACAGGCATCCAATTCAGGACGGGTTAAGGAGAACTTTTAAAGCCAAACCTCACACAACACATAGAGGTGCCTTTTTTTGGGGGGGGAAAGGAGGGGAAAAGCTGTTTAACAGGGGCCACGGAAGTGCGTCTGTGTGTTTGCTATCTGAAGGAAATAAAGAAATAAACACCATGGGGCAAAGACACGAAGTTGCAGACACTGTTTGTGGCTCTCAGGGGCTGGGACCAGCCCGGCAGTGGGAGCTGGCACAGCAGCTAAAGAAGGCAGCAGCTTGCTTTTTTTTTTTTTTTCTTTTTTGTAATTTTTATTTGAACACAGTATTCTGACAGAATGCAAAGTCAAAATCCTCAGTTAGTATCAGTATTTACACCAGTG
This sequence comes from Pseudotriccus pelzelni, assembly GCA_035584735.1. Lineage (NCBI taxonomy): Eukaryota > Metazoa > Chordata > Aves > Passeriformes > Tyrannidae > Pseudotriccus > Pseudotriccus pelzelni. Next base: position 15,377,084 of record JAWMRA010000020.1, read on the forward strand.
AGAATGGGGATAAAGGTGGACTCGATGTTTCACTCGGTAAAAAGATTTTTTGTTTTTTTCTTTTTTTAACAAGATAGAAGGCCCCCAAAAGTAGGGAATGCTGGGGAAGGATGGCAATGGAGGGGCTGAGAACAACTATCAAAAACAGCCTAAGTGTGAAAAATGTGGGGTTTGAAGGCTCCATAGAAAAGTGTGAAAACAAAAGTCCACTCCGAAAGCTGAAGGACGGGATGCACTGTCGTCACCTTCACGCATGGGCAGCACAATGTCAGCGCTCCTGGGGACGCCACGGGGACCCACGGGTGGGGATGGACACGCACACACACCAGCACAGCGCCCAGGGGCCGGGGTGGGACCTCCTCAGAGGCGTCAGCCAGAGCAGGGAAGCCTGGGCTGCCCTGGCGATGGGCACCTGGTCCACGAAACAAAGTCCTGAGAGCGGGAAGGAGCTCACAGGGCTCGGTCCTGCGTGGAGTGGTGCTCCCTCCCTCTGTGGGATGGTTTGGGTTGGAAGGGACCTCGAAGCTCGGCCCGTTCCAGCCCCACACCCACTGCAGGTGTGGCTGTTGGAGCGGGCTCTGAGCCGGTCCTTTCCCAACAGAACGGCCAATCCAGGCGGGAGTTCCCCCGGCAGGTACCGATGGCTGGCACTGGGCACTCAGGTTGTCTCCTGCCAGCTCAGCTTTCAGGGGTTAGAACTGGGGAGCTACAACACAACAGATGACAAAAACCAGCCAAAACTCTGCAGGGATCAGACAGACTGAGCTCACCCACTTGCTGCCCCGGCGCAGACACACCACGGGAGCTTTTTGTGCTGCCTTCTTACGGATGGATTTCTCGGGAAAACAAAGCAACCCTAAGGACTGTGAGCCAAACTCCCCCCCCAGTTCCACCGACACTGCTGTGATGGGTCATGCAAGGGTGGGATCTGACACGGGGCCGTGGGGCGAGGCCCCATCCTGCCCCCATATCCCACCAGGATGGGTCCTGCATGAGTGTCCAGGCTGCACCTCCAGCCATCCCCCACGGGCACCCCAGGAGCTGAGGAAAGAATGCAAAAAACCCCACACTTAGCAAATGACAAGACCATTATTTCCCACAGTTGGAAGTGATGTGATGCTGCTGGAACAGACTGCACTCCTTCCAAGGACACACGCATGGAAGTGGCTCCACCGACCTGAGCCAACTGCGGCCTCCAAACCCCCCTCATCCTCCTGCTCCTCACCACAGAACCAGACTCAGCTCGGGTTGGTTTTCTCATTTAAAGGCTTCTGTTCTTTGTAAGAGTTGTTCTCTCTTCGTTTGTATGTTTAATTCCTGAATGTGTGTGTTTTTTTCCTCTTCAAATCTGAACTAGCGCTACACCTTCCACATCCAAACTATGTTGAAGCTTTTATTATTTCAATACTATGACAAAAAACACGGTTCACACTAAAATAGTCACGCACCCACAGTGCACAAGCTTGCAGATCTAAAGTAGAATTAAAAAAAAAAAAAGAAAAGAAACAAAAAAAAGGGGAAAAAAAAAAAAAAAGGAGGGGAAAAAGAAACCAAAACCCCAACAGAAGGAACATCTCTATACAATGGGCTGGTCTCTCCCTACATGCCTCTGCCTCCCTTCTGCTCAAAGCTCCTCTTCACCCCCAAATCTCAGCGTTACTCCATGATTCCTGACGAGAAATGCCACTATCAGCTGCCCCCCCCTCCATGATTTTAACCCCCCCCCCCTTTTTCCCAGCTCCTGAGACACTGATTCGCAAGCACTCGCTCCCGATTTCGCGTTTTTGGTTCTGCAGAGCACGGACTCGGCACACACGGCGGGGAAGGGACGGGACAGGAAGGGTCAGTTGGACGGGACCTACAAGGATCAGCTGGTCCAGCCCCTCCAGCAGCTTGGGGATGGGTCTGGCACCTGCCCAGCACCTTTGGGCAAAGAGTCTTTGCTTCTCAACGTGCTTTTCCCAGGGCCAGGGGACGTGGGATTGAGTGCCCCTGGAATTTACTGACGCCCTGGTAAGGAGGAACTGGTGCGGTCAAACATCTGAGCCCAGACCAGCCCGAACTGTACAATCTCCCTTCTGCTCCTCGGAGCTCCGGGAGGGTTCCACCAAGGAAAGGGGAGAATGTCCTAAAAAAGCAGAGATGATATTTCTCTTATGCAGTCAGGCCCAGGTCCAGCAAGGGACTTCAACTAAATTTAAAAATAGGAGGACTTTCTCCAGCAATTCTGTGTTTATGTGGATTGCTGGATAAAGACCTTGACTGGTGACAAGTGGTTTGAAATACCCCCTCCACCCTCCCCAAAAAAATCCCAAACCAAACCCCAGCATCACTTTTCTTCTTACTCCAGTAAGAAATAATAATAATAATAATAACAATAATAATAATAATAACAATAATTAAGAAAAGATAAAGGGGAAACAACTACTGTAAACATCCATGTTTGAAAATGTCTCCCTTTGCAAAGCAAGCATGCTGCTACCCTAGAGTCTAGAGACTGGATTGACTTCCAAACAAAAACAAAACAAAACAAAAAAAAAAGGCAGCTATTTTACACATCCATTTAAACACAACAAAAGTTAAAAAAATATTTGTCAATTGTAAACACTGGAAAGAACAAAAGTTGGCAAAAAAAAAAAAAAAATTAACATAAAATTTTAAAGAAATGTAGAGTCTGAATACTGCAAATTGAAATACATCCCCCCAAGCTGCAATTTTGGCATTCTTCCTAAAAAATAGGTAATAATAAACCCCAAATAAATGTCTAACGTGGCAAACAGAATTCAGTCACAAAGGGCTCGAGACACTTTGCATACTGAACAAATACAAGGTGAACAGAAATTATAACTTATTTATGAGGCTTTACATATTTCAAACTCGACTGAAAAGTATAAAAATAAATTGTGGACTTTGTTCTTTAAGCACCAGCTGTGCCCAGCAGCACAGTGGTTATATCTGCTATACTACCAAAGGAAACAACAGGGTCTCTTTGATTATTTCTTCTTTTTTTTTTTGTCTTTTTTTGTGTCTTTTTTTTTTTTTTTTTTTTTTTTTTTGT